>JBAMMX010000014.1:1714962-2444962 GCA_037126225.1 Dillenia turbinata
TTTTTTCTCTTGGACCTTAAGCACGATTTATTCGTGCCTTCATTAATGTCCAAGATGAAACATTTTTAGACCTCACGTCCTTTGGGATTCGGCAAGCATTTCTCAAGTATTTGCTTCATACTTCCAATAGAAAAATGTTTTTTACTTTTATTTTTTAAAAATAGATTTTATTTTTAATTTTTTTTAATTCACAAAATATGTTTGGTTAGTGAGATAGAACAATGATTTCAATTTCAACTTCAGAAAATGAAAACGATAATAATACATTTAGTTTATTATACATATTCTCTATTTTCATTTATGTTATTATATTTACGATAAAAACAATGAAAATAACTTTTTGTTTTTTCAATTTTGAGTTTATTTTTAAAATATTTTCATTAAAATAAAAACTAAAAACAAAATAAAAATAAAAATATAATTAAATAAATAATTTATTAAATATAAAAAATATATAAATATAAAAAACTTGAGAAATTTATTAGAAGACGCTCCTCTTATGCTTAAAATTTTTTGAAAAGTGCCTTGGATTCTTATTGGAACACGTGTCATCTAGAACAAATCCGACCGTTGCAAGACGCTGCATCAAAATAGAACATTTTCATTTCATAGTTTCTCTGTCCTCTTTTCTCTCTATACGGCGTTCTCTCCTTCCCCCTCTCTCTCTCCTTCATGGCCATTGCTGCGGAAACCCGACCACACGAAAAGGTCAGTGAACGATTTGAAACCTAGGGTTTGAATTCCTCTCTGTCGGGGCTTTCGATGTAGAGATTCGAAATCTAGGGTTTTGTGTGCATCTTTTTCTTGATTCGCTTATGATTAATCGTTATTTTATACCGATTCCTGAGAATTATGGTGTCTTGTTCTTCGATTTCAAAAACCCCTCTTTTGTCGATTTGAAATCTAGGGTTTTTTTGGACCCGATTCTTGGAATTTTCTTTGATTTTCATCTATACCCTTTATGCTGGATTTCCAGTTAAAGATTTCGTCCTGGACAGAATTCTTTTAGTTAGGGTTTGTGAGATTTCAATGTTGTGTTTGAGCTTATGGGTTTTGTGATCCTGATTTATGAATTCAGATACTAATATGCATTTTGAACCTTAAAAATTTGTCACAGGCCTCGTCAGAGGTTCCGGCAGAGGAGAAAAAAAGGTGGACACTCAATGATTTTGACATTGGGAAGCCGCTTGGAAGAGGAAAGTTTGGTCATGTCTATTTGGCAAGAGAAAAAAGGGTTTGTTGATCTTGCACATCTCTTCTTTGAAGTTTATAAAGTTGATTTACTTGGATCTGCATTTCCAACTTTGTGTCTATTTGAACAATTGGGGAGAAATGCTAACTTTCTATGTTAACTCTGTTTATTGCTTCTGTGAAAGTATTTAGTGTGTATCCGCGTGTATGATCTTAGCTGGGATCTGAAATATAAAGTTGAATTTGGCGTCAGAACTTTATTGTGTTGTTTGGAGAAGGCTTCTAGGATATAGATATGAACATTATAGTATTTCACTGGTTATATCTTTTGTAGGTGCTACTTGTTGGCTCAGACTGCTGCTCTCGTTTAGGCATATTGATTCCTATGAGTCTCACATCATTACAACCATGTGGCTGTATTGTAGTGATTTTGAATTTCATGTGTTTCTGTTAATGATTTTCTCGTTGTGATTTTATTATCTCAAAGAAATCCTTATTTTCTTTTGGGAGGAGGGGTTGACTTCTCATTTCATTCTTTGTGTAACAGAGTAATCACATTGTTGCTCTAAAAGTCCTCTTCAAGGAGCAGCTGAAAAAGTCTCAAGTTGAACACCAGCTTCGCCGTGAAGTTGAAATACAAAGTCATCTACGACACCCTAATATTCTTCGCCTTTATGGTTACTTCTATGACCAGGTACAGGCAGTTTCAACCTCTTTCGTGTCTGTGCTGTCTAATCTTCTAATTGGGTGTGGTCAATCTGAGAGTTTTCTATTACTAACAGAAGATTTTCATCTAGTACAGAAGCGAGTATACTTGATATTGGAATATGCAGCCAAGGGTGAACTTTACAAGGAACTGCAGAAGTGCAAATACTTCAGTGAAAGGCGTACAGCCACTGTAAGTTTTCTTATTTCTTGCTAGGACTGCCCATTCACGTATGTGTGTTTAGCTAGATTTTTGTTGTTGTTTCTTCCCATAAATTATTTTCTTAACGAACTAATTATGCATTGTAAGATGTGGGTAAAATAATTAAGTCTAGTTCCTTCATTTTATGCATTTTGTGCATATTCCTTACTCTAAGATGAGCTGATTGTAAACTTTCAATTCTTCATCCCACATACAAGCTGATTATTATATCTGTGGGCTTTCTTATGGTTAATGAACCAGTATGGTAAATTGATAAAACTCATGACTATTTCATTCAATTTTATCATTTTCTGCACATTCGTCACCATATGAGGAGGTGCTTGTAAACTTTCAATTCTTGATCCCACGTAAAAGCTAATTTTGCTTTCTATGGGCTTTCGTGTGGTTAATGAAACAGTATGTAGCATCATTAGCTCGAGCGCTCATATACTGTCATGGAAAACATGTAATTCACAGAGATATCAAGCCAGAGAATCTGTTGGTTGGTGCGCAGGTGATAATAAGTATTTGATTGTCATTTCTTTCTTCTTTAATCAGTTAAGTGGTAAAAGAATGTTGTGCTTATTGTTTTGTCATGTCCTCTATGGCAGGGTGAGCTTAAGATTGCGGATTTTGGATGGTCAGTGCACACATTTAACCGGAGAAGGACCATGTGTGGCACCCTGGACTACCTTCCACCTGAAATGGGTATGTGGAAAAACCATTCTTTCTGGCGTAATTTGGGTACAATTCCCACCTTTTTATATGTTAGCAGTCTGGTATCAATTCTATGAAGTGGCTTTGAATGCTGAAAATCTTTATAAATTGCAATTGGGATTAGCACTGGTACTATTGATTACATGTTCTGACCTTCTAAATTGTCTGGTTTTGGCACGAGCATAATTGAAATTAACCTCCTTGAGGTTACCGTGGCCTTGCAGTGGAAAGTGTCGAGCATGACGCGAGTGTGGACATTTGGAGCCTTGGTGTCCTATGCTATGAGTTTCTTTACGGGGTACCTCCTTTTGAAGCGAAGGAACATTCAGAGACGTACAGAAGGTAAGTAACCTTAACAAAACAATGAACACATGTTGTTAGTGAACTCTCTCATCATAATTCTAAATGTTTGCTTTCAGTTTCATCTTAGTTCTTATCATGATGGCATGACTCAGTGTTGGAATTATTCTCTTTTTAGATCTTTTGAAAGAAAATATATTGCAGATATTTTTTCTCACTCTTCTGATGTTTCTTTTCTACTATCATACAGGATCACAAAAGTTGATTTAAAGTTTCCTTCAAAGCCAGTAGTCTCTTCCACAGCCAAGGACCTCATTAGCCAGGTCAATTTCATTTCTATACCCAGGCCTGAAAATAGATCTAATGTTTTCGACTCTTTCTTCTCTTGTAAAAAGTGTTGAGTTCTCCCATCTCACTTCCTCTGCTGTTCATAACAGATGCTGATGAAGGATTCTGCACAGCGTCTGCCTCTGTACAGGGTTCTAGAACATCCGTGGATTGTTCAGAATGCAGATCCCTCCGGAGTCTACCGGGGCTAATCTGCTTGATTGGTGACCTTTTATATACATTTTGATCCAAGAAAAATCTTGAAATCCAAAACCCTAGTCATCATATTGTCATGTAAAAAGGACCAAATTCAATCTGTTTTTATTCACTTCCAATCCAAGCACTGCAGAAAATGCAGTTTGACTCGTTTCATGTATCACCTATGTTCTTATTCTTTGTTCCAAAAATGTAAGCCCGTGCTGTTATTTGAAGCCTATAGTTAAAGAACTCTTGCGAGTACAGTAAGATATCCAAATGGAATTCCGGGGATTCCAGCAGGAATTGCATGTGGGGTAAGATACCCAAATGGAATTCACTCTAGGGTATTCCAGCAGGAATGCATGTGGGCAGTTTACCATTCAGACAAACGAGTCTTGTGTTGAACAACCATGGTGATACATACAGCAAAAAAGATTTAACACTGTTTCGAAAAGCTATTTTTCAATTTTATTTCCACATTAACTCAGTGGGCTAGTTTACTTGCTTGTTCATGTTTCACCTATCATTTGTCAGCCAAAGCAGCTTGTCAGTCATGGCCAAGGGCTTTTGCTAGAAATTTTCTTTAGCATAAGCTCCAAAATGGGAAATGCAACCCTTGTGCATTTTTTTTCTTTGACCAACACAAGCTCCAAATCGTGCATCAGCGCCGAAAAGCTCCAAGAATTATAGAACCTGACCATTGTTGGGCATACCTTGACTAAACTAGGTCCACATCAGGGAGAAGCATCCAACACGCTAAAAGTCCCAAATTTAAACACCAACGTACATGCAGTTTTATATCATATGCCAGCTCAAAAATTACATAATATAGTCACAAAACCGCTTACACGACAAGCACATTAGTATTTTACAAGTCAACTCTGAGCCAAAGGCAATTTTAATACCAAAGAACTGCGGATCCTGGGTGGAAAATAACATTCAGCTTTACTGCTTTATCTCACAGCCTGGATTATCTTTTGTTACTTCAGAGTCATGACAATCATCCAACAATTGTGTGGAAGGCACTTTCTCTTTCTTGGCTTCAGATACATCTTTAGGTCTCAAGAAACTGGGTTGGTTTGTTGAAGAGAGCAGCCTTGCCCACATCCTGTCTGTAATCACAACCTTGTTCTGCTTCTCTGTGACACGCTACACATGGGATAAAACCAAATAAGTTTCTTGCAATAGAAACTTAATCACCATCATCACCGTAAAAATTAACGTTGCAGGATCATTATCGGCTGAAGTGATCCATAATCTAAACTAAGAGAAGGATTGCTACCAGCAAAAGGCATACAAAGATGCTGAAGAGCAAAATTTCTTGATAACGTCGCATATCTTTCAATTCTTTAAGACACTACATTTAACAGAGTGAGATAAGCCAACACCACATTTGATCAAAGTCAAGGACATGCATCAAGAAGGTATCTTATTCAGGTGGATGACACCATATTTACATATTAAAGATGAAAACTCCCTCAAGTTTCTACATTTTCATATGAAGTGTAATGAATAGAACAGCACATTGAAAAGAAAATTAAATTTGACAAGATTTGTCTATTGTGGATTCTCTCAAGCTCTTCTAGGCTTCAAGTATTTAAGTTCTTTGTGACAAGGCAGACATTAGCAACTACAGAAGTACCAGCTTCATAGAATTGATTATGCATCATAAACCCATCAAGCTCTAGCATTTATCAATTCTCTGACAGAGAGCAAATTGACAATTGATCACCATCTCCAACCAAGCATGGCTTTAACTTGATATATTCATTTTTAGGATGAATTACAGTAATGCAATGTCAGTATTAACATAGCCAGGACAATTTTAGATCAGAAAATGAAAAAGAAATGGTCTACATCAGCATTGTCATAAGCTGTGTCCAAGCAGATGTTCAAGGTGTTAAAAACTAAAGAGTGCATGTCGCAGTCCTTCAATAAAAATAAATGAGTGCTAAAATATACTTACAATAAAAGGAATATAAGCATGTCTGCCATTGACAGGGCCAACCGTGAATCCTGTGTACCCTGCCATTGCCCCATGTACTGCACTATGAGCAAGAAGTGTGCAATAAACATTATCTGATGCATTACTTGGAATAGCTCGAATCATGTATGTGGGATCTGCCAGATACAGAAGACATCAGAATGTGGTGCATCCTTCTTTTACATCAAATTTAAGTTCAAAGTCCCCCCCATAAAATGATTCACTAGAAACCAGTAAGACATGAAGCACGTTTTTACTGTATTACAATTAGTTACTGACCGATATACTTGAGATTTATGACCATCTTATGCTGCTTGAAATGATCCTACAGCAACAAAGACAAGACCTGCTGTCAGCACTTAATCACCCTTCATATGCAAGGAGCTACATAACAAAGACTTATGTTGAAGATGGTGACAAGGAAAGGGAGTATTGTTCTGAGAACAATATAAGTTCCATTTGCACACAAGAACTGGGAAACTCAATAGACTCTTCATATGAAAAGGAATTCTTCCTGCGCTAATTGTATTTATCAAAGAGTCCAGCTAGACAAAAGAACTCCACAGCAAGCGAATAAATGCATGTTCAAAAACATATGTGCAGCCATCCACAACAAACCCAGCACAGATTCTCGACTGTATTAAATGAGGAGATGACAACCCTTAGAAAGTTGTTTGGATGCAAAACTGATACCTTAATCTTCTGAGATATCCACAGGCCAACATCTTGGAGTAGCTTGTTTCCAGAAGCATCTTTCTGGTCCATGGAGTTTAAGCTCTTAGAAAGCAGTTCTTGCCCTGCCCCTTCAGCAATTACGAGGACCATGTGTCCGTTTTCTTTAAGGCGCTTCTCCATAAATTCAAATAGGCCTCCATTTCCTTCAAGATAGAAGGGAGACTCTGGAATCAGACAACAATCCACATCTCTGCTGGCAAGAGTCGCATACATTGCGATAAACCCTGCAACACGAACTCCGATTAGATTGCAGAAAGAGCTGAACAAATATTTGGCAAAGAGCCTGATTAGCAGAGTTGATAATTGTAAAAGGCTCAGTTTGTGTAGTTCCAATATGTTTGCACGCATTTGTTGCCATCTTCAACCCAATGAATAGAGATTGGAGATCAGCAAATGAACTGAAATTCCAAGTGTGACATAACTATTTGATAAGTTGTGAGAATGGATAATATGACCAAAAAGACACTAGTCCTTCTATCTTGGCATAGGAGCATTTTGGAGGGGGGGTGACAAGCATGATATTATGAAGGCTAGAGATTGTGCTAACATGAAATACTCAAATCCCACGAATACTCTTGCAGACAAACTGTTCCAGACAATCCATGGCAAAGTTTGACAGAAAGTGAATGACAATGCCCAGAAGTTTTGACAGATTACCATGTGCGAGTTCCAAACACTAACTTCTACTATCTAGCAATGACTAGAAGCAATAATTAATCACACATAGGAGGAAGCTCTGGTGTCGTCAAAATGAATGCCTCAAGTTGCACCTCATGAACTTCAATTATGAAACTGTTGTGAAGCTTACCACAGTCCCGACCCATTAGCTTCACAACACCAACTCCATTCTCAATACTTTCAGCTTCAACATGTGCAGCATTAATTGCACGCTGAGCCTCCTCAACAGCAGTGTCAAAACCAAAGGACTTGTCAATAACCTGTATCAAGATAAAGCAATCAGAAAATAAACAGACTTAATAGACACCTGGCAGATCAAAAAGGCTGCATTAACTCTTCTTTTCTTTGGGATAAGATTGTTTTTTATAGCTTAGAGAGGATGAGGGATTGAAGTGCTAATATCCATTAGCTTTTATTTTGATCATGTTTTTCTTCTGGGATTTCTCATCCCTGTAGTTGCGTACACTCTGCTTCTCATTTAATACAATTTCTTTTGCCATACACACACACACACACACACACACATATTATCCATCTGAATTGACTAAGTTTGGAAGAGATTACAAGCCATTCTTCCTTCCCCCTTGCCCATTTGCATATTTCTTAGGTACATTTTGCAATATCAAGCTCAACAATGTTGAAACCTCCAAAGCACCTAAAGGAAAGTCTGGGACATTATTCCCTCCTTTTACCTATCCACAGGTCATCTCCAGTATGCCCATACTTTACGATGTTCTTTTCCCAATTTTTATTCCCAAATCCTAATTCTGTAACTGTATCCCAAAATCTTGAACTTTTTCCTAAAATTTCTTCTTGCAGACAATACCTAACTGAATTCTTTGCAAGTCAATACTTTACAATCATGAGGTAATCCAAGTGTCTTTACAATATTGTGGGTGACATTAATGCTTAACCTGGATTCTCACATGTAATGAGTAACAAAGCACCAAAGCCTTAGTAAACCACAGAAAAACTCTATTTAATTTTCACTTCACTATTGAGTTCAATCCCATTAACTCTACAAGCAATAATAAATGCGCCAAGTATTAAAAGTAGGAGGCAGTTAGCTTCATTTGCCGATGAATGAAATTAACTTAAGAATTCAGACATAGATGGTGAGAACGACCGGAATGTCATTATCAATGGTTTTTGGGATTCCGGCAACCGCGACTTTCAGACCACGGCGTCTGATTTCCTACATGACCAAAAAAAATAATAATAAGAATAAGAATATTGGATTACAACTACAATAAAAATCAGAAGTTATTCATGCAGAAAAGCTTGGAACATATTTTAGGCAAGTGAGACAAACACACAGACACATATGCATAATTGTAAAAGGGCACCATGTTTACAGAAGATCACTTAAGTAAATAATGGAAGTATATAAATGTTTTGTGCATGCAGACCCAACAGATCACCCCCTCTACTTAGAGTCTGACAAACAAACATCCAACTCCACAGTCATTGGAGCTTGAAGATCAAAGCAAAGACCACTTTAAGCACTCAGCCTTTTTCCAAATGTCTCCAAAATTGTTTATGGAGTTGAATGCTGGGGTAGCAATAGCTCAGCTAAGATTAAATTCACAACTTTTAAACCTCTACCTAATTTTCTACAACCATGGAAGGAGAAGAAAGGAGACAGTTTGAGAGATGTATGAAAATTTCCCTTTGACTATTACGATCCTTCTGCTAATTTTCTCAAGGTTTTTCCTTCTGTAGTTTGTAATTTTTTTTTTTCCTCAGATGCTCCAATCTGATTCATCTCCGACAGTGCTACCATGTTATAGATTTGGACCTAAGTGCTCCTGATTTGAAGGAAAAATAGAAATAGAAAAGAATAGTCGCATTAATTTAGCATCAATAAGGTATCTAAACCTCCCACTTCATAGAGATTACAATATAAATTGTAGATCAACTTCATAAAGGTAATTTCGAAAAGGCCAATTTTTTTGCATAATACAAAGAACTTGTACAACCAAAACAATGTGATGAATTTCCATCTCACAAAGAAGAGTGCTTTGCAAACAAGGATACCTATTGTCCCATTCACAGAAAACTGAGTGATTCTCACCTCAAAAATCACGGATGCTCCTTTCTGAGTTCCATCACCACCAATTATGTATACCTGAAATATAAGAATAAGACTTACTATTTAGCCAGAGAACTCTTATGAAAGCAATATATCATGCCCATTGCACTCATTTAAGTTGAGGAATGATAGTAAGCATCTCATTGTGCATGACATTCATGTAAAATGATGCTAACCTTTCACACACCTGATTAATTCCACGGTCTTGAATACTGTCAACTATCTTTGAGGTATCATGGCCTCCTCGTGATGTCCCAAGAATGGTGCCGCCACGCTTATGGATGTCATTCACAAACTTGGGTGTCAGTGTTATGGTATTACGAGCATAGAAGCCTCTGTATCCTCCCTACAAAAGTCTCAAGAGGCATCCACCATAATCATGAACTAAGTCTCAAGGAATAATTGAAAAAAGAAGATCATAAAAGATATATGAAAAATGGCTGCAACCTAAAAAACTCCAAAAATAAGTCCTCTACCCGAACAAGCTATGAGCATCATAAGCATAGTCTTTTGCCAGCAATGTCCCAGTTAACATACCATCCTGACACAGAGTCATTTAAGACACACAACTCCAGGGGAAGATCACTTTTAATTCTTTTATCTTACTCCCTAATTCATCACATCATCATCCTATTCAAAGTTTGAAGAACACTTAAAATTCAGATGCCAGAGAAATTCATCGAGACTGAGCATCAACAACTCCTGCTTGAAATTTATGCCAAGAACTTATCTTGGATGAGCTCTTGGTAATACTGAAACTCATACACGTATATATATGAAACAGAAAATAGTAAAAAGAATTGTGTTCGGTATATGAGAGATGCAGACTTCAAGGTAAAAAAAACACCAAATAATAACTTTAGGGATTCATAAAAGTATAGTAGGAAAGAAGATGCCATTCAAACTCTAAAGATTCAATGAAGATGAGTGTTCTGAAGGAGTTTATAATCAAGAAAAAAAGAAACAGTTTTGTAGGAATGGCCAAAATAAAAATAAATAATAAAAAAGTAAAAAAAAGGGTCAAGCTTGTGCAACATGGTAAGTTAAGCAGCTATCATCTTCTAGAATGCATATTGACAAGCAGAAATACTAACATGATCTTAATATATTTGTCAATATAGATATCATCTATCCCAAGTTGAAAACACAGAAAAAATTTAGTCTAATTACTCACGTCAATCCCAAGAATTCTGTTGACACCATACATGTGATAGAGACCACAGACAATCTCCCTGATCACTGTGTTAAGCCCAGGACAAAGGCCACCACATGTTACAATACAGGCGTGCACTTCATCCGACTCAAAATACACCTGAACAGCATCGGATACTGTTTATGAGAATTCCTTCCATGGCGAATATCACTAGAAGCACTGATGCATTATGAATCACCTACCCTTTGGCGAGGTCCAGCACGTCGGAAATGTACACCTCGGGGGCTATCCTTGTGGACAACAATCTGTAGAGTGTAAACAGACGCCAAGAGTTATGTGGTCCAAAAAGGAAGTTAACTCTCATAGGCTAGGAATCCAAAATTATACATTTAGAGGACAAGCAATGCATCATGAGATTTAAAATCCAACACTCAATTGGCTTTATATGTGTATTTTTATTACTTCTAATCACTAAGAAATGAAACCTACTGAAGATTGCCAATATGAAATGATTTAAAAAACTAGTAGTGTCCCTGCACTACTATTCCGATAGCATGCAGCATGGGGACACATAAAGGACTTCACACGAGGAATATCACTTCTTAGCGGATAAATCCAATACCAAAAATTCGTAATAAAACTCACCCTTTGGGCAACAGTATCATCCATATTAACAAAGTACTGCCTGAAATCAAATAGCATTTTGTTAAGAACAAAATGGAAAAGTGCCATGAACATGCAATGCAGAGTATGCAAGAAGGTGGCAAAGAATCGCAAAAAAACTTACTTAACAACTGAGTATGCAGGATGGACCTGCAAAGGATTGGGATATGTCTGCCACACAAGAAGAACATTTGCAAAAATTAGATCAGAGAGATTGAATCCAAGTGACTTAAATCCCCTATAATGTATTCAGAGGATGTCAATGATGCATTGGCTCTATGTCCAATACTAATGCAAAACAATTACAAAGTCAAAATCAATTGTTCATTATTCTTAGATACGTGTATCAAATCAACCTCGATAAAGAGAAACAGAAGAGAGAGAGGCGATTAGTGAGAACCGCTACCACGGAGCCAAGTGATTCTCAAGCAGAAATCACCATGCGATTTTCTGAGTATCACTAACTTACATACGCTGGGATTTGCCTTCCATTCTCAGGTTGCTCTGGAAACTTCTCAAGAACAAAGTACATGGTACAAGTTCCACATTTTATAGTAAAATTATTGACAAAATGCAAGGCGCCAACAACACGTTGACCATTGCTACAATAAAGTCAATGGCTGTTAATTTACTTTAATGGATTACGACGTTCCATTAACTGCATAAAGCATTGTAGCTTCTTATAAAGCTGGAACAACAAGGTAGACAGCACCACACTAGGTGATCTTCAAATATGTTGCACAATTCCTAAGTGTTAGAACTACATATTTAATCTTATAATTACTGAATCACAGATATTTTATTTCTCTTATTTGATAAAAACTCACTACTTCGAACAACCATAGGCTCAAAGGATAATCATGAAATTTTAAAATTTTTTCGCTTCAATTCTCATCCTTTATTCATGTAATTTTTTTTGTTTTCATTTTTTGCTCAGAAACGAAGAGGACAAGACTCAAACTCGGCACCTTTGTCACATCATGAAGATCCCGTCCTTTTTTCCATGTACTAGGAAGCATGGCTGATTTCCTTTTCAACAACAAATACACTATGGTCATCTTATCACGAGGTAATAGTATCATCATCTACTATATGTAAAATAGCCTAATAAATATGAAAATCCAAGATATTTTTTTCCAATATTTTCTTTTTTTAGTTTGGGGAAAATAAAGAAGGGAGAAAGAAGTATTGCTACCCTCTCACAGGGTAAGAGATTATCAATTACTTACACAAAGGTTGTTGAAAATTGGGATCAGCAAATCACATTGAGACACAAAACCTACCATCCCGATCAAGGGCATCCTTCGACCTCTATTCTGTTCTTCTGAGACCATATGTCAATTAGGGCAAAAGAATCTCAGGAGGAAACATATGGGTTTTACTAAGTAACAAAAGTTTCCAATAAAAGGGCTTTTAAGTCGTGATCTTCTGCAATAATTTTTTGAGTTTGCATCGAACTCTAATTTGCCAAACACCCCTTAATTCATCACTAAAGAGCAATAATTCAGAGGCCAAGCCAAAAATTTATATCAGGGTCGCAATACAACATTCATTTGGGGGGTTTAGCACAATATTTTGAGTTAGACATAAGTTTCTTCTTCTTCAAGTTTCAAGGGGCAGCTGCCCTTGTCAATAATATATTATTAATGCTAACTAATTGACCATTTCACGCAGGCTCGCCCATATTTGGGAACGCATTAATCAAATGCAATCTTCAAAAGGAAAAATAAAAGAATAAGTATAAACCAGATTTTTCTTGATATTTTTGCAATTAGGGAAAACAAACGCAAGTGATCACAGATCCCAACAGTCAATCAAACATCTCATGGAGAGAGAGAGAGAGAGAGAGAGAGAGTACAGGGAGATCATTAACGTAATCCATCAAATGAGGGACATCTTCAAGCACATAACCATAGCCACCAGAAACAACTTTAAGCTGCGAATCACTAGTGAGTCCCATCACAACAGCAACACCAGTCGAAGAAGATCTAGTTCTCGACGACGAACTCGCGAAAGCCAGAGTCCGACTTGGGGAATCTCTCACTCTCTCTCTAAAACTTGACAAGGAACCGCAGGAGAACTTGCGCTGTAAAGTAGGGAGGGATGAAGAGCGAGAAAAAGAGGTGGGAAATGGATAAATAGAATCCATTGATGATGATGTAGATCTACGGATACGATTGGCTGCTGGTTTGAGTGGAGACGCAGTTTTTGATTCGATCGATGTCGTGACGTCATTTTTCCCCGAGCGAACTAAAAATAAAAAATTTGATATTGCGGTTTCTCGCTTTGTAAGATGGTACCTTTTGGACTCATTTTGTCCAAGTCTTTTTTTCCCTTAATCAGAAATTTACCTAAATATAACTGATGATAGGGCAAAATTGTAAAATCAAATCGATTAAGAAAGAGGATTACATCTTGAGTTGTTTGGTAACTATTTAAGGAATAAAATTAAAGAGATCAAATTAATTAAAGGGCAAATCAATTGAATTTAATAAAAATTATTACTGTTGTATCAAATAAATCTAAAATTTAACTCTAATACAATAACAAAAACAACCTAAAGCGTTAATCTCAATAATTAAAGGGTTAATCTCGATAATTAAAATCAATCATTTGAAAAATAAATATAAAAAAAATTAAAAAAATATATAGATTTAGTTTATACAGATTCTCTAACGTCACTCATTTCTATTCAAAACTATCACCTCATTTAAACTCTTAACTATCACATCTTTACGAATCATTTATATCCAAATTTTTAACGATTTATCTCTACGTTTTACTAAATATCCTATAATTTTAATTCTCGATCCTTTTAATTAATGTTTTTTTACTTTTCTTTACACATATCCAAACCACCTTAGACAACACTCTCGCATCTTTTACATAATTGAATTAACTCTCAACTTATTATCAATCTCTTTATTTTTAATTCTATCTCTTCTAATTTTGACACATATCCACCTAAATATTTTCATTTTTGTTATCAACATTTTTTGTTCTTATTGTTGTTTAATAGCACAACACTCGATACCATACAATAGTATTGTTTTATCACGATTCTATAAAATTTTCCCTTCAAATACAGTAATATCGTGTGATCTCAAAAAATTACGAATATTTTTCTCCATTTCACCAACATGCTTGAATTATATGATTCACATCATCATCTGTATTACCATCATTTTGAATAATAAAATCAAGATATCTAAAACGTTCATTTTTTGTACAATTTGTTCATCTAACCTAATCATTTCTTCATCATCCTTATAATTGTCTCTAAACATATATCTCATATACTTAGTTTTTTATCTACTCAATTTAAATCATCTAGATTTCAGTGTTGTCCTTCATAACTCTATTTTAACACTAATACCCTCTTTGATTTCATCTACTAATACTATATCATCTGCAAAAAGTATACAACATGATATTTTATTTTAAATATTTTTCGTGATTTCATCTATCACTATTATAAAAATGATGAGATTTAAACTGAATCTTGATAGAGTTCAATATTAATAGGGAAACTATTGCTTAGACCCCTATAAATTTTTATATTGATTACAGATCCCTCAAACATATATCTAATGAGATTTATATATTTTAAGGAGATCTTTTTCTTTATTAGCGTTTACCATAATACCTATCAAAACACTCTATGAATATCATATGAAGATCTCTTTTCTATACTTTATACTTCTCCATTAGTTTAATTCAAAATTTGACTCAAATGTACATATTATAAATATACCAACGAAAAGTATTTTTTTTTTTTTTATTTCCAAATGTCATTCTGGGATCATAATTTGTCATCTTACCTTTTTTGAGAACAATAACACAAAATATCATTGTTTTGATACACGATGGACTTTACACAGAAACGATGTGCATCTGAGGTTTTTGATTTAGGATAGGCATTGGACTACTAAAAATGGGGAATTGTATTCTTGGTATTAGTTACACGTGTAAAAGTAACATGGGTACGACCTAATTAAAATGATAAAATTTCTTCTTTTTATTATTATAAATTTATTATTTTTAATTTGAAAAGATAAATTTCTGAAATATATATGTGAGTGTACTAAGAAATACTCTGGTCTACATAGACTTCAGTTTAATAATAAAAAATAGATACTTTTTATCCACTAATTTACTTGTTATTTGCTTTTTATAGCTTTAGTTCTGAAAATAAATAATTACATTTTTGTTCTTGTGTTTTCAAATATTTCTCAAAGGAGTAATAGATTGGAAGAACAAAATTTGCAGAAAGTTTCGGAGTTTTGTCCTGGAGTACAATACCGACATGCATGACGGGTTGCGTTTGTTTGTGGTGTGGCCTCTTACAGGTGATCGAAGCCCGAGATTCGGTGCTGTAACCCCGACTCTGGTTTTCCCAAAAACATGAGGCCACCACCGCCCCACTTTCCGTGCCGGTTTTTGTATTTCTTTTTTTTTTTTTTCCCTCGAGTTTATATATATAAGGAAAATAAATAATTAAAACAAACAAACGGCTTGATTAATAGAAATATTAAATTTTTTTGTTCATTTTTGAATTTAAAAATTAAGAGAGTTTTTTAAAATTAAACACAATAATATTCGAATCAAATTAATCAAAATATAAATTTTAATACTGATTAATTTAAAATAATAATAATAATAATAATAACATCTCAAAACTAAAAACACCTTCTTTTGCTTTTTAACATGAATCGAGAAATGTAATAAATAACATGGGAAATCATCAATAATATTAAATAAAATCATTTTTGTAAAAAAAAATTATATTTATCAGATCATTACGTTGTAAAAATATCAATAAATTAATCATGGAGAAATACTAATCACTAGAGATACGTGGGAATCACTATTTCCTCAAAATTTAAAATAATAAAAAATAATTAAAATGAATTTAGAATTAAGAATATTAACATTTTGAAACACTTCAAAACATTAAGCATACAAACATTTCCAGATATCTTAAAAGAATAGTGGATAAAAAAATACAATTTTGAAGTTTTAATAATTATAAAAATATTTATAATTGAGTTATAAAGTTAAAATTATTACTTTTTCAAATTTTTTTGTCTCGCTTTTACTAAAATAATAATGTAACACTCGAGTTTTAAACCCCTTAATTTTCTTTATTATTTATGATAAATCTTCGATATATTTTATTTTACAAGACTAAACTTTTTATAAATCACTAAAATAATATTAACAATTATAATATATTGAAAAACCCACTTTTTTTTTTCTTTTTTGATTCTAGAAGTTTTGAATTTGAGGATAAATGTTTGCCCATGAAAAACGGAAAAAGTCAGGTTGGACTGAAATTTGATAATATTTTTTATTATAATTAAATAATATGTTGTGTTCTAGAATACCCATTTTGATGGTGGTTGGTGAGGTGCGATGCTGGTTGATGTTTCGAGAATTTCATATGATGTGAGAGTTGTAATTAAAGAGATTAAATAGAATATTTTATCTTTCATTTTCAAAGGAGGGGTTCTGCCTTTTTTGTTTTTAAAATTCTTTTAGATCGTTCTTTCTCAAATTTTCTAGTAGCTGAATATATAATGGGATATAATATATTTATATTATCTGTATAAGTGAATATTTATTATTAGTTGATATTCAGATTTTATCTTATTGATCTGACTCGAACATTAAGGGTTGGTTATCTTATATTATATTTTTTAATTCTTATAATTTGAACTCAAAATTTATGATTAAAAAAATATAACGTTCTGTTGAGATATATGTTAAAAACACTTGAAATATCCATCATATTTGATTGGTTTCCATTGTTACCATTGGAGGATAAACGTCACTAATTCGATTGAAATAACAAATTCAATTAATCAATGTAGATTAGATCAATTGGATATGGGGTTGAGTATCTTTAAACATGATCAAGATTCAATTCTCATTGAAAATATCGGACAGTCACGTGTATAGAGCGTTTCCCGTTGGGAGACCCGTTCTCTGAAAGGACCCACTATAATGATTGGTCCGAATTAGTTATGATAAAATCTAAAATATCAGACGATATCCAAGACAAGATAAAAAAAAAAAAAAAAACAAATCCAATTACATTAGGGGTACCGATGCCTATTCATCTCTCTATTTCATGGAGCATCGCGAAGTGAGAGAAGGCGAGCTGAATGGGTATAAGGGGTATTTTCTATGTGCTTGTAAATTTTTAGAGATAGTTTCGGAAATCAGATCAAATGTTAAATTGCAAATGTATTGAGTTCAGACTTATATAAAATTATGAAAAATGTTTAATTGATGTAATAATAATTATATTCTTTTTATAGAAAAATTAAATATATATATTAACAAAATTTTATATTTTTCATTAAAAAATTCACTTTATTATTTTCAGTTTGGTTTTCTATTTGTTCTGTGCTGTAGGCATGGTGTTTGGTGAAATGTCCAAACGATTTTCCCTTTTTGGGATGGCTTTTGCATTCAGTTTTCTTCTTAGCATTTTCTTCTGAGCTAAATTGGCATAAAATCTGGATTTTTTTTTCTTTTTCTTATATTTGTGGTCAACACGTGTCCCGCACGTGCACAAAAACTGGTGTTTTTGGAAAGGGCTTGGCCCAACTCAACCCAAAAACCAAGACCTAAATAATTTTGAGACGGTGCGTTTAGGCGTGATGTATCAAAAATTTTGAATTGTCAGGTTGGGCTTTCGTAGGCCCGTGAAAGCTTTCTCGTGCCTGGGGATCGACGAGCAATTCGCGCGAGAGCATCAGAGGTAACCCCTTTTTAAATTTTCGGACGTTCTTCGTAATTCGAAGTTTAGAGTTAAATTTCACAAGCGATTTAATGTTCACTGTTCTAATTTGAAATCCGCCCGTCTCCTTGTGTTTGAATCATGTTCTGTAAAGAATCATCAAAATAGTCGAAATTTATCATCTGGGTCATAGTTTTCTGATTCCTATATTGTTATTTTGTGACTTTTTTGTGGGTTTTAGGGTTTTGGTACTTACAGTTTGTGAAGAGTTGGGGAAATTATGCCGTCCCTGCAAACAGCATTGCCTCCTGAGCTTGCTGACAACGTTATTAGAGTATGTATTTGCTCCTTATCATTTTGTTTTCTTCATCTGTTTCATACATTTTGAAGATAATAATCATTCGGGGTTCGATATTCAGCTTTACCGCGAGTGCCTTCGCAGAGCTAAATTCATTGGCCATAGGGTATCTACTTCCTCGCCCTCTCTTTCTCTCTCATATACACGTACCTATAGAATTGATTGTTGCATCCTGTGATTAAATTGTTTTTATTAGTAATGCTGTTCCAGAAACCAATGTTGTACCAACTATGGTAGAAATGAGCCATGTCCGAACGTCTTTGAGCACAACATGGCATGCCAATTTGTAGTATACCATGGTATATCGTTGTGTCCCGCTCATACCCATGTCCAAGTTTTGAGTCTGTGCTTCATGAGAGACTAATGTATATTGGAAATACTAGGTAGTACCTTTTTTAAGGTATCTCACTTCCAGTGTGGTAATCTTGGGTCGTGTTTGGTACGGGGGAAAAAATTAGAGGGGGTTAATTAAAATATATTACATAATAAGCATGTGTCACCTAGATATTGATAGACCAAGAGATGGAGGAGGAAGGAGTAGCAATTGGGTAATATGTTACACTACCCAAGAACTAGGTAATGTGTTACCTCCTTTAAGAGCATGATGTATCATATTGCTGCTAAAAAGATGCTAACATGGATCCCTTATTCATAATCATCTCTTAGACCAAACATGTTTAGCTATTTGCATTCTTCTAGTTGATTTGTCCTTTTAAACTTATTTCCCAACATATGCTAAGCTCATGCTCAATGTTGTGCAGATGTATGAATGCATTTTGTATTGACTGTCGAGGGAGGAAATTATTAGAGAATTTTCTTCAAAAAGATTACTCAAATTTCTTACTCCAGAATATTCACCCTTTTCTTGGTCTTTGAGTATACAAGTGTTATATACACAACAAAGTGATCATGAGGGAGAACCTCCTCTAGAAACAAAGAATTTGAATGCTTCCCGTTCCTAGACCATAAACTTTCTTCATACCCAATTGTTATGATTGCTACTGGATGAGTTCTTTGCTTTATGGTACTCGGGCCCTAATGAGCTAGCTAAAATCCATAACCATAAAGGGACACCATGTATTTATAGAACCTAAGCAATATAAGAATAATTCTTGGGACATGAGCTATTCTGTTTAGTTTTATTGTTTTATTTTATTTTTGGTCACAGTAAACTTCCTTAACCTCAATGATAAATTATATACTGGTATAGTGAATATTGATATAAGCATGCACTACGTGAGAGACAAAACAAAAAATTTGCTGGTTTTACCAGCAAATGCAAAATATACACATTGGAACCCTGCATTAGGTCGGCAGGCTAGGACCTTGACTAGAAGCTTCTTCATTTTTTTGTTATTTATGATTTATTTAGTCAAAACTAGTTTCTACTTCCTGATCCATTTATTTCGAGGACAAGATAAATTTGTTCAGTCTTTCCTGGGGTGAAATACTTGATTCTGAATATTGGATAATAGTTGCTCTATTATTTTGTCATCAATAATGCAAGTATTAGGTCTATGTGAAGAACTTGTGTTTTTTATTTCTGTTACTGTTACCTTCTTCATTCGATTATTTTATTGAAAAAGATTAAAAAGTTCAGCCAATATTTTTTATTTTATTTTTTTATTTTTTAATTTGCAGCAACATAATACACAACTCCTAATTGATATGGTAAGACAGCAGTTCAAGAAAAACATGCATGAGACAGATCCAGAGAAGATTCAAAAGATGAAGGACGAGTAAGTATTTGCTGTTAGTGGCAGGACTTCTTTGTGTCTGTGAGAACAGGAAAGCAAATTACTATATATATATATATATATGTTATTGGGATACCTAAGTTTACTAACTGTCCTTCCTTTTTATTGTAGACCTTCCAAGCTTGGGCCTTTGAATATAATTTTTTTTGTCATTTATTTATTGTTTATTTTGGGGGGTTGGTGCAGGAGGCACCAATAGAAACAGATATCTGTCTTTGAATTATGAGCTGGTTCATTGGTGGTGTGAGTTCTTTAACTTTTCCTCTCCAACAACAATGACTGTGGACTTAGAGTGTTTTATGGGCACACGCAGCAAAAAGGATAGTGCATAGGATGTTCCTTTAGCAATTTTCTTACTTGATTTGGAGGGAACACAATTAATTGGTTGCTTTTAATTAGATTGAGAATCCTAAGACCTTTTTTCTGGACATTTTTTCTAAAAAGTTCTTCCTCTTGGTCCTCTTTCCAATCTTTTGAATCTTTTGAAGCTGTTGCTGGTTTTGTGAGTTCTTACTTATTGTAGTTCTTTGTTTGGAACAACTCCTTAGCTTTTTTGTTAATAAAGGCCACTATTTCCTAAAGGGTTTATCCGGTATACAAAGTGCGCTGGTTAGTGCGGGGGTAAGGGGAGGATGAGTTTATATGTACGCAGCCTTCAAAGGCCCACTATTTCCTATAAAATAATAATAATAATAAAGGCCTTTCATGAGAATAAATTCCTTTGCGAGAGTGATGATTACCTTTTCATATTAGTTACAGAATTTAACGTGTTGTTTTGGTATGCAGTGCGGCAAGGAGCCTCATAAATCACGTACTATATGAATCTGAGAAGATGACTGGTCGTAAATTCAGCAAGAGCTCTTGATTCACTTCATAATTGATCTATTTTAAGATTAGTTATCAGTGGTGTTGGAGGGTCTAGACATTAATAAAAAGAGCTGCCGCGTTCTAAACCTTTGCTTTGTACTCATACTTACAATTGTTGGCAAAATGAGACTTTTGTGCCATGGATCCCGTCTTGCTTCTACGTGTGTTTGATGTTGTAGGCATGGCCAGGTTGTTGACATTTCTTCTTTCAAAAGTGCAAGGGAAAGGAAAATGTCCATTTTCCAGGGTGTAAAGAAATTATCTGCTTGCTTCTTGCAGCTCCCACATGCCATTGTGCTCACATCTACTGTTCTAATGCTTTTTATGAAGATGGGTCTCTTGACATCAGCTGCTTTTTCAAGTTTAGGCTGATCAATAAGTTCTTAATGTTGGGACCTGCAGCACTTGGGGAAATAATTCACCCTTTTCTTTCTTGTCTTATCAATAGTGTTGTTTTGAATTGATTTTGAATGGACCAATCAATTGGGTTTTGAATTCATGAGTAATTTGAATTTGGGTCGTATGGTTGAATAATTCTACAGATCAAAATTGGATCTCTTTTGGCACTTGGGAGGAATAATGGAGCTTTTTGACAGTGAAACCTATTTTCACCTTTTGACTAACGAGGTCTATGTGTTTGTCTTATATCTTTCCCTTTTTTTTTTTATATAAAGTAATTTAAATTCTGAATCTTAAAATTGAGTTGGAGAAAGAAAATTATGATCATTAAGCTTTTCTTTTGAGGGTATCTTACGTCTTTCTTGTACATGATTAGTGGGTAATTATGTTTGCTTATAAAAGTATTAATAAAACTTTCTAAATTACAAATTCTTGTATAATAAAATTCTTTTTTTTGTCTCTTTGAAAAAAGATAAACCTAAATAACGGCTAAGCCTCGAGTAATACTCTCATTATTTCTCCTTTTACACAATAAAAAAGAAAAAGAAAAAAAATGAGTAATACTCTCGTCCCTACGGGTAATTACACATATTATTGCTCATAATGATAAATTTAAGTTTTAATTGTCATTTTTTTTATTGGAATAATCCATGGATATCCGTTTATCACAGTAGATTAAATTAAATTTGATATGAGTTGAGTTAGAGGCTTAAATAGTAAAACTCTTCTGACATTATTTTTTTCATATACAAAACTCAAATTTGATACTTTATTTTTTTTTATATTATACAACAATAACCTAGACGTTCTATCCTAAAATTTGAGAGCGGTCATAAGAGAAACAAATAATGAAGTTAAAAAAAAAAAGAAAAGAAAAGAAAAAAAAGATTTGGTTTGTACGGATTATCTTACGTCACTCATTCCTATCTAAGACCATCTCCTTAACTAACTCCATCACCATTATATCTCTACGAATACATTGTATCCAAGTTTTTAATTATTTATCTTTACGTTTTATTAAATATCTTATTCACCTTTTCTAACATGTATATCTTTAGATTTTTGTTGTATATGTCAAAACTATCTCAGACGATATTCTCACGTCTTATCCATAATAAAAATTAAATTTTAAACCACTAAATCGGAAAAAAGGATTATTACAACCGACTGTCTTCTTGGGACAATTTTATACCTTATTTCAGACAAATTAGCAGGGTTAATCAAACACCATGCACCACTTCCACTGTTGTTATTGATAAATGACTAATTGTGTTATCTTATGTTGTCAATAAAGATTTAGTGCAATTATAAATCTTTTATTTGAAAATTTGTCCACTAATTGATATAAAAATTAACGGACACTAATTTAATTATATTTTTACAGCAAAAAAATTATTGTATAAATATAGTGTTGATTTATTCATTAAGAAATTTAAATTTACTAGGAGAATTTTATATTTTTCTCCAAATTTGTTGTTTTAATTAATATATTATAAATAAAATATAATAAAATAGAAATATATTGATATAAATAGAGAGAAGTTCAGGTTTCCAAAAAACACCTATGAAATTTTATAAACAGTGAAAAATTTTATACATGAGATACTTTAGGAAAATTTTGGTTCTTCCCATAAACAATATTTCATTTTCTAGAAAATTAAATTTAATACCAAGCCAAAAAAATTAATATTTTATAGTTTTAGAACTTTTTATTTTGGAAAAATTTGTCATAATAAATAACATGGCATTTTTGAAATAAAGGAAATATATAATTATCCCTTTATCTAATCATTATAATGAGAATGACAACAAAGAAATTGTTTTCATAATATTATTGAATCTTGAGAAATAAATTTTTTTAAAATTTTTCACAATTTGTATTTTAATTAAACTGTTATGTAAAATTTTTATTATATAATGATATATTTTCATATATTTTAGTAATAATTTTTTCTTACTAAATAGCAATATCGTTGACAAAGAACTATACTGGTAAATTACCTAATTTATTATAAAAATTCTTAGATAATAATTGGTTGATATAAATTTTAAATACCTTTATCAGGAAAAAAAAACAAAATTATTGGATTCATTTTTCTATTGCTTGTGATATTTTCATAATTTTATTGTTTTTAATTTTAAAAACACGCATACCTATTTTTCACTAATCACTCAATCAGTTTTTGACAATATATTACATAATTCTTATCATGAGAAAAATAAAAATACCGAAATAAATATAACATAACAAATAGAAATAAGTCGGAATGAACACAGAAAAATTGAGATATTTTAGAAAAATGTTGGTTAATAATGTGGTATATAATATTTTATCAATTAAGATACATCGTTTTATATTCTGATAATACTTTTTTTTATTAAATAATAACATTGTAAATCATATTTATATTAGTAATTTATTTAATTTATTATAAAAATTATCTAATAATAATTGAATCGTACAAATTATAAATACCGTTTCTCATGTAATAAATTAAATTATTTGATTTATTTCAGTTCTACTCGTTATATTTTGAAAAAATTACTATATTTTCATTTTAAAAAATATACTACTCAATTCTATTTCTATTAAATTCTTATCATTGAGAATTAATATGCACTCAAATGTTACCATGAAAATATTAGTTACATTTATATGTAGAAAGGGTGTTCTCAAAAATAAGATTTCCATTTTTAGAAAGAAATTGAAATTGAAAAATTATAAAAGTTCCAGAAAAAAAGAAAAAAACACATCAGACAAAATGCGTGTCTATCTATGTATGGGATAAAATGCATCGAATTTGTTAATCAACGGTGGAGAATAATTCCAAGGCCACAGCTTGAATCACAGCCGACAAGTCCTGAATTCTTCAACGCTTAGTCTTCACGCTACCCTTTCAGATCACTCTCACCTTATATCTCTCTTCTCACACATTCAATCCTGTCTGAGACCAACCTTCCCTCTCTCTTGCGCTCTCTCTCTCTGTACCCCCGGAAAAACTCAAACATGTCGTGGCAAGTGTACGTGGACGATCATCTAATGTGCGATATCGAAGGAAATCAACTGACTGCTGCTGCTATCCTTGGACAAGATGGGAGTGTGTGGGCTGCAAGTGCTAACTTTCCTCAGGTATATGAGCTTTTTTCTTCATTTTGTGATCTTGGTTTTGTTTATTTTTCATGTATTTGGATTTTACCTATGTTGATCTTTGATGGGTTTTGATTATTTTGCTCGATCTGATGATTTTTCTGATTTGATCAGTTGGTGGGTTTCTGATTTGATCTCATTTGGGGTTATCATTTGTTTACAGTGTTTAATTTTTGTTTGTTGATTTGATTGTGTTGATTTTAATTGAACTACTTAGGGATTTATTAATTTATGAATGATGACTGGGAGGAGGGTTTTGAATGGGAAATGGAGTGGCAATTGCAATGCAATTATTAAGAATGCTTTAGTTTGGACTTCCAAGTCACCCTTTTGAAATTTTGTGGTTCGGTGTCTTGGACCGGTTTTTGTGTCTCTAGGGTTTCCCCCTTTCCCTCATTTATTAGCATGTCATACTCCATGATCCACGTCTGCCCTTGAATGCTTCATGACTGATGTGGCAAACAAGCATTCGAGATGATTATGCATAATAAATTGTGCTAAAAGTTTTTTGTTAAATTGTGCGAAAAGTTTTTGTCAAATGTTTGTCTGCCAATTGAGTTGCGAAAGTTGATGCAGTTCATTCGAAATAATATTGACCTACTCCTTTGGGGGGTTTAAATTTCGCATGGAACTAGTGCTTTCATTTCCATGTTGGCCTAAGTGATGATATTTGGATGGAAAAAGGTTAACAACCGGATCCAATAAAATCCGATGTGGCACAGTTTTTCTGCATATTGGCCTTTAAGTAATGATATTTGGATGAAAAATTTAATGAACAAATCCAATAAAATCTTTTGTGGCACAGTTTTTTTGCTGGCTAAAAACTACTACAGCTTTGCTGTAACTAGTTTCATGTTTAGGTTTACTGTTAAAGTGGTGCTTTCATTTCCATATTGTGATCAATTCCATTTGAGTAATGTTATTTGGACGGAAAGTTAATGTATAAAATGACAAAATCTGATGTTGCATAATTTGTGCATCTCTTTAGATTTAGTTATTTGAGTCGTTGAGTTTTTTGGTTATTTTTTCCATATGTATGCAAGATAAGTTGTTTTTGTAGCTTCTATTCTAACAACTCCTATAAAAATACAATGGCTTTTGACAAGAGGAGTATAGTGTAATGGTTTTCAGTCCAATACGAGTCTATTTTGACTTATGGATGAATAATATGATCTAAGTGATACCAGATAATATATTTGACTAGATGGCATTCCTATATTTCCCTCTCCGTATTTGTTTACGAACTACTAAAACTGCATTATCGTTATGCTACACCTTGATATTGCAATGCTTGTAACCATTTTCCCTTCAATTTCCATCTTTTGCATTTATTAAATACGAATTTAATTTTTAAGTATTTTATGATAACTTCTTATCACTCTTGGGGTAGGGGTATTGGAGGAGAGGGGGAGGGGGAAGAGGTTGGGATCCAGTTGGGCTATAGCTTGCTTAACTACTTTTCTCTTTGGTGGGCAACAACTGAAATCTATTAATGATCCAAAAGACACTTTAATAAGACAAATGTCACAATTTAGTAAAGTCAGACATATTGGAAGGTTGCCTGCCCTACATACATTCTATCATTACTTTTGGTGCTATAACTTTTGACCCTTTATTTATTTTGACCCCAAAACTCACTGCTTCAATAATGGATCTCTTGCAGTTCAAACCTGAGGAAATCAGTGGCATCATGAATGACTTTGCTGAACCTGGGACCCTTGCTCCAACAGGCTTATACCTTGGTGGCACAAAGTATATGGTTATCCGAGGTGAACCAGGACAGGTCATTCGAGGAAAGAAGGTAATGTCTTAGCATGTTGTCTGCTTGATACGCAATCAATTGTGTGACTATATTTTCTGTTACTAGAAGTCCAATATTGCTATGGAAAACCCCCATTGTTGTGCTTAACTTTTTAGCACCTAAAAATATAGCTTCAAATATTTTAGTGCTTGATATTCAAGTATATCCTTAATGTCATTCTCATCTCCACATTATTATAGTTAGGTCTATTATTCTGTCTGAGCAGGTTGGTGTTCACATCAAGCTTTATCCACCTAAAGCGTATCCTTGCCTGGCCATCTACATGATTTCTTGATGTTAACATCTCCTGCTACCATGTGGTCATTGAAACATCTATCATAGTAGGAAGCAAGTGGTATACTGCAAACATCTTTGGGGAAGGGTATTTGGGTGCATGGCGCCTGGCACCTTGTCGGAATTGCAGTGATGAGTGTGCCCTTAAGGTGGCTCAAACTGACATCTTAGAAATTCTTGTGATCACACCTAAAGGTGGATGTAACAATTGTAGCCCCCTTACCACCCTCTTTGCCTAGCTAAAGTGGTAGTATACTAAAAACATCAATGTTTTCCTTGCTGAATTTGTTGCTTGTTCAAAACACCAGAATATCAAAGATGATCGTCTTGATCACTCATTTGAAGATTATATATTGACCTTGAGTGTTTCACTTTCAGGGCTCTGGTGGCGTTACCATCAATAAGACAGGCCAAGCCTTGGTAATTGGTATCTATGATGAGCCTCTTACTGCTGGTCAGTGCAACATGATTGTCGAAAGGCTGGGGGATTATCTCATCGAGCAGGGTCTTTAATATGCTTCAACTTGATATCCTTTTCTCAATCTTTCATTTTTCATTTGTTTCTTTGGTGAGCTTTGAAACTATCACCAGGAGTTGGTTGCATCATTTATAGTAGTTGTGTTACTTCAAGTCCTTGAAAAAAAGGTGTGGGGTAAAGAGCTGTGCTTGTGAAGTCATGAAAACTTTTCGTCAACCGACATCTTACCCTTTTGAAGGGAATATGCTGTTTTCTTGATGGTTATTTATTTATCTTGGAGTTTTGGTGTTTATAATTGTTCTTTTTATAGTCAATTGAGTTGTTTTTTTTTTATTCTTACCACTGGTATCTGAAGTCATTTTTTTTACTAATCTGGTTTGAGTGTCTATGAAACCCTATATAGTGGCGCCTCTCGCTCTATGTAGTTTTTTTTTTATTTTTAACTTTCGAATCCAAAACTTGATTAATGGACATAACACTCTATCTTATTAGATTGACTGTCCATTTGTATATGGTCAATTGAGTTATGCCGGTGTGTGTTCTTTGCATTTCAAATGGTATTTGGACATCCTCTATGAATCTAGGTTTTCTATTATTGTTACTTGTACGAGTAGGTAATTCCGATTGGATAATTGGTTCAATGGGTCTATTTTGTAAACCACATAACTGGTATATGAGTTAAGAGTCTTTGGCTTATATACAATATGACCCCAGTTTGGATCAGAGAGTGTTCGATTTGTTTTAATTCGGCACCTTGCTTTATGCATTTTAACATGTATTAAAATCGATTGCGTTTATTTCGGAGTCTATCATGGGGCCACACTTGAAAGAAAAAGGACCCCTAGCTTAATGCTGGACCTCTTTTCAAAACCTAGGAGAAGAGTGGCAAAAACATACAAAAGAAACTACAAAAATTCTTTAACTTGAAGGATGAAAGATGAGATCTCTGTCCTACCCAAAAAACAAAAAAATATATTTATATAGTGAATTTGTAATTATTAATTGTTTATCCATTACCTTTTGACTTTGGATGTACACTTTGATGCTTTTAAGTTTGAGTTGATGAGTTGAGATCACCATCACGATATTTTGATTAATCTGTTTCAAACGTTTATAAAGGCTCTATTTAGGCGTCTCTCTTAATATAATTTTTTTTTTATTTTTAAATTTTGAATAAAAAATTTAATTAAGAGATATAACATTTAATTTTACTAATCTGATTATTATTATTTTTTTGTACCTTGTCTTAGACACCATTTGGTATCTGGGTTTTGTCCTGACTAATCCAGATCGATCGTTATAGTAATCCGATTGTCATGTAATATCTATCTATCAATGGGAGACAATCTTAAAGGCAACAATTATAGTTTAATTTGAATATTTTGTAAAAATAAGAGACCCTTATGATTATATTTGAAGGGCAAATAGCAATATTGATGACTCCACCTCTCTCTCTCTCTTTTTTTTTTTAGTTATACAAAAATTTTAATTTGAAATCACAAAATAAAAAAAATAAATTTTCTTCCCAATTTTATTTTTATTTATGAGTTTCTATTTATTGAATTAATCGTGGTTCACAGACACATTTTAAGAATTTAAAGTACTCACAATCAAGAAAATACAACAATAGATAGAAGATAGAGCATCTTCTATCACTACGCAATTTGCAGTATTTCAAGGGAATAAAGTATATATATGGGTTCATAAATGTATGAATTCAAAATTATAAATTGAAAATATAATAAATATAATTATCTAAAATGCAAAATATTAAAAATAAAATATATGATGATATTATTAAAAAAATATATATATACATTTTTTATTACTAAAGAAAAATTTATTGAATTGTTCCTTTTGGATCTTTATATTTTAAAAGTGTTGTATGGTTGCTTCATTCCCAATAATAGAGAATATATCATTCTCAGTCTCCTAGATGACAGTTTAATGATCACAATCCTCCTTTCTTAACCCGATGATCTCAGATTCAAATCTTAATATAATAAAAAAAAAAGAATATATCATTCTCAATTTATATTACCAAATAATCATTTAACCATTCATTACAAGCAATTTTTAAAATATTCATAGCAAGAAAATTTTCTCAAGAATAGAAATTGCAACAAACAATAGCAATGCTGAATTAATTAAAGAAAAATAAACCAATGCATATAAAACATGTTTTTTTTTTTCCCAACCATCTTTCGTTTTTCTTCGATCGGAAGGTTTTTATTTTCTTTTTTTAAACAAGAAAGAAAAAAGATTCTTAAAAAGAGAAAATAATAAATGATAAGAGTTTTAATAATTTAAAATTGTGTATCTAATTGGAAACATAAAAGGTAACTCTCAATAATTAGAAATTTTATTAAGATTTGAATTTTAAGAGGAAAAACTATTGTTAAAAAAATAAATATAAAAAATGAGTATTAAAAAATATTATATATTATTCATTATGCAGTAGATGATACAGATTGTATTTATATAAACTCAAATATACTATGAATATTCTCCGAATATACAAAGAATATTGTGTTACCTTAATAGTCAATATTGCATTAATATTGTATGCATTTTATATTATCATAAAAATTATTTTTTATTCGAGAGATGAATTTAAAAATTAAGAGAATTTATGAATTTTTTTTTTTTAAGAAAAGGGGCAATTTTCCCCTCTATAAAATTAAGAGATTTATTTTTAATATAAATTCATATATTTATTAATGTTTGTAACTCATTCAGAAAAGAAGTTTTTTTTTTTTTTTTAAAACCTTAATTTATCTAATAAATATTAAATAAATTAAGTGGTAAGAATATAACTCTTGGAGACGGCAGTCCACTTACCCTGGACTTAAAAAAAATTATAATTACGTTTCACATAATCCTGAGCTTTAATTATGAAAATTATAAAATCCTGAACTTTAATTATGGAAATTGAATTATTTTTGTCTTAATCCTGAAAATTAATTATAACTTTTCTTTTCATCTGTTTCTTTAAATTCAGCCCACAGAGAAATCAATGCAGCCTCAATTGATATTCTGCCACGTGTTAGTCATGCGCATTACGCACCCGGCGTAGTGTAGAGAGTCCAACAGGCTCGACTCGACCCCGTCTCCCTCCAAAGAATCTCCCATTCATAAAACCAAATATAATGCACAGCCAACAGCCAGCAGCCAACAGCCAACTCGCGTCTCTCTCTCTCTCAACTTGTGAACGATTGAGAGAAGATCGAATTTGCATAGAAGGCGCAAATGGGGATCAGAGAATCGTGGAACAACATTAACAACCGAAAATCATTGTTCATTCCATCTGCCTATGAAGAAGCCAAGCTTCGTAGGTCTACGGAGAGCACAAATGGTCTCTCTCTCTCTCTCTCTCTATTTGGGTGTTTCTTTTTGGATGATCTGATTATGACTGTCGTGTTTTTGTGAAACAATTGTGTGTTTTGCAGAAGGGGTTCGTGCGGGGGCCAAGGCAGCTGCTATAGGCTTTGTTGCTAGTGCTATTCCAACTGTATGCTCTCTCTCACTCTCTCTCTAATCACAAAATGAATTTCATAGGATTTTATGGTACTAAATGTTTTCTTATTAAACCTCGTATCGCAATTGTACCTAATTTCCTCCTAATCTATTAATCAGTCTCTCTCTCTCTCTCTCTCTCTAGTCTTTTGACATTGTGGATCACAAAATGAATTTCATTGGATTTCAAGGTGCTAGATTTTTTTTTTTTTAATTTTTTAAATTTACCCTTGTTACCCAGTTGTTCCTAATTTCCCCCATAATCAATTGACCAATAAATCGGAGATTTGAATATCTCTCTATTGTCTGTAGAAAAAGTTTACTGGGTACTTTTAAAAGGCATCCGAATGAGCTTGTGCGGCCAAGGTTGGGCGAGTAGCCAGCCTTGCCATCTTTTATTTCTGCTTCCGGTTAAAAACGCGAGCAACTTTACCATTAACCAAAGCATATCGATGTGCAAAATTTACCATTCAGATACAATTTTCTGTTTTTACTGGGATTTATTGATTTAAGCTATAAGAATCTTGGCATCTGCCCAGTCGATGATGGCAGTATGCTTTTCATAAATTTTCGATATATATAAAAGGCTCATCTGCTATACAAATCTAGTGCGGGATAGGGGAGGGTGGGGTACAAAATATGTGTCTTTTTGACATTTTTACATTTTTTTTTGTGCAATTCTTAGTTGATTGCTGTTCGGAAGATACGATGGGCAAAGGAAAACATAAATCATACTGGTCAAGCACTCATTGTTTCTGCAGGTGAGGCATTCTTTGACTTTGTATTAGCCTTTTGGCTATTTCCAATGGCTTCTTGATAGCTGTATCTATATGTTGTGAGTCTTGAATTTTTTGAGAATCTGGTAGGCTTGGAGGGGGGGGGGATAATTTTTTGATTAATGGTCCCTCTTGTCTTTCCATCCCTTTTTCAATCTGGAGGTTTCAATTCTGGTTTTTTGTAGAATGTGTTAACTTGGGCATTTTTAGCATCAAGTTGCCACATTTCCTGAACACAACCACGAGGATATACTCTTGAAATTGATTCTTATGGAGCACTGCTAGGGGACCAAATTGGAGCATAGCCGAGAAGGAATAACCAAATGGCTTGAAATCGTTGCCAGCGTCATGAAATTGTCATCACAATTGCAATTCCAAACCATTTGAAATTCCAGAAACGAATTTTTTTATTTGAACTGTTGTCTCTCTTTTTAGTTTTCTTGAAGTTTGGAAGAAAAACTTAGGATCAGATGACATCCATTTTCTATAATTATGTAACACCCGACATAATTAAGACTAATTGTGCACGTAAGATGGATTAACTTGGTCAACTGCATTTACCTTGTATTGGCATAGCACTGCACCTTGAAATCTAGTTAATAAGTCCAGTAATCATATCTCCCCTCCATTGAATTTCATACTGTGGTGGTTATATTTTCGAATTTCTAATCTAACATATTGCTGTTTTAATAATTTACAGCATCAGCTGCTGCATTTTTTGTTGCTGCCGATAAAACCATCTTAGAGTCTGCAAGGAGGAATGCAGAGTACAAGAAGAAAGCGTGATGGCAAAAATCTGTTGCCAAGCATGTTGTGTGTGCCAACAGATTCCCCCTTTATGTTATTTTTATTTTCAAAACAAAAAGAACTGGTGTTGCCCTAATTTTATTATCATAACCATGCAGATAGTGATTGAAAATGTAACAATCAAAATTTTGCATGGTATAACATGTTTTGACTTGGGAATCTTAGCTTGAATATCGTCACCTTCAAAATTTTGATTGATGTCAATGTGGGCAACAATGAAGGGAAAATCTTCAAATGACAGGTTTGGCAGACAAGGCTTTTTAGTAGTAGTAACAGCCCCAATGCCAGACAAGGCATTTTTTTTTTTTTTTTTTTTTGGGGGGGGGGGGGAGGGCCTTTTGGGTAATGAAGTTAGGGGGTGTCCGCCGCAGTAACATGCCTTCCATGAAGAGCTCACCGCCTGAACTTGTGCGATTTCAACCCTTAACCAGCCTGGCATGTATAGAGAGTTGTAGGACTTTTATGCGAATTGAGTCGAGTTCAAGTTACTCGCGAGTCGCTTCGTCAAAAAATTCGACTCGACTCGATTTTGATTGAACTTGAATCGAGTTTGAATGGTTTCATTATACAATTGACTCGATTTTAAATAATAGAAATTTAGATTTAAAAATTTATCGAGTAACTCGATAATATATATTAATATATATTTTATATATAATTATATATTATTATAATATAAAAAATTAAATTAAATATATTAATAAAATTTTATAAATTAATAAAATCAAATTTGAGTTTTTGAATTTTTAAGTCTATTTTGATTTCATTAAATTATAAATAAATCAAATTCGAATCATATTATTATTATTCATCGAGTTTAAATTCAAATACTATTAAAAGATTTAAATTTTACGTTAATTATAAAATATTTGAGACCGGTTTGACTAAAATACATTCTTAATTCATGGGCCACTTCATTGAAGTTGTAACATTGGGATTTGAACTTTTACACGGTCAAGGGGAGAAGTAACCTTTTTGAAACCAGACCATGAGCCATCTGAAAACTAAGAGTAGAACCATTTCATATTTCAAGGGTAGAAATTATTGGTTCACTGTTGAACCCTTTTAAATTAGTGTTTTTAAAACAAAATCAGACCAAATCGATCAATTCAACTAGTTTAATCATAAATCATATTTAATTTTCACTGTTAAATCAGATAAAATTAAATTCGATCAAAACCGCATAAATCCGATCAAAATAAATAAAACTAATCGATCTAACCGGTCTCACCAATATAATATATAAATTATATATAAATTTTATTTTATTTTAAAATATATAATATATAAATTATATATATGATATCATATTGATGTCATCTGGTTAATAAAATAAATCAATCAATCCGATCAATGAACCAATGAATCGACAGATTAACTGAATTATTTATCGATTCAGTTTTAAAAATATTTTTTTAAACTAAAAAATAACAACTTTTATCTTTTAAAATCCATGCTTTAAACTTCTACCATATCCTTTCTAAATTGTTTGTTTTTAGCACTTCAAAAGAAAAGAAAAAAAAAATAGTCTCCCTTTATTTCAGGCCTGAACCCGCCAAACCTAAATTGTCGTACCGATATTTCTTATGCTAGACCATACAGACGGTTCAAGGGTTATTGAACCGGCCCTGAACTGCCAATTTCATGATTTTTATCCTGGATCAGACAGACGACTCAGGGATAAAGGCCATATATTTTGTGACTTTAAACCGGTTGGCTGGTTTCGGTCCAAGGCTCCTGGCTAGGTCTTGCCCTATGGGGCTCTCACTATTTTTAGGAAAAAAATTAATAATAATAAAAAAGAGAAAGAAAATAAAATAAAATTTGGCGGCTCTATGGTCCGGGGATGCCCCGCCGCTCCAATTTACTCAAGCTTGGACTTTCAGAGTTTTAAATATAACCAAATAAAATTGAATAAAAAAAAATAGAGAAACTCTATCACTTAATTTATCTCTGAGAAATAGAGTTTTTGTCGATTAATGGTCATAAATAGGAGGCAAAGAGGCTTTTATGGGACGTCTTGATTCAATTACTATTACTATTAATATTATTATTTTTAAGTGAATTAGTTAATTCAGAGTTCATCCTATTAATTTGACTTGAGTACTGTGAAACTCTTTGTGGAGGAATTAGCCCTCTTAAATCCTATTTCTCTATTCCCATAATTCAAATCCAAAACCTATAATTAAGAAAATATAACGAGTTTAACATTCAATTATCATTATTACAACCGAATATCACTAACTATGCTCCAGGGCAGAGCTGGGTGATTATTAGTAGGAAAATAAAATATTAATAATGAATTTTCTTCTATGGATTCTTAGAAAGCTCATTGAGGGAAAGCGACCAACTCTCTCCCTCTCTCTCATCCTACATTAATGATCAGTCGAAACTTATCCACCACTAATGTGCTGGGTCTAAACAAATATAATGACAACAGCAAAATACATGAACATGAACATCAAACTCTGGCCAAGATGCATGACAAAGAGCTCATCCATGGAAAGACAAAAGAGCCACTCTCTTTAGTATCTTCTTGATAAGGTTAGCGAAGCAATGTTGTTTTAGGTGCCAGATACCTAAATTCTCCACAAACTGCCTGATCAACTACATTTAAGGTCATTGCTAACACCTTTTTCATGATTGTTTAACCTATAAGATGTATTAAAAGTGCCCAATACTAGTGATGGATAGTGACTTGGAATGGATACATTCAAAACCCTAGTTCTTATCCACTTTCTAGTGCAATTATAAAATCAAAGGTTTCAATTAAAAAAACTTTCTAGTACAATGATAAGGTTTCAATTAAAAATTTTAGCATGATACTTCAAAAATATATGGAAAGAGTTCTAGGATAGTCCTTGTTTCTAACAACTATCTAACAACTTTTTTCCGAGTCCTTTATCAGTAATACCTGGTATGGTTAATGCTCAAAGGGTTCATTAAACAAAACCACATACATTATATAATGTTCTCCATGTATGGTATTCATCCATATTGTAGGCTCTATATACAGCTAGTCTATACAACTAGCTCTATAAAAGGGCAATCATCTTCGTTTGTTACTGCAGAGACAATGAAGGGTGGGGGTATAGACGAACAATGCCACAATCCAACCATGCAAGCGGATCACTCTATGCATGTCCAATGTCATTCAAGTGGATGTGCCCAGAAACCGGTTTCAACTTCAACTGCCAAGCACCTCAACAATGTTCAATGTGAAGATAAGACCCTACAAATTAATCATCACATTTGTCATAACAAAACCTCATTGAGATTCAAGGGTGAGAGCTCAAAGAGCAGCATAGGATTATTGTCCTCGGACAAGAATGAAGATGCATTGGGGCCATCATCATCACCATCACAACTTCCTCATGATTCTTTGTACAAATTCTCAGAGCTATTGGCTCAACTACCTATCAAGTGAGTGCCTTCCACAAAGTTTCAAAGTTTCCTATGTTTTTAGAGCTAACTTAATGCATCCGCAGGAGAGGGCTTTCCAAATATTACAAAGGGAAGTCCCAGTCTTTCCAATCTTTATCAAATGCAAAAAGAATAGAGGATCTAGCAAAGGTGAGGAGTCCTTTTAAAAAGAAAACTGGGTCAAGCAAAAGCCATAGAGGTTGTTGAGATGCTCATTATCTACTATATCTCCAACTAGCTTATTGAAGAAGAAAAAGAAGAGTTACAGCAAAAAGTCCCATTTTCTGATTTTCCCAGGGCGGCATATTTTAACCGTGAATGTTTTTGGATGCATGTTAGGTATGGGTTAAACCACTGTAATCAACTGTAGTCTACATGACTCCTTCCCTATAAAAGGGTCCAATGAGCCTTGATTCTAAGGGCCATTTCCAATTCCTAAAATTTGTGAAACCTAAAATGAAGATCCAGAACAGAACATGTAAATGGAATGAAAAATGCACAGATGCAGCAACCAAGCCCATAGGACAGCAAAAAAGTCATCATAGTTTTCATTGCATGTTAATTGCAAGAAGAGCATCCTAAATTTTCTCTTACTATCAAATTCTTTTTACATTGTTTAAACTTCCGTACAACCTCCTTGATGGTTTGTTTGGGAAGGCATGAGGATTTAATCACATAACTTCTGTGGGACATCGGAGTGGAATAAGGTAACAAAGGCCATCATCAGTGGAAGAAGCTAATTTAGTTGGACCCGACTTATTCAGCCATTTCTATTTTGATAGGGCGTCCAAGATGCTATAATTTGATAGGCCATGTAATTTTTCTTTTGTTTTCATTATAATTCAAATATTCAAACTTGTAAAGGAATAGAAATAGGGATGGACCACTCCATATTATTCTTGGCTAGAATTACACTAAGACATATTTGTTCCTCCAAGAGAGACATTTAAATTGAAAAAGAAAGTTACAACACAAAACACCTCCAAAAAATCGGTTCTTGTCAAGTGGAGGCATAAATAAAAAATATTTCTCTTTATCTATCTATCAAGGCCCCAACAAAATCCAATTTTGAGGGAAGCAATAAAAATCAATAATGATGATTTGGACTAAATCCGCACAATGGTGTCAGATTCTGCTTAAACGTGAAGCTTAGAATGCATACCCATAGATGGCGTCGGCTACACCGTCTTCGTCATTGCTGGCACCAACCACATTAGCTACAGCTTTAGTCTTCTCTGATCCATTACCCAAAGCAACGCCCAACTCAAGCATCTTAATATCATTTTCACCATCAGCAATAGCCATTATCTAATAATAAAATCAGAAAGACTAGTCAAAATAACTTCCACATAGATATGGAGATTGAAATAAAATAGATCTCCTGTATCCGCTCTATATCAACTCAGGCACGCACTAAACATGCAAACAGATCACATAAACATTTCAAGGCCCCAGAAATAAAGGAAACAAAGCACCTGGCAGGTTAGCTAGCTTTATTAGTCCATGCAATAACAGAGTACTAGAAGATTGTTTTCAACTACTATGTAGATGATTTGATAATTAAGATGAAAGGAATAGAAGAGGGGGAAAATAAAAACCAAAAGTATAAACGGGGATGAAAATTGGGTAGCAATTGGCTTATCCTACCTCCTTTGGACCGACACCCAAATGATCAAGCAACATCCTAACTCCACTCCCTTTAGAAGTTGTGAGGGCACTGCTTGAACCACTGTGGCACGTCCATCTGTTACTTCTGACCAATATGGCCAAATAGTGGCAGAAATTCCATCAGCAGTGTCTAAGAAAATCATCTTCTGCAGATCCAAACAAAATTTGTCATTGAAACAACCCCAAAAAAAGGTATCAGCAAATCACCCGAATTATCTAGATTTAAAGGATATATTAGTGTTTGTTTCCAGTTAAACGAAAAGGGAAAACAGAAAGAAAGTCATTCCTTTCAAATGCTCCAAAGTGAAATCAACCACCAACTGGTTTTCACAATGAGAAGTTTTGCTCTAGAGGATACCTGTATCTCAGCAGTGGTCAGGAGTTGCTCAACTGAAGGTATGATTTCGAGCTGCACATAATCTCAAAGGAACCAAATGCATTAGAAAATGACCTATGCAATTGTGGAGTATCATCAAAGTAAAAAAATTCTGGCACCTTTGGCTCGTGATATTCAGTATGAACTGAATCCACAAGCGGATGATCAAACAGCGATAAGCAACGATCCTCACAAAATGCAACAACAGGAACTTTACTCTCCAACGAGTATAACAAGATCTGAAGTTCAGAGAGCAATAGTTGTCTCTTAGAAAAATACAATTATTAAAAACTATATATTTACTTTATCAAGGCATTATAGGTTCAGTCTCCAAGACAACTCAACCTAACATATGTTTTAATTAATTTTGGAAAACAATACATATCCATTAGAGGTGTGAACCTTGGCGCAACGGTTAAGTTGCTCCTTTGTGATCTTGAGATCACGGATTTGAGGCGTGTAAACAGTCTTTTTGTAAAAAGAAATGCAAATGGAATGCTGCATAAATATATGTCCACCCTCCCCCTACCCCCGCAAGTTGGGGAAAACTTTGTACATGGGATGAACTTTTTTTTATCCATCTCTCAAAATATGTACCGAGACCTATCACTATACTTTAGGTTACTGCATCTTCTTTGACCGTCTCACCTTTTTCTGGCACTTCCACTTCTCAAAACATTAATCAATTCTACAAAGTCATTTCTGGTCACCAACAGAACAGATGTGTTCTATGAAGAATTTGTTTTATTTATTTTCCTTGTATAGTACAGGCTTTTAACCTTCTGAGATATATTAATATTGGCAATGAACCAGTCATCTTACATTTGACTGGTGCTCTTTTGTACTTTAAATAGCCATAACCTTTCCTCTGCCTCTCCCCAAGTGACCCAGCAGCCATGATACAATCTTATCTTGCACAATTGTTGGTTAAAAGATTCTATTACAAAATCTAGTCCAAAGGAGGAAAAAAGGGGGGAAACATAAAATACGAGTTGACCATCTATCCAGAACAGAAAGCAGTACCTCTCTGCAGACATCGGGATCTAAGTTCCTTGTAAAAATTTCATGACCTTGCCTTCCATAAACAAGCAATCCCTGAAACAAGTAAAGAACAATCTTGAAAGAAAGAAAATTGTAAACAAATATAAAAACTCTGATCTGAACCACTGCAAATAAGAGGATACATAATTAAACAAGTATATATATGATGAAATTGCATGAGAATGAAAAGCCATAAAACAAAGAGCCTGTCATTAGCTATTGCTTGTTTTATGCCACCAGAATTCAGCAACATCTTTTAGTGACAAATTCTCCAAGATATTACTTGCATGACTACTATAAGGAAGCTTGATTCTTGTAAGTCCAAGAGAAAAGGCTGAAAATTATTGATAGATTGCTTTCATTCCCTCAGTCAGCACTAAAGGGATGCCAAAACCACCACTGAAGGAAGGAGGGGGGGGGGGGAAAACCTGTAAGAAAACACCAGGGGAGGCCTCTGAAACAACACCATCTTTGCCAGTTAAATCTAGTGGTCTGAAAATATCCATGACAGAAGGGCGAGCCTGAGACCAAAAAATCAAATGATTGATATCAGAATCACGTCGCACGTCAAACAAGCAGCTGTGTCCAATTAAAACAAAAACAAAAAGTGATGCAGCAAAAGCTCGGCATGGGCATGGACAGGAATGCCAAGGGAAGGAAGAAATGTATACTTTAGAAAATGCCACCATATAATTGTGTAACACAGTTTCAGAACAGTTTTCTTACTTTTCCAGTGGCTATCACTACTTTCACACCCCTTGACAAGGCTTCTCTCAAGGCGTGTGCAGTTGTTGTAGTTATTTGACTTTTGCTGTTTAGCAGGGTGCCTGAAGTATTGGAAAAACTTATACTCTGGAAAAGGAGCTCAGCAATTATTTATGGTCACCTAAGCCTGAACTCACCATCCATGTCACAAAAGATAAAGCTGAACTTTGGTCTATAAAAGTGAAGACTCCCTTCTTTCCTTCTGTCTTTTACTAGATCACCTGTAAGACCTTATCACTGCAAGCTCATTTATGGCCTCCATATAAATACATGAAGACAACCAATCAAATTGCTTTACAATTCATGAACTAGCATCATTGAATTACCTTCTTGATTATCTGTAAGAGGATTTCCATTAGTTTCAGCCTCATTTGTGCTGTGGATTAAACATTTGCCTTTCCATCCAAGACTTTAGTAGAAGTTCCTCCTCTTTCTCCATTTCTGCTTTGGCCTCATCACTAATTTCATGATCAAATCCCAAAAGATGTAACAACCCATGAATTTACAAGGGAAAGTAATAATGAATCCTATCTTTGCCAAAACTATATACTTCCCCAAAATTTCCTCCCAAAGCTGTGATGAGACTGGCATTTATGTTAGTCAACCATTATGTATGATTTTGGATTTGGTTCTTTATGCATATAGATACACAGCACGTGCAAGCAATTAAGTTGGAGGTCAAGCACCCACAACAAAGAAGCATGATAAGAACCAAGTTATTCTCAAAATATTAAAAATTTTCACCCAGTCGCGTGCCATGTAATGTTTTCAATGCCATCTTTGCCAGCCCATCATTGCCAGCTGGCTAAATCAAGCATTCTCATAATATACTGTCAAACTTACCACAAGGATGCGTATCTCATCGATAAGTGTGTGCCCTCTCTCCTCTGCTTGTCTAGCAGCTGTCTCAACAGAAATAGCTATGTCATCCAGCATAAGCTGCAATGACAGAAGTATTCTCACGCGTAGATAAAAAAATGGGGTCAGCACCACCAATAACAAATGACAGATTATCATGTCACACACTTACAATCAGAAGCTTCAATTCAGAGATATGCAGAGACATGGAGAGAACATCAGTGGGATGTTCCTCATCCCTCCAATCTTTGTTTAGATTGCAAATGAAATCATCATTGCAAAGAAGCACTGATAACTCGATCTTCTCAAACCCACCAACATCAGTTATAGTGGGATCTCTTGTTTTGTACTCCGAACCTTTTAAGCCATCAAAGGTTAACTTCATTGCCATTGGAACATTCAATCGTAGCATTTCTGCTATACCCTGCAGCATGTGCAAAAACAATATAAATACTTCAAAATTTCAAATAATGAAGAAAATACTCATTTTCAAGAGAGAGATTCTCATGATAATTTTCATGAGCTTAGGTACATGTGAAGATTGGACAAATCGTGATGATATCAAAACAAATGAAAGATTGCGCTTAAAAATTCTATCCACTAGCAATTTCATGAAACCTATCATGAGGTATTTTTTTGTTTCATTATGAATATTGAATAGCAATTCTCCTAACAAACATAAAAGGGCAATTTCAGTCATATATTATATATGGGGGGGGGGGTGTGTGTGTTGTGTGTGCGCGTGTATTATAGTTCGACATTTGCTTGCAGAGTACCCACAATTGACAAAATCCATATACCAATTTTTCATCTCCTCATTCAATTAAAAACATCGCATTGATCAAGACATAACCAAAAAACCATGAATCACAAAGAAATTCAACATCAACCACCGGGGAGAGAGAGAGAGAGAGAGATCAACGTCAACTTCGATTCATATCACGCATCAAACACAAATACTAAATTTCTAGAAAGAGAAATCAAATTACCAATTGTAGAGAGAGAGTACCAGTATTTCAGTATCATCAGGCAAACCTTCTTCAATACAAATCTAGACATTGAATTCAATCTCCTTCTCCTTCCTCTTCGTGGGCTTCCTCCTCACCTTCCTACACCCTCTCTGCGAAGAAAAACCGCTCCCAACTTTCTGGAAGAAATCCGATCTTCGGTGAGAGGCAAATGAAAGAATCTGCTACAACCGAAGACCGAACATTTCGAAGGAGAGAGGAGGGACAGAGATGTTGTTGATAGAGAACGAGAAAGGCAGAGGGAGACGGAGGATGCGAACATGGCGGAGGTGTGGCGACTATGGGGCGGAGATGCGGTGGTGGATGAGAGAAGGCAACGGATAGGAATCGTAGACGCATTATACTTGAGAGAGAGAGAGAGAAGAAAGCAGGCGACCGCGGGAACAAGTGCCGAAATGGCACCCTGAAAGAAAAAAAAAAACCAACAACGACACAATCGAAAAAAAAAATTCAAAATTAACGCATATATATCGAGACTTAAACTCGTTTATCGAGCCTTCAAAATTTAATATATATAAAAAAATATATGAACGGTATATATTAAATTTTAAATATTTGATATATAAATAATATATATCAAATTTTAAAAATTTAAAATATGAAAGAGAAAAATAATAGATATTGAGTTTTCAAGACTTCACATATAAGTGTTAATTTTGAAAATTTCTTTACATCAGCATTGTTTTAATTTTTTTTCAAATGTGTCATTTCAATACATGTCTCTGCAATTGTCACTTATAAAAAAAAACCTGAAGTAACATTAGCTTACGACTTTACACAATGACCTTCTCGCAATTATGCTTTTGAGGTATTGCTATGCATGGTCGGGTAAGACTGGCAAGAGCTCGTGTCATTTTAGGATTGAGTTGAGTTCAGGTTCATTATTTAGAGCCGTTTTAATTGTTGGTCAAATCTGAACATTGATAAATTTGATCTGTCATAAAAATGACCCTTTTAAAATCTAATCTTGTTATAATTTGATGATGATTTTGATAATATTAATGTATTACTTTTAATATAATTTTGTAATATTTCATTACATTATTATTGTTAATTTTTATAATAGTGCATAATTTTTAATTTGATGATATTTGATTTGTATTTTATTTTTAATTGTTTATTTGTTTTTATTTGGTGTTTATTATATTATAAAATGAGTTAAAAATATAAAAAATAAAATTTATAATTTGAGTTCAAGTTTAGCCCGAAATAGATCTAAGGTTTTTTAATTTTTTAGGTCAAACTCAAGTTTTGATTTTTGAGTTTTCTTGAACTAGACTTGAGCTTAGGTATATAAAATTTTAAACAGACTGAATTCAAACTTTATAAAATCCGGCTTAGAAAACTCGATTGCTAGCCTAGCTACGTAGATGTGGCTAGGTTCCATGGAACCCAAAACGAGTCGAAATGATACGGTAAATCGTATTTTGTAATAATACAACAAATTGAAATGTAAATAAACATATAAATATAAAAATACAAAAATTTTTATATAAATATAAATTATTTTATGAATAATAATATTTATAATAAAAATAAAAAATGATGAAATATATAATTATTAATTATAAAATAAATAATATAAAAATTATAATTATATTAATTAAATAAATAATTTATTAAATATGAAAAATATGTATAAATATAAAAATATAAAAAAATAATATAAATATTAATTAATTTAATATGTACATACGTTTTGAAAACAAAAAATAATTTAAAAATAAAAAAAAATATTAGTGTTAAGAAGTTTTTATGCATCCTGAGATATAGGCACAACAAGGTTTACTCTTCTCCTTGATCTATCTTTCTTTCTCTATCTTAAAATAAATAAATATTCAAGTTAAAATTCAAATGAATAAGAACAAAAATTAATTTTTATAACCAACATTGCTCGATATTATTGATATGTGTTACATTAATCAAATAACTCGGGCATAATTAAAATTTACATACGATATATTTCTAAGAATTTTTAATTAAATAAATTATAAAATAGAATTTAATCCATTTAATTATCAACTTTTTAATTTATATAATATTGATCCTTTAAAAGAACTCTCTTGCTTCCTTTTATCCTATAAAATTTAAAGATTATTTTTTTTTAATTATATAATATTACATAGGATAGATAATTCTAAAATATATGGAATTTTAGAGTCAAAATATTACATCACCAAAAGGGTTAACTCTAATTTTTCCACTTGAAACGTTCGATTTATAATTTGACCTAAACAAAAACAATGCAAAAAATATTGCTATTAAAGAACTTAATATGTATATATATATGCACATGCATAATTAATTTAAATCATTATTTGTATTGGCCACTAATATATTATTAAATTTGTAAACATATGTCATGCACAATATGCAAATAAAATTATTTAAATTAAAAATATTGTACAATATTTTTTTTTATGAACGACCAGTATCCAGTAATCACGTTTAACCTAATTAAATCCGATTCAAGATGGATTAAACGTTTAAAGGATAAAACTCTCATTATATCTATTTTTTTCATACACAAAACTCAAATTTCGGAGTTTACTTAAAATAAAACAATATCCAACCACTGTGTGTGTATATATATGTTTTGTTTTCGACGGTTCAAAAGAATGTTTAGTGAACTAATCGACAATGGATGAAATCAAAGTTAATAATCCAAGAAATACAAAAAAGTCATCAACTATCAAAGTAAATTATTTTGATTTTTTTTTACTATTTTATATATCTTATATTAATAACAACAAATGTCGATATCAAAGACAATAAAAGTATTTTATTTATTTAGGATATATTTAATTTTTTATAAGATAAGATTTATTTAAGTTATTGTTATGATACATATTTAAATTAATTAATGTCTTTTTTAAATAACTTAAAAATTGTCTTTTTTTTTTTTTAAATAAAACTATGAATGTTATATGAATTATATCAATTTTTATAATATATATTTAAATTAATCATTTCTATAAAAATTTTAGATATTATATTTAAGAATTTTATACTTTAATGTAGAGTGATAACATTAAAAAAATATATCTCAAAAATAAAATATATTTAATTAACATTGACCTGTTCTTTTTGCCATTTTATACATAAACACAACCGTTATTAATTACATATTCGAACACTAATATTCAATAATAACAACTATCGCGATCGGCCATCACCATCTATTATATTTCGTCAACTAAACCAAATGATCTTTATTTTATTTTTATTAAAAAGACATAAAAGATCGGTGAGATTTGATTAAGGTTGACAAAGCATATTTAAAATAGAGATGCGTTAACAATTAGATACATTTTCGTAATGAGAAAGTAATTAACTGGATGAGAAGGAAAATGAGAAATTATTGATCGTAATTAAAGTAAGAAAAGAGAGGTTAAATGCATTAAATCATTGTGCTTTTATTAAATTCCACAAATTAGAGAAGATGTTGATTTTGGAAGGATTTAAAAAAATTAAAATAAAAAAATTATAAATCTCTCTAAACTGAATCTCCCTTCTTTGCCTATAGATCCCTTTTCACTCCTCTCCTCTCTCCCTCGATACCTTCTCGCTCTCTGTCATCTCCTCTTCTTTCTCTCTCTCACCCATTGTGACTGATCATCAAAGTCAAGTATGTCAACCACCAATTGTTGATTGACCATTAACTTCGAAAACATCGACCATTTGCAAAGCCACATCCTTTTGTTAGATCGATCGATAGCTACAAAACTTTACCCAAGGCTTTCTTTGTATGACGAATCAAGGTAACTACCTCTTTGTATGTTCTCTCTCTGTCTCTTTCTTGCTATCTCTCCCTGTTTCTTCTTTTTCATCGACAACTCTCTTTTCCTCTCATTCCAATCTAACTTGACGATTTGTAGTCACATCACCATTGATTACAATAAAACGGAATTCACAACTTTTCAATCTCTTCTTAAATTAATCTTTCAATCTTTTCTTAAATTGATCAATAGCTGCAAAGCACCATATCTACTTCAGCACAGCATCGATCATAAGCCAACCCTGTGCAAAATGTCGACCATCATATATGTTCTGAATATATTCCGCATCGTAATTAGTGTCAAATTTAAGTAATTTTGAATTAATTAAAATATTTTTCAAATTAAGTGAAAAAAGTTTTAAAGCATATTGAGGTTGAGAATCATGTAAAATTTGGTTCATTCATTAAATGTTTTCAAAATTATTCTATCTAACAGGTAAACGTTATTATAATAAGTGTGAGAAAGGCTTAGCAATTATTAATTGCTTTTTATCACTCTTTTTGAATATAAAAAAGAACAAAAAATTTTTAAATACCCTGCACTATACAAAAAAATCTGCAAGCATAAAATTGATTTTCCATTTTACTAACCCAAAAAAAGGGATTTTCTAATTAGTAAGTACCCCCACTATCAAGGCCAAAAAGGTTTATTTTATTTTTTTCATTTTCATTTTCATTTTTAATTTTTTAATTTTTAATTTTTAATTTTTATTTATCTATTTTTTTTTAATTTAATATTTTTCCTGGGATTAATGAAGCAACGAGAAAGGGCCAAACAAGAACCGGGAAAGAGTTTGATCAATCTAACGTTGTTTTCTCTCTCATGTTGTTCTTCACACTGAATCACTGAATCCCTCCTTTATGCCACCTTTTTCCTCTTCCCCACTCGGATCCGCAGTTGACTGCAAACTGCCACTTCCGTTCTTAATAATTCCCTACTTCTTCTTCTTCCTCTCACTGATTTGATCTTTGTAGGGCTAAGGTTTCTAAATTCAATTTCTTTTCTTTCTTAACCACTTCGTTCCGATCCGATTACATTCCCCACTTTCTTTCTTTCTCTTTCCCCCCATATCAGAGATTCGATTCTCCATGTCCACGCTTGAATTTGTACTGGGGATTGGTTGAAACAATCGATTGTTTTCAAATTGGGGGCTTTTCTAGGGTTCCTGATTGTATCGAATTTCACTTGATTCATATCATGTTTCCCACTATGAGCAATTTTTGATTTCAATTAGGGTTCTGTAGGCGGAGAAATGGTGGTGGGTTCCGAGCATCCAAGGGGTTTGACGCCATCGCCGTCGCCTCCGGTGAAGTACGGCGTCACTAGGCCGATTTCTCTTGCGAGGCCGACGGAGGCGGACATTCAACGGAATTCAGAGCTAGAGAGGGTACTTTTATTAAATTTTCTTTGTGATTAGAAATAGGTTTTCTTTGGAATGTGAATTGATTGTCACTTACGTGTTGTTTTTGTGTTGGGTTTGTTGAATTTGGTAGTTCTTGATGGACTCTGGACTCTACGAGAGCCAAGAAGAGGCCGCAAAGAGAGAAAAGGTGCTTCAGCGTATTGGCGAGGTAAAATACTCGAGCACGGTTCTATGCTTATGTGTGGGGTGGATTTATACATTCCTTTATTGCTACATACAACATTGAATTTTGTGTTACCTCAATAATGCGCTTCTTTTTAGATGGTTTCATGTGACCTTAGTGAGTCTGCCCTACCCATATGATGCCTTGATGTTAATGCTTGCATGATAGTTCCTGTATTCTCTAGCCAACTTTATTTAGGAAGAAAATCTTTCTTCTATGTATTAAGGCTTGCTTTTATTTGGTCTATGCTGCTTAATAGAATCAAGACTAATGACTTGTTGAAGGTGAGGAGGCCCTGCAAAGCCCCTATTCTAGATCCTTGCGATATTTGCCACAATAGTTGCAAGTCAAAAGTTTTTTACTTTGCATTGGTTCTTGGCCTATCTGGAATAGGCTCCTTAAGTTTATTTGGTAACCTTTTGGTTTACATGTTGTGACCAAATTTAAGGGTTTGGGGAAAAGGGTGCTTGAGCTTCTAAGGAGGAAAGCAATTATGCTCATGAGTGGAAACAAGCATGAGAATGTTTTTGTAGGGATAAGATTGTTCTAGCGCCTCTACTGGTGGCACTGTGCATGACATGTACACAAATAAGTGATATGCTTTTACAAAAGAAAATCACCATAAAAGAATTAGAGTGTGTCTCTTTTTTTTTTTTTTTTTAAGATGAATATGTGAGAAACACATGGGAAAATCGAGTTGTCAGTGGCTAATGAGTAGTTACTTAATGGGTTTTTTTTTTTTTTTTTTTTTTTTTTTTAAAAATAAATTTGAAGTGCCAATTATCTATCTAAATAGTCTTTATAAAATTTAGAAAATTAAGTGTCAAGGGTAATTATCTCTAAGTAATTTTGTAATGGGTTTTCAACAACCAAACTAGTGTCTTTCCTTTATTAATAACTAGAATGATATTTGTATGTAAAGGAAAAATAGGAGAAAAGATGCTGGTGGTTTGAAAAATTTGCTGGTATTTGGATTTTTTTTTTAAATTAATTTTTTTTTGAATTTTGTGTGCATTGTGAATTCCACCGTTTATGTATGTCTATTTTAAAATCAAAAGAAAAATGAAAGGGACAATTTTGTTATGTTTAAAATGTGATTGAAATTCAAATGCTGGCTTCACCAAAAGCTGGGGTTCTCTTTATGACAGTAACTATCCCTTGGGACACATGTGATGTTCAAAACATTTTCTAAGGTTAAATAAGTTCAAAATTACCATTAAAGTGGCATGGTAATACAACCATAAAAGGGAAAAGATTGTAGGGAACAAGAGGAAGTAAAAGGTGTTTTGCAGATTAAACCTATAATGACTATTCTGAAGAATTTGCTGAAACTCAAGAATTACCATCGAATTTTCCTTTGGCTCTAGTAATCATTCAAAGCGACTTTAGAAAAAAAAAATGACCCAAATATTGAGAAAATGAGAAAAAGAAAAGGAAAAAAGAAAAACTGTTTGTAATCTTTAAAATTTGCAAACACCCAAAAATTTGAGTGAATTCAATGGATTGCCCAACCACATGATTGATTTCGGTCCCAATATAGGTCATTTTGTAGGCAACTTTTGGTAAATGTATTTTTTAACTAGCACACTAGCTGTTTTCAAACTTTTTTTTTTGGGGGGGGGGAGTATCTTGAGAGAGAGATTTCGTGGGAGAGAGTTAGAGAGAGAGAAGGGAGAAATAGCATGAGAAGTTTATTGCTCAAACTGCTGGGAAGAGATGGAAAGCAAAAATAGGATTCGTTGGGGGTGGGACATTAAAGAGAGAATGTGGCAGGGCAAGAAACAGATCTTGGTCACATTAAAAGGACATCCATAACCCTTACATCACAATGACTTAAGAAATTTTAGAACTTTTTGAAAAGGATAACCTTGTCACATTTTAAAAGGTGTTGATTATTAATAGAGATAATTAGTTGTTAGGCTTTTAAAGGGACAGGAGTTGGTGATGTTGAAGAATTGGAAAGGTTTATTTTAGGGATCTCCCCCTCTCTCTCTCTGCCTGTCTTTTCTTTCCCTTATGCTCTTTAGTTTTCTCCTAGTTGCCATCTTACTTCCGGGGTAAGTATTACCCCATCTTAAAATTTATGGGATAATTGTTATCAAAACACACTTAAAAAGTGGTGAAAATTTAGCAAGTAATGTTTCACCTCTGTGCTCTTGCCACCCCATGTGCTTAATGATACCATAGTATGGGCACACATGATGCCTCTGCAATTCAAAATGGAGGAATTCATACAGTGTTATACTATCAAAGAATATTCTATACAAAGTTCTTCAACATTCTCTTGGGTTGAGTTGTCAAAAGAAATGAAATTTGTACTTAATTCAATTCAAAAGTTCTGGAAGTTAAAATGAGTCCGGTAGTGAGACATGTGAGGGAAGGGAGGGAGGTGAGAGAACACGGGATCTGATTCCTTAGTTTTGTGAAAAGTTTTGATTTTTGAATCAGCTAAAATATCTTTTTTATCCCTATCATCAAAGTAAATAAATATTGAATTTAAGAAAATTCAAGGAGGGATACAAAAGTCATAAGATCTCTTTATGTAGTATAGATTGATATCTTCTTTTCTGTACTGGTTTGTTCTCTATTCTCTTGTTTATGTTCTCTATTCTCTTGTTGAGTTGCTTAACCTGTTGCTGCCTTGGGAAAAGAAAAAAATATTTGTCTTTTAGGCCTTTAAAAAGTATGTAATATGTTACAGTTTGCTGCCACCATCGTATTGTTTCGTGTGTTTGTATTTTCTTCTCCCATTAGATGCATGATGGAACTTCTGAAGTGAATGATAGATGCCTATTTTGTAATGCAGATTGTGAAAAGTTGGGTGAAGCTGTTAACACGCCAAAGAGGATACACAGATCAGATGGTGGAGGATGCAAATGCTATTATAATGACTTTTGGATCATATAGGTTAGGGGTAAGGGAAATTTCTAATATTTTGTTATTCCTGGACAGTTTCTTATTGCCTCATTTCTCCTTCTCTCCAGTGGAGGGGGGTTTATGATATGAACCCTAGTACAGGATCTATTCAATGGATACTCTGCAGGAATTCCTCTCTTCCTTGCTAGAGTTTTCCTTCTCTTAGACCCTAGGTTTGATGGCTGAAAACTTGTTCCCTAACAAGTTTCTCACCACACTTCTTTTATGAGAAATTAGGCTTGTCTCTTTATTGATAATACCCCCTTTAAATAGGAAAAACTAGAGGTTACAATAAAATAGAAGTGTTACAAAAAATAAATCCCTGAAATCATTTTTAATATAAAAGATTCCTAAAACTAACAACTACTAATTTTAAAAAGATTACTATCAACTAAAATAAGAAAACTATTATTTTTTCTAAAATATTTCTTTTTTTACTAGTTCTTAAATATGCTCCTAGAAGATCTTTTTCCAATGATATGCACTTTCTAAAATAATTATTTCCAATGATATTAAGTGCATATCATTACTCCCCTCCTGGACAAAGAGTTTGTCCTCAAACTTGAATTTAGGATGGGCCTTCTCAAGTCTTCAAGAGCTCTCAAGAAGCCTCCTCCCTCATCCTCCTCTTTAGACTTCCCAGAATTTCCCTTTCCTGCATCTGAACAAGGAAATGAGCCAGCACTTGAATTATCAACTTTAGAATCTGCAACTTCCTTGATTACCATGTTTTGATCTCCAGTAGAACAACTAGAAATCAGATTCTTTCCATATGCAGTACAGGCCACATAGACCTCCTCCAAAGAAAGATCAATATCTTGAGGCCTGGACAGATTTTCTTCAAGATTCGTGGCTTCTCTTTTTCCTACATTCTTAGATATTTCCTCCACAAAAGACCACTGACCATCAACAATTGAAATGTGAAAGTTCTGCCCAAACTCATTATATTCATAACTATTGAAGTCAGGATACTGTCTGGGGATGGCAATCCCTCTTTCCAACAGACTGCTCCTTCCCTCTCCCTGGTCTCCAAAGGTGTGGCTGCTGCGCCCCAACTCCTGGACCTTGCTGAGCCCTTGCAGCTCTTGCTGAAGCCTTTCCATCTGCAAGATTAGTGCTGTCTGTTGTTGCCGGAGTTCCTCCACCTTGGCTAGTTGTTCCTCCTTTTGCTGCTCCATTCGTTGCTCCATTCGCTGCTCGAAATCCCTCATGAATCTCTCCATCCGGTTAAACCATTTTGCAGAGTTTTCCATGACGGTTGGCTCTGATACCAAATTGATATGAACCCTAGTACAGGATCTAGTCAATGGATACTCTGCAGGAATTCCTCTCTTCCTTGCTAGAGTTTTCCCTCTCTTAGACCCTAGGTTTGATGGCTGAAAACTTGTTCCCTAACAAGTTTCTCACCACACTTCTTTTATGTGTCTCTTTATTGATAATACCCCATTTAAATACGGAAAACTAGAGGTTACAATAAAATAGAAATGTTACTAAAAATAAATCCCTAAAATCATTTTTAATATAAAAGATTCCTAAAACTAACAACTACTAATTTTAAAAAGATCACTATCAACTAAAATAAGAAAACTATTATTTTTTCTAAAATATTTCTTTTTTTACTAGTTCCTAAATATGTTCCTAGAAGATCTTTTTCCAATGATATGCACTTTCTAAAATAATTATTTCCAATGATATTAAGTGCATATCAGTTTACCACTGATGTTAACAAATAGATTGACGATGTTTAGCATTTAGTTTTACAAACTCAACAATTGAGGAAATCTAGAACTTATCAAGTTCAAATATATCATTGCTAAATATTTTCACATCCTAAAAGGATGCATCTTGACACCCTAAAAAGTATGGGAGTCGCCTTCTTAGGTAACTCAGCTCAGATCCCTTTTGAGGCATGACTTGGTGTAGTCAAGAATAATTTTGCTTGTATGCCTGTGTACGAACTTTAAACTTGTGGTTTGTATATGGAGTGAGCAACAAACACATCCCATTTACCTTCCAGCTTTTGAAGCATTGATGCACTTTCTTGATATTTCTCCCAAACCACTTCTTTGACTATCATCTAGGATTGTGCCCCATGAAGGCTTCAAATATACTTCGATGTCACACCATGTAGGAGGCAATAAACCAAACTATCTCTGTAACCACATCAACGATCCATTCTGCCGTAAGAGGGCATGATAAATTTTTATAACTACAACTCGCATGGTGGCCCAGAGCCAGATCAGCCATTTTGAGGGCTTATCAAACAATGTAGAAACTCTTGTTTTGTTACATTGAACTGAGAATAGTGTCTTCTAGTCTTAGAAGCAAGATGATCTGGTTTCATGCGCCCGCTATTTTCTAAGAAGCGCAGGAAAGAGCTCTCCACACTCTTTTAGGGCTTGGCTTCATATCTTGAAAGGTCATTGGCTTGAGGTGGGTGGATTCAATCAACAAAAGATGCTGCCATAAAGATTTGGAAGGGTGCTTTTTCACGCTGTTTTATCTGTTTCTAAGGGTTGCACTATGAATTTTTCGGAGTCACTCTTCTATATGGTGTGGCTAGGTTTTAGATGTGTATTTTGCTCTAATTTGCACCCTGACTTATATAGGAGAATCCTTGTCTCTCTAAATTTCTTGCTTCATGATGTGGTAACAAATTATTACCTCCAACAGGTTCATGGGCCTGGAGCTGATATGGATACATTGTGTATTGGGCCTTCTTATGTTAATCGGGTTGTGAGTTTTACATTGGGCTAAATTTCTAGTTATCAATTTAAGTAGATTTGCATTGCCAATATTAACGATCAATTTTCTTGTCTATGGAAGGATTTCTTTGTTATTTTGCATGATATTCTGGCTGAATTAGAAGAGGTTACTGAACTGCAACCAGTCCCCGATGCACATGTCCCTGTGATGAAATTTAAGTTCCAGGGAATATCAATTGATCTTCTTTATGCCAGTGTCTCACTTCTTCTTGTACCAAAAGTAAGTGTTGGGGGAATTTTTGTCCTTAATTTCCTCATAATTTTGTTTGGCATGTATTGTTTTAATGTTTTATATTGTCAATTACTGGTAGCAGATGATATCTTTTGTGTAATTCATGTATCCTGGTGCTTTCTTCTTATTTGGGGTTCTATAGTTTTGAGCATTGCTTCCCCTAGAATGAGCCCTTAAGTATTTTACCATATCATCCCTGACACAGTTGCTACTCTTTTGTGTCAGCCCTCTCCTTTCAGGTTATTTCTTTGTGTAATGTATGTTATCATTGGATGAACATTGAATTTATTTGGAATATCATTATATATGAAATTTTATTCTGCAGTTGCTAAAACTAGAACTTGGATTTCTGGTTGGTGATTTTGCTCTATGCTTTTGGGTAGTCAATTCCTTTTACACTGTTTCCATTCTGTTCTCCTTCCAGAATATCTTCTTAATTTTAATCTCGCTTCTTCGAGGACGTCTTATTTCTGTGGAAATGTTCTATCATATTATTTTGGCTTGATTTCAAGTGTTCAATTCGGCCAATGATATATTGTTTCTCAACTACATTTATTGTTGATTGACATGTGATGCTTTTTTCCAGTTGAATTACAATTGAATTTCTTTCCAATTGGTAAATAATTTTTTATTCTGGCATTGATCTTTTGACAGGATTTGGACATCTCACATGCTTCTGTTCTGTACAATGTTGATGAGCAAACTGTTAGGAGTTTAATGGGTGCAGGGTTGCTGATCAAATTCTTAGACTTGTTCCAAATGTTGAGGTGAACACAGTTGCATCTTTATCCTTTCTTTATGGAGATTATATTTCTTGTACCTTCTTTTTCTTTAATTCAATTTGTATGAATAGCATTTCCGTACAACTCTTAGATGCATAAAGTTTTGGGCAAAAAGGCGTGGTGTGTACTCAAATGTAAGTTGGCTCTTGGAGGATTTCTTTCCTGCCTTAAGCATATGACTTGTTGTCCAGCTGTTGCACCTTTTGTCTCTAAACATCAATCTTTGTGGTCATTTTATTTTTCCTCTTATGTTTAGGTGACTGGGCTTCTTGGTGGTGTAAATTGGGCTCTTTTAGTTGCTCGGTTGTGCCAGCTTTATCCCAATGCAATCCCTAGTATGCTGGTATCTCGATTCTTTAGGGTCTATACACAGTGGCGTTGGCCAAATCCTGTGATGCTGTGTCCTATTGAAGAGGATGAACTGGGATTCTCCATATGGGATCCTCGTAAAGACCCTCGGGACCGTACCCATCGCATGCCTATTATAACACCCGCATATCCTTGTATGAATTCCAGCTATAATGTCTCAACGAGTACTCTACAGGTAATGATTGAGCAATTCCAAGTTGGCAACAGAATCTGTGAGGTAGGAGCATAATGCCGAGTTCTTCCATTCTCCGTGGCTGTTGATTGCTGAACACATTGCTTGTTCTTGTATCCAGGAAATTGAGTTGAGCATGGCCAATTGGTGTGCTTTGTTTGAGCCATATCTTTTCTTTGAGGCATACAAAAATTACCTTCAAATCGACATACTTGCTGCAGATGCTGATGATTTGCTAGCTTGGAAAGGCTGGGTTGAATCTAGACTAAGACAGCTGACTCTGAAGGTAAAAATTGAGAATATAATTCTTCTTTGGCTTTTTTTTTTTTTTTTTTTTTAATATATATATATATATATATATAATGTGGTAAGTGTATAACAATAAGAATCAAGATACTTAACCTTATTTGTGCCCTTAATTTCGGCTTTCCATTTCTTGTAGATAGAGCGAGACACATTTGCCATGTTGCAGTGCCATCCATGTCCAAATGAGTACTCAGACACATCCAAGCAAGGCTCTCACTGTGCCTTCTTTATGGGTTTGCAAAGGAAACAAGGAGTAAGGGTTGAAGAAGGTCAACAATTTGATATTCGTGGTACAATTGATGAGTTCAGGCAAGAGGTAAATATGCACATGTTCTGGAAGCCAGGAATGGAGATCTATGTTTCTCATGTTCGTAGAAGGCAGATTCCTTCATATGTTTTTCCTGAGGGTTATACAAGGCCCCGTCCATCTAGGCACATAGACCAGCATGCTATGAAAAATGGTGAGGATGATGGCGAAGGATGCACATCTGGGTCCGGAGAAAAACAAATTAAGAGGAAGGATTCCGAGACAGTGCTTGATAGATCAGGGAAGAGGGCCTCTGTCAGCCCACGACGGGTAGAGCCTGTTTCTCCTGACGAAGTTGCAATCACTCTTCCAGGAATTGGAAATGAAGCAAAAACAACTGCCGATGAAATTTCCTCCTGGAGAAACATTGCTCAGTCCTTGCCAACAAAACTGTACTGTGACTAGTGATACATATGCTGTTGGAATGAACCGCAATGGGAATGGAAAGATCGTGGCAACTAACATGGATCATGCTGACAAGGGAAATATTAGGAAAATGCTGGATGAGATGGATCCTTCTCCTGAGGGTGATGGAAAGCTCGTCAATCCATGCAGGCAGAGATTAGAGGAAGAAAGAGCTGATGGTGTTAATGGATCAGATGCTGGCATCCAGAACCTCATTTGTAAGGTGAGTTCTTCTCCCATGAAGGATTTTGGTGTAAAATATTATGGCCGATGCTGTTGAGATGCTGTGAAGTTCTGAAGGTAGTGAGAGCCAGGGATCTTTGCAAATGCAGAGTGAAGTAGCTGCAGACATGGACTCTATTCTGCAGAATGCGCTTTCAAATGGAAATGAGATCTACCAGAATGGCTTGCCTGGAGTATTGGAGGTCTCCAACTCTGGCCTTCACTCATTTCATTTTTTTTTTTTAATTTAAAAAAACTTTATCAGTGGACCTGTTCCTTCCCATTCTGTTTGCGAACATAAAAACTGGTTAATGTTGACAAAAGTTGAGCGTTCTTGTAGGTTACCTAAAGAATAAAACAATGAATTTGAGTGCCAGTCCCTTGGGACCAAGTCCTGTAATGTGGCCCGCAAGTGGTAGATCAGGGCCAAGTTCTCAATTGCTTCATTTAAAGGGGGTCAGTACGGCAGAACATTTGGAACATCAGATGATCTTCAGTATTATCTAATCTTTGACCCCATCTATATAGCCATCAACATTGGTCTTAATTCCCCTCACCTGTCTCTTTTAAATGAGTGCTATGTTCTAAAATAAGATCCGCTAGTTTCTTGATCATGCCAAAATTTTTCTCAACAAGAGTGTATCCTAATTGATGCATGTGTGGTGGTAGGTCCTGAGCCACAGTATTGATATGCATGATATATTCATAGAAAAGAAATATTTTAGGAGAATATTTAGGAGTTGATAGTTATCTCTTTAGAATAGTAGTTTTCTTATTTTTGAAATTATTAATTTTAGGAGTTCACTTTAGTAGGAAACCTATTCTATTGTAAATTCTATTTTCTCTTATTTAAAGTGGGTACGATGAATAAGAAGCAAGTCTAATTCTCCTAAAAGAACTACGGTAGGAAGCTTGTTAGGGAACAAGTTTCCAAACTGCAATCATAGGGTCGAACAGAAGGGAAAACTTTAGCAAGGGAAGAGAGGATTTCCTTGTAGGGTATCCTGTGACTAGATTCTGCACTAGGATTCATATTAATTTGGTATCAAAGCCAGTCGTCATGAAAAACTCTGCAAAATGGCCTAGTTGGATGGAGGGGTTCATGAGGGATCAAGTAGTGACTAGCTATGGTGGAGGAGCACCAGCTGTCCAGCAAGAAGCTGCTTTAGCAACAACAGATAGTGATGAACTTGCAGTTGGAAGGGATTTTGCAAGAGCTGTATGGGCGCAGCAAGAACCACCCTTACAGACCAAGAGGAGGAATGAAGTACCCGGTAGGAAGGAGGGACTGCCACCCCGAGGTTTTCTAAACTAGAATTCCTGTCATATGATGGTACTGAGGATCCCTTGATTTGGATCCATAGGTGTGAGCAATTTTTTGAAAATCAGAGAGCACTTGAAGGGGAGAAGATGGGGCTGTCAGCATTCCATCTTAATGGAGATGTGCAGCTGTGGTTTTTTAAGGTGAAGCAATAAGGGGCGAGAGCATGAAGCAGGAGACATTTATGGAGCAGTACCACTTGAGATTGAGATTTGTCCCCCTCAACCCACTTGGCGAGTTGGCCACCTTAAAAACAAACACAGACAATGGAGGAGTCTCAAAGAGAGTTTCAGTCCTTGCTGGCTTGCACTTCAGAACTCACCACAAAACATCAAGTTGGGGGCTGCGGCTGGAGGTAGAATTGCAGCAACCCAGCAACTTAGGAGCTGCTATGAATTTGGCCCACACTTATGAAAAGAAACAGAGAAGCATCCAGGCTGTTTTAGGGGGAACCATAGAGCAGCACCCGCTTGGAGCAGTCCGAAAACAACTACCGGAGGGACAGCTGCAAGAAAGGGAAATTCTGGGGCATTATACAGTGCTGGGAGCACAAACACATTCTTTTTTTTTTTTTTTTTTTTTTTTTTTTTTTTTTAAAAGAAGCTAACCAAGGCAGAGATGGAGGAATGAAGGGCGAAGGGGCTTTGCTTCAATTGTGATGAAGCGTTCTCTGGGGGACATAGATGCAAGAAGTTGTTTTGGGTAGAATGGGCAGAGTCCAAAGAAGAGAATGAGGAAGAAGGCTTCTTGAGAGTTTCTTGATGACTTTGAGAAGATCTGTCCTGAATTTGAGATTGAGGACAAGCTCTTTGTCCAGGAAGGGAGTAATGATATGCACGATGCATTCATAGGAAAGAAATATTTTAGAAGAATACTTAGGAGTTTATAGTTATTTCTTTAAAATACTAGTTTTCTTATTTTTAGAATTATTAATTTTAGGACTTTGTTTTATTTGGAAACCTATTCTATTGTGATGAATAAGAAACAAGTCTAATTCTCCTAAAAGAATTGTGGTCGAAAGCTTGTTAGGGAACAGGGAGGAAAAAACTCTAGTAAGGGAAGAGGGGATTTCCCTGTAGAGAATCGCGTGACTAGAACCTGCGCTGGGGCTCATTTCAAGTGTAAGCACAACATTCACGTTATTGTGTTTATGACTCTGATCATTGTGTATGCCTAGGCTTGGATCATAAAATTCTCTTTAGTTTTATTTAATTGTCATTATTACTATTATTATTATTTGCATGTCTCATGTTGAGACTAACTCCATGCTCTTCTTTCCTCTTTTCTTTTGTATGCTCTAGCCAACAATTGAAGCGGTGGTAAAATCTGGAGGAGGTGGGAATTCAAAACCCATGCAAACACCAGCTTTAAGGCATGTGCTCCTTGAACCATACACTTTGTGTTGTGAATCTTGTTATTTTTAAATTGTTTTCTTTGGTTGCCTGTTTGGCTCTCTTGTTACAGGCTGAGTCTGAAATCTATCTGCAGGAAGAGAGAGCTGTTACCTTGGTAAGTGCAACATTAACTGCTAACTCTGGTTTTCCAGGTTTGCACATGTTTTATCCAGTGAGACATAAATGTGGGAGAAGAGATGGTGCTAATAAAGAGCATTACTGCAACATTTGGCATTTTTCAATGTGAGTTATGTTGCATGCTCACTCATGTGAAGCTGTAGGCAACAAGGGAGAATATAGCAGTGCTCTTAAGAGCAGGCAATGTTTTCATCTTGGCTGCTTGTATCACATTGTAGTTGGAGTGGAAAATATACTGGCTTTTTGTTATGAGACAAGATTTTATTTGAAAAGGAAAAGAAGATTTTTCCAAAATAAGGCAGATTGTTCTGTGCATTGAGATTGACTTCAAACTGGCAATGTCCATGTCTGGGTTGCTTGTATTGGCTGTTCTTGGGGTTAAGTGGAGGTACACAAAAGAATTTCTATATAACCTGATTGACATGCTCTTTGTTGCAATGCATTCTCTTTGCTGTTTGTCTTTGGCTTGTACCCCTTCTTTGTTGATCTTTGATTTCATTAATAAACTCTCTTTGATTATGTTAAGAAACATGATAGAGGTGTACAATAGAGGTGTAGTTCTGAGAGATTTTGAAAAGGCTTATGATAGAGTTTAAGCTTCTTAGAAAATGTGTGGGAGAATAAAGGTTTGGTGATTCTTTGGATTTGTTTGAGTTTGCCTATTCTTTTTGTCTACATTAAGAGAAGCCCAGAAGTTGGTTTATGGCTTTATGTGGTTTTCCTCTTTCTCCTTTTATTGTGCCAGTGGAATGGGATGACTAAGAGAGGAATCTGAGCCAAAGTTTGTATCTGGTGTTAAAAGTAGGAGGCAACAATGTTTTTGGTCTCTTATCTTCAGTTTGCGGATGGATCTATCTTCTATCTAAAAGAGAATAGTGAGGTTTTAGAGATATGATTACTTGATGTTTTTGAGAAAAATCTCTGGTTATAATTAGTATGGCTCATAGTTATCTTGGCACAATGTGTCTGGTGATCTTTTTGACCATTTAGCTGCTACTGTTAATTGTGTGAAGAGAGAGTGGCCTATCTATCATTAATTGAGGGTAATCTTTGAAGTGTTTATGTTTGGGATACTCTGTCAGGAAATTAGATGGGTTGAAAGTAACTTTCCTTTCCCCAAATGGGTGAATTACTCTTCTCCTTTCATTTCTCTCTAACATCATTTATATTTTCTTTCCCTTCTCAAGATTCTTGTTGGAGCAACAAATCATGTAGAGGAGTTGACATTGGGAAGGGGATTGGCTATGGCAGAGATAAAGTTCGAAAAACACCATCTGAGAGTGATTTGGATGTGGATAATGTATTGTCCTGGCAAATAATTTTGGAGTTTCAACATAATGGATGAGATGACAATGCACGAGTAAGAGTTTCTCATTACAATTCTTAGAAATTCATTTCTAAGTTATTTCACACTTTATTTCCTCCTATGTCTTTCAAAGTGGACAATAGTTCTCGTGCCATTTTTGAGGAGGATCCTTGAACTCTTTGTAGTCTTTCATTTTTCATTGTCTACGTTGATTGTCTAGATTTCATTCGGTTTTAGTCAAATACAATTATAATCGGGAGAGATATTCTATCTTTTGAAATTTTCACTTTCTACTAAACTTGCTTTGGATTCCCCCCCCCTAATGTCTTTCTCCATTAGAATTTGGGGATTTTGATACTACCAGTGCTTTTACTTGTGACTCTTTTAATGCTTTTACTTGACTCATAATATTTAACAAGATTAATGCTAACAATTTTCTTACGTAAGAGGACAGCTTTTAAAGCTATCTACTTATATGTTTGTGTCATGTCACAATTCTCTTACATACCTTTTTTTACATTGTTTAATTGTACTATAGATATGAATCCGTCCATTTGCTGTGGGTGAGTTTGTTCTGAAAGTTTCCCTAATTTCTTTTTCACCAGGTTTGGAGATCTCGAGAGCATAAATATGCTTTGTTTTGGAGATGTGTGTTTATATCTATTTTGTTGTGCATTTGAAGAAAATATTATGTTAGAATCTTTGGTAATCAGACCATTAACTCTTCTTTTCTTTGGTATAAGATTCCTTTTATATTTTTATGACTACTCATGCCTCCACAATTTATGAAGATTATATTAATCTTTTTTCTATTTGGGAGGATTTCTCATTATTTGGGGGAGGAGGATTTAGAGGAGAATGGAGTACAAAGTCCGTCGTTAACCTCAACTGCTAAAATTTTTTGTAGCAGCATTCTCTAATTTAGGCTATTTACAGTATCATAACTATTATCTACTACTTGAAGAGAATACCTTGGATGCTATTACAAAAATATTACCAAAACTGCTTTAGTACCTATGTTAGGTATGGTATATGAAACTTTCAGGCAGGCTTAACTGCGAGTGCTTGCTTGGAAGCCGATTATAGAGTATCTATTCTCAGACCCCACAGCCAAAGCTTTCTTCATCTTCGCTGGACACTCTCCTGCTTCTCTTATGGTTCAGAATACCGAGAAGGGGTGCGGCAACTTTCTCGTTCCCCTTTCTTGATTCTCCGTTTGACTGCGAAGGACTATACTGGCGAAGAACCTGAACAACCTCTTTCATTGTAGGTCTTGTAGAAGGTAAAGTGCCGGTACAGATAAGCCCTAGTTTGAATACCCTGGTCATGACCTCCATGTTGCTCGGTTCCTTTATCTCCTCATCTAGGGCATCTTCAATCATATTCCCATCTGCATAGTGCTTCCATGCCCATTCTGCAAGTGACTTGTCATTGCCACCGCAGTTGGGTTCTTGCCCTGTCACGAGCTCCAAAAGTACCACACCAAAGCTATAAACATCAATCATTTCATTCGCTTTTGTAGTATAAGCATACTCTGCAAAACACCGGACGGCTTGTCACATTATATTTGCAAAATCAAATAATGTTCATTATAATGAAATGATCTTTCTTACCAGGAGCAATGTAGCCAAAAGAGCCGGCCACCACAGACATGGTGTTCGGCTCTCCACGCTTAGCCAAAATCCTGGCAAGTCCGAAATCCGCAATCCTTGCATTGAATTCTGAATCCAACAAAATGTTACTAGACTTCACATCTCTGTGAATGATTGGCGGCGAGCAATCATGATGCATGTAGCATAGTCCTTGAGCAGCTCCAAGTGCGATTTGCAACCTTGTAGGCCATTCCAAGACAACTTCTCTAACGGAACCATTGTTCCCGGCTTCTTTTGTTTTCCTCCGATGAAGCCACTTATCCAAACTCTGATTCTCCATATACTCATATACCAGTAATTTGGAATTCTCACTTGATATGCAACACAACAACTTGACAATATTTGCATGCCTGATTGTACCCAAAATCTCAACTTCTGCTAAAAACTCTTTTTCCAGCTTTTGATCCAAATTCTTGGAATTCCAAATTCTCTTCACAGCAACAGCACTGCCCATGTGATTGATGGGAACTCGATAAACCTTCCCTGAGCCTCCACTTCCAATCAAATTAGTGTCTACCAAGCTTGACAAAATACTTTCTTCTGTGAAATCCAACTTGTAGAATGAAGTCAATTTCCAAGCTGACAAGTCACGAGTGAGCTTCTTTTTCCGGTAATCTCTGACCAAAAGGAAGGCTAACAATATTGCAACTAAGAAAATTGCAACAGCCGCAATGATCGCTGCAAGATTAATTGTGGAGAGTTTCTCGGAATTCCCTGATGTGATTCTGCTGCAACTAGGAAGATCAAGAATCAGAGTATCAGCACAAAGATCTGAATTATTCAGAAAACTGTACTCATAAGCCAGGTTATCAAACTCATTAGGGATTTTCCCTGAAAGCTGATTTGATGATAAATTCAAAGCATTGAGCCTTAAATGGCCAAGCTGTGCAGGAATTTGACCCAAAAAATGATTCTGGGACAAATCCAAATAATTCAAACTCGGGAGATTTCCAAGAGAAGCTGGAATTTTCCCAGAAATTCTGTTTCTGGAAAGATTCAAAGTGTTTAGAAAATTCCATTCGATTATATTCCCAGGAATTTCACCCGAAAGCTGGTTCCCATCAAGCAAAATGGAATTTATCTGCGACAGACTTGTCAATTCTTCAGGAATTCTGCCAGAAAACTGGTTGTTACTTGCTTGGAAAACAATCAAGTTGCTCCAAGTAGAAACCCCAGTTGGAATCTCACCCAAAAATTTGTTCCCATCAATCTGCAGCCGTGTCAGATTCCACGCCAATCTGCTTGGTAATTCACCCGAAAATGAATTCCCACTCAGCAACAAGCTTGTCAAGTTAGTTGCGGTCCAAAGACCCTCCGGCACAGCACCTGAAAAACTGTTATTGTGGAGCTGAACAGTCGTCAAACTACTGCAATTTCCTAGAGACTTGGGAATTTCGCCACTGAGGAAGTTATTGAATACAACAACCCCCAATAATGCGCCTTTTGAGCACAGATTCTGTGGTAGTTGACCCGTGAATGCATTGTCAGAGGCTTCAAATGCAAGGAGCGGGGAATTGTGACCTAGTTCCGGAGGCAGAGTTCCATTCAACTGGTTTTTCCATATTTTGAAGTATTTCAGACTTGGAATTTGGCCTATTTTTACTGGGATTTCACCTGTTAGTTGATTTGAAAACAAACTAAGAAATGTCAAATTCAGCAGGTTTCCAAATCCTTCAGGAATTGGCCCCGTCAAATTATTCATCGCTAAATCGATTTCCACCAGATTTGTTGAGTTAACCAGACGTGGAATTCCCCCAGAAAAATTGTTATGAAACAAGTACAAGAATTCCAAATTCTTGAACTGAAATATGCTGTCCGGAATTGAACCGGTGAGGAAATTCATAGCCAAATCCAAGTGCTCCAAATTCTCCAAATTCGCAAAACTCTCCGGAATTCCACCGATCAGATTCGCTGAAGTCATCCACAAATACTTCAAATTCCTCAAATTTCCGAATTTCTCCGGAATTGGACTTGGCACAAACAATTCATTATAAGCCAAAGTCAAAACCTCAAGATTTGACAAATTGGCAATATTCTCCGAAAATGTCCCATTGAACTCATTTTGATACAATTGCAGGGTTTGCAATTCCGGCATCCGTCCGATTGCCGCCGGAACGTCACCTGAGAAATTGTTGGCGCCGAGGTTGAGGAATTTGAGGTGGGTCGAGAGGCGGTCGATGTCGCCAGGGATTTCTCCGACGAAGTAATTCTGGGATAAATCGAGGTATTGGAGGGAAGTGCAATTGTAGAGAACTGTAGGGAACGTGTTTGGGATGTAATTGTAGGAGAGATCGATGTGTGTGAGGTTTTTAAGGTTGCAAAGGATTGAGGGGATTGGATTGACGATGTTTTTGTTGCTTAGGAGAAGTACGGTGACCGCCTTTCCTGTGCAATTGATCTCCGGCCAATCGCACGGTGACGACGTGTCATTCCAGTTGTCGATGTCGGGTGGATTGTCCCATTGTTTCTTGAGTTCTAGCAAGATTGATCGGTCGTCGGAAATTTGTGAATTTACGAAAAAGGGTAAGACGAAGAGGGAGGCTGTCAAAAGAAGTGACGGGAATTTTAGAAGAGGTAAGGGTATTCTGGTCATTTCGAATATATACACTTGTGGAGCAGGGATAGAGGTTGAGGGGTTAGTTTTTGTGGGAAGGCAACGGCTGAATTTCAAATCTGGTGAGCTGAGGAGGTTATGAATTTCTTTTATGTTAGTAGAGGTTATGAAGGAAGTGAAAAGTGGGGTTTATTACGGTCGTGCCACTGCAAGTGAAGCACGGCCTCGGGGGGAACGGGGAAGTTTAGTTAACAACCTCGATCTACCTTAATCTCTCGATCAACGCCTCGTGTTTAATCGAGAAAAATAAGGAAAATTTTAAATTTTTTTAAAAAATAAAACCATATTTAAATAATTTATTTTTTAATTTTTAAAAAATAAAAACTAAAGTATATTTTTTTCAATATATAAAAAGAAATAAAAAATAGCGATAGAGTTGTTTTCTATTATTTTTTATTATGAATAAAATTCATATTTTTTAAAATTTTTTAATTTTTTTTAGAAATAGAAAATATGAAAAGATTATAAATGAAAAATTAAAGAATATTTTTTACAATTAAATACACCCTAACATTTCTATTTTCAAAATATTTTTCATATTAAATAAATTAATATTTATACAAAATTTTTTATATTTTATATTTAATAATTATTTATTTATTTAGTTATAATTTTTATTTTTTATATTATTTATATTATAATTAATGATTACATATTTAATCATTTAAATTTTTATTATGAAAATAAGTATTATATTATCTTCATAAAATAATTAATATTTATTTAAAATATTTATATTTTTATATTTATATATTTTTTCATATTTTCGTTTCTTGCATTCTTATAAAATGTCGTTTCTGCTCATCATTTGGCATTCAGTCTCTCATATTCATTAGTGGATTTAGTAGTCATTTTGCTCAAGTGAGTCCCACCAAACCAGATGTTGCGTAGGACTTAACTGTTTTTTTCTTTTAATTTATTTTTATTTTGAAAAGATTTGATATTTATGAATTAAAATATTAAGATAACAGTATGTTTTGATTAATTTTTAATTTAATATTTGTTTGAATTATTTAAAATATATTAATAATATAATTAAAATTTCATTAATATATCTTGATGGAAATTATCATACACAACTTAATATATTTGATTTATATTTTTCTTGGTATATTTGATTTATATTTTTCTTGGTTCATCATGTGCTATGATTAATCAAATGTTACTGGCTCCTTTAATCATAAATCTCGGGTTCGAAGCATGAGAATGTTGAAATGAGATTTGAAAGAGTCAACCCCTTGTATAGACCCCGCGAATTAGTCTGATAAAATCTAAATACTGATCGATGAAAAAAAATAATCAAAAGTTGGTCATTGCTTTTAAGAACAAAATACCTCCAACAGAAAGGATGCTATTGATCTTTCTTTATCTCATATGTAATGCAATTATTATTATTATTATTATTTTTTTACTGTAAACAATCAATTAAAGGCCATCATATTTCGAATAACAAATTAGCTTTTCACTAATAACATTTTCCTTATACAACAATGTTCAACTGGATATAGTACCTAGGAAAGCTGGTGATCAAAGTTGTTAAATTTAAACATAGCGGGTTAGACACTTGAACCCCTTGAAAAAGATTTTGAATTAAAATTTTATATATGATAAAAATAGATATTAAGACAGTTTATTTATTAAGAATCCAATCTAATTCAATCAAATATAATATAGTATTATGTATGATGAGTAATACTTTAAATGAGTGCAGGTAATATTTTCACAATCCATTTGCGAAATAAATGAGTACATAACTCAAGAATAAGGAAGGGAGAGAATGCAGCAGTATGAAGAAATAATTTAAAGTTCATAATTAGTAGTGATTTTTAAAGATGAATTTTGGTATAATGATAGATTTGTTTCTTTGGTGATCTTGAAATTACGGATTCGAGACGTGAAAATAGTTTTTTTATAAAAATATAAGGAGAAAGTTGTATACGTATAGGTCCACATTTTTTCTATCCCTATACTAAATTGAAAAATATTTTATGTACCGGATAAACCTTTTATTAATGATATTTAAGTAAATATTATTAAAAATTTTAAAATATATCAAAAAATTTTATTATTGTTGATAATGCTCTTAAAATTATTTAAAATACTATTTTTTTTAAAAAAATTATAATCTCTTTCTTCAAGTTCTACAAATTGTATTTTAGTCTTAATATAATTTTTTCTTTTTAATGTGGCCATATCATGTTAAGCTCATACGTGCGTTGTGGAAGTAAGGGAAAGAAACATCGACGAAAGTCACTTGCAAAGGATTTTACAAACCTCAGTAATGAGCCACACGAGAGAACCAACATAGAGCTGGTGGGGCCTCCTAGTTGTTCTAGAAATGTGTTATGCACCAAGTCAAGAAAACGAGAGAAAGAGAGATATTCTAGAGAGGATTTCATAGGATAATTTAGTGATCATAATTTTCTTTTCAATATGATAATAATAGATTCAAATTTTGATATAATAAAAAAAAAGATATTGGGGAGAGAAATAGAGAGAGAGAGAGAGAGCTAGAGAGAGATAGAGAGAGAATATAAGAGAGAATGGGGTTTCCAATATAATTTTAATCCATATTCATTAGTGTTGATATTACTATTTATACAAATTTAATAATTAATTCTATAAATTTCTACTAATCAATCTATTAACTACCATTAATCAATTCATTAACTATTAACTAATCTAACAGTTGTAATTAACCACTAATTATTTTTATTAACAATGATTAATTATTAATTCTATGGTTAGTAATTGTTACAATTTTTTTCCCTTTGAAAACATCATTTTCCTTAAAGATGGGAAATAAAGAATTAAGATTTTGAATCCATGAATATTGAATTAAAGTTTGTATTTATGTTGAGAGATAAGGTGATGAAGAAACGAACAATTTATTTGACCGGAGTTGCAGGGAGACTAGTGGGAGAAAAATGAAGACGTAGAAACTTGAGTGAGACCTTTCTTGAATTAGCTTTTGGTGAAGGATTTTCCAGATAAATATCGAAAACAATTATCGGATGAGCAAGCAAGAAATCATTATTAACATGTTCTTTCTTAGATAATTAAAATCTTGTTTCTAGTAAAATTTTTTTTTAATAAATCTCAGAATTTCAACTTTTGAAAGGTTTAACAAAAATCACCATTAGTAGGCTCTTTCTTAGTCATTTGTGACCCTTTTTCATCCATCAATATTTTTCACTAGGAGTGGATAAAATAAAAGATTTAAAAAGTTTATCAATATCTTGCTCTTCATGCTTTTCTTTGTTATCTAATTTCCTTTTATTTTCTTGCTCCTTTTTCGCCAAAGTTTTGATATCCTTATCGATACCAAACATTTTCAGTATGCATGTTATGAGAGCATTCATCATTTTGTCATATTCCTCTCATTTTTTCTTCCATCATTGCCTATGAATCTCTTTTTTTTTTTAATATTCCTCAAAATCAATTATCTTCCGTCATTAAATATGCTAAGAATTGTATACTCTGATACCAATTTATTATGGACCAAGTTAAAAAAATGAGAGAGAAAGAGAGAGAGAGAGAGAGCTAGAGAAAGAAAGAGAGAGAATACAAGAGAGAATGAGGACATCCAATACAATTCTAATATATATCCATTATATATATTGATATTACTATTTATACTATTTTTACTAACTAATTCTACTAATTATTTAATTAATTTACATAACTACTAACTAATATTTTTAACTATAATTAATTATTAATCATAATTTACAAAATGAAAGTACTCTGTTCAGCTCAACATTGGTAGTTGGATTCTTGCTATGTGATGACTTGGGGTTACGTCTTGAAGAACCGGGTGACATTTCCATAATTTTTAGCAAATCATGGCCTTTTGCCTATTTCTACCTTACTCCATGGGTGAGCATTTGATAAAATCATAATAGAGATGAATAAAACTAAAATAATCAATTTAATTTATTTAAACAATTTTTATAGACATAATCTAACTAAATAGGTTAAAAATTGATAATTCATTTAACTAAACTAGACGATTAATTCGATTTGATTATCCAAATTAATCAAATTATTAAAAATTTTGGCTATAAGGAATTTTTAAGTGACATTGACTTATGTGTTTGTGTTAAAATAATTCACAAAAATTAAAAAATAAAGAAATTATTAATTTTTAAGTTTTTTTTTCTTCTGAAATTTTTAATAATTATAATATATTTTTTAAAATTTTAATAATAATATTTAAATAATATCTATATGAATAAAAATTATTTTAAAACGGAGCCAGCTGAGCTCTGCCGTCCCTCAGCTTAGCGCGTAAACCAAGCTGCTTTCGGTCAACGAGTCACTTCACAGTCAACCTCTCTCTCTCCCCATCCCTCTCCTCGACTGGTCCAAGATGTTTTTTTTTTTTTTTTAACCAATCCACTCAAAAGCAGGAGAAGATGCATGGAAACATTACGAGATGGCAGATGGCCCTACCGGAGAAATTTGAGGCAATACAATACAATAGCTAGACTTTGAATCTTCCGACTCCGAGAGCAAAAGGCAGAAAGTAACGTGAGAAATGGACAGAAGACTTGTGTGACTTTTATGACTAAGACAAATGTACAACGAGTCACTTCACAGTCAACCTCTCTGTCTCTCTCTCTCCCCATCCCTCTCCTCGACTGGCCAAAGACTTACATAAATAAAGCAAGACACGATAGCTAGACTTTGAATCTTCCAAGAGCATAAAGTAGAATGTAACGTGAGAAATGGAGAGCAGTCTTTTTAAATTCGGATCGTATTAATCAGTTCCATCAGTTAAATCGGAAATGCAACCAATAATCGATCCGAGTTAATATTTAAAATTGATTTTTAAAAAAATCGATCAAAACCCCAATTGAATCGTGAAAAAATCGACCCGATTTAACTTAAGTTTTCCTTATTATAAAAAAAAAGGTATGAGAAAAGTATACTCTGCTGTTCTAAAAATCAAAAAAATTTTACCACTATACCACTATGTATTATTATTCCAAGATATTATATATTATATTTATTTATGACATCACCAGATTTTTCATTCGGTTCAACTGATTTAACTCAATAATCCGTTGATATCTTGAGACAACCGATTCATGCTCCCGCCGAGTTTCAAAACACTGAGGACAAAAGACTTGTGTGACTTTTATGACTAAGACAAATATACAAATATTTATATAAAAAAATGATAAGTTGAGTGTGAAGTTTAAAAGAAATTTAAATTCAATTTTCTTTTTAAATTATGGAATTGAAGATTTATTTATTGAAGAGAAATTCTAATTAAATTAATTAATAAAATATGAGTTCAATAAAAATTATTCATATAGCAAAATATGAAGTGTATATGCAAATCAGCCAAAGAATTCTCAAAATAAATTGATGCTTTGTATATTATTTATTTATTTATATTGTAAATAAGTTTACAAACCCCATTCAATAATAACTTAAGAATAAAACTTAATATTTAATTGATCTAATAACTGTACACTGATACCTTTTAAGTAAGATTTCGGATTCAAATTTTATGTATGGAGAAAATAGAAATCGAGAGAGATTTACCCTATATGTAATCTGACTTAACAAAATTATCGGATATCGTTAGTTTATAAAAAAATTAACACAAGAATAAAATATTCCATGATGCTTAATTTGTCCATGGCAAATAACAAAGTTTTGAAGTTTATATTTTATTTTTTTTTCTTGCTTAAAATATTCCTAATAATGTTGAATATTAATTAAAATTGATGTTTCTGGCACGAGACTTTATTCTAAAAAGAAAATGGTCCACTAAAGAAACGAAGTCACACAAAATATGATTAGTGAGCAGATAAGTTTGGCAAACATGCAAAAATATGGCCATCATTTCCCATTTCTGAATTGGTAGATGACCTGATTATATCTCTAATCTAATCTAATCATTTCTTTTATAATATTTAGATTAATTTAATTAGATAAAATTTAGATATCGATCGATCATCGATGATAAATAAATCGTTAAAAAAAAAAAGAAAAATAGAGAAGAAGACCCTGTGTGGAAACTCACAAGGGAGCTTTCTTTATTGTTGCCCAATCAGAATATTTTCCATATGCACTCAAGAGTCAAGGCACTCACTGAGGACCCACTTTGTATCTTTTCTAAGGTAGTCAAAATAATTGACACTTGAAGGGCTCGATTGTTTTAGAGAGAGAGAGAGAGAGAGAGAGAGAGGGGATTGAAATCGAAATTGGAATCCAGCTGGGAGGAAATATAGGGTATTGAAGAATGGAAAAGCCATAGACAAGAGTGTTGCAATTACAGCAAACATTGTCCTCCATAGTAGCCTTAGTAAGACGATGTTAAAAGTTATACAAAATAATTCTCCTCGTATAATTATTATTACTTTAACTATTATTATCCTTATTCATATAATATTATTATAACTTTTTTCTTTATTAGAAATTCATAAATTTAAAGTTACACAAAATAATTCTCCTTATATAATTATTAATTAACTTGAGTATAGAATGAATAGAGATATTCTATCAATGCCTAGTTGGTCCAATAATTGGGTATTGATATCTTTAAGTAAGGTTTTGATTTTAAATTAAATTTGGCTTGAACATGATTTAGTTATGCTGGAGGTAGGTTTGACTCCACAGATCCGGTTTTTTGTGACTCGAACGGTGCTCAATGAAAAGACTTGAAACCTGTAAAAGACAACCAGAGAGTATTCTGACAGGGGAGACTTCGACGCTTAATTAAAAAAAAAAGTTTTTGAAAAGATAAACAAATTGAGAAGAAGAGAGGACGAATCTCTCTATAATTTTTGTATGTCCTGTATTGAGTTAGGGAACTTACTTGACTTGATATTTCGAAAGTTTTTATACAGCGTCCCTCTTAGAGCCATGCCGTCACTGGACGTTGTAACCCTAGTTTTCTTATAGAGTTATCTAGGGATTCCGGATCATCAAAGATTTGATATTATTATCACTTAGGAAGTTGAATTATACAGGGAGATTTTTTCTCTTATCGATTAGATTCTTAGGGTTTCATTCCTTATTCGGGAGATCCGTTTCGTGCTGAAATAGAAAACTCAATTAGAGCAAGATTTAGTTTGTGTACTATCGATTAGGAATAGAAGTATTCGATTCTTTTAGTATTTGTTAGTCATCGGTCGGATAGAGAGAATAAACGTTCGGTCTCACCAAATGTATCTGCTTGTTGGTTGCGCTGCCCAAGTCGATGTGTGGTTTGAAGGGACTAGATCCTCTGGGACCACAAATGCTTTGTCGGGTATCGGGCACTTGAATGCAGTATGGGTTGGTCTTTGGATCATGTCTAATCAAGTTAGATCCAAAATAATTATCAAATATAGGTATTTTGTTATTATTATTTATTTATTTTTTTTAAAAAGGAGAGATATTCCGGTTCCTATTGGCTTCCCATAAGTAAATAGTTCAAAAGGATTGTTTTGTCAATGGATGCATAGGTGGTTGATTTTAAGTAGACTAGTTAGTGGCTCACGTGAATGCATATGGTGTTTATAAGATATGAATTATATTTTTTTTACGATATAAATATTTATTAGATTTATAATTAACTTAATATTTAAATTACGTTATTGTTAAGATCAATGAAAAATAAGCGTATATCAACGATAGGAAAAAAAAGTCTAATCATTAGAGTTTTAAAAAAGACTAATGAATGGGATTAAAAAAGGGTAATACATGGAATAAAAAGATAGTAGAAATAAAGAAATGAATAAAAAGATAGTAGAAATAAAGAGATGACCATTCATGAGTTTCAAAAAAGGGAGAAAAACCCTTATTAAAAAAAGCGAAGAACTCAAGAGAAAAAAAAAGTCAAAAAATAAAAAAGCAAGGACTTGAATTGAAAAAAATAAAAAAAAATATGGTTTAAAAATAAATGGACGACCATTTATAGGGTAAAAATAAGGAGAAAAAACTTTTGTTCAAAAAAAAAAAAATGAAGGACTAAGATTAAAAAGAAGGTAAAAAAAAAAACCCAAGGATTGACAAGTAGGGGCAAAAAAAGGGAGGAAAAACCTATGTTTAAAAAAGATGAATGACCAAAGGAAAAAAATTGGGTCTAAAAAAAGAGTAAGGGTTTAAATGAAAAAAATAAAAAACCATAGTTTAAAAATAAAAGGACAACCATCCGTGAGGTCAAAAAAACCAAAAGGGGAAAATCTATGTCCCAAAAAAAAATGAAGGACTTAAGAAGAAAAAAAAAGCTGAGTTAAAAGATAAAAAGTGTAAGAACTTGAATAAAAAAAAAACTATAGTTTAAAGATAAAGGTGCAACCATCTTTGGGACTCAAAAAACAAAAGGAAAAAACCTATACCCAAAATAGTGAAGGATTTAAGTGAAAAATATTGGGTCAAAAAAACAGAAGGACTTTTGAATAGAAGAAAAAAAAATGTGATTCCAAAAAGATGAAGGACTCAAGCTAAAAATGGGTCAAAATGAAAAAATGTAAGAATTTGAACAAAAAAAAATGGGAAAATCTGTCTAAAAAGAACGAAGGACATAAGAGAAAAAATGGGTTAAAAATAAAAAAGCAAAGAACTGAATGAAAGAAAAAAACTATAGTTTAAAAATAAAAGAATGACCATCCTTGGAGCCAAAAAATAAAAGGGAAAAAAGCCTATATTTCAAAAATACAAAAGACTTAAGTAGAAAAAAACCATAAAAAAGTAGAAGGATCTGAATAAAAAAAAGTACGGTTCCATAATGACGAAGGATCAAAGCAAAAAAAAAAAAGAGGTAAAAAAAGCACAAAATTTTGAACCCAAAAAAAAAAAAAACAAAATGTGATCTAAAAAAAATGAAGGACCAAAGCGAAAAAAACCAAACTAGATAAAATGAAAAAATACAAGGACTCGAACGAAAAAAAAAAAGCAGGGTCCAAAAATATGGGACGACTAAGTAGAACGTCCGAAAAGAAAGTTACAATAAGCACCAAACCAAGATTTAAAAATAAAAGGACGTTCATCATTGGGACTAAAAAATAAAAAGATAAAAATCTATCTCCAATAAAGATGAAGAACTTAAGTGGAAAAAAAGGGGTCAAAAAAGTAGAAGGATTTAAATAAAAAAAAAAGTGTGGTCTCATCAAAACAAAAAAGTGTAAAGATTTGAATAAAAAAAACACAAGGTCCCAAAAAAAAGGGACGACCAAGTGGGGACATCCCCCCTAGAAAAGGACGTAAATGGAAAAACAAAAGAAACTGTATGAAAAAAAGAGAAAAAAAAGTAGTGGTACAAAAAGACAAAGGATCCAAACGAAAAAAAATCATGCCGGGTCAAAACATAAAAGTCAAAAACTTGAATGTAAAAACACGTAGGGCCCTAAAAATATGGGACGACCACAAGTAGGGACATCCCAATAAAAAAATGTGAACAAAAAAAAAAAAGAAGCTATATAAAAAGAGGACACGAATGGAAAAAAAATAAAAGAAGTTCTGGTAAAATAATAGTGGATGGCCACTTAGGGAGACGTCCAAATTTTTGTGTGAACAGTAAGCGCCTTCGGCCAAAAAAGACGTGAACCGAAAAAAAAAAAGAAAAGAAACTACACAAAAAAAGACGCGAATAAAAAAAAAAAAAAGACGTTGCCAAGTTGGGAACCCTGACTTTGGAGATGGGATGACCCCCTTAAGCAAAATGTCCAAAACCATGACTAATGGTTGCAAAAAAAAAAAAATAAATAAATAAATACAATTTTGATTGCATTGGTCACTTTCTCTTCTCTTGCATAAAACTCTTCATGATTGGTAATTACTCTTTGGCTTTGAAGGGCTCGTAGGTTTGGAAAGCTGAACAAAGGCCTTCAGTTGCGCTACAAGCTGCGACCAATGCCACAAGCAAGCAGAGAATCAAAATTACCGGTGTTAGAATTTTTATTTTATTTGAAATTTATTAGAGTTTTATGCTTTAGAAGGTTATCTTTTCAAATCAATTAAAATATTTTATTTTAGTTATTTATTTTAATAGTCAGAGAGATTTAGAAAAATTTTTTCTTTAAAATAGGAGAACTACTCGTATTAAAAGATTCATTCATTGTAATTCTTAGGAACTCACGTTGGGTTCTTCTCCTCCTTCCTGGGGAGGGGAGTCACTCCACGTTCCGTAGACTTTTTCAAGTAGTAGCATGTTCTTTTATTTTCAGCAAAAAATTTATTAATTTGTGAGTCCCTCTTGTTTCATATTTTCATTCTAAATTAATTTTTTAGTTGAAAAATTATTAAAATCTTGATTTCTAATAATTGTGAGATCTAATTGAGCATCTTAAATCAACTTCTCATATGTATTTATTTAATTCCTACAGATTATGGATTATGATTTTTTAGAATTCATTGAATAGACGACAAATATTTAATAGTTCTAAAATAATTTATAACTAATTAAAATGATAAATCCATAATTATTTGTTTATTTTAATACAGTGGTGAATGACATGAATATAAGGCTTTGTTATTAGTCTAATCTATATAATACTTTGTTATTAATTTAATCTATATCATGAAATTGAATAATCTAATTTAAATAAACTTATTGTGTGTTTATTAATTAGAATTAGATTTCTCTTGATTTTAATGCTATCGAAATTTTAAATTTTAAGAGTTTCTCTAAAGTTATCTTTCGATTAAAATAATAATTAATGATTTTCTCTTAATTATCAAGAGAGATTAGTTGTTTAGCATTCGTTAAATAACTATAATCAATTTATTTATGAGTGTTGAAATATTTATCTAGATCAATGATCGATTGCATGAAATCAATGTAGATATAATTTTTTTGACTAGAAATTGAATTCCCATTGAATTTTATTCTTTTAATTTCAAATTGTTTTGTTATTTACCTTTAGTCGATTATTTGTTTTGTTAAATTAATTTATTAGTTTAGTTTAACTCAAACTCTTCACATTTTTATTTTTATTTTTCATTTTTTTAAAAGAAATAAATTCATCATTCTCTGAGGAGATAACTCTATTTGCTTTATACTCATATTGTTTGAAGTAGGTTAATTTATTTTTGATTGTTTGACGATACACCAAATACCAAGAAAAGATGGTGATCAAAGTTGTTTAATTTAATATAGTGTCATTAAACACTGTTATCGTTTAAATAAAATCTCGAATTCGAATATTATGTATAGTAAAAAGAGATATTAGAAGAGTTTTATCCGTTAAAAATTTAATTTGATTCAAATCATATTTAATTAAATTTAACTTAGTTCGGGTGTCATGTATGATGACCAATATTTTAAATGACAATTGGTTTGCAAAATAAATAAACACATAACTCTAGAAAAGGGGGAAGGGAGAGAATGTCATAGTATCAAGAAATAATTTAGTGTACATACTTAGTAACGATATTTAAAGAAAAACTATTAAAAATTTTAAAAAATATTAAAAATTTTATTATTGCTGATAATGCCCTTAAAATTATTTAAAATACTATTTTTTTTTTAAAATTTTAATCCCTTTCTTCAAAATCTATATATTTAGTTTTAATATACATTTTTTATATTAGGATTAGGATTTAGTGAGTTGTCGACTGCTCTCTCTCTCGACTCTCGACTGCTCGAGCAGCCCAAGTCTCTCACCTCGATAGTTCGAGCAGCTCTCTCACGCTGCTCGACCAGGTAAGTACCCTCATTCCCTACCTCTCTCTCTCTCTCTCTCTCTCGATCTCCCTGCATTCTACCCCAGATCTGAGAATCCTCTTCCCACTTGCAATAACCCATGCTTACTACCTAGATCTTTCTCCCTCTCCTGTACTCTCTCCTTTTCTTGCCCCATTCGTTCTACCACCTTTCTTTCTACTGATCTAGTCCTCCTCCGCCATTTATTGTTCGGATCTCGCCCTTCTACCTCTCTTACCCTTATCCGCGATGCAGGCGGCCAAGATTCACACACTGTCCGTGGCATCCAGTCTAGATCTACCCCTCACAAGCATCAATCTAACCTCTAAAATTAAGATCTACTCCCGGATTGCCCAGATCTACCCCTTCTCACTCTTTCCTTATCGGCCCAACGATACCCTCACACCCAAATATACTCAGATCTACCCATATACCACCTGTATCTCGTCCCCTTATTGCGTTTGATACTTGGATCAGACTGTTCGTTTGCCTTCATCCCTTTGTGCAATTCGTCTGTTCGTTTGCTCTAGGGCTGTCCTTTGGCAGAGGGCTTCCAAATTGACATCCAGATCCCGCGCCTTCGTTTCCGTCTCTATCTACCTCCTCCCACGCCACCATCGATTTCACCGCCTCCGCCTCACCACCATCACCCCTTTAATAGACTTCCTCCTTTACCAGTTCTCGATCCTCCTTTCTTGATAGCCTATTTCTATTAGTATTAATATTAATGTTATTATCTATTATTCTCTGCATAACATTATTATTATTATTATTATTATTATTATTATTATTATTATTATTATTATTATTATTATTATTATTTATCTGTTAATATTAGTATTAATAATAGTATTATTTATTATTATAGAATATATTGCTATAATTTTAAAATTGTTGTTATTATTGTGTTGTTTATTATTATTTATTTATTTGTTATCATCTTTGGTATTTGGTTTATTATTGTTGTTATTATTGTATGTTTGATATTAATATTATAAATATATATTATTATCCTGATTAGTATTAATTTAATATATATTGTTATGAATTTAAAACTATTAAAATTTAAAATCTTTCCGACTCATAGTAGTATAGTTACAATATAAAACATATTACTTTATTATTATAGATAGATATATTGATATAGATATAGGTTTTTTTTTTTTGTAATTTAATTAAGTAATTTATTTTGTCGTTTTATCTAATTATTATTTGAAAAACTCCGCCACGGCCGGTTCCAAATCCGGATAAAGGAGTAGGGTTGCGATAGGCTGACAGCTAGCATAAAACCTTTTGTCAAACTAAAATGGGAGACAATTATAGGAAAATATATGAGGCGTTTCCTCCTCAGCGACGCGCTACATCGGATCTCGGGTGTAGTGACAAGTTACCAAGAGATGTTAGGGTGCGAACAAATAAAATAGTCCATGAGGATAGGATTCGCTTAGCCACTTGAAACATAGGATCTCTAACCGGAAAGTTAGGAGAAATAAGTGAAGTAATGAATAGAAGAAAAATTACGATCATGTGTCTTCAAGAAACTAAATGGGTGGGAGAGAAGGTTAGAGTAATAGAGTCTTACGGTCATAAGTTTTGGTATGCAAGTAGAGATAGAACTAAAAATGAGGTAGAAATAATTGTACATAAAGACCTACTAGGAGATGTAGTAGAGATAATAAGGAAGGGAGATAGAATGATACTTGTCAAGTTAGTAAATGACGTAAACGTAATTAATATAGTTAGCGTGTACGCGCCCCAAATAGGTATAGATACAATTAGTAAGAAAACAATTTTGGGATGATCTAGAGGAATTTATACAAACCATACCAAATAGCGAGAAATTATTTATTGGAAGAAATCTAAATGGACATGTGGGAGAGAAAAATGAGGGCTTTGAAATCATGCATTGAAACTTTGGATTCGGCAGTAGGAATTAGGGGGAAGTATAATTCTAGAGTTTGCAGTAGCGTTTGATTTGTCACTAGTAAACATATTTTTAACAAAAAAGAGTCACACATAGTTACTTATAGGAGTGAGACAAATATTAGTCAAATAGATTTCTTTCTCACTAAAAGAGGTGATAGAACGATTTGTAAGGATTGTAAGGTCATACCATGGAAGAGTGTAACGACTTAGTACAAATTGTTAGTTTTAGACGTACGAGTACCAAAACGACAAAAACAATGTCAACCATATATGGAGCAAAAAATTAAGGGTGGAATCTAAAAGGGGAAAATATGACGATTTTAGGGAGAAAGTAATTGGAGTAACAAATTGGTCTGTTAATGATAATTTAGAAATAATGTGGAATGATATGTTTAATAATATTAAGAGTATCGATAAAGAGGTTCTTAGAGTATCCAAGGGTAGGGTTCCAAGAGGAAAAGAGTCATGGTAATGGAACGAAAAAATGAAAACCGCTATCTGAATCAAAAGAGAGTGCTATAGCAATCTTAAAAATGATAGTAGTAGCAAAATCTATGAAAAATATAAAAAGGCAAAAAAAGAAGTAAAAAAGACTATACATGAATCAATGAGTAAAGTATATAATGAATTGTACAATAGACTAGAGACTCGAGATGGGGAGAGAGAGATCTATAGAATTGCCAAACTAAGGGAGAGGAAGGGATAAGATCTAAATGAGATTAGATGTATTAAGAGTGAAACAGATAGTATACTTGTAAGAAATAAGAATATAAAAAAGTTGTGGAGAGAATATTTTAATAACTTATTTAATGTTGATAGTACAATAAATATAGACGGGGAGAGAGAGATCTATAGAATTGCCAAACTAAGGAAGAGAAAGGGACAATACCTAAATGAGATTAGATATATTAAGAGTGAAACAAATAGTATACTTGTAAGAAATGAAAATATAAGAAAGAGGTAGAGAGAATATTTTAATAACTTATTTAATGTTGAGAGTACAGTAAATATATAAAATGTAGAGATATCTAGAGAAGAGATTAATATAGATTTTAAATGTAAGATTCGTTCCTATGAGATAAATGAGGCCATAAAGAGAATGAGAAATAACAAATTCATAGGATCTGATGATATTCTTATCGAGGTATGAAAATATTTGGGAGAATTCGGAGTAACAATGTTAACGGCTCTTTTAAACAAAATTTGACAAACAAAGAAAATGCCCTACCCATGGAGAGAGAGCACAATTATCCTACTATATAAGAATAAAGGGGACATACAAGATTGCTTAAATTATAGAGGAATCAAACTCATGAGTCATACGATGAAGTTATGGGAGAGAGTGATAGAACATAGATTGAGACAAGAGATAAGTGTGTTTCAGAATCAATTTGGATTTATGCCTGAATGATCCACTACTGAAACTATTCACTTGCTATGACAGCTGATGGAGACATTTAGAGCGCAAAAAAGAGATCTGCATATAATATTCATTGATCTTGAGAAAGCATATGATAGGGTCCCCAGAGACGTGTTGTGGTAGGCGCTCATGAGGAAAGGGATCTCTTTGAAATACATTAACTTTATTAGAAATATTTATGAAGGAGTTATGACCAATATAAAGATTTGTAAGGGGCTGAGTGATAGCTTTCCTATTAACATTGAGTTCCATCAATGTTTGACATTGAGTCCCTTATTATTTGCAATAGTAATAGATGAAATCATAAAAAATATTCAAGATGAAATACTATCGTGTATACTCTTTGCAGATGATATAGTTTTGGTTGGTGAAATTAGAGAGAGTATCAGTACTAAATTAGAGTTATAGAGGGACACGTTAGAATTTAAAGAATTTAGATTAAATAGAGCTAAAACTGAGTATATGAGATATAAGTTTAGTGACAACCATTAGGATAATGAAAAAACAATTAGATTATAAGGAAGAGAAGTTTCAAAGAGCGAACGGTTTAGATATCTTGATTCCATCATCCAAAATGATAACAATATAGATAGGGATGTCAACAATAGAATTCAAGCGGGTTGAATGAAATGGAGAAAGGCATCCGGAGTACTCTGTGATCGCATGATACCATGACATTTAAAGGGAAAATTTTATAGGACCACAGTGAGACCTGCTTTATTATATATCATTGAATGTTGGGTTATTAAACAGCAACAAGAGCAAAAAATGGTTGTAGCTGAAATGAGAATATTTAGGTGGATGTGTGGCAAAACTAGAAATGATAGAATTTGAAACAACGAGATACGTATTAAATTGGGAGTCAGTTCAATTGTGGATAAGATGCGAGAATACCGTTTGAGATGGTTTGGACATATTCAACGAAAGCCTAAAGATGCACCTGTTATGAATGTAGAGAACTTAAATATAGGAGATTTAATAAAACGTAGAGGTAGGCCATTGAAAATTTGGATGTAATGTATTCGTAAAAATATGATAGTGATAGAATTAGTTGAGGAGATGGTCTTAGATATGAATGAGTGACGTAGGAGAATCCGCACAAATTAAGTCTTCTTTTTTTCTTTTTTTTTGATTTTATTATTTGTCTCTCATATGACCGACCCCAAATTTTGAGATAGAAGGTATAGGTTGTTGTTGTTATTATAAATTTTTTATATTAGCCATGTCATGTCATGCTCATCCGTGCATTACAGAAGTAATGGAAAGAAATATATAGTAAAATAGTTTGAGTTAATTACATGTTCAGTACTTAAACTTTGCTTCATTTTTACAAATTAATTCTTATAGTTAGGAATACTATCTTATGGTTTTCAAACTTCCAAAATCGTAACGTATTGATCCTTCAATCACTGACAATAACAGAGTGACCGTTAACTGCTGACGTAACAGTTTACGTGCCGTACGAACGTTGATGTGTTGTTGACATGTAGACTGTCACATTAACAAGATGTGCATTCAGGTGCTGACATGACGACATGTGAACGTCGATACGATAGGTAGACAGTCACGTCAACAGTTAACGGTGACCCTATCACCATCATCGGAAGGATAAATATATTATAATTTTGAAAGTTTGAGAATCATAAAATAATATTTTTAATTATAAGAACTAATTTATAAAAATAAGATAAAATTTAAAGACTAGATATGTAATTAACTCAAAATAGTTTTCCACTTTTAATTTTGTGACGTGAAAGTCAATTCTCAATTTCTATTATAACCCCAAAAAATAATGGAAAGGAACAATCAACGGAAGTGAATCGCAAAGGATGTTACAAATATCAGTAATGAGACACACGAGTGCAAGCGAGAGTTGGTGGCGCCTACTGGTTCTTCTAGAAATGGAAGCACTGTGTTCAGCTCATTAACCAAGCCACTTCGGGTCAACGACTCACTTCACAGTCAACCACCCCTCTTTCTCTCTCTCCATCCTTGTCCTTGACCTTGACTGGCCCAAGATTTTTCTTTTCCATTTTTTTTTTCTGTCCACTCAAAAGCAGAAGAAGATGGATGGAAACATTATGAAATGGGCCTACCGGAGAAATCTGAGGCAATACGATACAATGGCTAGACTTTGAATCTTCCATGAGTAAAAACCAGAAAGTAATGTGAGGTGAGAAATGGACAGAAAAGACTTTGACATTTATGAGCAAGATATGACAATGCAAATAGACTTATGGAATTGAAGATTTACCATTATTTGTTTAAAAAAAATGATAATTTGAGTAAATATTAAAAGAAATTTAAATTCAGTTTTCTTTTTAAATTATGGAATTGTCGATTTATTTATTGAGGAGAAATTCTACCTAATTAAATATAAGTTGAATAAAAATTATTCATATAATAAAATATAAAGTTTATGTGCAAATCAGCCAAAAAAATTCTCAAAATATATTGATGGTTTGTTTATTATTTATTTATTTATATTTTAAATAAGTTCACAAACCCCCAATTCTATTAGAACTTTAGAATTAAAATTCAAAGGTTGCCATCTAAGGTGTATTCGAGTTAAGTCGATCCCGAATATCCATATATTTAAATTCGAACTTGATTTTTTTTGCTTGATTCGAATTCAACTCGAGCTCGACGAGTAATATATAACAGGGACTCGAACTCGACTCAAAAACTTGATTATTATATAATATATTAATATATTTTATTTTATTTTTTATATTATAATTATATATAAATATATCTAATATATATTAATATATGTAATCGAGTTACTCGTTGAGTTTTCAAGTATAAAATTATACTACTCGAATTTGACTCGATACATGACGAACTCGACTCGAATTCGGTCAAACTTGAGTCAATTTGAGCCGTTGATCGAGCAGTTCACGAGCGGCTAGAACTTGGTTCGGTCCATATAACAGCCCTACTGCCATCCCATAATGCATAACTTGTTGATGGCAAATACTGACGTTATGAAGTTTCCGTTTTATTTATTTATTTATTTTGTTAGATCGTCAATATCCAATAATTACGATAGATTTGATTAAATTTAATTCGAATCTGCTGAGACCTCGAAGGGATAAAACTCTTTCAATATTTATTTTTTTTCTAACTCGAATTTTAGACCTTATTTAAAGGGTACTAAAACTCAATCACCGGAATAACTAAGCGTTGATATTTTTTTTTTATTTTTTCATGCTTAAAATAATTCTAATAATGTTGGATATTAATTAAAATAGATGCTTTCGCCATCAAACTTTATTCTAAAAAGAAATTTTTTTGGTTATACGAAGTTTCAATGTGAAAGCACGGGAATAGGAGGGAATGATTGTTATCATTACGTTATCCTACCGGGGACTTACTCTGAAAAGAAAGAAGGTCGACCAAAGAAATGAAGTAACGCAAATTATGATTAGTGAGCAGAAAAGTTTGGCAAGCATGCAAAGATATGGCCATCATTTCCTATTTCTGAATTGGTAGATGACCTGATGATTATATCTCTAATCTAATCATTCTGCGCGTTTGTGGAAGAAAAGCACGTTTTCTTTTATAAAAAGGGTAGCCAAAACCAAGTGAGAATATAGAAAAATAGAATCAAACTCTTATAGGTATAAAGATTGAATGTTGTGGTTATTTAATCATAGTACTTGAATTCATGGATTTAAAAGAGATAATTTCATCATAACGGCGTTACAATACTCGAATCAAATTAATCAGACAAATTTCAAATATCAGTTGATTATAAATAATTCATTTACATAAAAGAAAGAAGAAAAAAGATGAAGAAGACCCCGTGTGGAAAGTCACCAAAGAGCCCTCTTTATTGTTGTCCAATCAAAATATTTTCTACATACACACACTCACTAACCCTAGCCCGGGGGAGGGGGCAACTTTGTATCTTTTCCAAAAAAAAAAACAAAAAAAAAAAAAGAAAAAGGAAAAGGCATTATTTTGACCAGGTGGTAAAAAAAAATTGACACGTTTTCCACGAATAATGGTGGAAGAAAAAAATTGCAAGATGAAATTGCACTTTGCTTGTTTGGTTTAATTTATAAATTTGTTAAATCTTAGTTATGAAATTTTAAATTATTCCTGATATAAGAATTTGAATGATGGTACAGTTAAACTCCCCTTGATTAAAAATAATTTAAAAATAATACTGAGATTGCAAATTGAAACATTTTATTAGAAATATTTCTAAGAAATTTAATATTAGAATTAGAATTCTATTGATAAATTCTCGTAAAATGTTATTAAGAGTTTTTGAATAAAATGTTGTCTATATCAAAGATTGAACATTGAAGGGTTCAATTTTATTAGAGAGAGAGATCAATGGTTTGTTGGCGTAGAGGGAAGGACACCTCATCCCTTATCAAGTGTTTGGATTTGAATCTCCTTGAATATGGAAAAAACATCATTAGGAGACCTCCCTACTTTAAGGGTCTGACAGTAGATCGATCCGTATTAATCGAGACAAAATCTCAAATACGGGATGGTGACAAAATATAAAAAAAAAAAAATAAAGAGAGAGAAGCTATAGCAATTGGGAAGTGACAAAGTTAATTTAATTATTAACTCATGTGAACACCATTAGAGTTAGTTAATTTAACTATTATTAACCTTATTCATATAATATTATTATAACTTTTTTCTTAATTAGAAAATTCGTTAATTTAAAGTTATAAAACTTAATTTTTCTTATATAATTATAAATTAAATTGATGATAGAATAAATAAAGAATTCTATCGATATTTAGTTGGTTCAGTGATTGAGTATTAATAGTGTTAAATAAAATTTTGAATTCGAATTTTATATGATAAAAATAGACATAGGAGAGCTTTGCTTTATTAAAGAATCAATTTAATTCGAATTAGATTTAATTAAATTTAAAATAATTATAAGATATCGGAATTTTATTTAAAAAATAAAATAAAATAAGGAAAGAGATTCTGGTTACATTTGGCTTCTCGTAAGTAAACAGTTCAGAAGGATTGTTTTGTCAATAGATGCTTCGGTGGTTGATTTTAAGTAGATTATACACACAAAAGGAAAAAAAAAAGAAAAAAAATATATGATACATATATATAAAAATAGTATCAATGAGTTATAGATTAACTAATACTATCTCTTTTTCCCTTGTAATAATATTGAATTCAAATCTCACTATATCCAAAAAAAAAAAAAACAAAAAATAATGATATAATTTTTAGTCAAATCTTTGGCCAATTGTCTCTCAGAGACAGTTTAGGCAATAAAACATTTTCACTTCTATTTTCACTTTTCTGATTCTGTTGGTAAATGTTCAAGTTGGGGCATTTTACCTATGATAATATTCCTTTATTGGAATTAAAATGGAAATAGGGTAACACCCATTTCCATGAATGCCTCCCCATATTATGGTTACTTTCTTTTATGTGTGGTAATCAATTAATTTTCTTCTTTGTGTAGGAATTAATTGAATAAAGAAGGTCTAACCCTATTCTAAGTCAAGAGGTAAATTTCCTATGTATCTAGAATTGACTATTAGAGAGAATTCAAGCACCTTTATATTTTTGTAAGAAAAATACATCGTTGAGAGGAATAAGAAAAATTCTGAGTAGGAAATTTTTACGACGATTGATTCACCAGACTAAGAGTTGCGACGTCATGAAATTGCGATGATAGTTCGGTACTCGTGATTATCACCCGACTACGAGAGAAATCGAGACGAAGGATTTGTGGTTCCCAGAGTATTCGATACAGCTCACTGAGGTATACCAAAAATCTTAATTTTGTGATTCTGAAAATATTATTTTATATAATTTCGCTGCATGATTGAATCACCTATTTCTAACATTGGTATTAAAGCATGTTAGATTTAATTTAAATAAATTTTCAGAATTAAAATTGGGTATAAAAATATAGGATATAAAATTTGAGGTTCGGATCATGGATGAATTTCGTGAATCCGATTATACCACTGTGTTACCCAAGTTACGTAGATCACGAAAATAATTTTTTCGTAATTTTCTAAACACATTTAGGTCATGAAAATATTGGTTGAAGTTTTCGGTCGTGAATAGTGATCGAACTTTTCAACCCTAGATTTGTCAAGTTTTAGGGCAAATCAGCGCATGAAAATTATAGATTTGAGTTCCTGACTTCATGCTCTTCGATTTGATATATATATTGCATAGTATTGATGCCGGAAAGTGAGGTTTCAAATTTGGCCTCGAAGGGCCGAAAATTTGGATAAAAAATACTCCGAGTTTAGGGCGTAATTATTCCAAAAATCAAGTCAAGAATGATTCAAATAAATTGAATTAGAGAATTTCTAAAAGATCCGATGAAAAATGTGCCGGAAAATGAGTTTTTTGGATACCGGGTCAAAACACCCGGTTAAAGAGAAATTCGGGTGAAGAAGACGAACCCAGCAAGCAGGCGCGTGCACGGCACGCGCGAGGAGGCACGTACGTGCAAAGGCAAGATGCGCGTTGAACTCACGCGTGATGAGGCGCGTGAGCTCCCGGGTCAGATTGGGTTGGAATCGACCCGGATCCAAACCCGACCCGCAAACTGGATCCGGATCTGGGTTTTGGGTTCCGACCCGAACCCGCCAGCAGAACCGACTCACGTAAGCGGGTTGCGCGAGTGCGGGCGCGTGACCAGTGAGTCAGGAGCTCGCGCCGACGTGCTACATGTCCAGCACGCGCCCAGACGCCTCCTCGGCATGTGAGAGCGCGTGGAGACGCGCTGCCGGAGGCTGGCGGAGCGTGGGCCCTCCCGACGGCACGTAGGCTGTCCTAAAATTGGAATTTTTCAATTTTTTGAGGGTTATTTGACATAAATGTGACCAAATGTGGGTTTTTGCGTATCAAATCTTAGTTCGAATGGTGAGATGCAATCACGGATTGTGGTGTATGGTGTCCGTTGACTTTTACGTTCGTCTTGGGGTCTGTATTCACGTCATTTGGGTTTTAATGATTTGTAGGGTGCACAAAAGAATTGTGAATTTAAGCATAAATTGTCATTAATGTCTCACTTTTCTGTGTGACAGAAACATGGTTGTAACAAAGACTGTCGTTCTAGATATTGTGAAGGGAGACAAGCTGAATGGTGACAACTATGACATTTGATACCGGAAGGTTCAGTTTGTCTTCGAGAAACAAGAGCTCAGGGAGGTTCTTCGGCACGAGATGGTAGACCCCGGGGAGGATACCACGGCATAGGTTAGACGAGATCAGGAGGTGTATCGTGCTTGGAAAAAGAAGGATGGCCAAGCTAGGGTAATCCTTCTTAGTAGTATGCACGATAAGCTGATCCCAGTCTACGAGCAGTATCCTACTGCGATGTCGGTTTGGCATACTCTGAAAGAGTACTATGGCACCCCGTCAGCTCCTAAGTTTAGGATGCTGACATATAAGTTCATCACTTACAAGAAGATGCCCAATTATACTATGAAGCAGCATTTGATGCACATTTTAAGTATGATAGCCTATTTGAAGAGTATGGGGGAGATGATGTTTGATGAGTTTCAGGTACTGAGTGTGATCCAGTCCTTGCTTGACTCTTGAGATGTGGTTAAGACCTATCTCACGCACACTGAGAGTATTCGTACTTTTAGACACGTGAGTAGGCATTGTGAGCTCGAGGAGGAGCGCCAGGAGGTGGCTAGGTCTTCTTATACTACTTATGCTAACATTGCAGAGTTGAGTAAGGGCTCCCGAGGAGTAAAGCGCAAGTGGCGCAAGCATGAGAAGAAGGCCAAGGGCCAAGACAAGAAGAAGCAACCTGCCAAGACCGAGGACAAAGGACAGAAACGCAAGAAGAAGGAGCTCGATAAGAGCAAGGTCCAATGCTACGTGTGTGGCAAGACTAGGCATTTCGCATGCGAGTGTGGCGAGCGAAAGGTTAGTCCTTCTTCTTTACATGGTTTGAGTTATGTGTCATCTAGTGTGATGCTCGCTAACTCTTCTCCTTTGTGGATTGTAGACTCAGGAGTCATGGACCATGTAGCTCGCGACAGGAGCTCATTCGTGGAGTTCCACCGTTTGAGTTCCCACACGAAGAGGCTGTATATGGGGAACGGAGCATTTGTGGAAGTTAGAGGGATTGACACGTGCAAGCTGTTGCTGTGAAGTGACCAAGTCCTTTATCTTCATGATGTTTTGTATGCTCCTGAGATTAGGCGGAATCTTTTATCTGTCCGATGTCTGGACCTGTTAGGATACTCTGTTTTGTTAGGAAACTCTAGAGTTTCCATTTCTTATGACAGTACTTTGATATGTTTCGGTTTAGTCCATGAGGGACTTTATGTACTGGATTTGATTTCCTTTTATGAAATTTATCATTCTTCTCCTATTGCCTTTGCATTTGATAGCGTAGTGGATAATGTAATTGTATGGTATAGTAGACTTGGCCACATAGAGCAAGAGAGGATGAGCTGGTTAGCTGCGAGTGACTTATTGGGCCCGCTAACCAAGGTCGAATTGCCCTTGTGTGAGTTTTGTCTTGCGGGCAAAGCCACTAGAAAACCATTTGGGAAGGCAATAAGAGCTGGGACTCCATTACAGTTGGTTCATTCTGACATTTGTAGACCCATGAATGTGAGAGTCTGAAACTCATTACGTTCATAGACGACTACACGTGTTTCGGTTACGTCTATCTGATCTTGCACAAGTCTGAGACACTAGAATATTTCAGGAGGTTTATTAGTGAGATTAAAAATCAGCTAGACTTGAGGGTGAAAACTCTCAGAATCGATCGGGGGTGCGAGTATCTGTCTAAGCAGTTCAAAGAGCTCTATTTCGATAGAGTCATTACGAGACAGTTGACTATTCCTACTACTCCTCAGCAGAGCGGAGTAGCTGAGAGAAGGAATAGGATTCTGTTGGAGATTGTGAGCTCTATGATGGCGCAGACCAATTCACCCATCTCCCATTGGGGGATGCATTATTGACTGCCGCCTACGTTCTTAACCGTGTTCCGATGAAGTCCGTAGTCAGCACCCCATATGAGCTTTGAACAGGGAGGCAGTCTGACCTTAGCCATTTGAGGCCATGGGGTTGCGCCACGTATATTCATGATTCCTCGCATCAATACGGCAAGTTAGACCCGCGAGGAAAGAAGTGTATCTTTATAAGATACTCTGAACACTCCAAGGGACATGTGTTCCTAGGAGAACATATAAACGACAGTTACTGATATTGAGTCTCCTGATGCCATGTTTCTTGAGAATGATTTCCTTAAGAGAGGTGAAATCGATCGAGACTACATCTTCTATGAGATGGATGAACCTAGTGGCTCAGCCGAGCCCAGCGATGAGATTCAAGACCCTATTATGGATCTCGGTCCTAGTGGGAGCGGTCCATTTGAAGGTGTAGAGGCTCTCTCTCCTTGTAGGAGTAGTCAGGGGCATGTACCTCGTCGTCGTTTCCCGATTAAGGATGGGGTCCTTATTGTGACTCCTGAGGACGATGAAAAGCCAAGGATATTCAGAGAGGCTCTCGAGGGTTCAACAAAAGACCAATGGTTACAGGCCATGAAGGAAGAATTGGAATTAATGAGAGTCAACGAGGTCTAGGAACTAGTTGATTAACCTGAAGAAAGAAAGGCCATTGAGAATAAGTGGGTTCTCAAAATTAAGAGGAATGCCGACAGATCGATCGAGAGGTACAAGGCCCGTCTTGTAGCCATGGGTTACACGCAGACTAAGGGCATTGACTACGAGGAGACTTTCTCCCCAGTAGCCAAGTTTATATCGATTCGTTTACTTTTTGCGATTGTCGCTAGTTTGGATCTAGAGTTACACCAGATGGACGTAAAGACCGCTTTCCTTAACGGGAGTTTGGATGAGGAGATCTACATGGAACAATCCTCTGGATTCGTTCTAGTAGGTCAGGAGGATAAGGTCTGTCGGTTTCGAAAGTTGATATACTGCATAAAACAATCATCCAGGCGGTGGTACTTAAGATTTCACGAGGAGGTGATATCTAACGGTTTTACGATGATCGAGGATGATCATTGTGTCTATCTGATACGATCCGATAACTCTTTTGTGATCTTGTTGTTGTATGTGGATGACATAATGTTGGCTGGGAACAACATTCAGTATTTTATGACCATTAAAGTATGGTTGTCATCCAGTTTCGACATGAAAGATATGGGTGAAGCTAGTTCATCCTTGGAGTTTAGATCTGGAGGGATCGCTCAAGAAAAACATTGGCTCTTTCACAAGAGACCTATATTAAGAAAATTCTCGAGCATTTTAGGATGAGTGATTGTAATCCCATAGATACTCTGATCGTCAAAGGTGAAGGCTTGATTCTGGAAATATGTCCAAAAACTCATGAAAAAGTAAGAGAAATGAGTAAAGTATCTTACTACAGTGCAGTTGAAAGCTTAATGTATGCAATGTTGTGTACTAGACCGGACATATGTTATGCAGTTAGTTTGGTCAGCAGATTTTGAGGCAAATCCTGGAAGGGGTCACTAGAGAGTAGTGAAAAAGATTTTCCGATATCTTAAAGGAACTACAACCTTCTCCTTGTGTTATGGAGGAGGCGATTTGTGCCTTGTGGGCTACTTGGACATTGACTGGGGAGACGATTTGGATAAGCGTAAATCGACATCAGGTTTTGCTTTCTTACTCATTGGCAGGGCCATCTCTTTTGTGTCTATCTGATACGGTCCGATAACTCTTTTGTGATCCTGTCGTTATATATGAATGATATAATGTTGGCTGGGAACAATATTCAGTATTTAATGACCATTAAAGTATAGTTGTCATCCAATTTCGATATGAAAGACATAGGTGAAGCTGAGTTCATCCTTAGAGTTCAGATCCAAAGGGAGCGCTTGAGAAAAACGTTGGCTCTTTCACAAGAGACCTACATTAAGAAAATTTTCGAGCGCTTTAGGATGAGTGATTGTAATTTCATAGATACTCCGATCGCCAAAGGTGAATATCTGAACCTGAAAATATGTCCAAAAACTTAGGAAGAAGTAAGGGAAATGAGTAAAGTACCTTACTCTAGTGCAGTTGAAAGCTTAATGTACGTAATGTTGTGTACTATGTTTTGTGAGCAGATATCAGGCAAATCCTATAAGGAGTCATTAGAGAGCAGTGAAAAGGATTTTTCGATATCTTAAAGGAACTGCAACCTTCTCCTTGTGTTACGGAGGAGACGATTTGTGCCTTGTGGGCTATTCGGACGTCGGCTGGGGAGGTGATTTGGATAAACGCAAATCGACATCAGATTTTACTTTCTTACTCAATGGCGGGGCCATCTCTTGGAGCAGTAAGAAGCAATCCTGTGTTGCTCTATCTACGATGGAGGCAGAGTTTGTCGCTTACTCAGTTGCAGTTTAGGAGAGTGTTTGGCTCTGAAGACTACTACATGACTTAGGGATTATAGCAAATAGTAGGAGGTCAGTAATGATTTATTGTGATAATCAGGCCGCTATCGCTTACACTTGAGACCCTAAGTTTCATAGTAGGACCAAACACATCTACACCGGATACCATTTTGTGAGAGACATCATTGAGAAGGGTGAGGTGACCGTCAAGTATATTTCTACACACAACATGGTGGCTGACCCCTTCACCAAACCCATCACTAGAGACTCCTTCTTAGGGCATAGAGTGTCATTGGGTTTGGGTCCTTTTTGACATTTCTCAGTCTGTACTTGATGATGATATTGATACTTATTGATTTTTCTATATATATGATTATTGTGCATTATTCAGTCACATTTGAGTTATATTTTCATTTAATGCACTTGCTTTTATTGTCATATATATACTCTGTGATGTAATAATAGATATGTCAGGCATGTGAGGTCGACTCTCTCACACGAGTGACCACCTCCAGCTCTGAGTGAGTGGGGATGAGACGGTTTCTAGTTGTAAGAGGTTTTGAGAGTAGTCCTGCTAGAACATAAGTCGCCCTGATACGTGTTCAGGATGAGATCATATGCGATGTGATCGACATGAACGTACTCATATCCATGTTGCCTGTGAATAGCCAGATTTGAGATCTCAGATATTACTTGTGATTTGTGATATTGTCTCTGAGGTACTCTCTGTGAGATCTCTGAGTAAAGTTTTATGTGTAGACTGAGTCCCATACCTACATAGTGTTAGAGAAATTTGACATATGCCCTTTGAGAGATGGGAGAATAATACTGTGGCACGTGTTTCATACCACGTGTGATGAGACACTTGGGATAATGAGAGCTGTATTACTTGAGACTATAACTTGAAAGTTATCCCTGAGCACCATTGTGTGAGACAAGAGATCCATTGGGTGTGATCTTTTATACCATTAATACTTCAATTGTTTCTTGAGACTGTGATTCAGTGTTTGTTACTTTAATCTGTTTACCGATGGTCAGGAAAATAAATCGAGATATGAGGGACAGGTCTAGGAAAGGAGCTGAATTGAGACCGATAGATTCGAATTTGGGAAAAGGAAGACCAATTAACATTACATCACTGTTTTGTATTCATCGACCAGTCTTTTATGTTCGTCCGTGTAGGGATTTGAACATAATAGTGAATACATAGTCGAACGATTTCTGGGAATTACTTTCAATGAACAAAGTATCTCGATGGATGTAATTAGTCTTGGATTTGGGGTACAACGACTTTCTTTTAATACTAACAGTGACTACTAGATTATCTTAACAGGTATATCGAGAAATCTTTTATTTGCAGGGGTACTCGCTAGTCGCACGACGTCCAACTCTGTATGAAAGTCCAGCAGGGTGATTTGGAGAGATCACATGAATCGTGATTTTGTTATGATCGTAAAATGCCCACGTGTGCAAGTGAGAGATGTTGACAAATGCCTAAGTTGGGTCATTTTACCTATGGTAATATTCCTTTATTGGAATTAAAATGGAAATGGGGTAACACCCATTTCCATGAATGCCTCCCCATATTATGGTTACTTTCCTTTATGTGTGGTAATCAATTAATTCCCTTCCTCGTGTGGGAATTAATTGAATAAGGAAGGTCTAACCCTATTTTAGGTCAAGAGGTGAATTTCCTACATATTTAGAATTGACCATTAGAGAGAATTCAATCACATTTGTGTTTTTGTGAGAAAAATACATCGTTGAGAGGGTTAGGAAAAATTCCAAGCAGGGAAATTTTACGACGACTGATTTACCGGACTAAGAGTTGCGACGTCGTGGAATTGCGGTGATAGTTTGATATTCGTGATTATCACCCGACTACGAGAGAGATCGAGACGAAAGATTTGCGGTTCCCGGAGTATTCGATACAACTCACTGAGGTATACCTAAAACCCTAATTTTGTGATTCCGAAAATATTAATTTATGTACTTCCGTTGCGTGATTGAGTCACCTATTTTTAACAGATTCTATCTTACTTAATTATATTTTATTTTACAAAAAAAAAAAAAAAAACAATGGCCAGTTTGGGAACCCTGACTTTGGAGATGGGATGACTCTCTCAAGCAAAATGTCCAAAACCATGACTCATAGCTGCAAAAAAAAAAAAAAAAAGGCATAAACAATACAATTTTGATTGCACTGGTCACTTTCTCTTCTCTTGCATAAAACTCTTCTTGATTGGTAATTACCCTTTGGTTTTGAAGGGCTTGTAGTTTTGGAAAGATGAACAAAGGCCTTCAATTGAGCTACAAGCTGCGACCAACGTTCCAATCAAGCACCGAAGGTTCAAGAGTTGGAGTCCGATCCACTGAATGCTTTCTCGTCCAATTTTCTTTTGAGAAATGTACATTTGAATGGGGAAAAAAATGGTGAGTGGCCAATACCCTATGGCTCCAAGTAGGGAAAGTATGGCATTGAAGAATGGAAAAGCCATAGAAAAAGGGTTACAACTATAACAAAAATTGTCCTCCATGCTACCCTAAGAAAGTTGATGTTGAATGTCTTGATCCCAAATTTATAGGGTACTCCGCCATCACGAACTTTGATTCCGGAAAGTTCCTTCTTGCCAATGTTTCTACTAGACTGTATATGGGTTGAGCATAAACCTACCAAGAGAAGAAGTTAATTCTACTTATAATAATTTTTCAATTAATCTATGTAAAAAATTTTGACATTAGTTGTTCAAACATGTACCACATTATAAAAGGCTAACAAGTATTGGAAGATCTGAAAAGGGACTGAACCAACGCCTCTCTTTTTGGTGCATAGACAACCCCTTATTAGTTTAGTGATAAGAGCATTAAAATTGCCTAACTAACTTCTCAGGTTTAAGTTTTAGGAATGAAAAAAACATATGTTGGGAGAGTTTGTCTCTTGGTAGGTTTGACAGTAAACTTGAACTAGATTAAAAAGGACTAATAAATTAGTTATTGGATATCGATCGGTGAAGGAAAAAAAACAAGTGACTGAACCTGTTATGAACCCACTAGATGCACCACAATGAAGATGTTGGCCAAGGCCACTACCCAAAAGGGCTCATAGAATCCAAAGCCGGTGAGCATGTTGCGGGGCGCGTCGTTCCCAAAAGCAACATAGCCGAAACAAGCGCACATCATGTACAAGAATGTAGTGGTTGAAAGCTGCCATCTTATTCACCCAAAAAAAAAAAAAAAAACTGCCATCTTCATCACTTTGTTCTCAGGTGGAGATGATTTCAAAGTGTCCTGAAAATGGACAAATCACTTCAGGAGATGAATTCATCGCATCGAATAAATGAGACACCAACCAAAATGAAATCAATGTCCCATGGGTCTAGTAGCAGGGTACTAGACTCCCTTAACTAAGATTTTGAGTTCAAGTTGGAATGAAAAAATAAGTGTTGGGAGAATCAGTTCCTAAATTGAATCCTATACTATTCAAATCGGATTAATCGAGGAACCCGAATACCGATCGATTAAGATAAAAAATAAATAAATGAATGAATGGACCAATTGAAGGCCCATCTAAAATCTAATGGGCCCTATACTAATTGGGCTTGGGCTTACTTGGATTTTATTGAGAACTTGGGCATAGGTGAAAGCAAAGGGAATGTTTCCAAGGGCGTCCCCGGCTACAATATTCTTTATTTTAATTTGATCATCCTAAATTTAAATCCAATGTTTCCAAGGGCATTGAGAGCTCTCCACGTTTTCTCAGCCCTAGATAGGGTTTAGCGAAATTTCCACTCCTCCTAATGAGGTTCTTTTACTATTACCTGTCAAATCAAACCAACTGAGTCTGATCTAAATTGAATCAAGCAAAATACCAATTTTTCCAGCCATTTTTGCAAAGTGGGGTAGGGAAAGCCAACACCATAGGTTTCTCAATTTGTGTCCCCAACGGGACAGATCACAACCCCTTTTTAAATTATTTTTTTTAAATTTAAATCTCAATATAATATAAAAACAAATTATCAATTTGTTTGGCCGACGCCATGAATAAAGTGGAAAATTTATAGTAAAGGGTTGAAATATAACACACACAAAATAAGAGGTAGAATTTGTAATTTTCCGGTTCCTTGTAGGGTAAGCCATCACCATAAACACTAAACACCATGAATGCTAAACGTTAAACCCTAAAATAAGAAATTTTAAATAAAGAGCTGGAATACAAATGTAGGAAATAAGGGTAGTATGGCATTGCAATGCCATACTATCCTTGCAAAGCGGGGATTTTCCACTTCCTTGAAGAATAAGCTTGTCCAACCAAAATTTGAAATTATAGCTCATTTTATTGTGATTGTTATCGGAGGATAAGCCTACTTAGAAGTAGCAAAGTGTGGAGAATAACCTATACCAACCATATTTGCCCCTGGGCCAAATAAGGTATGAAAAAAAATGTTATTTTTATTATTCAAAGTCATTTGGTCTAGAGCTGCTCCTAATTAGCTCAAATAAAATAATAATTTTTATGAAAAATTAAAAAAAAAAAAATTATGGGTTGCTGGCCTGACACATTAATGCTTAATTTGTATGTTCAACCCAACAATACGTGTGGCATGAAAGGAAAGAAGGTAAGAAATTTGTATCTAAAAAAAAGGTAAGAAATTATTATCATCGATCGGTTTTAAAATTTTACCTTCATTTAAATGTATTTGGTGAATATTTTTTTCCCTAAATTTTATGGTGACCCCAAATAGTAATACAGTGGGAGGTAGGGTAAAATAGGGAAAATGGCAAAAAAAAAAAAAGAAAAAGAAAAAGAAAAAAATAGTTAACAGTGTAACATATGAAGTTTCTTTTTTTCTTTTAGGGATTTTATTTTATTTTATATTTTCTTTCCCTTTTTAAGATTCTTGTTTGGGTAACAAATCATGTGAAGGAGCTGATCAGACTTCACTCACTGGGAAGGGGATTGGCTAAAAGAGATTACTTGGTACTTGGTAGCTGTGATAAATTTCGAAAAACACTGTCTGAGAGTGATTTGGATGTGGATAATGTATTGTCCAGGCAAATAATTTTTTAGATTTCCCTTAAAACCCAATCTTTATGGAGAGCAAGTATGGCCTTCAACATAATGGATGAGATGGCAATGCAGGAGGAAGAGTTTCTCATTACAATTCTTAAAAATTCTTTTGTAAGTTATATTGTATCATGATTTGAATATGAGATTATTGGATTAAAGAAAGAGGATTGAAATCATTAGACTATCCCTGAGAACATACTTCGATTTATGTCTCTCAAAGTGGGCAATAGTTCTCGTGTCATTTTTGTGGAGGATCCTTGAGTCGGGAGTTCTTCGTTATCTTTCATTTTTCATTGTCTATGTAGATCGTCTATATTTCATTAGTTTCTGTCAAATACTATAATAATTGGAAGAGATATTCTATCTTTTGGAATTTTCACTTTCAACAAAACTTAAAGAGAAGCTCGGAGTTTTTTTCCTCTAATTTCTTTCTCAAAAGAAAATGCACTTTCTTATAATGTACTTTTAACACTAGAATTTGAAGTTTTGATAGTTTGGGTGCTTTTACTTGCAACTCTTTTATGACTTTTACTTGACTCATAATATTTAACAGGAATAATACCAACGATTCTCTTATATAAAAGGAAAGCTTTTAAAGCTATCTAATAATATGTTTGTGTCATGCCATAACTAATAAATCTAAAGCTAGATATAGCTTTTTTTTTTTTTTATTTTACATCGTTTAATTGTACGATAGATATTACATATGAAACCGTCCACTTGCTGTGGGTGATATTAAGTGAGTTTGTTTAAAAAACTGGCAGGGGATAAATTTTTAAAAATTATTTAGGTGGCTGAAGAAAAGGGAAAGAGATTCTTTAGTTTTTAAGTTCTATAATTTTTTTAATTTCCTAATTTTTCTAGTTTCTGAATTTTACTAGTTTCTTAATTTCTTTAGTTTCTTTAGTTTTAAAGTTTCATAATTTATGAGATTTGTATTCCTTATAAATATTTATAGTGTTTCATTATTTTGACATTCATGATTAATAATATTTTTTTTGAAAGTGATATTTCTCTTTTGAGAGTTTTAGGGTTTTTTCTTTTCAAACCCTGTTGCAGTTCTTCTATCTCTCCCACGTTAAGTGGTATCGGAGTCAAGGATTTCCCTTGCAATGGCTAACCAAGCTCGATGAAGGTAGTACACTTTCTGACGTGTTCAGCGAATTGCAAACCATGACGACTATAATCCAAATTTTGTCTGTTTGAATGGAGTGGTTAAAATCACGAATAAAGCAGAAAAAAACGAAACCGCAGATGTTACGGTCAAACTAGGGTAATATAGAAAGTGAAGGTGGCGCCAGGAGAATCGTTCAAAAACCTCACTTCAATCTTATATTACTACAACAATCTCATAAGGTTCAAACTAACAAGAATAATTCTTCATACGAGAACGTTGTTCAGTTTTTTGATCATAACCCTAATTCAAGGGCAATTCTTCAATATCGACAAGAAGAGTTTCGATTGAAAATCAACATCTCTTCATTCAATAAAAATCTAAATATTTAAGATTTCCTAGATTGGGTAACAGAGGTCGAAAGGTTTTTCGAGTTCGCAAAGATTTCGGAGAATAAACAAGTAAAGTTGGTGGCATATTGATTAAAAGGTGGAGTTTCTTCATGGTGGGAACAAACTCAGATTCAACGAAGGTGTTTGAGAAAATAACCAATAAGGCTTTGACCAAAGATAAAGAAAATGTTGATGGCCAAATTTCTTCTTCTAGATTATGATCAATTTTTGTTTCATCAATACCAAACGTTGGCACCGAGGTAAAAATCTGTGGCTGAATATATTGCAGATTTCTTGCGATTATTAGCATGAAATAATTTAATGGAGACTGAAGGTCAACATGTTGCGAGATATATTCATGGATTGAAATCTGCAATTCATGATAAAATCGGTTGTCAGATCATTTTAACTCTCAATGAAACCCAAAATACGGCCCAGAGAGCAAAGTCAATAGAGCTTATGGGATATTATGGGAATGAAGATACCCGTAAACCCTTAGGTGAGACATCTAGGATAAGTCCAAAAGTCAGTACATGGTCCAGTTCTAAATTCGTGAAGAAAGATATGACAGAGAAGGAGATGTAAAGGAACCAACCAATAACAACCCTTATTCGAAGTCGACGGAAGATAAGTGCTATAGGTGTGGGCAAGTTGGACATAGATCTAACAATTGCTCTCAATGTTGTCAAATTCATCTGGTCGGCTATGGTAGAGAGGATGACGAAAGATCTGCTGATGAGGATGAAGGGATCTGTGAGCCATATGGAGAAGACGAAGATGTGCAGAACTTGGTGGTTAAAAAGGTGTTACTGATCCTTAAACGAGATGATACACAATGAAATGGGTTCTTTCAAACTCGTTGCGATGGTTTTATTGCATGTGCAGATTTAAACTCATTGCATGATATAAAGGACATTGGCTCACCAAAACCATTACAGTCTGCAAATGCTGTTATTTCTTAGAGGCTGAGATATAGAAGAGAGTGGTGGTGCTTGACACAGGTTTGACTAAAATAAGATTTTTGAAAAATCTGGAAAAACCGTCATATAAAGTTCTGATATTATTACCTCATAATTACTTAGCATTCACACCTTGCTACCAAGTGTTATATGTGGTACGGTGGAAGTTCGTAACGTCATAGAATCAATTCATAACATAATTAGAAAAAATGTAGATATTTTTTATTCGGAAACTGAATATTTCAAGATTGATTCAGCAAATAAGAAAGTTTACTATCATTCTAATTCAGACAAGTATGTGGTAGGGTAAAAGAATTTGAGGTTGACTATGATTATATAGTTATAACAGTTGTTTTGATATTTATCATACTCAATATAAGTTTTTGGGGAAGAAAACCAAATGAGAGAGTTGAAGATATGGATACAGATATTGAAGGTATCACTCAAGGGCAAGTTCTTTTCAGGAAGGAGAGATTGATATAGGACAAATTTCTAAAAATTATTCAGATGACTCAAGAAAAGGGAAAGAAATCCATTAGTTTCTAATTTCTATAATTTCTAAATTTTTAAAATTTTTTTATTTCCCTAATTTCCTAAATTTTTTAGTTTCTAGTTTCCTAATTTTACTAATTTCTTAATTTCTTTAGTTTCTTTATTTTTATAATTTCTTAATTTATGAGGTTTGCATTTTCTATAAATATTTATAGTGTTTCATTATTTTGACATTTATGATTAATAATATTTTCTTTGAGAGTGATATTCCTCTTTTGAAAGTTTTAAAATTTTCTTTTTTCAAACCCTGATGTTGTTTTTCTATCTCTCCCGCGTTAAAAAGCCTCCCTAATTTCTTTCTTTCCTGGAGATCTCTAAGAGCATAAATATGCACTCTTTGTTTTGGAATACTCTTGTTCGTGTCATTTGTCATAATAAATCTGAAAATAAATATCACTTTTTTTCCCCCATTGTTCCATTGTGTGAGAGATATATGGAGCTGTCTATTTGCTGTGGTGATATTGAGTGAGATTGTCCTAAAAGCCTCCCTGATTTCTTTCTCCCAATGTTAAGAGATTTTGTAGAGTATAAAGATGCTCTCTTTGATTTGGAGATATGTGTTTATAGCCATTTTGTGGTGCATTTGAAGAGAATACAATGTCAGAATCTTTGGTAATCAGACCATTAACTCTTCTTTTCTTCTTTTCTTTGGAATGAGATTTATATTTTTATGAGTACTCATGCCTCCTCAATTTATAAAGATTATAGTTAAAAAGAGTTAAAAAGGGATTAAATAGCAAATATGCACTAGTTTTTATTAATCTTTTCTCTATATGGAAGGATTTCTCATTTTTTGGGGGTGGGGGATTTATAGGAGAAATGAGTACAAAGTTCGTTGTTAAACTCAACAGCTCAAATTGATTCTAGTAGCATTCTCTAATCTAAGCTATTTGCAGAATCGTAACTATTGTCTACTACTTGAAGAGAAAGCCTTGTATGCTATTACAAAAATATTACAAAAGCTGCTTAGGACCAATGCTGGGTATAGTATATGAAACTTTCAGGCAGGCTCAACTGCTAGTGCTTGCTTGGAAGCTGGTCCTTGAGTATCTTTTCTCTTCAGACCCCACAGCCAAAGCTCTCTTCATCTTCGCAAGACACTCTTCCTCCTCTTATGGTCCAGAATACCTAGGAGGGGTACAACATCTTTCTCGTTCCCCTATTTTGATTCTCCGTTTGACTACATAGGACTATAGTGGCGAAGAACCTGCACAACCTCTTTCATTGTAGGTCTTGTTGAAGGTGAAGTGTCGGTACAGATAAGCCCTAGTTTGAATACCCTGGTCATGACCTCCATGTTGCTCGGTTCCTTTATCTCCTCATCTAGGGCATCTTCAATCATATTCCCATCTGCATAGTGCTTCCATGCCAATTCTGCAAGTGACTTGTCATTGCCACCGCAGTTGGGTTCTTGCCCTGTCACGAGCTCCAAAAGTACCACACCAAAGCTATAAACATCAATCATTTCATTCGCTTTTGTAGTATAAGCATACTCTGCAAAACACCGGACGGCTTGTCACATTATATTTGCAAAATCAAATAATGTTCATTATAATGAAATGATCTTTCTTACCAGGAGCAATGTAGCCAAAAGAGCCGGCCACCACAGACATGGTGTTAGGCTCTCCACGCTTAGCCAAAATCCTGGCAAGTCCGAAATCCGCAATCCTTGCATTGAATTCTGAATCCAACAAAATGTTACTAGACTTCACATCTCTGTGAATGATTGGCGGCGAGCAATCATGATGCATGTAGCATAGTCCTTGAGCAGCTCCAAGTGCGATTTGCAACCTTGTAGGCCATTCCAAGACAACTTCTCTAACGGAACCATTGTTCCCGGCTTCTTTTGTTTTCCTCCGATGAAGCCACTTATCCAAACTCTGATTCTCCATATACTCATATACCAGTAATTTGGAATTCTCACTTGATATGCAACACAACAACTTGACAATATTTGCATGCCTGATTGTACCCAAAATCTCAACTTCTGCTAAAAACTGTTTTTCCAGCTTTTGATCCAAATTCTTGGAGTTCCAAATTCTCTTCACAGCAACAGCACTGCCCATGTGATTGATGGGAACTCGATAAACCTTCCCTGAGCCTCCACTTCCAATCAGATTTGTGTCTACCAAGCTTGACAAAATATTTGCTTCTGTGAAATCCAACTTCTGGAATGAAGTCAATTTCCAAGCTGAAAAGTTGCGAGCAAGCTTCCTTTTCTGGTAATCTCTGCCAAAAAAGAAGGCTAACACGATTGCAACTAAGAAAATTGCAACTAAGAAAATTGCAACAGCCACAATGATCATTGCAAGATTACGACGGGAGAGTTTCTCAGAATTCCCAGATTTGATTCTCCTGCAACTAGGAAGACCAAGATCCGGAGTATCAGCACAAAGATAATTATTCAGAAAACTGTACTCATAAGCCAGGTTATCAAACTCTTTAGGGATTGGCCCTGAAAGCTGATTTGATGATAAATTCAAAACATGGAGCCTTAAAAGACCAAGCTGCACAGGAATTTGACCGGAAAATTGATTCTGAGACAAATCCAAGTAACTCAAACTAGGGAGATTTCCAAGAGAAGACGGGATTTCCCCAGAAATTCTGTTTCTGGAAAGATTCAAAGCGTTTAGAGAATTCCATGCGATTATGTTCCCAGGAATTTCACCCGAAAGCTGATTCCCATCAAGCAAAATAGAATTTATCTGTGACAGACTAGTCAATTCGTCAGGAATTCTGCCCGAAAACTGGTTGTTACTTGCTTGGAAAACAATCAAGTTGCTCCAAGTAGAAACCCCAGTTGGAATCTCACCTGAAAATTTGTTCCCATCGATCTGCAATCGTGTCAGATTCCACGCCAATCTGCTTGGTAATTCACCCGAAAATGAATTCCCACTCAGCAACAAGCTTGTCAAGTGAATTGCAGTCCAAAGACCCTCCGGTACAGCACCTGAAAAATTGTTATTGTGGAGCAGAACTGTCGTCAAACTGCTGCAAGTTCCAAGAGACCTGGGAATTGCGCCACTGAGGAAGTTATTGAATGCAACAACCCCCAATAATGCGCTTTTTGAGCACAGATTCTGCGGTAGTTGACCCGTGAAGGCATTGTCAGAGACTTCAAATGCAAGGAGCGGGGATTTACGACCTAGTTCCGGAGGCAGAGTTCCATTCAACTGGTTTTTCCATGTTTTGAAGTATTCCAGACTTGGAATTTGGCCTATTTTTACTGGGATTTCACCTGTTAGTTGATTTGAAAACAAACTAAGAAGTGTCAAATTCTGCAGGTTTCCAAATCCTTCAGGAATCGGCCCTGTCAAATTATTCATCGATAAATCGATTTCCACCAGATTTGTTGAATTAACCAAACGTGGAATTCCCCCAGAAAAATTGTTATGATACAAGTACAAGAATTCCAAATTCTTGAACTGAAATATGCTGTCCGGAATTGAACCGGTGAGGAAATTCATAGCCAAATCCAAGTGCTCCAAATTCTCCAAATTCCCAAAACTCTCCGGAATTCCACCGATCAGATTCGCTGAAGTCATCCACAAATACTTCAAATTCCTCAAATTTCCGAATTTCTCCGGAATTGGACTTGGCACAAACAATTCATTATAAGCCAAAGTCAAAACCTCAAGATTTGACAAATTGGCAATATTCTCCGAAAATGTCCCATTGAACTCATTTTGATACAATTGCAGGGTTTGCAATTCCGGCATCCGTCCGATTGCCGCCGGAACGTCACCTGAGAAATTGTTGGCGCCGAGGTTGAGGAATTTGAGGTGGGTCGAGAGGCGGTCGATGTCGCCAGGGATTTCTCCGACGAAGTAATTCTGGGATAAATCGAGGTATTGGAGGGAAGTGCAATTGTAGAGAACTGTAGGGAACGTGCTTGGGATGTAATTGTAGGAGAGATCGATGTGTGTGAGGTTTTTAAGGTTGCAAAGGATTGTGGGGATTGGATTGACGATGTTTTTGTTGCTTAGGAGAAGTACGGTGACCGCCTTTCCTGTGCAATTGATCTCCGGCCAATCGCACGGTGACGACGTGTCATTCCAGTTGTCGATGTCGGGTGGATTGTCCCATTGTTTCTTGAGTTCCAGCAAGATTGATCGGTCGTCGGAAATTTCTGAATTTACCAAAAAGGGTTTGACGAAGAGGGAGGCTGTCAAGAAAAGTAGCGGGAATTTTAGAATGGGTAAGGGTATTTTGGTCATTTTGAATATACACTTGGGGAGCAGAGATTGTTTGCTTCTGTGGGAAGATAACGGTTGAATTTCGAATTCGGTGAGCCGAGGAGGGTTGTCTTTTATGTTAGTTGGGATTATGAAATGGGACTCGACGGTGAGGTTTATTATGCTCCTGCCACTGAAAGTGAAGTACTGCGTCTTGAGTGGTATGTCTGTCGAGACCTACGGTGGGGTTCATCACTCTCGTGCCACCGAAAGTGAAGGATTGCGTCTCCGTGGAAAGTTCGTAGGGGTTATGAAATGGGATTGAATAGTGAGGTTTATTACGCTCGTGCCACTAAAGGTGAAGTATGGCGTCTCCGTAAAATGTTAGTTGAGAACACTGATCTACGTATATTTCTCAAACATTAAAATATTTTTCAAATTAAATAAATAATATTTATATAAAATTTTTATAATTTTATATTTAATGAATTATTTACTTATTTAATTATAATTTTTATTTTTATATTATTTATCTTATATATTTGATCATTTTATATTCTTATTATAAAGATAACTGTTATATTATTTTTATAAAATAATTAATATTTATATAAATTTTTTATATTTTTATATTTATATCTTTTACACATTTTTGTTTTTTGTAATTTTATAAAGTATTATTCTTTTGTATTGTTTCATATCCGTAGGTGTTTCTCATGACATTTATCAGTGAATTTGTTAGTCATTTTGCTCAAGTGGGTCCCACCAAAACAGATGTTGCCCGTACTTAACTGTTTTTTTCGTTTAATATATTTCTATTTCAAAAAAAAAAAAAAACTCAATATTTATGAATTAAAATATTAAAATTACAGTATGTTTTGATTAATTTTTAATTAAGTATTTAGTTGAATTATTTAAAATATATTAACAATATAATTAAAAATTTATCTTGATGTAAATTATTATATACAATTTAACATATTTAATTCATAATTTATTGGGTTCATCAAACGTTAGTCATTGCTTTTAAGAACAGAGTATCTCCAACAAAGAAGATGCTATTGATCTTTATTTATCTCATATTTAAAACAATTAATTAATGTTGAAATGATTTAATAATTGAATATTGATATTTTTTAAATAAAATTTTAAATTCAAATTTTATGTATGACGAAAAAATATATAAAAGAATTTTACCTCTTAAACGTCCAATTCAATTTGAATTGATTTTAATTATATTCAACATAATTACTATATATCAGTGAGATATATATATAAAGTTATAAAAGAGGGAAAACAAAGTGATGTCGAAGAAGGCAACATAATATTGTTTTTAGTTGTTTTTATTTTCTCTTACTCCTTTTTTTGTGTATGTTCATAGCAATTTTTATCTATGAAAAATATGTAATTTAAATGAGTCAAATAATACTTTTACAATACAGTTGCGAAATAAATGAGCAGATAACTCTAGAAAGGGTGAAGGGAGAGAATACAACAGTTAAGGGGGGGCAGTATTCACATAAAAATGAAAAAACTGTCCCTCCTTATTGCTTTTTATATTTCAGGAGGTTTATTTCAATTTTGGATAAAATTAAAATTTAATTTGATTATTTAAATGATTATTATCAATTTTAATAATTTTTATTTTAATTGAATCAAATTAACCAAAATAATAAAAAATATATTTTTTAAATAACTTTTATTCATATAAATATTAATATAATATTATAATTACAAGTTATAAAAAATTATAAAACTAAAAAAATCTAAAAGAGAAGATATCGTATTATAACTTTTAAAGATTATTTTAGTGAATGATGATATAAAGTTAATTATTTTTTATTTTATGAATTACTAGTATATTAATACAATTATTTCAAAAATTTTATATTTTGTTATTTTATTTGAAATTTGAATTTTAAAATTTTAAAATTGACATTTGATCAAATTGTAATTATCAGTGAATTTTAAACTTTAAAATTATATTTTATAAGAACACGAATGATGTATATTACATTTACAGAAACAACAATAGAATGTATCATTATTTAAATCCCTTTTAGAGAGTTTAATAATTTGATCAAATTGAATAATTGAATCAAATTAATCATCTAATTTGATCAAACCGAATTGTCAGTTTTTACTTTATTAAGTTAAGTTATAATTATGAGAATTATATTACTAAATTAAATCAATTATTTTAATTTTAATTATTTTAGATTGATCAAATGCTCACCTATTAAGAAATGATTTTTTTGATAAACCATTGGTATCCATATCTTGTAAGCATATCTTGACGGACTAAATCTGGTTCGAATCAGTTAAATCCTTAAAGAGATAAAACTCTCTTGATAACTATTTTCTTAATACACAAAAGTTAAATTTAAAATTTTTATTTAAATGATATCAGTATCCAACTATTAGATTAATTAGATAACCACTGAATCAATTAAACGATGATCAATAATTAATTTAATACCATACTTAATAATGATATTAAGTAAATGTTATTAAAAATTTTAAAAATATATCAAAAGATTTTATAATTTGGATAATGCTCTTAAAATATTATTTCTTTTTTTTTTAAAAATTATGATCTCTACTATTTAAATTTTATATATTATATTTTACAAATATAAGTAATGAGACATCTGAATCGATCCGTTAGTCGGACCGAGTTAACCTTGTATACTATACGGGTTGGTTTGCTATGTAAACCTTATATGTAACTAACTCGGATAAACCCGCGGGTCAATTGTAACCCGTGTGACCCGTGAGTTTTTACAAAACCGTTTTAACTGTGCTCTTCATCTTTTCCAAATCAGCTCCTCCACCTCCAATCTCAAATCCTCAGGAGGTCTCGGCAGCAACAGGAATCCGGCTCCTAACTTCTCTTCCCGCAATCCTTTTACTATTTTTCTAATGGGACTACTCTAGCAGGAGAAGGATGGAAGCTTCTACAACATCCAACTTCGCTATGCAAGCAGCGGCCCAACCTCTTGAGGACGCCGACTAACTCATCGATTCCGTTGAAACCTTCATCTTCGACTGTGATGGTGAGTCTCTCCCCCGTACTGTCGCTCTTTCTTGTAAGATAATTTTGGTAAAATAAGGACTTTTCATTAAATTTGTGTTTTATAGGGAAAGGGGAAAGGGGAAAGGGGAGTTCTAGAAACTCCTGATATGGTTCGATTAATGGAAAAGAGTTTTGAATTTATATTTTATTTATTTTATTTTATTTGAAGTTATTATTTATATTTTGTTTAGTTTTTTTATTTATTATTTTAAGAAAATAATAAAGTTTTTAATTTTTATTATATGATGGAAATATATTTTATAAATATTATGATTGATATTTTTTATTTAAAAAAATATAATTATATATATTTTTATAATTTAAAATAATAAAAAAATTAATAATTGAATTAGTGATTTTACGGTTTAATTATTTGAATTATAAATTTTAAAATATACGGATGAACGTATGAGTCGGGTTTAATGGCTATGCACAAAGTGTGAAAGACGCAAGACAGAGTTAGTGGGGCCTACTGACTCTTCTAGAAATGAAAGCACTCTGTTCAGTTCAGCTCGCCCTTGGTGCTTGGGTTCTTGCCGTGGCAGCGGGTTGATATCAGGTTACGTGTTGCAGGACTGAGTCGGGTGACATTTCCGCAAATTTTCAGCAAAATCGTGGCCTTTGATGATTTGTACTTTCGACGGGTCAACAACCGGAGGCAGCTCCGCTCCACCGTCTCTGCGCTTAAGCTCATAAACCAAGCCGCTTCCAGTCAACGAGTCACTTCACAGTCAACCTCTCTCTCTCTCTCCCCCCCCCCCCTTACACTCCTTGTCTAGCCCAAGATTTATCTTTTCCCTTTTTTTTTTATATAAAATATCCGCTCAAAAGCGAAAGAAGATATATATGGAAATATTATGAAATGGCCCTACTAGAGAAATTTGAGGCAATACAATAGCTGGACTTTGAATCTTCCAAGAGCAAAAAGCAGAAAGTAACGTGAGAAATGGATATATGACTAAGACAGATGAGCGAATAGAATTATGGATGATGAGACTTAAGTAAAAGCCCATCGTTCTCGGGCTTGGAGCCTTTCGAGTCCGCGTCTGACTAAATATAGTATAATCAGAAAACGTGTCATCATTTGGGATTTATCCCCAATCGGATAGAGATGACTCATTCTCTCAATATACAATAATCGTTCTCCTCTTGATAACAATTGAAACGGCTATCAACTCTTCTTGGTGTACCATAGTTCTGCTCAGTCGGAGACTACATACATTCCCCTTAACGCACAAAACCAATCTCTCATAGCAAGAAAGGAGATCTTTGACAACTCTTGATAAGAAAATTTTTTATGATTTGACCTTCCCCAGTAGTAACATTTTAAATCTTTAGAAATCTTTTACGGCTATCCCGAAACTCGGGGATTTTTATTTAGAAACTAGAGTTTCAATAACCCAATGACACACGACTCTCGTGGGTGAAAGATATAAATGCATCGCCAACCCGACTGCTCAGGTATGCTCTTCTTTTCTTATCTCAATCGACACATATCACACAAGAATATCCTGAATCTTTCCTCTCAGTTTGTTTCTTCCCTTTTTAAAAGTCGTCTCACTCACTTGAGTGTTGAAATTTTTCTACTAGAACACTCTCTAATGGTTTTTTGCAAGATAATTACATCAAAACCATCAGTCAACCATCCAGATCGTTCTAGTCAACAGAGTCGGTATTTGTGAAGTTCAACTCACCTCCAATAAATTAGCACTATCCATATGAATGGATTAGAGAATGAAGTTTGTCTTATGCCTTGTTCCCTCAAAAGATTATGCCTCTTAAGAGAAGGACTAGAACTACGTCCAAAGCCGTAGCCATAATAGACGGACGTACTGCTACCCCTACAGACGCTGCCCAACCCGTTGCACATGATGCCCCCACCAAGGGACATGTTAGGCTCCCTGCCACTCTCGATCAGACTGAAATCCAAATGCAAGCCATGCAGCAGAACCAACTGCTCCCACCCCCTGCTCCGACCTCTCTGAAGAAAGTCACCCAGACTGAGATGGCAAGATTCGAGTCCAAGCTACAGGGTATGAGAAAATAATTGGAAGAACTCAGTCGCGTTATTAGACCAAGAGTGTAATTTTCCTCACACGGATCAAGCCGCATGTGTCAATGAAGACTCGAGCCTAGAGAACACTGATTTGGATGACCTAAGGAAGTAGGTCGAGGAACTCGTTGCAAATGAACTCAAGCGAGCTAATGTAAGGAGAAACGAACCTGTCCAATATGTTGTTAGTCTCTCACCATTTGACTCCAAAGCTTTTACTAAGCCAATGCCCTACAATGTGCTCCTCCCTCCTATGGAAAGATATGATGGTACTACTTATCCCCAAGATCACATTGTTCACTTTGTGACTACGACGGTTTCGAGAGATATGACTGATATGACCATCTGTAAACACTTCCCCATAACCTTGAAGACCAATGCCTTGACCTGGTTAACTCGCTCCCTCTATTTAGTAGTAAGAGCTTCTCTCAACTTCGATAACAATTCGAGACATACTTTGTAATTAGTAGAGGAGTCAAGAGAAAGTCCATGTCTCTCCTCTCCCTATGCTAATGAGACGATGAGCTATTGGGAAACTTTCTCGACAAGTTTAAAACAAAGATGATGAAGGTTTCGGGCTTGGATCACTCTATCGAGTTAGTCGGGTTACTTACTGGACTGCGACAATTGGGAATGAAAACGTCCATCCCAAAAAATCTCTCATCCACCGTTCAAGAGTTTTACGCTCATGTAGAGAAATATATTACTGCAGAAGATGCGGAAGTGTTAGACAAACGACGAAGCCGATCAGCCTGAAACAAGCCTAGCCGGTCACCTCGGTGGCCATCCCCCAAAAGAGCCCGACAAGAACCAACTCCATAGCGTAGGTCTATAAACTATACTTCCCTCAACGAATTACCAAGTCAAGTTTTGCTTCAGATTCGAAACAAGCCATACGTTAGGTGGCCTCCTCGATCAACAGAAGATGACTCAAAGAAGGACAAGACACGATACTATCACTTTTATGAGGATTATGACCATTTGAAAGATGAATGCAAAAAACTCAACTATGAACTTGAGTTCTTCATTCGGAGTGGTCGGCTTCAGAGGTTTATTAGCACTAAAAGGGAAGGCCTCCGTTCTCAAAGCCAACACGCTACAAGACATGAAGTGATCAAAACAAGCAACCGACCAAATTGTTTTTATTCCGATCAAACCAAATTAACCGAAATAATTAAAATAATTTTTTTAATAACTTTTATTTGTATAAATATTCATATAACATTATAACTAAAATTATAAAAAATTATTATAACTAAATAAAAAAAAATCTATAAGAGAAGATATCATATTATAATTTTTAAAGATTATTTTACTGAATGATGATATAATCTATTTTTTATTTTATTTTATGAATAACTAGTATATTAATAGAGTTATTTTAAGAATTTTATATTTTTATTATTTATTTTGAAATTTAAATTCTAAAATTTTCAAATAAATATTTGATAAAATTATAATTATCGGTAAATTTTAAACTTTAAAATTACATTTTATAACCACACAAATGATATATCTTACATTTACATAGATAGAAATATGATGTATCATTATTTAAATCCATTATAGAGAGTTTAATAATTTGGTCAATTTGAATAATTAAATTGAATTAATCGCCTAATTTGATCAAACCGAATTGTTGATTTTTGGTCTATTAGGTTAGATTATGATTATGGGAATTAAATTATCAAATTAATTGGTTATTTCAATTTTAATTATTTCGATTACGATTTGACTAAATACTTACCTATGAAGAAATAATTTTTTTAATAAACCACTAGTATCCATATCTAATAAGTATATTTGGACCGACTAAATTTAATTTAAATCAGTTAAATTTTTAAAGGATAAAATCTTTTATTTTTTTTATACATAAAATTTAAATTTAAAATTTTATTTAAATGATTTGGATAATGCAGTTAAAATATTATTAATTATTTAAAAATTATAATCTCTGCTCTTTAAATTCTATATATTATATTTTAGTTTTAATATAATTTTTTTTTTATTTTGGCCATGTCATGTGATGCTCATTCGTGCATTGTGGAAGTGATGGAAAGAAACATTAACGAAAGTCAATCGCAAAGAATTTTACATCAGTAACGAGCCACACGAGTAAAAAAGAAACAAGACAGAGTTAGTGGGGCCTACTAGTTCTTATAGAAATGAAAGCACTCTGTACAGCTCACCCTTGGTGCTTGGATTCTTGCTGTGTGATGACATCAGGTTACGTCCTGCAGGACTGACTCGGGTGACAATTCCGTAATTTTCAGCAGATCGTGGCCTTTTGCTGATTTGTACTTTTGACGGGTCAAAAACCGGAGGCAGCTCCGCCTCACCATCTCTGCGCTTATGCTCATAGAACAAGCCGCCTCCAGTCAACGAGTCACTTCACAGTCAACCTCTCCTCCCTCTCTCCCTCTCTCTCTCCCTCTCCCTCCCCCCTCCTTGACTAGCCCAAGATTTTTCTTTTCATTTTTTTTTAATCCACTCAAAAGCAAAAGGAGATGCATGGAAACATTGTGAAATGGCCTACCAAAGAAATCTGAGGCAATACATTAGCTAGACTTTGAATCTTGCAAGAGTAAAAAGCAGAAAGTAATGTGAGAAATGGACATATGACTAAGACAAATATGCAAATAGAATTATGGAATTGAAGATTTATTTATTGAAGAGAAATTCTAATTAGATTAATTAATTAAACATCAGTTGAATAAAAATTATTCATATAATAAAATATAAAGTTTATATTCCCTTTATAAATTTGATTAAATCTTGATTATGAAATTTTAAACTATTTTTGATCGACCGATCATATCAAAACTAGGTTGTACACTCAAACCCTTTTGATTAAAAATAATTTGAAAATAATGGCGAGGTTGCGGATTAAAATATTTTATTAGAAATATTTTGGAGAATTTTTATATAAGAATTAGGATTCTATTGTTAAATTCCCGAAAAATGTTATTTAGAGGTTTTGAATAAAATGTTTTCTCTATCTTTTTTTATTATATTAAAATTAAAATTTAAAATTATTAAATTAAAAAATAAAATTTTTGTCTTTTTAATTTTATAATTTGAGATTTAATTTTTATTATAATAATAAAAAAAAATTATCCTCCATGCCAACGTTATAAAGACGATATTGAATTTTTTATCCTTTTTTCCCTCAAAATTCATAAGTATCCCACCATCACGAATTTTGGAAACTTCCATTACCGCACTATGAAAAGGAATATGAATTATAATATATTCTGATTAATTTATGTGAAAAAATTTTAAAAATTTGATCGCCTATAATATGTTTACAAATATATATATATATATATATATAATTATCTCTTTTTTTTTTTTTTTTACCTAAAAGGTTTCATCATAAATCTTTAAGAAAATTTTTTTACTTTTAGCTATTATCTCTTTTTTTCCATACAATTAACATAACACCTTAAAATGTAAAACTTTTGTTGATTTACTAATCTATGACTCAACTGTTTATCCATTGCTATGAATTTAATCATATTATGGGATGTATTTATCCCAACATTTGATTCGTTGTCCCTATCAATTTTGCATAAGTTTTTGATTTAATATTATTACATACATCTAGTTTGTAAATTTAGAGTTATACAAGGTAATTCTTTTTATATAATTATTTATTAAGTTGAATATAGAATAAATAGAGAGATTTCACCGATTTCTAGTTGGTTGAGTGACTTGGTACTGGTACCCTTAAATAAGATTTTGAATTCAAATTTTATGTATAACGATATCAGGCATGGTAGATCTTTGTCTCTTATTTTATTGAAATCAAAATGATTATCAGATATCGATACTTAAAAAGAAAGAGAGATCCGATTCCTTTTGGCTTTCCTTAAGTAAAAAGTTCAAAAGGACTATTTTGTCGATGGATGCTCAGGTAGTTGATATTAACTAGATTACACATACAAAAAAGGAAAAAAAAGAAATATATATTTATATATGATGATTTTTATATAAATCAACGAAAATATTTCAAACGGATATTGTCTGGATTGAAATTTGGGTTGGATCACTTACCTCTTTTATAGACGGATATTTTAGGTCGAGAATATATCACGGATTCGAATTACCTTTTACTTTTTTCACAATCCAAATGCTTTCGGTGAATCATATGATCAACAAACCCTTTACAACCTCTTTCACTCTCAATATAATATTTCTCTCTTCTCTAACAAAGAAGAAAACCCCAAAAAAAGGATTCCATTTCCTTCTTTTCTTTTCTTCAACGTTTTTTTCTTATTTCCTTTCCAGTGTGTGTGTGTGAGAGAGAGAGAGAGAGAGAGTTGGAAGTTGGGGTGGTTTTTGCTAAAACCACCCCAAATTCAAAATAAAGGAGAGGCAGGTCTACCCTCATGGGCGGACCCGCCTCATATGCTAACATCTCCCACTCGAACATGAGGGTTAGATTCGCACATAGCGTGATCATTACAATTGAACATCACTAATTTCATACACGCAAGAGAACCGTATGACCTGCGAAAATATCAAAAGCTCTAAAACTATACACCAGTTAAGGATATATAACAGCTCATCGTCAAAGTGGTGAAGATGACATAATATCTCGCTATATCCTAGATCTCTTTTATTTGACACACTCAACGTATCTCTCATCCCTCCAAGCAATGTAAGAGCATACTTGATTCTAATCCAATCACGTATTCACAATTACGTCTCTAAACACTAAGTTAATGATATAATTGACCGGTCTATAAATACAGAGTAACGTGTCGGTCAAAGACAATCTTCCTTTCATACTATTAACTTTTAACTTTATATTAACTGCTTTCCTAGATATGCACCGCCAAACCGAATCATCCATGATTTTTTGGTGACAAGTTAAAGTAGCAATACTAAAATAAAATTTCAAGTAACAGACAAAAGTTCTAAGTGTATAATTTGGGGCTAAGCATAAATCTCTAAGTCTCACACAATGAGATGGACATAATGAGATGAATAGTGATGTACCATCTCATTACTCATATGGTCACGTAAATACACGTGGTATAAAACACGTGCTATGATACTTTCCTTTCCATTTGGAAGCGTATGCCTTTTTTCTAAAATAACGTATCGTACTGGTCTTAGTCCAAATATATACAATATTTGACCTGAGTTTTCCTTCTTATAAGTCCTCCAACATCTCACAATATCAAGGAAAACACACACCTTACTATTCAACAAGTTTAATGGATTGTGAGGAATCCATTTCGATTACCTTATACACAGTATAATAACCGGTAATCTCATCTTAGTGTTTTAACTAAGGCGACTTGTATCTGTGTTAGTCAACTACAAATTAATACGTTTCATCTCTACATGTCATACAGATATTAGAGGCGATTGCTCGTGTAACAAATACTGTCACAATCTATGTAATTCATATCATCTAATATGTCTCACAAACATGTCTTTAATCATTGGCTTCCAAAAAATGACAAGTCACTACCAAATGCATAGATACATATCTCAATATCATTTCTCTCTTTTCAATCATGTCTCTAACAAGACTGATATTTGTGTCTATATTTGGTTTGACCATTATATTTAGAGTCTTACGCGTAAGCAATAGCTGACCGATTATCACAATGAATTGTCAATCTCCCACTAGGTTGCTTACTACTCTAAATATTGTAACATCCACTTAACCAAACTCATTTTCTGAACTGTTGAACCATTGACCACAAATCTGCTTCCACCATAGAAAGCGATACACGGGTTTGTTTATTACTTCTTTATGAGATAGCGCTATCAATGAAAAAGCAAACATAACCGGAGACAGATTTTCTCTCATGCAAATCTCCTCCCTAATCAGTATTTGTGTATCATTTCAATACTAGATCATTTCCTTAATAATGAAGAAAATAATCTACAGTTCCGATCAGGTATCCCAATATCCTTTTCATAACAATCCAATCACTCTTCCTAGATTGGACAGATACCTGCCGACCAAACCCCATAGCATGACAAATATCGAAATGAGTACACATCATAACGTACTTCAAATTCCAAACTGTACTAGAATACGGTGTTCCGGACATTTCATCTATTCATTAGGAGTTTTATGACATATGTCATCTCTTGAACTATCACCTATAATCACAGGAGTATCAACGAGTTTATAGCTTTTTAAGATAAATCGTTCCAGAATCTTTATAATATAAGACTTTTGAGATAACTCCAGTAATCTCCCTGAACGATTTCTTTGGAATTCAATTTCTAATCTGCCTTACCCGTATCCTTCATCTTGAAGGTCATACTCCTTATTATTCGCTATTAACAATATGTCCTCGACATATAAGGATAGAATTATAAACTCGTTATTAGATTTTTTAAATAGAAACAATGGTTTTCATCTATCATTACGAAGTCATAAGAGAGCACATCTCTATGAAATCTCTAATACCATTGTCTTAAAGATTACTTAAGGCCATCAATTGATCTACTTGGCCTTTAATGACAAAACTTTCTAGTTGTGCCATGCAAACTTCTTCCTTAAGTTCACTACTGAGGAAGGCAGTCTCCACATCCAACTGATGTAATTTTAAATCCAAATTTGACATTATTGCCAACTATATACGAATAGAGATAAATCTCACTACTGGAAAAATATTTTCTCGTGATTAACACTTTTTTACTGAGCGTAACCTTCTGCTACCAGTTGAGTCATTTATCTCTCAATAGTTCTATCCGCCCTATGCTTGGTTTTGAGAATCCAGTCATTCTCAATAACCTTGTACCCTGATAGAAGTTCAACCAATTGCCAAATATGGTTGGACTTCATTAACTCTCATTCTTTCTTCCATTGCCTTTTCCATTCACCCTTGGTGAGACAAGATAGAGTTTCATATACATTCTGAAACTCTTCTTCATTTTTCTGAAGAAACAACAAATACGTGCCCTTCAATCCCCAAGTGACATTTATGCATATTTTTCCTAATACTTTTCTGAGTCTGTAACTCAGTTGGATCGTTAGATTTTAAATCCCTCTCACTGAGATCATCATCATTCTAACAATCCGCAATAGATAAAACTATCATTTGAATTAATTAATTTAAATAATAACTCTATGTCATTCATGTCACCTTTGCTAGGAAATTCATTATTCAGAAATGTAACATCCGTGATCTAATCTTTACTGTAGTACCATCTTCTTACTCACAAATGAATACTTAACTTTTAGACTGGTCGGAGTATTTTATAAAAGTACTCTTACTTCTATAAGGACCTAATTTTTCCAAATTTATCGAAAAAATCTCAAAATACAGACTATTGATCCCTAAAGTCTCGAGTTACTGAGACACGACCTTCTATCAGTCAAAAGTTTATATCATATTATTGGTACTGCCTTTGAAGGCACTTTGTTCAAAACAAAAATCACAGTCAACAAGACATCTCCCCAAAAGAAAATCGACAAGTGAACCTGCGTCATCATAGATCTCATCATATCCAACAATGTTTTACTCATTCTCATTATAACACCACTCTGCTGAGGTATTTAAGGAATGGTCAAATGTCAGATTGTGTCTCTTTCATTACCCAGATCTTTAAATTGATCTGATAGATATTCACGTTATCTATCTGTCTGGTTCTCTATCTCTCTCATATAATGTCTAAAGCACTTATATGTTTCAGATTTGTGAGAAATCAAACAAATATGGTCAAACACGTGAAATCATCAATAAATGTAATGAAACACAAAATTCCATGTGTACCTTTCAATCTATTAGATCACGAATGTTTGAATAGGTCAAATACAATGGAAATTTAGTCCGTATGGTTTTTTCAAACAGTTTTCTCGTCATTTTGCTGTCAAGACAATATTCACACGTTGATAAATCAACTTTTGTGAGTGAACCCAATAGTTCTACTCTCGCTAGTTGATTTATCCTGTCTTACCCCAATGTGACCAAGTCTGTCATATCACATTATCAAAATTTACAAAATGATGAAATCATTTGCAAACTGTGCAGAACCACTACACATGTCATTTAAATACAAATCGACTCTATATCTCTGAAAGTTCAAATTATACTCAAATTCTAAACGAACAAGAACAAATAAGATATTGTCGAATTTCTGGTATTTAGAGAACAACATGCAAAATAAGAGTTCGGCCACTTCGTAACTGCAGTTTACAAGTGTCAACTCCTCTAACATTCACTTTTGCATTGTTCTTCACGTATTATCTACTACCAGATAGCAATCGGCGAAAAACTCATAAATATCTTTCTATCTATTTTTATATCTAAGATTGTTCTTTTATTATCCGTCTACAGTCTCTTTTTCTTCTTTGCTTTTGTTTCAATTCCTCTAATATTTAGAGTCTGAAACTATCTTAGAACTGGATTCTATAGCAAAAGTATCAGTTGTGGATCTTGCAGCACAAAACTGCTCATCTTTAAGCTCGACGTGGAGAGTAATGTTTAAGAAAGTCTTCACACTATCATTGTGAATCAAACTGATTTTCAGGTACTCCCACTTGATAGGAAAGAGTCGGATCAAGATTTGAACTTTTTGTTTATTGGAGAAGAATGACTAGCTGACTCCCACTCTCTAATCATGCTAGACATGACCCTAAAAAATCGTTTGATACTGTGATCACTTTGCCTTTTATAGGTATCAAACTTCTTGGTCAACTGTCTAAAATGTGTCACGCCCCGAACCGGGATCGTGAACAGCCGTCCGTTGCCCTGGATACCGACTGTATTTTTACAAAAAATCGGGCAGAACCTCCCCATAAATTGGAGATCTCCCATATACAATTAAATCTGTTTAAACCTGTATAATTCAAAATTATCCTGAAAATAAAACAAATGGCCATCCCGGCCTCTCCAAAACCAACAACTCCCATAGCCGACATCCAGAACAACGCAAGGCTATAAAAATATATCAACAAACCTAGCCACAGACCTCTACTGTCATGCCCAACTAGAGCATGAGCAGCAGCCACACCGAGCGGACCTAAATTTTATGCAAATTTACAACAATTTTCCCAAGTAACATTCAAATACATACAATCGTCTCAATGCAAATGAAATATGAGAGTTTCGCAAATAAATATACATAAATTATACAGTCATCCCAAAATAAGTACACGGCCAACTACGGACCTCAACAAGACCTTGCAGGGTCGAAAATATAATACGTAATTCATCTTTTAAATTAAACTTTGATCTCACCGTCGTGAATCACCCAAATCCACCAAAAGCTCCAAAATCTGAAGCATCGCTCCGGCACAACAATAATCCTGTCTGAGGAGGGAGAGAGGAGGGGTGAGTATCTATGGGAGGATACTCAGTGAATGAGGGGATTAATCTCAAGTACTAATAGTGTAGGTGAACATTGGAGTGTCAATATTATTCGTAACCAATAATTCAAATTTCACAGTAAATCATGATATTTTCGAATAAAATGAACTCATTTAATCATTCACACGATATCATACATATATGTATCCATTTAAAATCAAGTAGATCATAGAGCAAGCCAAAAGGATCCTGGCAAAGGTCAACCATAACCAAGGACAGGCGCATCGGGGGTGTTATTATGCAAAGTGTTTCAAAAGTAGCTCTCTACCCCGATGTTAGCCGTGGGCTTAGCTCTTTGTTTACCCAAACTCGTCAAATAGGACCACGTGTGGTGCTAGACAGTGATGGACACACGTCCTCCCCCAAATATGGGTTCAACCGGCCACGCTTATGAATATATATATGCTCGTCAATAGGACCATGTGCGGTGCTAGACGGTGATGGACACACGTCCTCCCCCGATGAGGGTTCAACCGGCCGCGCCTATGAATAAATATAACTGGACATTTGCGGATACCTCCTGCAGAAACGTATCCGGGCAACCCGTGCCTCTACAAAGTCCCTTCGTAGCTACGGAATCATCAATGTCATCATCATAGTATCTCATCACAAGTGGGCATCCCAGTGCCCTCACATATCTTAAAACATTTCAAATCCGTGTGTCAATACATTCATCAAAATCATTTAAATTCAACAAACCAATGCAATGGTCGAATAGCAAACATTCCGTTTCTCAAATCATGGCACAATTTTATTTCATTCAAACATGGATGCATAGTCATAGAAATCATAAGTTTACGACACTCCAATAATCACAAAACAGATTTGAATTTCAATTTCATACGTCGAGACCATGCATATCAAAAGCATGTTTTATTAAAATCATGATAAAATCAGGTTTCACTATTTCACGCAAGAGATTAGGGTCCCACTCACAGTATACGGGAGGGTAATCACTCCCTATTTTCAAAATAAATCCGAATTGACTTCTCGAGTCCAACAAGATCAACCTAATCAAATTATCACAATAATTATCAAATTTCCAATTATTCTTAGGGTTTATCATTTTCCCTAAGTTCGTACAAACCTTAATTCTTCAATTTATAAACATACTCTAATATCATCAATTTTATTCCATTTGTAAGTAGATAACCAAATCAAAATCAAGCTAAATTCAAACTTTAAATCGTTCAAAATTGAAAACAAGTCTAAATACATAAATTCCCTATAAATTAGAAAAATCTTTGAAAATTCATACACTTTTCAATTCTCATCCGATTTTTTCAAACCATATCTCATTTTAAAGGTATTGAAACCTATTTTCATATTACGAAAATTTTATTTTGATTTCCTATATGCAGGATAACTTAAAATGAAAAATACTGAATCAATCCTTAAACTTAAGTCCCAAGGAAAGCTACACAAACAAATCAAACAAAACCTTAATACTATCTAAGACATTGTTCCATGCTTTGCAGTCCAATTTATATCGAATTCTAGATTTAACCTAAATAATTTCATATGAAATTGCAGGAAAGTACATTTCCTTTGAGTCGAACTTATTTCAAAGCATACATATAGTTTCCAATTCTAATTTCAATCCTAAATTCGATAAAATAATTCGAACGTCCAAAAGAATTGCATTTCCCTCACCTAGGGTTTTGCGCAGTTTACAATCCCATGATCCAAGCGTTGCGCAATTCAGTCCGGGACCTGAAATGCTTCAAATTTGAAGCAAGAGTCAGCAATTAAGTCTAAATCACCAAGGAATCGAAACCCTAAATTTAACTCATCTTACCCAACGTAGAAAATGAAGTCTGCAGGCGACTTAGAGCTCTGCGATGATCGCAGAAGGCTCACCACAGTGAGCAGCTCGTGGTCGAGCGGACAGGGTGGGGAGACAGGGCTGTCGCGCGCGGGAAGGATAGGTGAGCGTTGCAGTCACGCGCGCGTAGGGGTCTGTCGAGTGCTGCAGTGGGGCAGAGCTGTCGCGCGAACGCTGGGGCAGGGGCTGTCGCGCGAGCAGGGAGTGAGAGATAGGTGGCGACCCGTGGTGGGTCGCGGTGGCTGCGGGTGGCGGGGTTGGTGATTGCGATGCGGCGGAGAAGAGATCGCGAGTGGAAAAGAGGTGTAACACCGACTCTCGGTGTATTCTATAGTGAATTACATTTCATATATATATATATATATATAATATTTCTACTACTATGTTCATGAATTTTCACTAAGAAAATTTTCCTGGTAAATCAACTTTGGATATTTGACGGTAAAATACAAATCGGATCAATTTTGACTCAAAGAGATTCAAAACCTTAATTTCACATTAAATAAATTTAATTAAGTCTAATATAAGATTTTGGGCCTAGTGTGTAATTATGAAAATTTTAGGGGTCAAATTAGAATTTTTATAAGTCAAAGGACTTGTTAGCAATTAACAAAACTTAAATGAAATGTGACAGGTGTATTCTTGTATTGAACAAGTGTTATAGTGAGAGGACAAGTGTTGGCCAAATGGAGATGAGAAAGGCAAGGTGGGCCAATGAGAACACATGCACATGAAAACTACTGAGAACACATGCAATAGTCAAAATGATCCTATGGTTTAGATTAATTGGAGATTTGATCCTAGGGTGGTGAGTTATTGAGCTGAGCTCAATTAGTGAGAGGCGACCCCTCAAGGGGGGTGTAAAGGTGTAGGTCGCGGGTTCGACTCCCGACCCCCGCAGGAGCTGCAGCGATCCTGTGTGGGGAGAGTGAATGCCGGGTCTACGGAGACAATACCTTGAGGGCTAGTCTCTCACAGTTATTAACACAATAATAAAAGAAAAAGGCCTTAGAATGCTTGTTCATTCTTCCCAATTCGTGAGAACAAGGAGAGAAGCAAGAGAGGAAGACCAAGAAAGTGAGGTAAGAAATTTTATCCTGTCTCACTTTAAATTTTATTTCTATCCGTGATTTCATCTCTGTTTTAAGGCATCTTAGAGCCAGAATTTGAAAATGTGCTAGTTATATGAATTGTAGATCAAAGTCTTATCTTTCCAACGAGATAAGAATCACCAAAATCAGATGCCTGTGCCAAAAGTTATGGCACTTTTCCTGAAACTCGACATAGAAGTGTCCTGTTTCGAACCTTGACAGTAGTGAGTAAAAACGACCCCTCTTCATTCTTAGTTTGAAGAAACACAAAACATGAAAGTTATAGATATACTTCTTGCCTATAACATATTAAAATTTCAGCCATTTCACACAAGGAAATTGAAAGTTATACAATTTTCCTTAAAACTGTGTTGACAGAAACTTTATGTTTCACTACAACGTATCAGTCCTGTTCATGAATTTTGTTGAACCCCTTCCAGGAATATTTGGATAAAACTCAAAACACGAAAGTTGTAGATCTACATCTTATCTATAACATGTTAAAATTTCATTAGACTTTGGTGAGTAGAATGAAAGTTATGGCTTCTACACAAAAACTGGACAGAATCCAAAACTTAAATATGACAGTAACAAAATGAGGCTTACCGGGAATTCTGTGATTTGAATCTGAGGAAGTGTGCAAAATAAAAGTTATAGTGCTATCTCTTAGCTTTAAAATGAGATAAGAATCATCTGATTTGGACTAGTATAGCCAAAGTTATAGTCTATTTTCCATGACTGCGCAGGTTAAAAAAAAAATCTGCAAACTGTCTCCCTAAGAGTTATTTGAGTTGAACGGAGGAAGCACTTGATTTACGCTTTGTGGAAATATTGGGGAGTGCATTATCCTCCCCTAACTGTGAGTGGGACTTGATATCTACTTTTAATTGATACTGTGTTTTAAAAAGTTTTCAAATGCATGATTTAAAATGGTATGATTGACCTATTTCCCTGAATTTATGAAAATGTTTTGTGATATATGGAGTGTCCCAACTTGTTTATATCGATATGCATCCATGATTTTGACACTTGATGATTGTGCCACACTTTGATATATCCACATGATTTTATGCTTCCATTGCATATTGGCACATGATTTTGACATGTTATGGCTTGAGATTTGGCTTGAGATATGTGATTTGGACTGGATGCCTCTGTGGATACTGTGATGATGATGATATGCTTCCTATGACATTCCGTAGCTACGAAGGACATTTGGTAGAGGCACCTGTTGTGCCCGGATACGCCTCTGCAAGGGGTATCCGCCAGATTGTCATACATATTGTACGGACAGTCGTCGGTTGAACCACTTCGGGGAGGACCTTGGTAGGTTTAGCACCGACGGGTTTCCATACACGCTTGATCCTTGATACGTGTGCGATATATATATACAGGCTAGTTGGAGTAGTCTGTGGCCAACGTTGGGGTGGAGAGCCTTATTTTATTACTTGCACCGTGAAAACCCCCAACGTTGCCCGTCCTTGGCCATGGTTGGCCTTTGCCGGGATATTTTCGGCCGGCTCTACATGATATGACGGACATGCATAATGGATGCATATTTGATTTGATACGTATGCCGTGAATGATTTATTGAGATGTCATAATATTTTTGCATACCATGGATTTATTGGGACATAATTTTGACACTCCTAATTCACCCAAAAAATTAATTATAGCATGTCATCCCCCGACTTGCTGAGTACCAACCCCCCTCTCTACGGTACTCACCCCTCACATTTCCCTCCTACAGGTGTAGACTCGGACTGAGAGATTTATGCGCATTGTTGTATTGGATATTCTTGGAGACTACTGGGCTGGGGTATGACTACCCGCTCTTCCACTATATATATGTTGAGATTATTGTATCATTTGAGGACGTTAGGATGACCATTATATTTGTTTAAATTGGGATGACTATATTTATAATTTTTCTGGTCTATATAAGGTTAACTCTCACTTGTTTTAATTTGCATTGAGACATACATGTATTATTTTTATTTCTTGGGGATCTCTGTGATTTGGAAACCTGGATTTTGTGAATGTCGACAGCCTTACGGTGCTTCGATGTGCGGGACGTGGTGCCCGTGCATCGAGGTGCCGCGGCGGGCTGGTCACGTGCCCGGCTCGGGTGTGGGTCGGGGCGTGACAAGAGGGAGAGAGAGAACCGAGAGAAAGAGGGAGGGAGCAGAGAGGGGATAGAGAGATAACCGAAGGGGAAGTAGAGAGAGAAGTGGCCGATGGTTGGGTGGCGGTTGCTGGCCGTCTGCGACGGAGGAGGGCAGCGGCGATGGATATGGGCTCCGAGAGAGGGAGGTGAAGAGGCAGGTGAGGGAGAGAGTAGAGAGAGAGAGAGAGGAGAGGAATTAGGGCTATTAGCCCTAATTCGAATTTTTTTTTTTCATTATTATTATTTATTAATATATATATTTTTATAAAAATAGATTTATAAATAAATAAATGAGTAAATAAGTAATTTAATTAATAAAGGAAATATATATATATTTTTATACTCACTTTATTTTTCAAGGTTTCAAATTTTTAACAAAAAGATAAACTGCAAATCGAAAACACGGATACTTTAAATATACCAAAAATTCAAATTACATACCTCAAAATTGAAAATCAATATAATTAAAAATTTCTCTCTCTATATATAAACTGAGAAATATTTTATTTAATTTCATGAACATGAATACTAGTACGGACACCGCAGTGTCGGTGTTACAAAATGAGTCACCGGTATCTCTGTATATCTTTGAGATACACCCTAATGTTATGAGCAGTCAAAATATTGCTCATACTCAAGTATCATGTCTTCAATCTGAAAGCTAATTAGGATTTTTCAGGTAGTAGAATCTATCATTTTTCACACTTGGTTAACATCCAGTTCTCTCCCTTACAGGGCGACATTGCCCACTCCAGGGTCCTACATGACATGTATAATGCTTCCAAAACATCTTATTCTTTTAGCACATTTAACATTTTATGGCGTTATATCTCACCATCGTCCCCATTCAACTTGTCACTTTTATTCAAATATCCAATAAATGATTTTAATGCTATAGCTTGGGTTTTCTAAGAGGGTAGACATACGTACTAATACTCATATCATACACGTAATTTTATACTTCAAAATTAACATCTGTGACAGGTCAGCATTAAATATAGAATCAAAAGTTCACTATGTTCTCAATCATCATCTATGGTCCTAATGTATCACTATCACGAATTTAATTTAAAGTCACAAAATTCTACAAGTTTTAGGTGAGAATTACTTAAATTCTGCCAAACTAAAACTTCATACTTAAATACACTAAGTATTTAAAATAACATTTCAATTTTGGATGAAAATTACGAAATTCTACCAATCCAAAATTTTCATTCAAGAGAGAGACCCTACAAGTCCTTTTGTATACATGATCATCAGTAATGAACATAACAGACATATATTCGAAAGAAATTAAAATTTCAAACGTTCATCTATTATATGATCATGGTCATAATCAAACATTCATTATATACAAAAGAAATAATATACAAATGAATTATCTGGTTCAAAATACATCCATTCGTGATACCATGTTTACAATTCCCTTAGACAGTCTATCCTTAGGAGCGAACCTCCTTACAACATTTGGAAAACTATTTATATTTTGGGAAAACCTTTTCTTCACTTGAGTCTCTAAATTCTTGATTCTCTATATTTCTATTAATATTGGCCTTACAACATCAAGAATCATGTGTTCTTTCTCGACAAGTAATTTATCAACCACGTTAACTTAAAAGGGAGGGAGAGAATTGCTCAGTATATACACGTCATCCCCCCAAAAGGGATTAACCAAATTGAATGAATTCCAAGTGTTTCTGCTCCATGATCTCTAAATGATTTGATAAAGAATGAGATAGGTCCATCTTGTATGTCAACATTTAACCTAACTTCATTAAACATTTTGGATTTCTCAAATCTCTTTCCATTCTCCAAAGCCTCGGAAATTCTTCAAAAATACGTCCGATTATTATCATTTCTCTGAAAATGGGAACAATATTAGGTTAGACACATAACCAACCATAATATTATAATAAATAATAAAATTATTTATTTTAAATAATATGTTCAATTATTAAACATTTTTATGTTGAAAAAATAAAATTTTCATGCATAAAAAAGAGTATAAAAATAAAATAAGTGTAAAAAATTTACACTCAAGTAGTCAAAATTAATAAAATAATTTTCTAGTTCTACCGAAAATTTTTCAGAATTTTCTAGGATAGAAAAGTGATTTTTCTATAATTTTCTTGTATTTATTGATTATAAATCAATAAATAATAATTTTCAACTCCAAAAAATATATTAAAATTCACAGAAAAATATAAAATGAGTTTTAGACACATAAAAAATTTTCAAAAATTTTCCGGACTGAAAAACTATTTTTCGTAATTTTCTAACTTTCATTGATTTAATAATAATAAAAAAATATTTTTCATCTCCGAAAAATAAATTATAAATTACAAAAAAATCAAAATAAATATAAAATTTATTTTGGTGAAAATTGGGACCAAAATAATACCTTCACGTGCTCCCAAACACCAAAAAAACCTAACTGTCACAAAATAAAGTTATATGTGGCTTTCACATGCCCGCGGTGGCACTTGAAGGCCACGCGCCGCCTTTCCGACGGCTCCAGTTCACCATATTTTGGCTACCTCATTTTTGATATCTCTGATTTCAATGGTAATTTCAGATTTTTAATTGGACTTCTTTAGCCTAGGGATGGATTACATTCGTCGTTGTCGAGAGTGAGATTGAACATTTTATTGTTTATCATCTTTTATAAATTTTCAGATTTCAAGTAAATTTTTAACAGACTATATCTCTCTCAATTCTTAACAATTTTTTGCGATTTTTATATGGTTGAAAAACATTTTTCATGAAAAATCTAACTGTATAAATTTCATATCACGAAATTTAATATTTTGAAAGTTATGAGTACATTAAGTTTCGGCTACGATTTGTAATATCTTTTAATATACTCATTCATTGCATGCGAAATTTTGCAAATCAAATCTACATCTCATAAGCATGCTATAGTATAAAATTGAAAACATTTCGATAAGCCAATTTCAAGATGCCGTTAATGAACCTCTAAGATCATGCATGATATTTTTTTAATTTTTTAAATACCCAAATTAGGCAGGAAACAATCCATACATGCTCTGATACCAATGATGATTTTCATATAAATCAACGAAAATATTTCATGCGGATATTGCCCGAATTAAAATTTGGGTTAGATCATTTACCTCTTTGACGAACGGGAATTTTAAGTCTAGAATATGTCACGGATTCGAATCACCTTCTACTTTTTTCATAGTCCAAATGCCTTCGGTGAATCATATGATCAACAAACCCTTTACAACCCCTTTCACTCTCAATATAATATTTCTCTCTCTTCTCTAACAAAGAAGAAACCAAAAAAAAAGGTTTCCATTTCCTTCTTTTCTTTTCTTCAACATTTTTTTCTTATTTTCTTACCCACACTCAAAATGGGATTATTAGGAAAAGTTATTCCCCAGTGAGAGAGAGAGAGAGAGAGCTTTTCGTTGTGTTTTTTTTTCCAACACCCCCCCCAAAATAAGGGGCGGGGGGGCTGTTTTTGGGTTGGGGGCGTGGCAGCTGAGGTGTAAATAAATTAAAAAAATAAAAAATATATTTTTTTTTTTTTTTTTTTTTTTATTTTTATTTTTTTTTTTTTTTTTTTTTTTTTTATTATATTATATAAATTTTTAAAATTTGGGTTCCCGTTTTTGTGTTGGGGGGGTGTTTTGTTTATGTTGAGTATAAAAAAGAAATAATGTTATTATATTAAAAAAAAAAAAAAGATATTTATTTTTTTTTTTTTTTTTTTTTATTTTTATATTTTTTTTTTTTATTTTTTTTTTTTTTTTTTTTTTTTTTGGTTTTTTGGATTTTTGATATTTTTTGGGGATTTTTGTTTGGGGGTTGGGTGTTTAGTGGGGGATGATGTGTTGGGGGTATGGGTTTGGGGGTTTGGGTTGGTGGTATGTTTTTTTTTTGTAATTTATTTTTTTTATTTTTTAGGGGTAGGGTTTTTAAGGGTGGGGGGGTGTAGGTATTGGGTGTTATTTTGGGTGGGTGGGGTTTAGGATGGGGGGGGGATGTTTTTGAGGGGGGATTTTATTGGTAATGATTTTTCTCATATTTTTTATTTTGTATTTATGTTTTTTTAGAATATTTATTGCTAAAAATATTTTTTTTATGGTGTGGGATATTTTTTTTATGGTTATTATATATTTGTGTTTTTTTATTTTTTGTTGGTTTGTTGTTTGTTTGTTGGGGGTGGGTTGGGGTTTATATTTTTAAAATTTATAAATTTTATTATTTTATTAATTTATATTTATTAAATTATAATTATAAAAAAAAAAAATTTTAAAAAATTTATGTGTATAATTGAATGGAATAATATAGGGAAGAGATTATTTTAGGTTTGGAGGAAAGGATTAGAGGGTGGTATAAGTATTTAGGGGGTAGTGGGTATTGGGGGGGGTTGGAGTGGGGGGGTTGGGGTGTGGTGTGGGTGGGGTGTGTGGGGGTGATATGGAGGGAGGGGGTGGGGTGGGTGTTGTATAAATGTATTATGGTGGTTTTTTTGTGGGTTTTTTGTTTTTTGTGTTTGTTGTTTTTCTTGTTTTGTTTTTTTTTTTTTTTGGGTGGGTTTTGGATTTTGGGGATTGTTTGGTTGAAAATATTATGGGAATGGTATTGGGAATGGTGTTGTTATTTTTTTGGTATTTGTATATGAAAAAAATTTAAGGGTGAATATAGAATTTTAATATAAGATATAGGTTTAAGGGATTTTGGGAGAATATGTTTTATTTATTTAAGATTGTTGTTTATTTATGGTATTTTGGTGGGTATTGGTGGGTATATGGGTTGGAATTTTGGGGGGTGTGTGGTTTATTGTTTGGGGTGTTGGGGGTGTGGTGGGAGTTTTTGTTTGTTTAGGGGGAGGTAATGGGGGTGGGGGGGTGGGGGGGGAGGGGGGTGTGGATGGGGGGGGTTTGTGTGGGTGTTGGGGGGTGTGAGTTGTATTTTTTTTTTGTTTTATTGGTTTTTTTTTTGGGGGATTTATGATGTGTATATGTTTGGATGTTGGTTGGGGTTTGTGTGGGGATTTTGGGGTGGGGGGTGGGGTGGGGGTTTTGTGGTTTTGGGGGTTGGGGGTTTGTGGGTGGGTGGTTTGGGGGTGGGGGGTGGGGGTGTGGGGGTTGTGTTTTGGGTGGGTGGTGGGTTTGGTAGGGTTTTGTGGGGGGGATTGTTTGTGTATTGGGTGGGTATGGGGTGGGGTGGTATTGTTGGGGTGAATTGGTTGGGGGTGGGGGGTATTGTGTTTTTGTGTGTGTGGGGGGGGGGGTGGGGGGGGGGATTGGTGGGATGGTGTTTGTGGGATTGGTAGGGTGTGGGGTGTGGGTATGGTTTTTTTGGGGGGGGGGTGTTGGGGGGGGGGTGGTTGTGGGATGTTTTTTGGGGGTTGTTGTTGTTGGGTGTTGTATTTTTTTTGTGGGGGGGTTGTGTTTGGGTTTGGGGTGTTTTTTTTTGGGTTGTTGGTGTGTTTATTTGGGTGTTTATTTGTTTTTTTTTTTTTGTTATTTTTTGTGTGGTTGTTGTTGGATGTGTGTTTTTTTGGGTTGTTGGGGGGTTTTTTGTTTTGTTGGGGGGGGGTTTTTTGTTTGGGTGGGGGGGGGGGTTTTTGGGGGGTTGGTGGGGGGGGGGGGGTGGGGGGGGGGGGGGGGGCGGGGGGGGTGTGGGGGGGGGGTGGGTGTGTGGGGGGGGGGTGGGGGGGGGGGTTTTTATTGGGGGGGGTTTGGGGGGGGGGGGGTGTTTGGGGGGGGGTGTGGGGGTGGGGGGGTGGGGGGGGGTTGGTTGGATTGGGGGGGGTGTGGGGTGGGTATGTGGGGGGGGGTTTTGGGGGGGGGGGGGATAGGGGGGGGGGGGGTGGTTTGGGTGGGTTGTGGGTTATTTTGTGGGGGGGGGTGGGGGTTTATGGGTTGGATTGTGTTATTGTGGGTTTATTTTGTTTTTGTTTATTTGGGTGTATTTTTGTTTTTATTTTTGTGGTGTGGTTGCCAGGGTTTTTTTTTTTTTTGGGGAGTTTTTTGGTTTTTTGTGAATTTTTTTTTGTTTTTTAATTTGTAATAGGAGGTTGTGTTGGATTGGGGATTTTTTTTGATTTTTTGGGTCCTCTTTTTGGGTGTGTTATTTGTGTTGGGTGCTTGGGCAAAGTGTAGGTGGAGGTGGGATTAAAATATTTTTTTTGTGTTAGTGGATTATGGAGTATGTATTATAATTAGGATGTGGGGTGTGGGGGGATTGGGGTAGGGGGGGGGGGTGTTTTTTTTTATATTTGTATTTGGGGGAGGTATTTGGTTTTTTATGTTGGGGGGGTTTGGGGGGGGGTCAAGGGTTTCGAGGGGGGGGGGGGGGAAGGTTTCGGCTTGGGGATTCGCGGAGGAGGAAAAAAATATTTTTTTTGTTATAGAATAGATCACAGGAAATGGGAATGGCAAGTGTGGATCGGACACCTAATTAACATTCAGCAACACAGGTAGTAGATCTCTATCCAAAAATTTCACAAAGAAATACTTCTGCATCGAATGCTTGTCCTTCGACTAGCTTTAATAATATTTCCAGTGAAAATCTCGACGAGTCTGCAATTTGTACCAACCCTGAGTGGAGCCTTGGCCTCCTCACCACACTAACAAAAAAAGGACTGCCAAAATTTTTAAGTCAAAATGGAGACGACAGAACCCTAGTAGAGAAATCATAGTGACCACAAAGTGCCAAGCACTATAAATAAGCAGTGTAGGGTAAACATTCTAGTATTAAATCACATCTCCAAGCGGGCTCGTGTATGGAACTTTCAAACCGTACTTCACAAATTGTTTATACATGGGGGCACAACCATCGGAGGCCCTGTTTTCCCTATCCTTCTCAGTGGCCAATACCAACGCATAATTGCTCCCTAGTGACATATCATCTCGGATCTCTCGAAGTTCTTCCTCGGTCATCATGCTCCGTATATCATTGATACTCTGATGAGAAGAGGAAAAACCCTTCGGCATTTTTTTTAGAAAAAACCTTTGTGTGAAAGAGAATGTTCGTACAGGGAAATACAGAGGTATACGCTAAAACGCACAGTTTTATAAAGAGTATTGAGGACGATTCGCAAAAATCGAAATGACATATGTCGTATTAAAAGTTTCGTGCCTTTTCGATAGTCATCACTTATGGCGCCTTTCTCATGAAACGACACCATGAGTTTGGGACAAATGATGGGGCCCGTTCTGAAAATCTAATACAAAAAGTATTCAATTCTACAAAACCCATGATCCAAAGAGACAAGTACGTCTAGAAGTGTCAATAGACCGGGATCAATCTCCCCGAAAAGTGGACATGGCCCGACACACTAAGAAAATGCCATCGGCATTATCTCGACTAATCGCTCGGTTAACTTCCAACAAGGGTAATCTAATTGACACATAGAAGAGTTCTGTAAGCCTGAACCTATGCCCTTTTTCCTCGGCCGATACACAAACACTCCCTAATGAACTAATCGTACTAACTAAAGGTAATCTCTGACTAAACCTCATATCGACCTTTTGTTTTCTATTCCAACACGAAACATATCTCCTAGATAAGGAATGAAAGTTTCAGAATCTAAACGATAAGGAAAGAGATCTTCTTATATTGCCAAACTTCCTAAGTGATAAAAATTACGATTCTTCTTGAATATTTGACTATGGAATTCTGAAATTTTCGGATCTCCTTAAAAGAAAACTAGAGTTGCAACACCCCGAGAATTTACGACTCTTGCGGTGTCCCGCATAAAAGCCTTGGCACATCGAAACCCAGGTACGTACTCTGAGACTCCCACACTGACACACAAGTCACAGGGAGACTGTCTCTCTCTCTCTCTCTCTCTCTCTCTCCTTTTTTGCTCTCAATCTATTTCTTTCCAACTAAAAACCGCTCTTGCTGACTTGAACGTTGGAATCTCCCCCACCGAAGCACCCTCGGACGATCTTTTGTAGGTCTCAAACCGCTCCAACAACTAATCGTTCGAGTCAAAAGAAATCGAAATCTATAGAGCTGAAACCCACCTCCAACACCCACCATCATGAACTTTGATTCTGGAAAGTTCTTTCTTGCAAATGTTTCTACTAGACTATATATCGATTGAGCATAAACCTGCCAAGAGAAGTCGTTAATTCTACTTATAATAAATTTTCAATTAATCTATGTAAGAAATTTTAACATTAGTTATTCAAACATCTACCACATTATAAAAGGCTAACAAGTATTAGAAGATCTGAAAAGGGACTGAACGAACGCCTCTCTTTTTGGTGCGTAGACAAATGCTTTATTAGTCTAGTGACAAGAGTACTCAATTTGCTTAACTAACTTCTCAAGTTTAAGTTTTAGAAATGAAAAAAACAGGCGTCGGGAGAGTTTATCCCTTGAAGGAATTGATAGTTAACTTGAACTAAATTAGAGAGGATCAATAAATTAGTTACCAAATATCAATCGGTCAAGGAAAAAAAAAAAACGTGATTGAACTTGATATGAACCCACTAGATGCACCATAATGAAGATGTTACTCAAGGCCACTATCCAAAAGGGCTTATAGAATCCAAAGCCGGTAAGCATGTTGCCAGGCACGTCATTCCCAAAAGCAATGTAGCCGAAGCAAGTGCTCGTCATTTACAAGAATGTAGTGGCTGAAAGCCCCACAAGGTTTGCCATCTTCATCACTTGTTCTCAAGTGGAGATGATTTCAAAGTGTCCGAAAGATTGGAAAAATCACTTGAAGAGATGAATTCAAATGATTCACCAATCAAAATGAGATTGACGTCTTGTGAGTTTAGTGACAGAGCACAAGATCTCTTGACCAAAATTTTGAATTTGAGTCTCTTGAAAATTTTGATTCACCAATCACGGGTATCTGTAACACTACCCTATCAAAGATCAATTCGAGCATGGTCAAAATGAGCTTGAGTCGAGCTCGATTTTGAGAAGTTCGACACAGAGCTCAAACTCGAGCTTGAGCCCGAGCCCATACTGTGTTAAGTTCGAACGCTTGTCAAGTTACCTGATATAATTATATATATTTTTCATAAATAATTTTTATATGTAAAATTATATTTATAGATATACTCTTTTGAATAAAATAATTTTATATATGTCACTGACCCTAACAATACTCGAACTCAATCTACTCGATGACACTTCGAGCCGAGCTTGAACTCGAGAAATGCAAGCTCAACGAGCTCAAGTGTTGGTGAGCTCGGGTATTGACAATACTCAGACTCGACATGACTTAAGTGTCATAACACTCATAGAGGAGTCATCCTTTTGGAGACCTGATTTTGGAAATGGTAACACACTCCCTAACTTCCAAAAATAATACTTGGTTTACCCCAAAAAATTGCCAACTTATAATTAAAAGCCAATATCCATTTCGAGTATCATATTTCATAAAAATTACCCGCAATTCCAACCTCAAAAGAATTAATGTCTATGAACATTGTTGTGTTGCAAAGTGAGCCATCCCCACATCCTTAAATGAATACTGATGAATATGGGATAGGAGAGTTTCACTTGATAGATTTGAATCCAAAACCGATGTCTGAGGCTTCTGAGGCTTGCTTTTGTAGCCTAATAACTAGAATATATAGAATGAATTTGGTATGGAAGCTTGGTCCATTTGATTTGGGTCTGAAAACTTTGCATCTTTCTATATCAATGTTAAAAAGTTCATTAGAGTTCCTCTGTCTTTTTCTTATTATTATTTTTTTTAACAACTTTGGACTAATTTCTTATTAATATGATCTAACGGTAGTCAATTACTAAATATAGAGTTAAAAATATAATTAATTTTTATCTCCGAATTATTTTCAAATTATTTCAAATCAAATGAGATTGACTCACGATGTTATTCTAGAGATTACTAATGCTTAAAACCAATGTTTTCGCATACCACGAGCGCCACCAAGCTTGCCCAACGGGCCAGATCCTTTATCACTAAAATCGGTGCCTTCCCCTTCTGGCTCAAGATGGACTCTGTAAGGAGTGTTTATGGTAGGGCTACTCAATGACCATTCCATGTACAATATAAAGTTGTCTTCGGGGTAGTCTAGTGATCGTAGCCCTCTCTCCCAACCTAAAGATCTCAACTTCAAATCTTGCGTAACCAAAAAAGATAAAATAAAATGTACAATATAAAGAAGTAAACAAATAAATGGAGAAAGTGACCTAAAAGTTATGTAAAAGTCCCAACTTCACATACTACCTTAAACCAGCCAAATGACACATGGTAAAACATCTGCAAAACACAAGCAAAAAGCCATCTTACATAAAGAGACAGAGCACATATGAGGATTACAAGTTGCACATTTTCTTCTTTACTATATTTTAGTAGAGGAGAGCACATCAAAGATCAAGCACAGGCTTTTTACAGATCAAGAGGCATTCAAAAATATCCTCCTTCATTTCCTTCATTCAACTTACAGCATCCAATGTCCCCTTTGGTTGCTTATTGCTGCAAACTGAGAATTATGAAGAAAAACCAAAAAGGGTTATTCCTTTTCTTATCCAAAGCAAGAGTTTAGGTAGAGAATTAAAACTTACTGCATAAAGCTGAAAGTTCAGATCGCTTCAACACTCGCAGCCTCTTTGCTGTAGATTCAAACATGCTGCAAAAATGAAGATCAAAAGAATTCAAAGACAAAATTGGATCGTGTATATATACTTTGTTGTGACATTGAAAATGCATAACACGAGGAGATTTAAGTATTTGTGGGATTAATGTGTAAAGCAACAGCAATCAAATCAGAAGGAAAAGTTCTTACTGCCATGGGACATCCCCAACAAGCATTCTGTCTCCTTCATTATCCTCATAAACTAGAGTGTATTCCCCATTTCCATCTAGCAGTCCTGTTATTGCTTTTTCTTCCTCCACCTTGATTTTATTTCCATCAGTTTGAGCTAAAAAGTATTAAAAAACAAAATTTATAAGACTAATTATAGATCATGAATGGTCGTTGCAAAAAATTAAAATAAAATGATAATACATCTGATAAATAGCATTACTTGATGGAATAAGATTTCAAGATAAAAGCTTGTGGAGGATGGAAAATAACCTGCCAGAAGATGTCTGAATAGGTCATCGACAGCGGAAGAGAGCTCTTCATAGGTTTTATAGGCTTTGAGGTCCACTTTTCTTCCTATAGGGACTCCATCCATATTGATCTTCACAAAGAAAGCATTATTGTGATTCTCAGACTTCCCAAACCCAGCGAGTTCTTGAGTTTTCTTCGGCAATTCATAAGCCAGCTTTGAGGAGCTGTTGTTGCTCGATATGTTCTTCCTAAATGAACAAATTGGAGGCCACCCAACAACTGGAGCAACTGCAACTCTGAATTTTTCAAGGAAGGAAAAGAATCCAACATTTATCTTAGAAAAAAAGTTCCCATTTGGTCTCATTTACACATAATAGATCATCAATTTATTTTATCTCTACATGTTAAACTGCAGTGAAGAAGCAATATATTTGCAGAAGATGCCATTGTTTATTTAGTATGCCAAAATTAAAAAGCTTCTTTAGTATAACTACTACTTAAGCTAGTCATTGTTGTCAAACTCCTGATTTTGTAATTGACTCGATCCAAAATTTAGTACATTTCTGACGGGATTCTGTAATTCAACCATAAAACCAATCTAGTAGAATCCCAATTTTAATAACCTTGAAGCTCATAGAATTTAGTAGGCTACATCATGTTCTAATCTGATTCTGCAGATAAATTCCACCCTTTTCCTGATTCCTAGAAATATGTAACATGAGCTAGTTGACATCTAAATTTTGTTGTTGGAGCTATGAATTTTTTTCTTTAAGTAGGCAAAAGCCTAGCATAAATATGCATATGTATATCATATATTACTCATCAACTAAAGAGAAAGACCTAACATTTACCTTTTTCCTGAGTGGAGGGAGTTCAAGTGGAAATTAAAAAGAAGAAGATAGAAAATCTCAAGAACCTTTTCTGTGAGCTGTTGGCAGCAGCTGCATCTGCAGCTGTTGAAGGTTTTGCTGGTCTACAACAATCTTTCTTATCAGCAAAGTTGAATCCTACAGCCTCAGCATTGGAAGGGTATTTAGTAATTGAAGACATAAGAAGAAGATTCTGCTGATTCTGAATTGGGTTTTCTCTGTTGTTTGTCAAGGAATCATCCTTGCCTTTTTTAGCTTCACTTATTTCTTGAAATACCCTTTTCGCTCCACATGTGTTGTTGATGTTCTGGTTGGAAACAAAAGAAGAAAAACACCGAAGAGATAGAAGAGAATGATTTGTCTCCTCCGAAAAACACCGAAGAGACAGAAGAGAATGATTTGTCTCCTCTGGTTTGTTCATACCATTTAGTTTCAAAGTTTGGTGATGTTCACTAGGAGGTCCAAGCCTTAGCTCCAATTCTTTGTCCTCCGGAACTTCATTTTGCCATTCTCTCTCCTTAAGAATCAAATTGAGCAATTTAGGACAATCCCCCATAGATCCTTTCCACGTGAGAGGACAAAAACTTGGATTTTTAGCTGTTTTAGTTGTCTTCCATCGAGAAGCACAATCTTGCTAAAATGCCAACTCTCTTTAGGAAAATATAATTTGTCCTACTTGTCTATGAGCCTTCTCATACTTCATATAGAGGCCCCGTGAGCGTGTGCGTGCATTATGCGACCAACCCCACGAGCAAGTGAGTGCGGAAAATTGAGAATGAAGAGGAGATATAATGCGCTTTATTATTATTATTATTATTTTTTCTTTTGGTTTGCTTTTAGGTCTAGTCAAGAATGATGATAAAAGAAAAGGAGTTCTCCAATTGATTTTATTACAAATGAATGAATTTATATACAAAAAGGGTTTTCAATCAACCTTTAAATTGTGGATCTTACAAATCAATCAAAGGAACAAGTCAAAAATAATCAATATAAATATAGAAAATTAATATTTTCATTAATTACTCCTAATACAAGTCAAAGGTAATCAACATAAATGTAGAAAATGAATATTCTCACTAATTACTCCCAATACACCCGTCAAGTTGGAGCATGGAGATTACAGATGCCCAATTTGCTTAATAGAAAAGAAAATTGATTAAAACCAAGTGTTTTGGCGAAAATGTCAGCAAGTTGGAGGTGAGAAGAAACATACGATGTCATAATGGAACCAGATTGGATATAATGCCGAATGAAGTGACAATTGATTTCGATATCTTTTTGCGTTCATGATAGATAGGGTTGGTGGCAATATAGATGGCAACGCCATTGTCATAATACAATTGAGTCGGCAAAGAAATAGGAACCGTTAAATCATGAAGTAAGGTACGAAGCCAAATGAGTTCACAAGTGATACTAGCCATAGAGCGATATTTAGCTTCAGCCAATGAGCATGATACAATAGTTTGCTTCTTGGTTTTCTAAAAGATAGGGGAGCAACCGAGAGTAATAAAATAATCGGTGAGAGAACGTCGAGTAAGGGGACATCCAACCCAATCAAAATCACAGTAGGCATGAAGTTGAAAATCAAATGTGGATATTATACCCAAAAAAAAAAATCAAATGTGGATAAAAGTAAAATGCCTTAGCCAGGAGCAGATTTGAGATATCGCAGGACACGGAGAGCTGCTAACCAATGTCCATTTTGGGGTTCATGCATGAATTGAGAGAGGATGTGAATTGAGTAACAGATCTCTGGTCCAATGATTGTTAAGTAGATAAGCTTCTCGACAAGACGACGATATGCAGTAAGATTATCAAGAATAGTACTTTCATCCAAAACTAATGTCTGATTTTGCTCAATAGAAAAGGGTAAAGGTTTGGTACCTGGTATATCTGCATCCTGCAAAATATCTAATACATACTTGCGTTGAGATAAGACAACACCCTTAGGAGAGCGAGCCACCTCCAATCCAAGGAAAAATTTGAGAGGGCCCAAGTCTTTGATATGAAAATGGTCATTCAAGTATTTCTTAATAGCTTGAGTATGGATGCTGTTGTTGCTAACAATAATAATATCATCCACGTACACAAGTAATGCAATATAAAGTTCCCTTGCGATAGATGAAGAGGAATGTGTTTTCCTTTGACTTGTTAAAGCCAAATTGAAGGATGGCAGTAGAAAATTTAGCAAACCACTAACGAGATACCTGCTTCAAACCATAAAGAGATTTTCACAAATGTCATACTCGATCATCCAAAGGAGACAAATAACTAGGTGGTGGTGTCATGTACACCTCCTCTTCAAGATCACCATGAAGAAAAGCATTATGAAAATCAAGCTGGTGTAACTCCCATGATTTGGCAGCAACTATAGCCAATAGGGTTCGGACTGTGGTGAATTTTGCTACCGGGGCAAAAGTTTCAATATAGTTTAGACCTTCGACTTGCGTATAACCCTTGGCTACCAAGCGAGCCTTGTATCGCTATATTATTCCATTAGAATGATATTTGATTTTATATGCCCATTTAGAGCCGATGGGTTTTTTCCCGAGGGACAACTGAGCCCAAGTCTATATGGTTTTTCCCTTGGCTCATCATGTTGAGTGATGGCCGCAAGAAAACTAGCATAGGATAAGGTACATTTAAAATATAAGAGAAAATGAGATAAGGGATAGACGTACTTGAGGATGCATGATTGGAAGACATAAAATTGGCAATATTTGTTCTGAGCAATTCAACATGAAAGTCATGTAGGTGAGATGGCAATTTTCTTGTATGAGGGGGCATGTGGATGTCAAGGTTGGAAGGTAATTAAGAGTGAAAGTATCATGTTCGGTGGTAGGCGGAGAAAGTGTGTCAGGGTTAGTAGGAGGTCTAGGATTTGAGTTTGAAGATATAGGACTACTGGTGTTATCTGGAATTAAATCAAAAGATGTAGGCTCATTAACAGGTAAAGGTATGGGAATGGTAGATTGAGAATGAGATGAGCATTTAAATGAATCAGATGAATCTTTTTCTTGAAAGGGAAAACTGTGTTCATAAAAACTACATCTTAATAGATAAAAGTTTTATGGGTGTGTAAGTCATATAATTTATATCATTTTTTACCATGAGGATATCCAAGCTAAGGTACATTCATGGAATTTGTCTTTAGGCTAAGGCAAGACAAAGACATAACAAAGACATCCAAACACACAAAAATGAATGTAAATGGTTTTTAGAAAACAAAAGTTCATATAGACCTTTACCGGACAAGAGAGGAGTAAGATCATAATTAATTAAATATGCAGTTGTTAATATACATTCCCCCTAAAACTTAATACGTAAATTTGCCTGAAATCGTAAAGTTCTGGCTACTTCAAGAATGTATATGTATTTGTTTTCCACAATTCCATTTTGTTGGGGTGTGGAAATGTAGGAATACTGGGTCAAAATTCCATGTTATCGACAATATGATTGAAGGTCATGATAAGTAAACTCAGTGCCATTGTCACTACAAATTTGTTTTACTACTTTCCTAAATTGTCGAATTGTCATGGCCATAAAGGAAACCAATCAAGTGTAAACTTCTGATTTAGTTTGCATCAAATAAACTCAAATAGTTTGAGTGTAATCATCAACAATATTCAATAAATAGTGAGCACCAGACAATGATGTAGTTTGATATGGTCCCCAAACATCACAATGGATTAACTCAAAAGATTCACGTGTTTTGATTGAACTATTTGGAAAAGAATTAGCTGCTTTTGGTTTGTTAGAGTCATGAATAATATATGGTAGTGAGATATCATAGTTAATTTGATGCAAAGAATTTATGGAGGTTTCTTTGGCCATGGTAGAAAGGAAATTTTGGATTTTAATCTTACTTTAATACCGTGATAAAAGAAGGGGAGTTCTCCTTTTGATTGATTTTATTATGGATTGATGAATTTATATACAAGAAGTGTTTTCAATCAACCCTTAAGTTGTGGATCTTACAAATCAATTAAGGGTACAAGGCGATGATAAAAAAACTAATATTTTCACTAATTACTCCTAATACAAGTCAAAGATAATCAACAAAAATATGAAAAATGAATATTCTCACTGATTACTCCCAATAAATGACACAAAACCAAAATACAGGAGATCTCTCTCTCTCTCTCATCATGGATGGCGTGACTGGCCTTTCCAAAATGTTAGTCCCCCCACATTTCCATTCCAAGCCTCACCCACTTGTTTTGGTACACTCGAACCTTTGCATAAACTCTCATGTGTCTTTTCGAAATCGAGTTTTTATGAAAGAGACTTGGTTAACCTTTTGAGCACATTTAAAGGTACACACATTGAATGGTTTAAAATGGTGTACTAGGTTTGTGCAAATGGAGCAAGTTGCTCATTTTCATGTGCCTATTTGGACTTCACACAAACTACTACATACAAAAGGGTCCCCCACCAAGTCAACCCCATCTACAAAGGCATCTTCAGAACATGTCTCAATGAAGCAAACTTTGACTCCTAGCTTCTTCAATCTTATGCTTAAGACAATCTGCATTTCATGGCTGGTACGATGCTTTCTATCCGCAGAAAAATGGTTTTTTTTTTATGATATAAATAGTCAATATTGGGTTGTGCGAATTGACCCCAATGGTTTTTTGACATGCATGTGAATCTTTTTTACTGCATCATGTGGATTAATCAGCTTGATTCGAATATGAAAATTCTGTAGGGTGGTAGTGCGTGCGCGTGGAGCTTTTATCATAGTAGTCAACAAGGAAGCAGTGGGAATGTTCAATGAGTATAATCAAGACCTCATAAGCTTAACTGCACTTTTGGCACTTACCAATTTCTCCTCTAGTGGTTGGTGGCCCCACAAGAGCCTCCCTTACCCCATTATTTGATATTTGACATCATTACTCCCTTGATGCAGAGCCCTACTCTCTTTTTTTTTTTTTTTCTTTGTTCCACTTTTTTTGGGTGGTTTTTGCTTTCTTCTCCTTTTGCTTTTCATCATTTCTTGATCCCTTTTATCACTTCCATTTTTTCTACAAGCCAACCAACCTTCCTCTCTCTCTCTCTCTCTCTCTCTCTCTCTCTCTCTCACACACACACACACACACACACACACACAAATGCACGCGCACGCAAGTTTACTCTTAAACCAAGGTGGGTAATTTGTAATAACCACAAGTTAGGAATCTTCTGTCCTTGCATTCATTTGAGCCATAGATAAGCATCCAATTTACATCACAGAATTTATGATTAATGCATGATGATTGTGATCGTTAGAGGTATAGATTTGCTTGAAGCATCTAAGAGAACCTCAATAAAAAGGAAACAAATTATTTTTCCTTTGCTTAACAATCCCATTTATGGCTTCAATTTTTTTTTTTTTCTTCTTGAATTTTCTTTTATTTATGTAGACCCTACCAAGCCCCCACAAAATAATTAAAACCATAGAAGAGCCGAAATTTTTGCATCATTTAGGGCATTGTTGTATACATCTGTCTCAGATCTTTAACCTTTTGCAGGCAACAACTTTTCCAGGCAACAAAAGTGCACATGAATTTTAGACTGCACCATTATTACAGGAAAGAAAACAATATCATTTCACTTGATTATAGGGCTTGTTCCACACTCAGATTCAGAACAGTACTTATGAAATCTTCATGATTCAGCACCCTTTCTAAGCCGTTCCAGCTTGCCTGGCCAACTAAAAACGAAATATCATCACAATTTAATGATATATATATATATATATATAGAGAGAGAGAGAGAGAGAGAGAGAGAGAGAGAGCACAGATGAAAATATACGTCTGAATTTGAGCTAAGAGACAAAACCTGAAAGTAAGTTTCAAGCTTCCTTCTTAGAATTGCATGCTCCTGTTTCACCTGTTGGAAAGTCCTCATGCATCTGCAAAAAGTCAGACTCTACTTCATAATCATTACAATTTCTAAAATATTGAAAATGTACATAACATCAGATGACCCCAGGGATTATGTCAAATGGTTTTATTACATGACATCTCATTATTGAGTGAAAGCAAGCCAAAGCCAAAAGTTTTCTATCAAGAAGAACAAAGTAGCTTATAATCTTTAGAAATGAATACCATTCTAAATGATTTTAAAGTTATTTCTTTAATTTTAGTTGCATTTCTAAAATTTTTAATAGAATTTATGCATATTTAAAAAAAAAAATCAGGGAGTAGTTGTCCCCTTTATCGCCTTCCTTGGCAGGCATGAATGAGGGTTCTACCTTTAGGGCTCACCCGGTATACAAAGTATTTTTTGATTTAATACGAGAAAAAGAGATGGTGGACATATATGTATGTAACATTCTCTTTATATTTTATAAAAAAGTCATTTTTACATTTTAAACCCATGATTTGAAGAATACTAAAGAAATAATTTCATCGTTGTACTAAGATTCACTCTCAAGATTCTACCTTTAGTTACATAAAGAAAAAATTGTTTTGAAAGACTTAAAATCATCCGATCTTAGTTAGCAATATTGAGTGGGAAGGAAAGATAATAAATACCCTTCAGCGTTGCATGCATTACAGTACTCCCTGAAGTGCGTGCATTCCCTCTTCACCTTTCTCGCTCCAATACTACAATAAGAGGAAACAAAATAACGCCTAATTTGTAATCTTAAATAAAATCTTAGTTTTATGTTTGAAGACAACCGACGTCGAAGAGTTTTACTCCTAAGGACGTAATTCAGCTCGAAGAGATTTAGTCAAGTCCAACTTAATTATCAAATTTCAAAAGTTTATAAAAAATAAAAATAAATAATAAATAATCATGTCACCCAACTTGAGAAACACAAAGCTACTTGTCAACCTTGGCTTTTATAAAAAAAGGAAAATATCTTCGGTCAGCAGGAATCTTGATGAAAAGTTTGAGTTTTAGACTTAATTTTGTAATACTAAACCAAAAAAAAAATTGCGTTTAAAAATTTATTTAGTTTTGTACTATTTAAGTTATGAAAATTATCACACAAATTTTCTTTGAAATAAACAATATTACTTTCTTATTTATAGCCCAAAATTACAAGTAAAAACAACTTTACCTTGAGCTACTGCCCTTGAACTGGTGCATACATGCCTCTAGTCTATTGAAATCAAGAGGGTTACTCTCCCTGTAACAAAAGCAAGATTACTTATTGTTTGTTTGTAATGAACTATTGATGATATGAATTTTTTCTTTCTTTCTTTCTTTCTTTCTTAAATGGAGCACTTACAATGCTTGCTCTATGCCATGAATAAGCCTGGCAGAATCACTATAAAATAATGTCACAATTTCCTCAACAAAGTTTGGATTGGCATCATCCTGTAAATCTTCTAGCTGAATAAATTGCTCATCAAGGTAGCCCTGCCACAGCCACACCATTCTTTATAAGCAATCAAATATGAGAGAGAGAGAGAGAGAGAGGATGGACTACCAACGCCTAGTTGGTACAGTGGTGGATACCCGGGTTTAAATATTGTGTACATAAAAAACAAGTATCGTGTCCTCAAAGAGACAATTTAGTGTTCATAACTCTTCTCTCCCAATTCGATAATTCTAATTTTAAATCTCAGTATAACAAAAAAAAAACAAGTATCATAAGAGTTTTACCTCCTTAAAGACTAAACCCGATTCAAACTGGATTTATTCAGATCTAACATGTTTGCCGAATACCATGCTTAATATATATTTACGCGAGAGAGAGAGAGAGAGATAGAGAGTGGGCGGGAGGATGGGCTGTAGATCCCTCGGCTGAATACTTCAAGTCTCCGGCCTTTGGGACCAAACCAGAAAAGCCCTTAAGTTAGAATTCTGGACCCAAAAAGATACTAGAGCCCGTCAAAGCAGGGCATAAATAGTTGGAAGCCGCGAATCAACCGCACTGGAAATCGCACGAACGAAAAATGCCCAATTCGAATTCATAGTCTGTTGTTCGTATTCTCCCAAAGTTCTTCACCATCCAATTGTTTTTCCATTTTTACTTAAGGATAAGAATTTGTGATCATGGTTTTGTCTTAAATTTGATGTCGAAATATAAACCCTAAACAAGTCTACTTTTGGGAAACATATGACTTCTTTATTTTCCTTTTTCCTATGTCACAATAGGAAAGAGAATCCATTGTTTGACTTTCTAGAAGACTTTCCAAAATGGGTAGCATGCAAAATCTACATGACACCAGTTGATAATCACAAATTTCATTTCCCTTCTTTTCTTTCTTTTCCTTTTCTTCTAATGTGTTAACATGAATTCCAGAATTCCACAATATTCATGTGAAGAATATGCTATTTACCATGGTGATTTCTCACGTGACATTCTTCTTGGAGGATCAACTGTTATTGAATTTTGTTTTTCCACAATTTTACTTGATTTATGGTATTCAATAATTTGCAAACAGAAATTCAGGATAAAAAAGAATCAAGAAAAAAGCATTGTCCTGCTCATCTGCAAAGTGAAGCACTTTCTACCAAAAAAAAAAAAAAGTGAAGCACTAAAAAGAGCAAGACCTGATCAAAGAGAGACTTTCTCATGTATTCAACTTGGCGTCTCGAAGTATTTGACTCCATGTTCTTGCAAGTACCGAAGACACCTGAACTAGAAAAAGAGGAAAAGAGAGAAAGCATGTGGTTCTTTAGCAGCTTTAGGCCCATGAGAATTTATATAGCACTATAGTGGAAAGTCAAAGAGATACCAACCCACAGTTGCCCAGTGAAATTGGTATTAGAATTTTAATCAAGACTCGAGTTTTAATTTTAAGAATAAAAAAAAATTACGTTTGAAAAATTCTTTCAAAAAAAAGATCTACTCGTGATTCAAACCGAATTAATTAAAATATGATTCTGAATATCGATTGTATAAAAAGTATCCCATGAAAGAGAGAGAGAGAAAAGGGGGAAATGGAGGGAAAAAATCAAGGGGTACGTGGCGGAAAAGGATCACATTTCATGCAAAATCTGCCTGAGGATGGTAAATGACAAGAAGATGGGTTAGGTTGGAAGGGATCACATTCTTTACAGATTTGGCACCATTTCTTACCCCACATATTTGTCGTAAACAAACCAATTCACAGATTCTGCAAAAAAAGTTGCACGATTAAAGCTGATCGATCAAACGTCGTTTGCCAAACATAAAATAAAAGGTGAAAAAACCACTCTGCCTTATGGTAATTTAGCCCAGCATTGAAGTGTTCCTGACACTCCTTTCCATGTCATTTTGCTCTGTCTGTGGAGTTGAAGGCATAAAAGTTACAAGGATAATAAAATGATAAAACTAAAAATTAAAATTTGGGGAAAAAAAAAAGTTTGCACCACTGCCATTTATTTTCCTCACAAATTGCTTACTTTTGACAAATTCAAAGACCTTAACTTATTTTCAATTTTGAGACAATCAAATTTTACAATACATGAACGAAAAAGTTAGGTAAGAGAACTTAAATCTGTTAAATAATATTTTAAAATTTGAGATTAAAACTTATGGTCATAAAATTTTGACATTTGGATTTGTGGTATGATGCTCGTGGCAAGAGGAGAAAATAGACTTCGATGGTGCTGATGGTGGGTAAACCAATTTTTCAATTTTTTAGTAACTTTTAATATTTTTTGTGATAGATGAGTAGATCTTAAGGAGGGACACATTTGACACATTTTAAAGTACAAGGATAAAGTGATTTTAGGTCAATTCCAAACAGGTAAAGTAATAATTTTTTGAGATATGTACCCTTTTAACATAAAAAATAAAAAAAAAAATTAAAACAATATTTCATCCAAAAATATTTCAAAACTAATATCCTCATGTCAAATTTTTAAAACTTGACATATACTGTTCATATTTTTTGAGACATGTATCCTTTTAACACAAAATAAAAAAAAAATTAAAATAATATTTCACCCAAAAATATTTCAAAACTAACATTTTCATGTTATGTCGAGTTTTCAAAACTGGACATATACTGTTCATATAAATAGTATCATGTCGAATTTTGAAAATTCATGTGAAATAGTCAAATAGTGTTATATCGATTTTTGAAAATCCATGTGAAATAATCAAATAGTGTCATATCGGGTTTTTAAAATTTCACATGATACTGTTCATATGAACAATACCGATAAATGTCAGATTTTCAAAACCCAATATGATAATGTTTATGTGAACAGTGTATATCAGGTTCTGAAAACCCGATATGAAAGTACTAATTTTGAAATATTTTTGAATGAAATATTGTTTCAAAAATTTTTTTATTTTTTTGATATTAAAAGGGTACATGTCTCATCATTTTTTTGGACATAGATGATAATAATTTTGTCTCTTGTACTTGATCTTGGAAAGCAAGGTTCATGCAACGAGATAATCTCAAAATTATCAATTACCCTTAGATTCTCCGGAATGAAATTATCCCAAGACAAGCACAATTATTGTACTAATTTTAAAACACAGGTAGTTTACCAAATATTTGCAAAGCACATTAGCCTAGACAAGATAAGTACATATTAATCATTTCTGTACGGGCAAAATTTTCTTTTTTTTTTTCTCTTTTTGTGCCTAAAGATGAGAGATTTCCTGAACTACCCTAGTAAGTTTTCCAAGTGCATGAAAGAGAATAAATTCTTCAGCTTTTTCATAATATTTGGCCCAAATATGTTTAACCTATGCCTAACAGTAAAGATAAGATGCAACTGATGCTAAATAGCATTGGTTATTTGAAGATAATCACAGGCAAAGAACAAGCAGTCATCATGCATTCTCCAATTAGGTTACATTGCTTTTAGCACTGATGGCTGACTCAAAACGACTTAAAGTGTATTGTAAACCATTATGTTGGCTAAGCATGGGATACTCGAAACGACTAAACACTTTCCGACACTCCTTGAGCAATAGTAGATAACTCTGAAAGCACTTTCTTTTCTTCGTCCCCGCGGGGGGGGGGGGTGTTTATAACTATCATCAATGCAAGTAAAAGTTTACGGCCCAGAGTCTCTCATTCAAGCTAAACTTATTGTAATGGTCAGATTTGACAATATAAATTGCTCATTCTTTTAGGCAAACCTTGTTGCCATTATGCATATTTATTTTAGTGCCATGTCCTAATTCAGAAAATTTTTGCCACGATGTTCCCTTCCATGCCTTGTGTCCATTTCGATACTCCATAGCATAAAAACAATTTTGTATCTAAAAACCTAGCATGTTCATTTCAATCATAAACAAGAGCCAAGTGCCTTGTTCATTTCGATACTCCATTCTAAGATGTGCGGTTCACATTTTAATTTGTATGCCAAACAATCAACACACTAGGGACTACTTATTTGTGACCACTGCAGGATAATGAGGGAGCACTTAGGGAATTCAGATGGGAGAATATAAATTACTCAAAAGTGGCAAAAAGGAAGTCCCGCAATAATGACTGCACTGAGAGAATTACCTTTTCATATAAGCAGACGGTGTTATGCCTTTCTCTGTCAATCTCTATCTGTGCAAATTTGTAACAAAATGTTAAAAGAGAAAGAAGAATTGAGACGAGATGCTTCCTTTAATCCTTTGCCACCCACGAGAGAGAGGGAGGGAGAAGAAAGATAAACAGTATCTTCGACCTCTCATTGTCTCTCCTTTGTAAAAGAAACAAAAGTTGTGGGTGGAATGGGATCAGAATATGAACTTCTGTTTTTTATCAATTAATGCACGACTAGATTGATATTCTACCCATCACCATCTCCAATGTTGATAAGAATCCCATGCTGGACATGATAAACCAATCTACCAATGCCAGTTCTAGTTTCAAACAAAAGAGTTCCATCTTAAGACGTGAAAATTTGAAAGTTTCATACCCGTGGATGAAAATGAATGGTGTTGGTTTCCAACAGACGCAACAAATGTTTCATAAAGCAACAAAGATTGAAATGCAGCACTTAAAAATATACTCTTCGTTTATACAGCACTAACACTTCTTAAATGATGCCATGGATATTGGTCATTTCCAGAGGTTATAGTGCAATATAAAAGATGGTATTTTAAATACTGCATTTTATATTGTTATGTCTAAGAATCATATCTGACACGAACACAACACTTTGTAACTTCTAACAAAATATAATTTGATAATTTCACCATGTCACCATATCCATGCCATGTCATGTCCTGCCTTATATCCATGTATGTGTCGGTGTTTCATAGGTTTTCTTTGATATGTATTCACAACAACATCTATACACGAGATGTTAGACATTGTTTACATGATTGACTTTGTGAATTAGACAAGGTTGCATACCCGAGTCATAGGGCGGATCTTCGTGTATACATTGAAACAGGAAAGGTCATAATATAAACACCAGCTTTCATCAGTTTGCTTAGAAGGGTTTGACTGGAAATATATGTCCCAACAAAATAATTATAAGGTCCCTTAATACTGTGGATGTCAAAAACTTAAAGGAAAAGAAAAACAACAGAAAAGATTGTGTTTTTTAATATCAAGATCAGGAATATAAAAAATTCAAAATACATATTTTCACTTAATCCAGGAGCAACTTATTAATAGGAATACATGATCATGTTTGAGATGTAAAATATCACCACTCTGTAAGATTACACCATGGTTCCACATGCATCGTGACCCTCTGGCAAGGTGGTTAGGCCATACGCACCAAAGGCACACACCACATCATAGTGAATTGACAAAAGATCCATTGTCCATAAGACAAGAAGCAAGTTACTGTTATTTCAACAAATATGCATTTTACCTTTCTCTCAGAAAGAAATACTAATGAACTTGTTCCATAAACTGGGACACAAGAACTATATGCGTTCTTATTCTTTCTTCTCACCTCCTAACCAACCCATAACTTAGTCCCCATCTGAAACTCCACTCAGCAGTACAGAGAAAATAACTACCAGCATACTCGGTCATTACAGTATTCCTACATAAATGCATAATTTTCCAACGAGCAAGATGAAATGAAGCATGCTATGAGGATGAAAAGGAAAATACAAATGACAACTTAGTTGTATGCATTTTTCAAGCATACATGCAATACAAAGTATGAAACAGTGAGGACAAGAATAAATGTGCTTTACTTCATTGGAGGCAAAAGTTCATGCAAGTGCCCCAACAGTATACGGCGTTCAAAAGAACATCATAATGGCTAACTAAATTCTCAACCAAAAACAAATAAATAAATAAATAAAAAGTAAAATTTTTAAATAAACAATTTGTGTTACATGTGGCTGAATAGAAATGTAGAGCCATCAAACTTGGGAAACAAAAGGACTATTGGGAAGTGCACCTGTCGGAGAGGAAGAAGTCAATGTCACCAAATCAAAGAATTTGAGTTGCTTTACTGATAGACCCACTTTTTCCCTCCAAAAGAACGTGTTCCTGGTATAATCCAAAAGCTTGTGGGCAACAACGAATCGTCCAAAAGTAGGCTTTAAGGCAGCTTTCCTAATACCACTGCACATAAGCCCTTCCACGGCATAGATTCCACTCATCTTCTGAGAAATCCCATCGCCTGGTAGACATTATTGAGAGTAGCATCTGCTATATCTGCAGCCTTCTCAGCACCCTCGGCCAAAACTTTATCCAAATAAGCTGATTCATACATTATTTCTTCATAGCGAACCTGAAACCATGATGAATGGTTAATGATGGGACCCCATATTAGGTATTGGCAATAATTGAAAAGAGTAACATGAGGTGGACACTTTAATCAGAGGAACACCAACAAAACTGAGCTCAGTGTCATGTGGTGAGACAATAGATGACAGAATTGTGATGGACCCACTCAGATATTTGCTAGACCTTTCTTATGGATTGTTAAAAGGTACCAATAATCAAAGGCAGATTTGTCCAATTTTACCTAGAAACATTCATTTTGGCGGATCTGTTATTCTTGATCTTTAACAAACTGTGGTAACCAGTAAAAGTTTTAGGATCCCTTGAAAAGTTTAGCAAGCAAAGCTACTACGATTCCTCGGAGCTAAAATACCTCTACAAGATTGAAACCACAGAAGAAAGCACATCTGCTCCGTTCCAATGCATATACAAGCATAACATATAGGTGTGCCATTATATATGTATCAAAATAGACAAGCAAACTAAACAGAGAACTAAATACTAAAATAGTGGTCTATCGTTGTGATTGCTGCCCTTAATTCAGATGGGACCAAATATGGTCACATCTAACCCAAGCAATATATCAGACAGCAGAGAATTTTTATACATGGGATAATGCGGCTTAACCAAGTTCTGCTGGACAACCCCAAAAAGTTCATTGCTGTTTGACATGATCAGAATCAGAAAGCTTGACTAGGCAAACAAGGCGAAAGTAAAAAAGGCTAAAGGCTGAAGGCTGAATCCAAGGTGACCTTTTTTAATACACACAAAATCCAATAAAGTCAGCCACCCAGTATTGCCAAAAGAAAAACGAAAAGTTCCATGCCACACATAAAATTGCCTCTATCTACGTCACAAATAGTAATAAAATGTGTTTAGCCTTATTTCTACCAAAAGGAGCCTCTGCAAGGGATAATTTTTACCTAAAGCCGACTGTACTATTGGTTTGAGATTATTTATTTATTTATTTATTTTGTATATTGTGTGGGTGCATCAAAAAGTATCTAGGGAAATTATATGAAGGATTTTAGAATAGAAGTGTATAAAAGTAGCATATATTGAAATGATCAAGGACATGGACATGGACAGGGTGACACAATTGAGGACACCATGCTGATTAACCTAAGAGTTTCCAATAAAGATAGGGCTACATCAAGGGTAAATGTTAAACCCCTATCTTTTTACACTAGTTATGAATGAACTCACGAGACACATACAGGACATGACACCATGGTGCATGTTGTTTGTGGATGACGTTGTCTTGGTGGATTAAACACGTGAAAAGTAAATAATAAGCCCGAATCTTGAAGGAAAACATCGGAAGTGAAAGATTTAGACTTAGTAAGTCAAAAACAGAATACATGGAAATTAAGTTTAACAATACTAGCATTAGTGAGGCAATGATTAAGGTAGAAGATAATGAATTATCTATTAGTAAGAGATTTAAGTTTCTAGGATCAATTTTATGAAAAGACGGAAGGATTAAATGGAGAAGTGCATCAATTATTTTATATGATCAAAAGATATCTCTAAAACTTAAAGAAAAGTTTTATAGGATGACAATTAGACCTATTTTATTGTATGGATCTGAATGTTGGGTAATGAACCAAAAGCACGAGCAGAAGATAAGAGTTGCAGAGATGTGGATGTTAAGGCAGATGTGCGAACACATAAAGATGGACAAAATAAGAAATGAGCGCATTAGGGAGAAAGTTAGGGTTGTGCCTGTCGAGAAAAAATTCAGAGAAGCACGATTAAGATAGTATAAACACATACATAAGCGACTGATAAAGGCTCTAGTTAGGCTGTGCAAGACTATGGCAAGTACTCATATTAACCGAGGGAGAGGGAGACCTAAGAAGATTTAGATGACGATAATAAAACATGATATGAATTATCTAAATATAAATGGAGATATAATACAAGAGAGAGTACAATAGCATAGAAATATCCATATTGCCGACCCCACTTAATGGAATAAAAGCACGATTATTGTTATAGTATAAAGAAAACAATCATATAGGTGAACATGCAATATAAAATAGAATATAATGACTTAGAAGGATTCATATAACTGACCCCACTTAGTGGGATAAAGGCTTGGTGGTGGTGATTGTTGTTGTTGTTGTTGTTGTTGTGTGTGGGTGTGTCCATGTGTTTGAGCAAGAAACTGTGCCTTTTGTAATTTAAGAAATTCGTAAGAACATTTCTGGCCAGAGATCATATAAAAGCAATAAGGTCTAAGCGTTGCATGATATTGGAGAATAAACCACAATGTATGAACATGTTATTGGTAGTTGTAGAGTTCAATTTCCTGGCATTACAACTACCTGACTCAAAGGGAGAAAAGAAAATCTAACATAACAGGTCTGAAATGACTTCAGCAAAGCCGAGGTGTAAAGGCTGCTTCAAAGTGTGAAGATAAAAATCAGCCCAAAACCTCATAAACAAAGAAACTCTAGCGGTAAATGCTTCACATATTAAGTATCATAAGCTTCATCCAGAAAGTAGTTTTACACTCCTATCATTCAACAGCCCACAAAAGGTATTTTCAAGACAGAGTAGGCAATTGAGGCATCAATAAGACACATCAAAGTGAAAAGTGAGTTGTAAGAGATGAAAAGAAAAGAAAGTGTGATTCTTATTCTCATACACAAAATAACTTCCCCTGTTTAAGAGTCGAAAATTTTCTTTTAATCAAATGTGCTCCTTTAATGGTTGTCTTATAACTTGGTCTGACTTTAAAGCCTCAACAATAAATAGAATGTCATTATAGTAGAAGATTGGTAGAATTGATTCAAATATGAGGAAGTTATGCCTGACTGTCAGTGGTATGTACTTTAATAAACTCTGCAGCAGCATTTAATTAACAAAGGGATAGAAACCTGAATAGGATTCAGATGATCAATTAAAGCCTCTGTAAGGACTTTTTTGAATGCGCCCCAGTTCATATCTTGGCATTCCTTGGCAACTTCCTGTACAAAAGTATCACATAAGTTAAGCCGGTGAAGCATCATTATTGTCATAAGCAGCATATTATTGTGGTCAAGCATTCTGCATGAACATTATATTTTTCACTTGGTTCAAAGATTGAGAACACAATAAAAGATTTGTACCCAAAATAGAATAAGATATTGTTTGATCGGGAAGCTCCAATCTTCTAACACAACAAAGACCTTTTCTGCTAGTTAGCTCAGGTAGGCACACATTCCCCCCATCACATTTTCATGATTGCATTTATCTGTTTCTATTTGGATCTGGGCTCTTATTTGGTTTTTCAAATTTATACGATGGCATGATAAATGCAAATTTTAAACATAGGATGACTTCAGGAGAATGATACAAACTAATAGCTTAAAAAGTAGCTATTGAATACATGACAAACAAGGTGGAGTTTCAAGTTTCCAACTCGGAAACTGGTAAATAATCAATAAAGAACAGATCTTAATATATCACTCAAAATGTCATCTCTAATAGCGATTGTGAAAAACCAAAGACATAACCACAAGAAATATCAAAGCATTTTATTTGTCATTGTCATATTAGTAATGTAATGGCCACATGTCAGATGCATTGTTCCAGGAAATCAGATCTATCCTGGAGTTTCAGCTGAAAAGGGTAGGAAAGGCTAGACTCTAAATCCTGAAATAGGAAAAGAATGTGGAGGGAGAAGTTTTTTATTTTATTTTTTCCTTTTTTATGCATCAAGATGTTCCCAGAGATGGGCAGGATGGAAAGGATAAAAAGAACAGAGAAAAATGATCAAACACACAAAAGTAGTTCTTTTAAGGAAGACATTGATTCCATGAAACTAATGGTCCAAAAACTTAAACTTATGGAGTAAGGTGTTTAATTATTTTTATGTCTTAGTATTAAAACTACATGTGGGCGCGTGACAACTTTTAAGAGGGTCTCAAATTCGTGGAATATTAAATGGAGTGAATATAGGAGTCTCATAGGATTTGAACTCAGAATATTCTGCTCTAATATTATGTGAAACAAGAAGAAAAATACCCATAAAGTTTAAGCTAATGGAGTAAGATGTTTTGAATATATATAAATATATAGACATACACACACACACACACACTTACAATCCTTATACCATCACTTTTAAAAAGAACATTAATAAACATGTGAAACAAGCTATCTCCTCTTATCCTTTCCTACCCACCTTCACTGAAAGAGGAAATAAGAAACATCACACTTCAGCACTCTTCATACCCTTCCTTATCTCCTCTCAAACACCTATATAACTGCTATGCGGAAAGAGAAAACCACAAATCACACAGACAAACTAACTACCAATTTCATCTTTTGTGTCAATTCAGTAAATGCAATGCATTACAAGAGTCTAGAATCATAATAAAGGGAGGGATGTTAGATGCAGGCCATATCAGCAGTGAAGATTAAACACCTCTCTTGTCTTGCTTGTTATGAGCTGATAAACAGACAGGAGATTGTTGCATTCTGGCCTATCAGGATTGTCAAATTCCAGTCTGAACAAATAACAGCAAGCAAGTCAAGAAAAAAAGGGAAAAAATAGCACATGCTTCATCTTATAAGAAACTTTGGTTTAGAAACACAATAAAAACAGAAAGAAAAAGAGAGATAAGAAACCAATGAAGATAACCATGATGATAAAAAAAAAAAAAAAAAAAAAAAAAAAAAAAAAAAGAAGGCAAACAAAGGGAAAAATGTTTAAACAAAAATATACCCAGGAAATGAGTCTGTTTTGCAGCGTTTTATCTTGTTTGCAATTACCTATAGTAGGAACAAGAATGCCAATATTAATAATGGGACAAAAATTCAAAACCAACGCCAAGCACACCAAATATGTCAGAAACTCTCTGTGAAAAAGTACCAATAATGTAATATTGTCATCGAATAAAGGAACGGTGGACAAATATCACATCTTGCTAATTACAAATATATAAGAGATTTACTTGACATCCTTCTTGTCACCATTAAATCCTAGAAACAGGATCTGTATTCAGCTCAAATTAACCTAATATTGCTCACTTGTATTATTTTAGTTATATAGCTTGAAACGGTATTCAAAGAGTCGAGGAAATGACTTAACACTTTGGTTGCCTAAAAGACCAACCATTCGAATAAATATTATATAACGGTGGCACTACTATGAAAGCAGAAGCATTAACAAGAAAGTTAAGAGAGTTTGGCCCTTATACTAATCAAGGAGGTCACACAGAGTCCTTTTATTCTGAATCATCACGTGCTCAAACATAATCCAATGGACATTAATCAAAAGAGGAAGCAACAGAAAATTCAACCTGCTACAAACCACTTCAGTCAGGAGTAGACTTCTCATTTTTAATGCACAAATGCTTGAAACAAATCAATTAGTAGAAAACCTAACATCCTAAGTTTACATATGCAAATAATGACTACAAATCACTATCCACAAAATATCAAACTAAAAGGATACTAACCACAATATAATACCAGATTAGTTGCAAATGGAGCTTGCTGCCTAATTTGCAGAAGCTTGTTCATTTCAATGTTAAGGTGTTTTTCTACAATGGGAAAGAGGGTTGATAATTTAACCGTTAACCTACCATTACAGGGATAGTCTCCCTGTCCATGATCAGAGGACAAAAAGACCAAGGTCATATATAAAGTTTTGGCAGCTTCAAACATTTGGCCACATGCAGTCAATAATTGAAACAGCTTACATCTTTTGGGTCTAATAGATTAATCCGAGACAGGTCAGACGGTGAAGACTTGGACATCTGCAGTAAGGACCGAATAAAGGCTGTCAGTCAAAGCCAATTCACAACGAGAGAGAGAGAGATCATCAGAACATCATTTCGCCACAATTTCAGATAAATGGATTGGTTGAACAAAAGCAAGGACAGTAAAATTGGTTGTGGAAGAGAGACCCACCCTCCTTGTCTCTAGGCCATAATAAGATAATCCACCATTATAAGGAAAGAAAAGATTTTAAAGTTTCAAAAGCCAAACAAGCTTCAACCTGGTTGGCTGAATTCAGCACTCTGACAGAAAAGTCCCAGGTCCAAGAAGGGAGATAAATCGGGATTCTGAACAGCAAGTCTCATTAGCAAAAGACTATTTTAGTAACCCTACCGAGAACAGCAGGCATATATAAAATATAAGTGCCTCAGACCTTTTGAAGATGTGATCAGTCAAAGAAAAGGAGAATCACCAGAAATCTAGTGAAAAGACCCAAAAACTGAAAATAAATTAACAATAGAACTCTCTGTCTACAGATGAACCAAAATAAGTATGAAGTATAAACCTCTGATTCTCCACTTCAGTCATGCCAAAAAGTGTGTGCATCATACTATAGTGGTTAGAGAAATGAACATTATTATATTAGGGCTGTAATAAATTTGAAGAAGAAATTTCAAATTGTGAATAACCTTTGAAAGACCATCTGTGAGGGACATCACCCGGGCTCCAGCTGGTGGTATAAGGGGCTCAGGGACCTACATCCATACAATCATGTATTGAGAATCATTCACTTTGCAAGCTAGAATAAAGAGTCAGAAGAAAATCCACCTTAAAAATTGCACCACCTCTCCTGTGACCAAGTTAAAATGAGAAAAGTCAATTTTCTGATCATTACATATATGCTAAAAACCATACTCAAAAACCCACTGAATTTGTTATTTATGTCCATTTGAATTAAAAGTTTTTCATACCCGCCTAATTTCTTCCACTTTCTTCCTCCATATAAATAATTTACACGCTCAGCAAGCTCTCTTGTCAACTCCAAGTGTTGTTTCTGGTCTTCACCAACTGGGACAAAATCAGACTGCAGAGGCATGCTGCAATTAATATAAATCATGTATATTAAAAGAAAATTAAATCAAATATGCACACTTGCAACTGCAATGTTACAGGACGGAATGTTGCACAAATATTGCCACAAAATCCAATACCACAATAAGTTCATGTTGAGTACTTGATCTTTCCTCAAGTATGCAACAATTAAGACTTGAAGTTACATCAAAAAAAAAAAGGAAGAAGAAGAAGACTCGAAGAAAATATTGAACAAATCTTGAGTATCAAACAAATTCTAAACAAAGAAAACTAAATTGTCACAAACATGTAATGCACAAATAAAAGATTACCTGATACAAGAGAATGTCAGAGGCCATGAGAACAGGATAAGTCAGGAGAGCAACCCCAACATTTTCATCCCCCTAGAAATGTCAAGACCATGCATGGTTTATTGCTTAAATTCCACGAAGTTAAAGAGTATAAAAATACCAGGAAAAAGATACTAGCAACAATTACAAATGAAAAAAGGGTATTCAACAGCATAATGCAGGCAGGGTTAGTTAAAACTAACATTAAGAACTCTATTCTTATGTACATGTTTAAAAAAATGGCAACAGTAAGCAGCAATTCAGCATGGATAACATAACAAATGAACATGAAGAATAAATTCATGCAAGTTTGCACACCACTAAAACTATAAGTTCAGTGGACACTGAACAACACTTCCCTAGAAACAAAAAATAAAACCTTCAGGAGACCTACATGATAAAATAAAGATACCTCCACGTTAAATACATTATGTTTATTAACATCCAGAAGTAAGGCTGAAAGTTGATGACACACGAATGCATCACAAAGTGGCAGAGATATAGAAATATGCAGACTTTTAGTGATGGCCTTTAAAGAAAGTAGTTAACAAGGCACGGTGCATAAAAAATCCAGCCAGTAAGCATGTCTGTATAACACCATTGACTGACTTAGAACAAGTAACTTGTTACAAACTTGACCAATGAAAAGCAATCTCGGTTAAAAATGGTGCCTTTATTATCACGAGGCATTAGTGAGTTGCCATCATACCTCAAGTTCAGGCTGAGGTTCACTAACCAGGCTGACCATAGGAGGTAAAGAATAGTTCATAGTGAAAGATAAATTTGAGGTTACCTTCAGCTACAATAATGATTAGAGTGCCAAGCGAGCCTCTTATGATAGCATAGAAAAGTGGAAATTTTGGACATGAAAAATACCATATCATGACAATGATAATTTACTTATTTTCGGGATTCATATGCAAGTCATTGAATACTTCAACTCTTTGAATGTTGACCTACCTACTTTTTTTTTTTGGGGGGGGGGGGGGGAATTTATCCTTTTAGCTAGTGTTAATATGAAGCACCATTCGGTTCATCTAATTCATCATCATCTTAACCCTCTCATCAATTCCGTCAAAAGTGTTCAACAAAGGCTCCTAAAGCTCTTGGAAAAGGCTCAGAAATCTGACCAAACAAGGCCAGAATTCTGGCCCATTTTTGGTCCAATCAACGGCCCAAATAAAGGACCCATTCGGGCCCCATTAAAATCTCATGAAGGGAAGCCATTAGGCTGCCCAGCTAAGGGCCAAAAGGGCCCATTCGGCCCAAGGGAGGGAAGGCTTAAAGCCTTCCCCCAACAGCTAGTTGGGAGGGCTACCTCTCCCTTTGGTCTCTCATTTGTAATGCCTCGTCCCTCTATAAATATGAGGCCTCCCAAGACTTCTATTCTCATAATTAAATGCCTTCTTTCTACTATGTATTCATTCCTCAAAGATCAATAAATTTCAGAAGTTTTTCATACAATTCTTAGTTCATCATTTTTCGTATCTTCAACAGCTAGTTGCTATCTAATTAATTACATTGACTTTAATCACAATTCAAAAAAGCAACAAAGTTCAAGAACTAATACCAGATTATTCCAAACCATGGTATAATCTGCCTAAAACCATACAGAAGGGCAACCCTAAAAGCAGTGCTAACAAGGTAGAAAGGAATTAAAATGGCACTTCACTGAATTAAATATAACTAAGCCTTCACGTCCGACATTGGTACTCACAGGCTGCACTTTTTTTCCCCCCCAAATCATCTATCAAAGGCCATATAGGAGTTGTAGTGGTGAACTCAAAAATCAAGAGAGAGCTCTGTATTGCAAAAACTTACCGCCTTTCGAGATTTTTCTTTAAACTGAATCATTCTGTTTAGCCAACCAATGGGTGTCACAGAGCTCAGCAACCACATCAATTCTACATGAGCCCGAACATGAGATTGCACAAAGACAGAGGCCTGCATATAACATCAAAATTAGAACCATTTACCATTGATAAATGACAATATTACATAGCTCAAAAAAAAAATGAAATAGAATAGTTTCTTTGTTATAAATTGATAAATAACAATAGCAGTATCATACCTTGGAGGTATCAACACCACATGCTAAATATATGGCTGCAGTGCCCCTTGTTGCTTTAGATAGTTGTTGGGTATCATATGGTAAAGTTATCTATCAATGATGAATTAAAGAACAAATGCCAGGAGAAAAAAAAAATCCAAATAAGTAAAACCAAAGGAAAATGCATCTCCTACAATAGCATATAAAGGATGGATCATCATCACGTATAAGCTAATGCTTAGCAACCAACTTCTACAAATAAATATTAGAAGGTAGAATAGGCATGAAAACACCAAGAACCAAGGCACAAGTGGTTCTCATGAAACGAAAAATAGGCTACACTTATTTGATAATACAGACATGAGATATAATTTTGGATAGCTGATTGCTACCATAAACATATTTATCAATGATCACAGATTGCTAACGGAAGTCAAGATTAAGGACACAAGAAAACAAGCATCCCAGCACTCTCATCCATCAATACCTCAAGAGAAACCTCCCCTACAAGGGAGATTCACAGCAATATCTAGTAATATCCTCCTAACAATAAGGCAACATGGCATTTGCTCACTAAAAAATATGTAACAATATCATCTTCCAGGATAATCATTACCACCATGGCTCAGCCTTTTTTGCAGCTTGGTTTGCATCAAGAGCTTCCCACTTTTGATATTTACAATTATTAAGCATGTCTACTATCTCCTCAGAGTAGTCTCTTCCAGTCAAAGAGCTTCTCCTTTGCAAGTACAAGAGGGGGGGGGGGGGGGGAGGGGGGGAGGGGGAGAAAGGGAGGGGAGGCCTAGATCGAAATCTAGGGTTCTTAGGCTTCACACCTAAGAAAAGACTATATCTCACAATCTGGAAAAATGTTTATTAATCAGAAAAAAATTGCCCTTTGAAAGGCTACATAAGTGCCTATTTAACCTATTCAAATATGACAATAAAAAATAGGTCTATCAAAGATAACAATCAGTTAAGAAAACAAGAACCCAGAACTATCAAAGAAACAATCTAGTCAAGAAAAAAGGACCACAAAGAACAATTCAAGAGGATCTAAAATATTTAAAATAAATCCCAACTAGATCCCATTCTATACCCAAACCAAAGCTTTACGCAAGGTTGTGCCAACGCATGCTGAAAGAACGACCGTAAGCATGAGCTATCAGAGAGAAGCTCCACCTAACCATACAATTTCTTCAACTTCGAATGTAAGCTTAGAATGTCATTTGTAGTGAATCATCACCATGGTATATGGTCAAATCTTCAATGTTGAAGACCTTATGCCTATGGCAAGTCAAGGACATAAGCACTGATCCTCCATTAAGGATTTTATAGGGTGCTCTTGAGTGATTCAATTTCTAATAAGAAACCTAATAGGGTCTTGCGATCATCCATGCTCCTTCCCCAAACGGGGCATGAATCCAACTCTCAGCCTAAAGGCCACAGGGTTCAATTGGTAAAGGAACCAAACAATTGGCTTCTTAGGCTCCAACCACTTCAAGGTACTATTATATTGTAGCAAACTAAATCATAAAAAGTGTCAAATTCCAACTAGAAGTATGGCTCATTACGAGAGTTTGTGGATGAAAATAAAAGGTTGGTTTGAACCAAAAAACCAAAAAAAAAAAAAAAAAAAAAAAAAAAAAAAAAAAAACCCCCCATTTTAAAGTGTTCATAGGTTGTAGCACAATGATTTTATTCTCATGTATGAAATTCTGCCATATGATACACGATCATAGAGCCATGGATGTGCACTTGAAGGGATAGACATGCATAGGATGGAATCACTATAAGCTCCACACCCAGTTGTAGCTTCCAAAAACAAACACCACATCATGCTATTACAATGATGAGCTTCTTAACATGTTCCCCGCATAGTGTTGGATGGCTCACGGTAGTTGCCGACTCACAACAGATCATCTGATATTCTCCATAGTCAAAAGGTATAAGAGATATGAGAAGCACCCTTATGGTTTTCCTAAATTTTTTTATCCATTAGGTCTTTTGTGACTTGTCGATCTTGTGGGAATTTCCAAATTCTCCACTTTGACTTGGATGGTTCAAATATTTGTTCTCCATTTAATCTTGAGTTCCTCAAATTCATGTATTCGATCACACTCATCTAATGAATTTCACGATGTTCAAAATAGGTTATAGAGTGTAAATAGCCCTCTTGTAACTTAGCTTTCATTTTCCAAGCTAAGGATTGGCTTGGCGACCTCTTCATCTTAGATATTCCATATCATACAAAAATTCGGAGCCAATCACAAATATGACAACATCGATTTTGCCTTATTTGGGACTTCATCTTGATTCCAGTCAGATGGGGAAGGTTTTGTGTTGCATGCCCTTCATCATTGTGCTGGTCCAATTGTTAGTTTTAATTGTTTCACTTCTGATATTGCCTTTAGGCGTTAACTCTTGAACTCAATTCAGATTAGTCACCATGGTTGTACAGAGAAAAATCTTAAAATTAATGCAGACTTCGGCTGGGGGGGGGGGTAGTTGGTGTAGGAATAGTGTTGAAAGTGAAAGGAAAATTAAGAAGGATGCCTGATCAAACCTAGGGTTCTTAGGCTTCACACCTAAGAAAGGAAGGCATAAGTGCCTATTTATAGAAAAATAAGTTAGAAACCCTACTCAAATATGACTCTTCTCCGGTGAGAAAAACCAATTCATATAAAAATATGACTCTATATAAAGATAGCAATCTAGTTAAGATAAACAAGGACCCTTAGAAATATTAAAAAAAAAAATTTAGAAAAATCTAGTCAAGATAAACAAGGACTCCATCTAAAGATACAATTCTAATCAAAATAAATCCTATCTACCATAAGAGATATGATCTAAAATATTTAAAATAAATCCCAACTAGATCCTTCATTATCGTCCATATCCCAAACCAAAGGGCTTTGACTTGCACGTCTCCGAAACTTTAGAGGTTGTTGCCAAGTGCCCCCATCTCCCCCCGGCTTAAAGAACTACAGATCACAAAAGTCGGACTTAGATCCTGAATTCCAAGGTCCAGAAACAGCCCACCATGGAAAGCATTGAAGACCCAAGAAGGGCAGCCCCAAGGCTGCCCATTTAGGCCCAAAAAGGACCCAGCTCTTGGCCCAAAAAGAGGAGCCAAGGTCTGTCCCCAACGGCTTGTAAACTAGCTGTTGGGAAGCATCCCAAACAGCCATTTTACTAGCCGTTTGGGATGGGGCCCACTGGTCAGTTGGCAACCCCTTTTCTCTCCTCTTTTCCCTCTCCTTTGTTGTCTTCTTTCTCCCCTTGTAGTCCTATAAATAGAGCACTCCTTCCTCTCCCAAAAGTATGAGAAAATGCTCTCAAATCTCTCTATGTATTCTCTTACTATTCTTCAATAAAATTCAGAAGTATTTCTTCATATCTTGTGCTGTATGTTTTATAATTTAATATGGTATCCGAGCAAACTTCGATCCCTTCCTCTTCTAGGTTGGGTGACACTCTTCCCTCCATCAACATTGCCCAAATGCAAAACCTCACCTCAATCCAATTAAAGGGAGGAAACTACTATCAATGGGCAAGTGTGATGAAAAAGACTCTAAGTCTTCACAATCTAGAGGGTCCCATTCTTGACGATCCAATTGAAGATTCGGATCCAACCTATAGAGAATGGAGGAAGCGGGATGATCAAGTATTCTTTCTTCTCCTCAACTCTTTTGATGAAACACACAAAACTATGGTGACTTGTGCTCCCAATGCAAAACTAATATGGGACACAATGTTCTCTCTTTATGGCCAAGAATCCAACCTTGGCAGAATTTTCGAGCTCAAACAACGAATTTCAACTATCAAAAAGAAAGGGAAGTCACTTCCTCAATACTTCGGGGAATATACGAATGTTTGGAATGAGCTCTTCACTCTTCGCCCAAATTCCGTAGATCTCAAAGTCCTCTAAAAGAGGAAAGAAGAAAAAATTTTTGGTCTTCTCATGGGTCTAGATGACTCATACTCTCCCCTTAGACAAGAAATTCTCTGAATGAAGGAATTTCCTTCATTTGGAGAAGTACAAAATATGATCTAATGGACAGAAGTTAGTATGCGCTTAGAAGAAAACTCCAAAATTAGGCTTGAAGCTCAAGGTCACATGGCCACTATTGAAGAGCACGTGGCTGCCAAAGCGCATCAAATTCCCAAGAAAAATGAAGTATGTGCTCATTGCAAGAAAAGATGACACATAAAAGACAAGTGTTGGGGCCTTTATCCTCATTTAAAGCCCAAGACCTTCAAACCAAGGGAAAAACTTTCCGGGCAGCATGATGCACTTCACGCCAAGCTTCAAGGACCCACCATGGCTGAGTTCGCTGCCCTTCGAAGTCAACTCAATGATATCTCCAAGAAGTTCCAACAACTTGCTCCCTCTAATGGTAAAAATCAAAACACTTTATTTTCTTTCAATTCCGAAGATTTTCTCATTGATTCGGGGACGGACCATCATATGGTTAGGGATAAAAGAAAAATCAAGCGTTTTAAAAAACTCCCCAACCATAAGATAGTCCGCGTTGCCAATGGACAAGATTTGAAAGTTGAGCAAATTGGGGAAATCGAACCTTTTGAAAAAACATCAAATGCTTTATTTGTTCCCCAACTCACTTCAAATCTTTTGTCCATTAGCAAGGTCACTAAGGATCAAGGGTGTAGAGTTGTTTTTGACCCAAATACTATTACTTTTCAGGACCTAAGTCGAATCAATTGATTGACAAGGGTTCTAAAAGAAGGGATCTATATTTTTGGATCAAAAGCATCATACACTCGTAGCTCGTGTCAAAGAAGATGCATCTCTTTGGCACAAACGTTTTGGACATCCTAGTTATCAAGTTTTAAAGCGTCTATTTTCAAGCATTAATGTTGAAGATAGACATTGTAAAGTTTGTATTTTGGGAAAAGAACTCGATCAATGTATCCAAATTCAAAAATGATTTATAAAAATACTTTTGATTTATTTCATTCGGATTTGTGGACCTCACCCATTATGTCTCATTTGGGTTATAAGTACTTCATTACTTTTGTGGATTAAAAAACTAGGTACAGTTGGGTTTATCTCTTAAACACCAAAAATCAAGCTTTCAAAACTTTCAAAAACTATGAGAGATATGTAACGAAACTTTACAATGTCAATATTAAAATCTTAAGAACAGACCATGGTGGAGAATTCACTAATTTGAAATTTGAAAACTATCTTAGAGAGAATGGCATTGTACATCAAATGTCTTGTGTATACACACCTCAACAAAATGGGGTGGCCGAATGAAAAAATAAGTACATATTAAAAATAACTAGAGCTATGATGTTTCATGCAAATATGCCTAAGAAATTTTGGTGCAATGTGGTAAAAACTGTTGTCCATTTAATAAACCTTATCTCATCTCAAGTCTTAAATGACAAATCACCCTTAGAAATCCTACTAGATAGAAAACCTAAGATATCTCATCTTAGAACATTCAGTTGTGTGTTATATTCATATTCCATCACACATGAGGGATAAGTTAGATCACAAAGGTAGAAAGTGCATATTTTTAGGCTATGCTTCCTTTGAAAATGGATATAGATGTTATGATCGCAAGACTAACCGAACATACACATCTAAGGATGTGATATTTGTGGAGAATGGGTTCTTTTTTGTAGATAATGAAGACCAACAACCATCAAAGGAGGAGAGCGCTCCAAGCACGTGGGATTTCTTGCTTCTCCCAAATCAATCATCTCCACCTATTGAAGAAGGAACCTTCCAAGAGACTAATGAGCAATCTCAAAGCAATGTGGGAGAAGAATCAAACTCCATAGAAGAGGAGGTAGCTCACACTTCAGGGGGAGAACAAGAAACCTGGAAGGAAGAGTCATCCGAGCATGTTGAGGAAGAATTAGATGCATCACTTTCTCAACTTAGGAGATCAACAAGGGTGAAACGACCTCCTTCAGAATGAAAATTTTACTATAACCTCATCTCCACCGATCATCCTCTTTCCGATTATTATACTACCTCACTTGTTTCTTCAAGCCACCAAGCCTTCTTGAATGGGATAGATAAAGAACAGGAGTCTAAGACATTCGTGGAAGCATTTAAGGATCCAAGGTGGAGAAAAGCCATGAAGGAGGAGCTAGACGCTTTATCCAAGAATGGAACATGGGAGATCACATCTCTACCCAAAGGCAAGAGGGTCGTAGGATGCTAGTGGGTGTACAAGATTAAATACAAGAGCGATGGATCAATTGAAAGGTTCAAAGCAAAGACTTGTGGCTAAGGGATTCACTCAAACCTATGGGATAGATTACAAGAATACTTATACCCCTGTCGCCAAAATGAACACCATTAGAGTCTTGATGTCACTTGCGGTGAATCATGGATGGAGTATGTTCCAAATGGACGTAGCAAATGCATTTCTCCAAGGAGACCTCGAAGAAAAAGTGTTCATGCAACTTCCTCAAGGACTTCAACATCAAGAAGGAAACGTATGCAAATTACGTAAGTCTATCTACGGCTTGAAACAATCTCCAAGGGCGCGGTATACGAAATTAAGCCATGCTTTCCTTAGTAATAGATGTACTAAATGCCACAATGACTCATCTGTTTTCATTAGGAAAAACAATGATAAAGTAGTGATAGCCTTAGTTTATGTGGATGATATCATCATTACTGAAAATGGCATGCATTTGATAAACATAGTTAGAAATTTCTTGAGATCTAAGTTTGAAATTAAAGATTTAAGGAGACTAAAATATTTTCTAAGAATTGAATTAACCTATTGTAATAATGGGCTAATTCTATTCCAAAAGAAATATACTCTTGACCTTTTACAGGAAACAAGGAAACTTGGAGCAAAATCGGCTTGTAATCCAGTAGCCACCGCTAGACCACTAGTAGATGATGAGAAACTTTTTGAGGATGTAAAGAGATATCATAGACTTGTAGGACAGCTCATCTACCTCACCATCACCATCCCGGATATAGCTTTTGCAGGGAGTCAAGTTAGCCAGCACATGCATGCTCCGAATAATGGACATTGGAGAGCGGCCGAACACATCCTTTACTACCTCAAGGGATCTCCCAGATTAGGCATTAGGATGAACAATGGAAGTTCACAAATTGAAGGCTTTTGCAATGCAGATTGGGTGAGCGACTCAAACGATAGAAGATCCACCACTGGGTTTTGCATGTTTGTGAGAGGCAACCTAGTGGCATGGAAAAGCAACAAGCAACACGTAGTCTCAAGATCTAGTGCAGAAGCCGAATATAGAGCAATGGCATCAGCGGCTAATGATCATGTGGTTGAAGGCCCTAGTGGAGGAATTAGGGTTCAAAGTCACAACTCCAATCAACCTACATTATGACAATCAATAGACTATCCACATTGCTTCCAATCTGGTGTTCCATGAAAGGACGAAACATATAGAGGTTGATTGTCACTTCATCCGACAAAAAGTGGAAGAAAAGCTCATTACCACGCCTCACATCAAAGGAAAGGAGCAACTAGCAGACATCTTCACCAAAGGAGGAACCGCAACTCATCTTCAAGAAATCATGAGCAAGTTGGGCACTATCAATATTTATGCACCAAGGAAAACATTGAAGACCCAAGAAGGGCAGCCCCAAGGCTGCCCATTTAGACCCAAAAAGGACCCAGCCCTTGACCCAAAAAGAGGAGCCAAGGTCTGTCCCCAACTCTAGTAAACTAGCTGTTGGGAAGCATCCCAAACGCTATTTTACTAGCCGTTTGGGATGGGGCCCACCGGTCAGGTGGCAACCCCTTTGCTCTCCTCTTTTCCCTCTCCTTTGTTGTCTTCTTTCTCCCCTTGTAGTCTTATAAATAGAGCACTCTTTCCTCTCCCAAAAGTATGAGAAAATACTCTCAAATCTCTCTATGTATTCTCTTACTATTCTTCAATAAAATTCAGAAGTATTTCTTCATTTCTTGTGCTGTATTTTTGATAATTTAACAGATAATTGTGACTTTCTCTCTCACCCACGGTTTAATTGAGAGCCTCACCTTTCTGTACCTGAGTATCAGTCAAAAAGTGGTGTAATACTAAGGAAAACAAGTCTCCTTCGTGCACTTAAGAAAAATCCTTGAAAGAAGAACTTCATTTGATAGTTTACCGAATAAAATCAATTCAAAAGCTTAGTTATTACATTGGGTCTCCTTAGATATTTACAGACTAAGTTATACCTTGAGGAGAGACACTTAAAGCGAAACTCTAATAACCAAATCCAGATCTAGATCTGAATTTATACCAATCTTATTCAATCTAATCTCCTAATCAACTAAACTATTTAATCAAGATTCCTAATTTGGGTTACTATGCCAAGAGTTCAACTTAATCTTGGAATCTCATCCCCTAATGGATTAAAATACTATTTTCTTAAATAATAGTCTCCTTCGGGACTTAGAACTCCCTTATGCCCGTCCTTTATCTCCTGGCTGGGGTTTGCTCACTGAAATTAGGGTTTCAAACTTCATTAGGCCACTGTCCTTTCTGCCTGATTTTTTGTTTCCTCAAACTATTTTCAGTGTTATGTTGATTGCTCCAATCACTTTTGTCAATCGTGACAGTCTACTCAGAGGTCCTTAAGAAATCCAGATCTGGACAATACCTCATCTCGTTCTCCACTAGGACTCTCGACTCTACTGAGCAGATCTTCTCCAATACCTGTGATTTTTGGTTTCCTCAAGCCTTTTCCTTAATATTCTTGATTGCTTGAGTTAGAACATCATTCGTATTATGTTTGCTCAAAGGTCCTGAAGAAGCCACATCTGGGTAGAACATCTTGGCACGCGGGCTAGCATGGGCTCTATGTGCCATAGCCGGTCCCAACTCCACTTCTATGCGCTTTCTCATGTCTTTTAAGATTCCTAAGTGTCTTGATACCTCTAGAACTCCTTTGCTCATGTGCGGCATGGGGATGGCATTAGGGTGCTCAGTACCTAAGTGTCATATGCATGTGCTGCCTACATGTGTTGTGGCCTATGCAACTAGCTCAATGGCTCCTATGGGTTGTTGTCTTGCTGCTACACGTTGATGTCTTACCCCAACTTCTCTGATGGATTGTCTTAGGTCCGTAACAATCGTCCCCTTGGAGAATGACCTTATCCTCAAGGTCGAATGTGAGAAAGGCTCGGTTAAAGTGATTCACGTCTTCCCATGTGGCATCTTCACCGAGGTTTTTCCACTTCACCAAGACTTCATATCGCCTCTGATCTCCATGTCTAACCACTTGGCTACTCATGATATGTTCTGGTTGCATTAGCACATTCCATCCTTGGTGTAGGAAGATAAAACCGGTGGTACGGGCTTTGGCTCCCAAGTGATTTGCTTAGACTTATTCAAAAGAGTCCTGATGTCTTTGGGGGCTAGAGGGTCATTCTTGAAGAGTTGAGTATCCTCCTTGGACACGTCTTTGGTGGTTGGTTGAGGTGAGATTTGGATCGTAAAGATCTGACAACCTTTTTTGCTCATGGACCGCATAGAGGCCATTTCAACTCCCTTGACAAAAGCTCGGTTGTCCATCTTCAACTTGATCCATTGGCCTTCATGTAAGAATTCCATCTCCATACACTTGTAATCAGCAGCAATTCAGCCTAATTTCTCAAGTCATTACACTCCAAGGACAACATCCAAACCTACTAGTTGCAAAGAATAGAGATCAACTTGCAACTCCAATCCTTGGATTCGTAGATTCACTTTTTTATGTAATTCATGGCATTTGAGGTTTTCCTCACTTGTCACCCAAACTTCAAACTCTTCCACTCTTTCAACAGGTAGTCCTAAAGATTTGGCAATCCTAGGATTGATGAAATTAAGGGCAGCTCCATTCTCGATCAACAAAGTCACTTCCCTCTTGCCAATGTGTACACTCGTGCGCATTGTCTTGGGTCATTCGATTCCACCCATAGTATGGATGGTAACCAACGAATCCTCCTCATGATTCTACTCCTCTTGAGCCATAGTTTCATAGAAAAAAGGCTCTTGGTCCTCTGGATCTATAGGCTGTTAGGATTCCTCCTCACTTATGGGCTCTACCATGTAGATTTGTGGAGTTTTACACTTGTGGCCGGGCTAAAACTTGTCATCACAATTAAAACAGAGCCCTTTTGCTCTTCTAGCCTCCATCTCTCCGTAGGATAGCCTTTTAACTGATGATGGTAGGGATTTGGGGTGGTTTGACTTGGCTGCACTTGCGACTAGTACACCAAAAGGCCACAGTGTGCTACTGCAAGCTTGTGCAAAGCTGTGGGCTGCCAAGGTGTTTTGAGGCCTTGCTGTCCATCGGATGTCTTGCAACTGATGTTCCTTGAGTCTTACAATCTCCAAAGCATGCATTAATGATTTGGGACGCTGCAACTTAACCTCAATGGCTAGCCAGCTTATGCTTGAGACCAACCACAAAGGCTCCAATCAATGCTTTCTCGGGTCAATCAACACGGGTGCATAGTTTTTCGAATTCCTTTTGGTTATCCCCTCAAGGAATCTGTTTGTCTTAACTTCGAGATGACATCATTATAATCAACATAACTTGTGTCAACAAAGCATTGCATCATCTCTTTGACAAAACGATTCCACGACAAGTTTTTGTGACTTGCATAGTACCGTTCTTTGAACCATGACATCCATTACTGCGATTCGTCTTTGAGGTAGAATCCAACGATTTTAACCCTCTCATATTTCTCTGCAGGATAGTAGTTTAATTAGATCTCGACTCTAGACACCCATACACACGGATCTCCCCCATAGAACTTGGGAAATTCAAGATTATGTGCTGCTGTCCACTGCCTTGGTTCACGGTGGCTTCTCCACCTTTCTCTCGGCCATTCATCGGCTTCTTGGGCAGTAGGCATGATGTGATCTTCCTCCCCACTACTAGAGGATTCAGATTTAGGCTTGTAAGGATCAGATCTAGACTCCTCATCACTGGTTATGAACTGGACAGCACGAGAGGTGGGTAGATCTCAGCCATGATTGCGTCTGCTGCGTTCAGCACTCGATCCGGGCTGCATATTTCACAGCATCTCCATCATGGCTCACACTTTTTGCTCCAAATGAGCCACACACTCATTGGTTTCTGGCACGGTGGTGTTGGTTTGAGCTAACTAGTTAGTATTTTGTGCAATGTGGTTCTTCACAACATCAAGACGCTCACATTGAGTAAATTGCTTTGCTTGCTCGGCCATGGGATGGTTTGGTGTGCTCTTGCCCCTTTAATGGATTGGATGCTATCCTCTTAATGAATACACCAAACTGTTGGAGCTACGGGGAGTTGGACTCGATGTTTACAAGGTTATAGGGTGCAAAAACCCTCTCATAGCAATTATGCCACACGAAAGGGTTGGCTTGGACAAATGTAGTTGGGTTAGGGTTGATAGTTGTGGCTTTCTCTCTCACCCACGGTTTGATTGAGTCTCACCAATTTGCACCTGAGGATCACTCGAAAGGTGGTGTAACACTAGGGAAAACAAGTCTCCTTCGTGCTCCTAAGAAAAGTCCTTGAAAGAAGAAGTTAACTAGATAATTTATTGAAAAAAATCAACTCAAAAGCTTGGACAATACATTGGGCCTCCTTAGGTATTTATAGACTGAGTTATACCTTGAGGAGTGACATTTAAAGTGAAACTCTAATAATCAAATCCAGATCTAAATCTGAATTTAAATCAATTTTATCCAATCTAATCTCCTAATCAACTAAACTATTCAATCAAGATTCATAATCTAGGTTACTTTGCCAAAAATTCAACTTAATCTTGGAATCTCATCCTCCGATAACACTCTTTTCTTAAATAATAGTCTCCTTTGAGACTTAAAACTCCCTTCTGACCGTCCTTTATCTCCTGGCTACAGTTTGCTCACCGAACTTAGGGTTTCAAACTCCATTGGGCCACTATGCTTCTTTCTGCCTGATTTTTTGTTTCCTCAAGCTATTTTCAGTGTCATGTTGATTGCTCGAATCACTTTTGTCAATCGTGACATTCTGCTCGGAGGTTCTTAAGAAATCCGAATATGGACAATGCTTCATCTCGTGCTCCACTAAGACTCTCGACTCCACTGAGCAGATCTTCTCCAATTCCCGTGATTTTTGATTTCCTGGAGCCTTTTCCTTAATAATCTCGATTGCAACATTCGAATTATGTTTGCTCGGAGGTCCTGAAGAAGACGTGTCAGGGAAGGACACCTTGGCACGTGGGCCAGCATGGACTTTACGTGCCATAGCTGGTCCCGACTCCACTTTTGCGTGCTTTTTTGTGTCCTTTAGGATTCCTAACTATCTTGATACCTCTGGAACTCCTCTGCTCATGCGTGGCATGGTGATGGCATTAGGTTGCTCATTGCCTAAGTGTTGTGTGCATGTGCTGCCTGCATGTAGGTCTGGAACACATGGTCAATACAAACCCGTCAAGCTCAAGGTGCCCCTGTGTGACACTGCAGCTACACCTCCACCAAGTGGAAAGCCTGTAAATCTGCTCAGATATGGTGTTATGTCTGTCACACCCATACTGTTATGCTGTGACCATCATTAGCCTTCCCAACCATGACCCCAAGCCCTCAAGCTCCTTACCTAGTCTTGCTCAGAGAGAAAAATTCCCCACTTGGCAAAGCCAGCCCTCCTTTATAATGCAGCCTAGATATTTCCTAAACCAGAGCTCATTCTCTCACAGGCATATACATAAGAAACTCCTTATTGTAATTTTTAAGCTCCTTCAAGCATTCTAGTTTAAGAGCTACAAGTAAACTTGCATAAGCCTCCACTTTAAATCCTTCCAACCACTTGACAGAACCCATTTGACTACAATATTAAACCAGACATACTAAAGATGCTTCCATACACTCATGTGCATGTTAGTCGCCCTTAAATTATCTCATGGAGATCTTGAGACAACCAAACCACGCTTGTACTAAAGAAATAGGAGTTCACGAAATCTGCCCCCTAAAGCACTCTTTTGTAGCAGCCTTTTATCCTGCTATCCTCATTACAAAATCCACAGATCTCAATCCTAGTCCAGAAGTGTGCATTCCTACTTCACCTTCCTCTTGTCTGCTAACCACTTAAACAAAATGTCCAAGGCAAAAGTTGTTCGACCTGCTCTTATCATACCATCCACCACTCACCTTCGGGTGGGTATTAACTGCATAGAAGTGTAAAGACATATCCAAGATCCATGCATAGACTCACCTCATACTCATCACATTCATATAGAGATAGAGAGGGAAGCATCTCTCTTTTCTTGTTAAGAACAGCTTTATTACAAACTTAAGAGAAAATTTGGTTCTTTCCTTCATTTAAAAGTTTGATTTCATTTACAGAATATGAGAATTTTTCTAGTCTTAGAAGTACCGGACTGGACTAATGTCAAAGAAGTGTTTAAGCCACAAATACTGTGCGGAAAACTGAAGATGTGGCTGGAAGGTGTCAAACCACAAAATCTAGAGGCATACACCTCCCCAATGAAAATGTGTAGAAAATAGATTTGATCCAACCATGAAAATGAATAGAAAATAGGTTTGGTCCAACCAACTATACTCAATTCACTCAACTTGCTGAAAGAGCCAGACTCTTATCAATACAATATTTGGAACCAGAAATGTACCACCTAAACTCTAAACGTACCGCATGAAGATCCACAATGAAGAAGAGAGTATCATATGTATCCTGCATGGAGGAAGCAGAGAATCAGAGTAATTTATACTACACATAAGTAGTTCACTGCACTTCATATATCTTTACCACTCTCTGATTAGCACCAAGAGGATACCCATAAAAAACATGCAATAATAACATAAATAATAAGTAAAAGCATCACTTAGATCACTGCACAAAAAATTTTTTGTATTTGTTGCCATAACATCAATTTTAACACCACAGTGTCCCATTCTTAGATATGTTACCATTTGTTTATTTAACCCCATAAAATCTTTTACTTAGAACCTTCTTCGAAATTCTCTTCAAAGTTCCTTTCTGTAACAAATAAACAAGCCCAATGTTCTTAAAAGTGGACTCCTTGAAAGTAAGGTCCAATGAGAAATTGTCACAATTCATAAGTTGCAACAATATCAATCAGACAAATTATCTATGTCTCAAAGACAAATCTCATGTAAAGGATATAGTGGTAAATCATATCACTGCTATTTTGTATTTATCGGTCACTAACTTTGTTAATGATGCATCATTGTTAAACTAATAAGAAAACTTACACAACCTGAAGAGAAATCCAATTTTTTATGGCACCAAGATAATTTCCAAGGTGGACAGATCCTGTTGGCTGAACTCCAGAGACTACCCTCTTCCTATAAAGGAAACACCAATTTAAAACATATGCATCAAGAGAGAAAATATGGGAAATGATAAGGCACCCTAAATGAAACATCAAATTCATCATCCTGGTGAATACCATATCCAACCGTGTTCTTTTACAAATTCGTAATGTCTATCATGTGTATTTCAGACTAGCGTTCGGATGTAGAGGCATTTAATCAGGAGTTAGGTGACCTCTTTCTTGGAATTTGTACTTCATATATATACATTTAATATGATTTTGCGGATAAAAAATAATAAATTAATAAAGAATAGGATACTTATTAGTAGCTGAAGACATAAGGCACCCTAAATTACTTTATGCATCCGCAAGCATTTTTTCAATATCTCATTTTCTTCAAGTTATCCACTCACATATTTTAAACGGGACTTTTCTCAAACACTTTGTAGACACGATATCAGAATGCTTCAAATACTAAACCCTAAATTTTTTTAATAAAAAAGCCAAACATAGAGAGAGAGAGAGAGAAAAAAAAACACTACACATATTAGTAATTGTACTGAATTCAAAACAAATCAATGAAGAGCCACGTCTATTTCAAAAATTTTTTTTAAAAATTATAATTCTCACACAATTGAAGGGGGAAAAACATAATAACAATGAAATAATCTCCGAATAGAGAAATTAATCTTTTTAATCAAAAGATGAATCAAACTTGATCAATTGAGTGTAGGAATTACCTCGCCGGCGTCGTTTGAGTCTCGGAGACGACGGGCTCCGAAGCGGAGACATTAGAATAGGATCTGAGACCTGCATTGCGGCGAAGGACCGCTTCTGATGTTTTCAACAACTGGATTGGAAGTCTAGATTGTGACCTGCGTGAATTGAAATTGAAATCGAAATCGAAAAACTGCGAGATTTTAACCTAGAATTAGTAGATAGAGAGAGAGAGAGAGAATACAGAGAGGAAGTGAAGAGAGGGAGATGAGAGAAAACGGAGCGACTCATTCTTCTCTTCTACTTCTTCCGCCGCCGGCGTCGTAGTCTCTCTCTCTCTCTGTCCCTCTGGCTTTAGACTTGTAGCCGTTGGCTGGGCACGACAGATTGTCGTGAGTTCTATCCACCAGCGTCTATGTAAATGGATTTTTAGAAACTGAAAATTAGAAATAAAATGGACGGTCAGGATTGAATGCCGTGCGGGCTAATCAAAGGACGCGGATTTTGAATTTTTCTTATTTTTGTGAAAAAAAATAAATAATTAGAACAGAAAATTTTCAAAAAGTACTGGCACAACTTTCAAAAATTTCAAGTTCGTTTGAGCTTTAAAATGCCATTTTCCTTACAAAGGTATAAATAGCATTCATTTTGTTTGAAATATCAGATTTACCCCAATCACGTGTAGCATGTTTGGATTAACACACTCATAGCATAACATCATAATCATGAACAACGTTTCATTTCATTTTATCCCCCGAAGAGACAGCCAAACTGATCATAATCCTCCTCTCTCTCTCTCACTCTCCACCTAAAATTCCTAAATTCAAATTAACTAAAAAAAACCAACATTCATTTTAAATCACTGTAGATATTCGGAGAGAAGAGTAACGGGAATAGCGGCACTGACCCATTTTAGAAGGAAAATGGGCTCCAGATGGGCCTCATAACTTGTGAACCCAAGTCATACATGTTGGAGAATGCTCAGTTAAAAGAGATTTTCTCTGGGGGATAAATGGCCATAGGGCTTTTTATATAAATAATATTTTTTTTATTTAAAATTAAATAAATAAAATTTTTTTCTAAATTAGTGATGTCGCAATTTCAGATCGTGACATTTATTATATATTCTAATTTAAAAAAATAAAAACTTTATTTAAAAAAAAAAACTATGATATCGCGGTTAAAAATCACAATACAAGTGTCAGGGTCCCCGACCACGACATCCACGAGTGCCCACAAGAAGTGACCGCTTAGATTCTCAGAAATCCACAGCTGATGAGGATAATAAATCAGCAACTTACGAAAAACTTCAGATACGACGACTATGGAAGCGAATTGAAGAACTCCGGTCCAGTCAAAGAGGAAGTTCAGAGAAATCTAAGATGAAGAACGAGAACAAGAATAGAGAACCTGACCAGAGGAAACGTAAAAGAGATAATGAGCAGGATGAAGAGAAAAAGGAAAAGAGGCGGCAGGAGTGAAAGTTCACGATGATCCAAAATTGTTGAAGCAAAGTATACAAAAGGAATATACCACGATCTGGGCATGGTTTGGTTACATTAGATGTCACGGTTAGGAACCACGACACTTATATCGCACTTTTCAACCATGATATCATAGTCTTTTTTTTAAGTTTTTATTTTTTTTAAATTGAAATATATAGTAAATGTCGCGATCTGAGATTACGATATCACTAGTTTAGAAAAAGAAAAAAAATAATCATATTTATTTAATTTTAAATAAAAAAATATTATTTTTGTAAAAACCTCAATGGCGATCCTTTAGATTCGAGTAGCCTCGATCATTACTTGGTGGGCTAATGCCTTTGCATTTTGCTTTTGTAGCAAATCATATGGGGTTTAATTTTTAAAAATTATTTTAGTATTTTATTATTGATATTTAAAAATTTGACTAATTCGATTCGAACAGTTGTAAAACTCAATTTAGAACTAACCTCCACGATACTTGCTTTTCCATTCTTAAAATTTGAATTCGAAATCTTAATTAGAAAAGTTTAATATTATTCTATTAGACTCACAAGACAAGATATTGATTTTTTTTTTTTTTGTGCATACAGTGAAACTCAAACTCAGGTCTATTACAAAGGGGAGGGGAGAGATGCCATTTGAATTAAGACTCATCGGCAAACATAGATTTATTTTACGATTAATAAATTATGAAATTAGAGAATATTTAAATTTGAACCATTAAGTTATGGTGGATGAAATGAAAAATGATATTTATCTTAAAATTCAAGTCATGTATATTAGAGAATACTCAATTATTGAAAGAGAAATTTTCTCTCGAGACAAATGGTCATCGTTTAGGATAAGTTTGGTTCGTGGAAGGGAATGGGGAAGGGGAAAGGAATGGAAACATTTATTTTACTTAGAAATAAATATATTTTCTTCTATTTTGTTTGGTAGGAGTAGAAGGAAAGGAAATGAGTATTATCTTCCCATGTTTGATTAGAGTAAAAAGTAGAGGGGAGTGAAAATAAAATAGATATTATTCTTTCTAAACCATATAAAATTAAAAAAAGAAGAGAATAATTTTGTCCATCAATTTTCATTGCAATCTCAATCTGTCCATAAGTGAAAGGAAATTTTTTTAACGTGAAAGGGGTACTATTTCACACATCTTTTATTTTACTTCCATCCTCATTTTTACTCCGAAACAGATAAGGATAATCTCCTATTTCACCTCATATTTACTTTTCTTTTTCTTTTTCTTCCATTTTACACTTCAACTAAACTTATTATTAGATTCAAGTAGCCTCGATCAGTACTTGGTGGATTGATTCTTCTCCATTTTGCTTTTATAACTTTTTAGCAAATTATATTGGGATTATTTTCTTAAAATATTTTTAGCACTTGACTATCGATACTCAAAATCTAATTAATCCAATTGGAATAGATATGAAATCCAATTTAGAACTGATCTTCAAGTGCTTGTATTTTCATTTTCAAAATTTGAATTCGAGATTTTGATTAACAGAATTTAGTATCATACCATTAAATTTATAAGATGTTGATTTATTTTAAAAATAAATGAATTATGAAATTAGAGAATATTTAAATTTGGGCTATTAAATTATGATGAATAAAATAAAACAAAATAAAAAACGATATTTATCTTAACATTCAAGCCATAGATACTAAAGAATACTCAAATATGAAAGAAAAATTTTCTCTCGGGGTAAATAGTCATCATTTAGATATCCTCAATTCCAACTTGGTGGGTTGATGCTTTTGCATTTTGCTTTTATAACTTTCCCTTTAGCTCATGGGAATTGGAATTTTAGTGCCATTTTATGAATAATACATACAATTATATTTTAGTTCACTAGACAATCTAATGGTCACAACTCGACTCCTCCAACCACGTAATCTTGAATTAAAATCTTGATATAACAAAAAAATATATAACTATATTTTACTATACAAATAAATATCGTTCGACAGTTTTGCACCCAATTAACTTGTTTTATAAAGCAAATTTAACTTTTAATCATCTCAATTTGTTTAGTAATTATATAAAAAATTACCATATTTTGATTAAATATATATAAGTTACTAAGAATGTTAGATTTGAAAGGATAATAATGTATTTATATTAAATATATTTACAGTGAATATAGACAGACAATCTAGTTGTTAATTTGGTGGGCTTGGACATTTGTTTTGAGACTGACACCCTATTGCATAGCAATAAATATTTTGGACAATTATTTTTTTTTGTCTCATACATTTTTTACATTTAAATTAGCTTAACTTGTACGATTTGTCATTTGGGTGTTTGACAAATTTTTGAGGATGTTTGATTCGCATTCAAAAATAAAAATTAAATTTGAAATCAAAAAAACTAAAAATGAGTGTTACTAAATCATTCATGCACTCACTTTTTCACAAATCTTATAATTTGAAAGTTTCATCTCTCAATTTTATTCATATTCTATTAATTCCATTCGAATATCAATGTTGTGTGATAGAGAGAGGTGGAGAAGAATCTAAAGTCACCAAAGCGGGAGTGGAGCTTGATTCATAAAAGTACACAACCTTCCAAAGCGTCTTGAAAGCGTCTATAAAGAAAACAATAAAAATATAGCAAACTCATATTTCAATAATTAAATACTAGACTATAGAGTATTTCATTAACAGAATATTAAACTGTAGTGCATTACATTATTAGATTAATAGACTGTAGTGCATTTCATTAGCTTTCAAAACTAGCCGGGCCAAATTGCTAATACGTTTACCTTCCAAAACTCAATTAAATGCCAAATTTTCAATGTATAGACTATTTCAAAAAAGAAGCAAAATAGAGTATGTGTATATTCAAAAACACATTTCTTGACAGACAAAAAGGCAATCACTTTGTTAATGGGAAAAAACAAAAATCCAGCTCCTTGAAGCCTTCACAAGCTGCAGCTTATCTTTTTTGCCTTTTTCCTTGAGAGAATCCTGCTTCTTGTTGTGCATCACTTGGAGGGGTCAATGTGCTAAATGGATCTTCACAATACGGCAATGCATGCTCCCTCTCTTCTGCTGATTACACATCAAATTCTAAATTGTCATCATTAATAAAGCAATCCCCATTTTTGTAAGACCTTACATAATCTTCTCTATAGAGTGACAATAAACGATGATAATGCTGAACAAATACAAGATTTTCAACACGATTAGAGTTCAACTGATTCCTCTTAACACTATATATTTATCCATAAGTACTCCACACACTTTCAGCACAAGATGTGTTAACACTTTGCGACAGCACTTTGATAGCCAATGAGCTTAGTTGTGGGGTAGTTGCACCATATAAATTCCACCACGCTATTGCAGGCATATTTTCCCTATCTTGTATACTTTGGGGACGAGCAAAACTCTTATATTACACACAAAGTCACTTAGTTGTCTTCTTACAAGAGATGCCTCACCTGAATTTCTAGCAAAACGATCTACATCATCCAAATATATTGTACACATTAGGATCAGCATAAGGCTTACTCCTCTTTTCTCCCTTTGGATTCAAGCTAACAAGCCAACTATTGGTGTAGTAAAATAGAGTGAGAACATATGTAAGCAAACGCAGAGGGCAGTTTATTTTACCCATCTCTCAAACACAAAATTCTGAGCACATCCACCATTTCTTGCCTATTGTATTTTAGCAACTCCACTTTGATTAAAGCATTCATGTCACCCATTTTTTGATAAACTTCATCAATCACAAGCTTATCTAAGTCACAAAATCTGATCATAGGCCATATAGGGTTGGTAAATGCAACAATAAACTTCAGGTCATACCAAAAAGAATCATCTTGTATGATTTTTTTCACATCACATCACGTGGCATTTTAGCATTTGACACACCCTTTTTAATTTTCTCCCAGTCCTCATTCAAAACCATACTAATTAATGAATTATTAACTCGAAGAAGGCATTTCATAATCACATAATGATGTCCAAACCTTATCTTTTTCACTTGAATAACATCCAAAGCAGAAATGTTCGAAATATATGCTAGACCATGCTATGATTCTTACTATAGGTGATTATGTCTTTTGCTTTCTGGTACAGTTTACCAATGAAATATAAAAGATGGATGATTAAATTTAGCTATGTCTTTTATAAGGAAACTCAAGGTATTTGCCATGCAACCAGACCAAAAAATATGAGGGTGTTTGGATTCAATAATTTCATCAGCATGTTTGCATGCAGAAGCATTGTCTATGAGAACTCGAACCACATTATAAGTGCCAACTTTCTCAATTATGTTCAACAATATTTCAGAATATAAGTACATGTTTTCTCATCTCCAGAAGTATCAATAGCAGTAATAAACATTGCTCTCCTAGCTAAAACTGCCAACAAATTAATCAAAGGTTGATTCTTAATATTGGACCAACCATCTGAGACAATAGGGACTCCACAATTGTCCACTGATCTTTTATTGGCATTAATCCACACTCAACTTTGGTCCTTTCAGCTTTTTCGCATCTTCTCTGAGGATGGTGGTTTGTAACCTTTTGGTGCATTATTTATGCTTTTGACCATATCAATGGAAAAAAGCGAGATTAAGCCAAATTGAGGGGGAGCCCACGAGCATAAAAACACCTAGCAATTGAACAATCGGTATCAGTTCTTTCAAACGATTTAAAAGAATCGACAATAGATATCATCCATCTACCAACTGTGGTGGAAGTGGAATTGGAACACCTATAATAGGATTCCTCTTTGTACCATTTCTGAAATTTTTTTTAGCTTCATCTTTTTCTTGTCCTATCTTCACTTGGTATTCTTTTGTATTTGTAATTTTACTGCATCTTTCAATACCAGGTGCGTTTCATCCTAACATGACTCCAAGAAAATGTGCTCTTATACATGAATATGTCCCTATAAAAGGATCACCTTTGCACCCAAAATTGCATACTCATATATTTTCTTTCTTTTCTCCAATTATAGTCACATACTTTCTTAGAGGAGTAAACGTAAGTATATCATAATCCAAAATATTATCAGATGGAGAACTTTCACTCCGAAATATTTTTTTCAGACTAATTGTTATACGTTTTCATCTAAAATGTATAAAAAATAGAGTTTAATAAACAGAGTAATATTAATAAAGAGAAAAAACTTATGGGGAAAAAGTTTTCTATAAAGAGAAAACTCCAACAAAAATATATATAGCAGTTGAAAGTTAAAATTGACGATTGATAAATAAAATAGATTTGATAATTTTCATGAAAATTCAGAAAAAAATACAAAGATGAATTTATATAAATTACCTTTGGCTGCATAAAAGACCGCCAATCTTATCACATGATAGAGATACTGGTCTTATAACTTGGGTGAAGACTTGAGAAGATTTTTTAAGTCTAGAGTTTTGACTCAGGAATTTAGTGGAGTAGAGATTCTAGAGAGTGTTTGAGTAGAGACGAGAATAAGAAAGCCCTAGAATAGCTAGCAACGGGCAACCAACAATCACTTTCTGATTTTTTTAATGTATAATTATAAATTATAAATTTACTAACATACCCTTTATTTGATGGCTTATTACAAATAAAACAAGTTGACAATTTAGTAATTTTAAGTAAATAAGTTTGATTCATAAATAACAACCTGCAAATCATGAATTCTATGTCTTTAAACACGTGCTCTGACAATTTCAAATTCAGAAACTAAAATAAATACAATTCACGAACTTAAAATTTTCAATTCGTAAATTTAAAATTTTCAATTCACGAATTGATCACGATTTCAAATTGTACTCTAAAATTCAAGAATTAGACTACAATTTGGCACATGTTTAGACGAATTCCATGACTAAGCAGAATCACTTGATTTAACACTTAGGTTTTTGTTTTTGAAACCTAATAGGGCATGAATTGGTTAAGTTCGGGCTTGTAAAAGCTGCTTAAAAGCACAAATCTTCCTTTTTTCAATTCTTTACAATTACATCATTCTTAGTTCTTCCCAATTGATTAAGCAAGGTTCAGGATAAAAGTGAATTTAAAATATATAATTGAAAATTATTATATGTTTGTGATCGTAATCTTAAAAGGAAAAGAAAATAAGGAAAACATGAATGGTGAACATTTTTCCACTTTTATCTTAATCTCAGTTTTTAACTTAAAATTTTTTAAAATATCCCAGGACAAATGGAAGGAATTTTAACAAAATATTTTATGTTAAAAATAACTCATTTCATGATAGAATACATTAGAAAAACATTTAAATTAATACAATTATGAAATAATATCTACAGTGTTAATCTAAACAATTATCAAATGAATAGATTATTACATTTTTTTTTTTGTCCGTGGATTTTTGCTTTTGTCTATGAAATTAATTTTACCAAATTTTGAAATTTTATTTTAGGAGAATAAACAAAATAAAAGCCTGGAAAAGACATTGAGAACCCAACGTGTTAGAACGCTAGGAAAGAAGCCCTTGACCTTGTTCACCGGCTTGACATTTCAAAGGAATATCAAATCTCTCTCTCACGGTTCACAACAAAAGAATTCAGAGAAATGGACGACGAGAGAATTCTAGAGAGAGAGAGGTTTCAGATCCAACAAATTCGAGAGCTCGATGACGAAGAATTACAGGTTGAAGAAGTCGATGACGTCAACTACTCCGACGATGACGATGCCGTCGCTCCTAGGTACCCTCTCCTTCTCTCTCCCCTAATTAGGGTTTAACATTTCCTGAATTTCATTTTATTATAATTAATATTTTCAAACCCTAATCTGTTATTTCTTGAACTTGCGATTGTTGGAATGACCATTGCGAGTCGTCGTTGTTTGGGGTCAAGTGTCACTCGATTGCATTTTGCATGAGATTTTCAAACCCTAGTTTACTGGTTCTGGCAATTGTGATCGTGGCTTTCACGGTTGCTCTTTCATAGTTTACTCGTATTAGGATCTTCGATTTACTCGAGGTAGGCTTGGTTTTATCATTTTTAGGACCGAGATTGGATTATCAGTAGTAATTCGTTATTGTTTTGTATCAGTGCTCATCAGATTGTATTTGACCCATAGTTTCCTCATTTTAGGATCAAATTTGAATTGAAATTAGAAATAGCTTGAAGCTTTGGTTTACTCCAGCATGAAATTTTCAAACCCTACTTTAGATTTGAATTATAATTGAGTTTTTGTTGTTGTTTTGTATTTCATGACACGTATATGAGACATTTGCCTGAGATGTACACTGTTTTATACACTCTGTGAGAGCCACAGTTTCCCTATTTTAGGATTGTGCTTGATTCGAATTGGTTTTCACAATTCATGCATGAATATTGCATTCTGTTGAGTTATATGCTGTTTTGCACAAACCATTTGAACTATAGTTAGAAATTTCTAGTCAATTTTGATTAAACTTATTTACCTGTTTGAATACAACTTTATCATAATTCGAATATGGTATAATTGTATTTTATGTAGCTCACAATTTTGTATCAAGTTCAAGAAGGGGTCTTATGTAGTGTACATATTTATCTTTTTTTTTTTTTCCTTTTATATAGGAAATTTAGTTTGTTTGTCTGATGATTTGTTGTGGATTTCAGAGGCGAGGGGTATAGGGAGGATGATGGATTTGGTGAATTCACCTTCAACACTTGTTTAGCTTCATTGCATACATACCTTGGCGGTGGGTGCACATTGTTGACTAGCTGTATATATTTAATTAAATTATGGTAACTTAGTTGTTTTATTTATGTGTAATAGATGTTGATGACACCCATCACAGAGTGGCTTTTTTAAATAATGGTGCTGTCTTGACCCTTCCACTCTTCTACCTAGAAGGTACTCTTTTGATTTAAACCCTCTTGCTCTCATGCTAGACCTGACTATATGGATATTGGCATGTTATGAAAATTTGGTAGTTACCTGACATTCATTTGGAAAAATTACAAATAATTAAAAGGGCTTACCCGATGCACAAAGTGCTCCCCGGCTTAGTGTGGGGTTAGGGGGAGGGTGGACGTATATGTACGCAGTCTTTCCTTTGTATTTTGCAAAGGGGTTGTTTTCACCCCTTTAACCCGTGATCTCGAAATCACCAAAGGAGCAACTCAACCATTATGTCAAGGTTCGCCATCAAAAATTACAAATAATTAGATGGGATTTTGTGTTCATGTATTTTAATGCAGTTGGAAAACCATTCGTTTCTTAGTTGATATAAAAGAAACACTGTAATGAATGTGTTGAGTCCTTTTTGGTTTCTGATTTTACATGATCTGCAAGGCCACAATAAAGCAAGTGACGAGTTCATAACTATGCCACTTGTCCAAAAAGTAATGCACATTTACCCAAAAGATACACCTGAAGTTGTCGATCCAGCACTAACTAGTGATCAGTAGTAGTTGTCAACCTAAGTTTAAATATTTGTTGAGGCAAATTATTGGCAACAAATTCTGATAACCACTTAGTTATCAAATACTTAGCATGCGATGCGTGTAGTTTCTAATTCAAATCTCAAAAGTAGAAAGACATTTTTTTCCTGATTTGGTAATATTTTGTTTGTTGGGGGACTCAAATCCAGTTCGGGTTCAGGGGGATGGGCGAGGTGCCATTTGGCTTGTAGCCTTTGGTGGCATAGTGAGTGGTTATTAAAAACGTTATTTTCTCAGTTTTTCTAATGCAGATACCTGTGAGCATAATCAAATTATTTATTCCACCTGTCAGGAGTTGTTTTGTTTCCTGAGGCCACTCTTCCACTGAGAGTTGTTCAATCCAACTTTATTGCTGCTGTTGAAAGAGCATTGAACCAAGTCGATGCTCCTTATACGATAGGTGTGGTATGTGAGCTTTAGGTGTTCATTTAACTATGCTTTTTCTTGGTAGTGTGGTTCTTAGCTTGGTCTTTACTCTATTTCAAACGGAACCTCACATGTTGTTCAGGTTCATGTCCACAGGAATCTCGACAATGATAGGATAAAATTTGCTGCTGTTGGAACAACTGCAGAGGTGCTTGTTGCTTAAATTTTGATGCTTATTTTTTGGCTTCTTTTCCACAGATTCATTGATTCCTTTCTCTTTGTTTAGGATCATGAGATCTAGCTCATTTGCACTTCACCTCTACCTCAAGCATGCATTTATGCCGACATCTTTTTAAGTTAGATCCATCCCTTTGTATTGGATTAAAGTTGTTTCATGTTTCAGGAATATAAAAGTTAATTTCTTGTGAAACATGGGAATGCTACAAATTCTTGATCAACATTTATGTGGAACATCCTTACAGTTTATGTGGTGTATTGGATTAAAGTTGTTTCATATTTCAGGAATATAAAAGTCAATTTCTTGTGGAACATGGGAATGCTGCAAATTCTTGATCAACCTTTATGTGGAACATCCTTACAGTTTATGTGGCCTATGTGGTATTAAAGTTGAACTACTCATGTAATACTTGTCTGACTCACTTGAATCGTGAGTTCTCATACTCAATTGGCCTAAAATGCTATGGAAGTCTCCCAAGATTTTTTAACCCTCAAAGAACATGTAGTTGTGGGAACTTTTAGATTTCTGCATTATTATATCTCAAGTAATCTACTGAAGTCTTATGATTTGCCATTATTTGTGAAGATGAAGACTGTAAGTTTCTGTTGGGTCAATTCTCGAGAGAGTGAGAGAGAGAGAGAGAGAGAGTGTCTGTGTGTGTGTGTTTTTTTTTTTTTTTTTTTAATATAAAGTGTTTTTCTGTTTGCATTAATATATAAAAGGATGTGTGCTCTGCTTTATTATGTTACCATTTATATTCACTGAGGATACGGCGTGTAAGTTTAGCTGTTTGCTATTGTTATGGATTACTGTAATTTTGGCCCTTACTTGTACCATACCAAATGCATGCTTCCCATCATATGTTTTGCTTCCTAAACTTTTTATTATTTTCTCTTCATTTTAAATGAATTTTCTTTCAAGTTTCGGAAAGAGTTTGGGCTTGGAGAGGTGGATGTGATATATGTCTTGCTGCCTTAGGGGAGTTTGTTCTTATTATATTAACAAAAAGTCAATCCTAAAAAATGTATTTTTTTCAGATTCGACAATATCGGCGGCTGGAGGATGGCTCGTTGAATGTTGTTACTCGTGGGCAACAGCGCTTTCATTTGAAACGTCGGTGGATAGACGTTGAAGGAGTTGTAAGAGCTATACTGCATTTCATTTTCTTTTGCTATACTTGTAGGAAGGCGAGCAAGTAAATGTTCATTTTTCTTCCTCTTTTCTCTAGCCATGCGGAGAGGTCCAGATAATTCAAGAAGATTTGCCATTAAGGACACCACGTGATGCATTTGGGAAGCTGCCATCACTTAGCAAATTACGATGCCATAACCTCTCATATACAACATCTTCGATAGATCGTGCAAAAATGTCAAACTATGTGAGTGAAGGTAACCGCTCAGAGGCAATTTCAGAGGAAAGCTTTGAGAGTGAGCTGTCATCTGCAGAAATTAGAATGCATCGATCTGCAATTGATTCCTGTTATGGGTGTGATACAATAGATGAAGCCACCAGCAGTGATGATGAAAAATTTGTTTGTGAATCAGAGCTCCATTTGGGAAGATCTCATTTTGATGACTCTGGAAGGCCATTACTTCCAGACTCTGTAGAAGGGTCTGAAAATGTTAGACAGGGATCTGGGAAAACAAGTCCAGGAAGTCAATCTTCAAAAGAACGGTTGAAAAGGGCTAAAATGGTTACTGGCTTTAATGTGTCATGCACAATTCCAAAAGCATTTTGGCCTGATTGGGTTTATCGTATGTATGACTCTTATTCTCTTGCACAAAAAGCAGCAGGTAATTCACTTTGTTCTCTTCTGTTACAGATTTTAACTGCCTCTATGTTACAGATTTTAACTGCATAAAGTTCGTTTATTATGTTAAATAACATTGTACTTTGAAGTCAAATGGGACTATGTGTTAAGGATGCATTTTATATCAGTGTGCAAAGAGAATAACTGTATGAGTGTGGCTTTTAGCGTGTGATCCTTTATTTGGTAAATTCAGTCTGCATAGTTTTAGTTTGTTTGGGTGGTGCATAATTGATAAGTCAAATTAAACAGGATTGTGCGGTTTCCTTTTATCCAGTTCTTTTGGTATTTTAGTCATGGTCCTGGTTAATTACTTAAGCTGTTTCTTTATTTTTCTATTTTGGTAATTCTATGAACCTATTTTGTTGCAGATAAATGGAGGCAAATAGTTAAGAAGCCAAGCATGGACAGTCTTGTAAAGAAGCCTGATCTCCTGTCCTTTCACATTGCTAGCAAGATTCCTGTTTCCGACTCCACAAGGCAGGAGTTATTGGAGATTGAGGGAATCTCATATCGATTGCGTCGGGAGATTGAATTGCTTGAAAGTTTTGACCGTATTCGCTGTCGAAACTGTCAGGTAAGGCATCATCAATGCTGTTCCTTGGATAGGTTCATTCCGATGGGGTTGTTTACTTTTTGGTGGGGTGGAGGGCTTTTTGGGATGCATTATAGTACAGGCCGTGACTACGTTTTTCCATTGGTTAATGCTGCGTATCGCACGCTTTATTGATGATCTCCTTCTTCAGACAGTCATTGCAAGACGAAGTGATATGCTGCCGATGTCTAGTGAAGGTCCTCTTGGTGCCTATGTGAATCCACATGGTCATGTGCACGAGGTTATGACTCTCTACAAAGCAAATAGCTTGGCACTTGTTGGGCGCCCAACCAAAGAGTATAGCTGGTTTCCTGGGTATGAGCTTAACCTTTTCTCTGTAGTGTATGGAACCAAGGGGATGACCTTTCACACACAACTAAAGTTGAGGTATAAAGTTGAACCGGGAACACATGTGGCTGAAGCAAATCGATTCAGTTGCGTGTATTTTTGTTTCTATTAATTAGAGGGTTAAGAAAAAAATATTAACTTACCGAATTTTTAGGAAAACATAATGTGCAACATCCATGCTTTGCTCCTCACTCATTAACTCCATATATCTGTCCCTAAAAGGGCGAGGCATTGATATCCCTAGTACAGTTTTTCTCGGATATATAGCCCCTCCGGTCCATTAAAGAAAAAAATACCCCTTCCCTTCTGTTTGGTTAATTTTTTAGATTGTAAAACTTTCTTGCTATACCGTCTTTAAAGTGGTGGCTTGTTATCAATGCAACTGTGGAAGTTCTAACTTATGCAACTCTTTGCAGATATGCATGGACAGTCACGAACTGTGCAACATGCGAGAGCGGAATGGGATGGCTTTTCACGGCTACAAACAGGAAACTGAAGCCTGAATCATTTTGGGGAATTCGAAGTTCCCAAGTTGCCGATGACATGCGGTGACTGCATTCCTCGCTTTGTAACGAGAAATCTGTACAGGGTTTCATGGGTCTGTAACTATTACTGCTGTAGTTTGGATGAGTGTATTCGATTTTACATTTTTCTTGTTCTTAGGTTTCCGCAATTTACTCTATAATAATATGTAGATATTCCCTGAAGAGGAAAAACTTGGATCCCTGGGTTTCTCGAATGCAGATCTTGTACCTCATAATTTTTTTAGGTTGCATTGTCAAACTTGCACTTTCTATCAAATTTTTCAAAACTAGCGTTTTTCGTTTCGAAAACATTTCAATATATTAATTTAATTTATATTTATATAAAAGTTTTTATGTTTTTCTTTTATAATTACATATTTTTCATATTTAATAAATTATTTATTAAATTATAATTTTTATTTTTTATATTAATTATTTTATAATTAGTAATTACATATGATCATTTTAAATTTTTGTTATAAAATATGGTTAGTTTATTATTTTTATAAAATAATTAATATTTATAAAAAATTTTGTCATATTTTTTATATTTACATATTTATTTATATTTTTGTTTCTTATATTTTTACAAAGTGTTGTTTTGACGAATCGTTTTGTATCTGTTTCTTGTTTTCGATTCCATACAACATCAATGGTATTCTTGAGAGAGTTAATTAAGTAAAAGCTTATTATAGTTTTGCTTATTTGTGATTTGTTTAAAACTCGTCTTGTGGCCCACGCGAGGATTATCAAAATTTTAGTCGAACTCTAATTTGATCATCAGATGTTATCTCTCTTAATTTGATTTCTAGTGGAATGGCTTTTTTAACCTTTGTATGTGTTGAATTATCATGTTAGGAATCATATTAGGGGATAGGTATTTGAAGTACTTGAAGTTTTCATAGTTATGATATGATTTGCATATATGATATATATATATATATATTTTGTTTATGCCAAAATATATAGATTTTTTTAATATTTTTGTTAATCAATTAAAAGGTAGGGGAATTATGTGTTAATAGTATAAATTAAAGGTTAGCTAATTGCTGATTTTTAAATCACATGCTGTAATTTGTAATGGGCCTATACATAATGGGATTTTGTGTACTTTGTAACCCCCTTTAAATTTAAAAAAAAAAAATGTATTCAGTTTCAAATGTATCCATTTGCAGCCTTGGTTTTTATTTTTGTTTACACTTGGAATTTTCTACCTATTTGCTCCAGATTTCAAATCTATACCTTTGATTTCATCAAATGGTAGGATTATCTTTGGATACCATGCTTTGGTATTTACTATATTTATTGTTGTGCGCCTATTCATTTATTTTGATAAGCAGTACAAAGTCTTGTAAAAATTCTTGGAATTTATGATGTGCTATGAAATCTTTTCGAAGGTTCGAACGGCTTATGAGGAGAATTTTATTTATTATTTTTTAATTTTTGTGTACAATGTGATAAAATAATAAACTTTTAGATTAATATAATAAGATCACAGGAATCTATAATAATTTATTTTTGAAAAATTATTATGGGGTTTTGGGGGGCACATTATATGCATGGAGAGGGAAAGTATGGAGTTTTCAACCCTCACTATGGGTGAAAGTGAAAACAAGAAATCCTGTTAGCACTTGGCCAGAGAGAGTGAGCTTTCCCAGAGCTAATCTAAACAACCATTGATTAATTTTATAAACAATCTGAATATTAATGCATTGGGACCTCACATGAAGGTCCAAAAATAATTAGAGACAATCCAATCACTGTGGTTCCTCGTAGGAATAGTGAGGCCAGTCTACACTAAACCAAGAACTACCACCACCAAATGGATCTCCGACAGGGAGGATAAAAATCACATAGAGCTTGAACCTCCAATTGCAATGCACTGCTACACTCCTCCAGTTTATAGATAGCAGCGATAAGCAGGGTTGTACATGCAGCGCTCCGCGTGCTTCATGAGATTCTGAGGACGAGGCAGATGTGTAGCCAGCCCTGCAAAGACATACACACACACACGAACACACATACACCCCATGCAATTCAGACAAGATGGGTAAGGCTTGTGAAAGCTGAAAATAGTTTGTGAGGTAGTACTCACCAAGGTCATACACTTTAGCAGCAACCTTAGCGGCAATGTTTGCCGATATTTTTCTGATATTAGTGAATGGCGGGTAGAGAAGTCCCTTATCAAAATGTTCCTGTGTCACCTGTAATGCCAAAGCTTCCGCTGTGGGACAGAAAAGGCGAAATTTCAGTAAACTTTAGTGGCAAACAGAAGCATTTCTTTGTGTTCATTGAATGGAAAAATAGGCAAAGCAGATGCTTAAAGATGCGCAGATAAAAATTTTGTCATTCGTAAAACATGTGGCATCCTTTGACAGTATAAAGATCGGAAATACAAGATTTTGAGTCGGTCATGTTGAAGAAGAGAGAAAATATGTTACTCACAGGCTGCTAGAAGCATATCATCATGGACACGAATTGCACCAGACATGATCAGACCCAAGCCAAATCCTGGGAAAATGTAAGCATTGTTGGCCTGAATTTTGAAAAGAACAAAAACATTAAAGTCTGTCCCCGGCATCATAAGAATTTATGACTAGTGTAATTCATGCTAGTTTAAGATATTAGGAGCACGTAAGAACCTGGCCTGGCACAAAAACCTTGCCATTATATTCAACATGGTCGAATGGGCTTCCACTGGCAAAGATCGCACGGCCCTGACACAGAGAGATTTATTACAGTATGTTGCCACAAATACTAAATGTTTACTAGTGCATATTCAGATACTCAAGATAGATGAATAAAAGAAACCATAGCAGTACCTGGCTCCATGTGTAAGCTTCTTCAGCTGTGCACTCAGATTGTGAGGTTGGATTGGAAAGAGCAAGTATAAGAGGTTTCTGCATACCATTTAGTAAAATTGCAGTGAGGTTGCTACACTTCTATAGTTATCAAGATAGCAAGAGAGAACAGGAAAGAGATGGACCTCATTGAAGGACGCCATGGCCTCAACTACCTCCTTGGTGAATGTTTTTCCTACTCCAGAGGTTCCAATCAACACTGTCGGCTTGATTGACTGAAATTAAAGAGAATCAAGACATAGGGCAAATCCCTATCTACATACAATGATATTGAAAACGTGGCAATTTTTCACACCTTGACAGCGTCCAAGAGAGTCTTAATAGGTTCATGTTCATGAGCCCATGGCTTCTTGAAGTGTGGGAGTGTCGCTTTACGAGAGCTAACTATCAATCCCTAAACCAAAAAAAGCGTGTGCCCATATAAGCACTGGAAGCTCCAAAAATGAATATACTTGTATGACTAAGAAGGGATTATGAATCAGGATTGCTACCTTTGAGTCCACAAGCCATATCCCCTTGCGAGTCTCTTCCAGTGGAGCTTTTGTCTGCCAATATCATGAATATGAAGTAAGAAATCTTATAACCAAACAAAGCTATGAGGAATTAGAGTTGAACGTGAGGTACCTGCTTTGAGATCTCAAGGGCTATAAGTTCAGCAATGCCAGTACCAGCCTTCAGTCAAAGAAGGAGAAATATGAGATATGATAGCATAGCAAACTCGATCCACATGCGTATGAGAAGAAAAATTATTTGTACACATAAAAGGAAAAGAAAAAAGAAAAATAATACTTCTAATTTTCTTGGTTACTGTACACACATACACACACGTATTGGGTGTGCGGCAGAGTTAAAACATGGTACATGCTCACCTCACCAGCACCGAGGAATACGAATTTGTGATCAGCTAAGGTTCCACCAACAACCTTAAGAGCAGCAAGAAGTCCTGCTAGGACAACAGACGCAGTCCCCTGTAAAATAAGGAACAGGTCATTTAGGTAACAAGCTAATAATCCCCTTGCAGAAAGGGAGTCTCCACCAATTATAACTGTATTTGGTACCTGAATATCATCGTTGAAGACAAGATGACTCTTACTGTACTTGGCAAGCAGCTCAAAGGCATTGTGGTTAGCAAAATCCTCAAACTAAAATGATAGTATTAAGGAAACAATAAGATCCTACAAAACTTGAACTGAAAATGCCAGGATGTTCATATCAGGTGACTGACCTGTACAAGGATTTTCTCCCCATAGTTCTGCTTAACTGCAGTCATGAACTCATCTAGAAGCTCAGCATACTCCTATACAGCAAAAAACACCATTCCAAAGTTTTTCATAATTAGTACAATAATAATTTGCAAAACAACCAAGGAAAGTAAAGAAAAAGAACTTTGAAACCTGTCCAGTTGCTCTCTTTTGCCTTAGACCAATGTAAAACTCATCTTTCAACAGTTGCTCATTGTTTGTTCCAACATCAATGGTTATAGGCAAACACTGCAGATGATACGTTACAAATGATTATATAGCTTGAATTATTATACCTAGTACCATTTTTTATCAGAAATATGTAAAGAAAAACTTGACCAAAGCTGGTTATAATGAATAGCAGGATAGTTTGCTCACTGCTGCTGGATTGATTCCTCCAAGTGCTGTATACAGAGAGAGTTTCCCCACTGGAATTCCCATACCCTGAGAACATTACAAACAGATTCTTCAGTCAAAATAGCAAGGTTTCCAACAATTGATTTCAAAGCAAATGAAACCAGGCATGGCTACCTGGCAACCAAGGTCACCAAGTCCCAAAATGCGCTCGCCATCGGTGACAACGATGACTTGAATATTCCTTTGAGGCCAGTTCTTCAAGACCTCAAGAATTTTTCCCCTGAAAAATAGGATAATTAGTACCAGAGAGAACATCCAAAAGAAAATCCCAAATCATGGATAAAATCCTTGAGTGAGTGTCATACTTCTCTTTCAGACTAATAAAGAGACCCTGAGGTCTCCTGAATATGCTTCCGTATTTCTGGCAGGCCTCACCAACTGTGGGAGTGTATATGACTGGCAGCAATTCTTCAACATTGTCGATAAGAAGCTTGTAGAACAACCTTTCATTCCTCTCCTAAAAAAATATGACAAAATAGTGGATGGGATCCTTGACCAATGATTACTTAAACATATTGACCTGCTAGTAAGTATCCGAGATCAAGTACCTGAAGATCCATCATGGCTATGTATCTTTGCAAGGGTACTTGGTATTGGCGGAGATTGTGCATTAGCTTTTTCACCTGGTGCATGAAACACCAGACGGATGAACAAGAACAGAAGAAGTACAAGAAAATTGAGTTCAAGTTATAAGACAATGTCATTAAGGTAAGTAACCTGGAGGTCCTGCGATAAGACAGCCGGTGGTAGAAGACCACGCAAATAGTGTGCATCTCTCTCTTTCTCAGAGAAGGCAAGGCCTTTGTTGTAGCATGGGTCACGCATCAAAGTATACCCACTACAACACAGACAAAAGAAAGAAAAAAATCATCCCACTTTTCAGTATTGTAACAAAACCTATACATTATCCAGCCAAAGCATGGAAAATTGAAGCCATGCCCCCCCCCCAAAAAAAAAAAACTATCATTAAAAAACACCCACGGATCCTCCTAAAGAACATGACTAGAATTAATGAACAAAGGAGAGTAATTTGGGAATGAATGTGGAAAGGGAAAAGGGAATATATGAGAACAAAAAGGTTCAATCATCAAATTGCAATCATGAAAGAAACACAATATCTTTTGGAGCCAAAATTTCGTTTGGGAATATTATGGTTGGATATGGCAGCACGAACATCTTTCTGTGGAACCAACCCAAGGGGCCGGTGCAATGACCACCCAGAGGTATCCCAGCACCAAAAGCATTCCCCATAGCAAATGCCAATTTTGGACATGCATACAGAATACATATTAGGAAGGTGGAATGGAGATCAATCTAGGGAATATAAACCATTCTTGTCCATTGCTTGCAAAGAGAACAAGGAAAATACTTGAGATAATTCCATCAAGGCTACATCCTGGAATAGGATTCCTAAAGCAAATAGAGGTGCAAAACATGACCCCCCAAGAAAAAAAGTAAATAGCAAGACTTAGTAAATAGCAATATTCAAAATTGAGATTCACACTTCATTTTTCAAAAGTTTCAAGCGCAAGATTTTCATAATGAATTCCACCATTCATTTCATTAGTGAACTGATTAGTCAAGATTAGACCCTGGAGCTGAATTTCTAAAGCAAGCAGAGGTGCAAAACATGACCCCGAGCAAAATTTAAAAATTGAAAAGCAGGATTTTAAACAAACACTTGGGGTAAATCAAACACCAACATCAACTTGTTTATGAAATAAAAAGATGAATCAATTTCATCGAAATGCTCACCTAGCAACAGAAAAAGTCCAGGGAGTAACAAGTTGATCCTCCGTGGCACGACCCTCACCATACACGTCTGTAACCCCACCATTAGCAGCACAGCCATTGCTCATACTTATCTTTCTTGTTGCATTTTCCATCAGTTCTCTCACTTTTCTCTCTCCTCTTCCTTGTGCCAAAAACCTCTGAAAATCACACAAACTACAGATACCCAAAACACACAAAATAAAATAAAGTTTCACGAATTGGTTGAATTAAAGGCACTCAAGAAACCAAAATTGACAAAAATGCTTTCTAAAACAACAATCAAGAATCAAAACCCACCAAAGAAAATGTGGGATTACAAGAGATATTCAGATACTATATCCGTACTAAATTCATAAAAAATATGTCTAGTTAACAATCAAGAATCAAAACCCACCAAAATTCATAAAAAGAGACGTGTGGTATAGACATACCCAGAAACGAAAAAGTTTCACCAAAATGTTGTGAATTTACGAATCTCTGAAAAATTGAGAGAAACACTCTATGAATTGTGTGCCAAGGAAGAAGAAGCAAAACCCACCTTTTATAATGAAAAAGAAATTCAAGAAGTCTCCTCTATACAGTCACCTTTTGGTATTGTTCTTTAATTAGAAGTCGGAAGTTAACGGGAGAAGGCGGAGATATTATTTTTTTCTAATTCAAACCAAGCCTCGTTCATAGAGACCGAGACAGATGGAGGGGTTGTTTCGAATGGGAAATGTTTAACATGAGAATTGAATAAATCAGAAAGGAATTAAATAATTAAGAAAAAAAAGGTACCACAATGGTGCGTTTGTGGAAGGTTCTGACCATGTTGACATGAAAAAACAGGGTTGGTAGAGCAACACCTCTCACGTACACATCTTGTTTCCGCGTCTCCCATGAGAGAGAGAGAGAGAAAAAAAAAAGAGAGAGCTGTATGTAGAAACATTCCAGTAATTATGAATCATTTTTTAATTTAAATATCTTAAATTTAAATACCTATATAATAAATAAAAAAGAAAATATATCTCTATTATTAAGCACCGACACCGATCAATTGATAATTAACTTAATGAGCAAAGATTTATCGTCCTTTATGAAAATTCGAATTCAAAAATTATATTAAAAGATTTTATTTTAAATTAAATTTAATAATATTTAGATTCGATTAATTAAAATATAATTTTAAATTCTAATTAATTATTAAAAAATTTATCTCTGTAAAGTAAGAAAAATATGAACACGGGACGAGCACTGCTTTTTATTTTAATCTACAAAATTTGCAGCATTTGCAGAAGGATGAGCTTCCTGTCCCGTTAGGACAACCTGGTACTAAAAACCATGTTGTTGTAGTGAATAAAGAGGGTCATGAACTTGGAAAGTGAAATTTGACAAGAATATTAGTATCAAATTTAGTTAGAAATTATTTAAAATAATAATTATTTTTTTACCTCAAACCAGGTTACAAGGGTCGTGAAATCTGCTCTTTTGTATATGCTGTCTACCAGCGAAATTCGATAAGAATATTATTATTAAATTTATAAAGAAATTATTTGAAACAATAATATTTTCTTGGTGAGTATTATAATTATATTTACTAACCTTAATTAGTTGGAAGGATCATGAACTGGTTTTTCATGTGGTTTGTTTGTTTGGTTTTTTTGTATAAATTCGATTCGAATTGTATTATATCTTTAAGAAATAAAATATTTTATCATCAAATATAAGAGTCGAATCTGAGATATTTGTTAAGAGATATCAGTATCCAATCACTAGACCAAACGGTGGTAAAATTTTTTAATGAGTAATTTTTATTATCAAAACTAGAGAGATTTTTATTAGAGGCAATAAGGTCTTTTAATGAGTAAAATAATAATTTTCGGCCTTAATCATTTGAAATATATGAGAATTGGTGAGAAAGTAAAAATTATTGATTAGAAAAAATAAGTGTAAGGTCTATTAATTATTTAATAATGCTAAAGAAACTCAAGTAAAACAATCATGGTATACAATAAAAATAAAAACCGAATATGGGTGGTTTTTGAAATATGAAATATTGAAACAGTGTTTTGGAAATAATAAAATAAGACAATAGGTTTTTGAAATAATAAAATATAGAAAATTATTTTTGCTTTTTTTTGGTAAAAACTCTCTTTTTTTTTTTTTGGCTGAGTATCTCGAGAGATCTCTGATGAGAAAATGTTGTTGAAAAATTATTCAACAATAATATTTTATAAGAATTATCAAATCTCATGTATTCTCACCGACCAAATAAATCTACCAAACACAAGTTAAATATATTTTATAAAGAAAAAAAAAGCAAAATAAGAAGAAAAAAACACATTCTAATTTAGACATTATACTATCAAAAGAAAAAAGAAAAAAAAAACACACGTAGAGACTGATCTGTCCACGTTTACGCCAATGAAACCTATTCAAACAACAAAGTAGAGAAACCTTATGGTAGCAGCAATCGCAAGTTGATAAGGCGTGACATAGTATGCCTTTATTTATTTATTTGTTTCGATTAATAAGGTTTGAGCGGACTCTATTTAGTGAATGATTCTTTCAACATAATTTTTTTCATTCTCAAGTTTTGTATTCGAGATTTAACTAAGTGACATGATATTTCATCTCACTAGATTGACTGTCACTTGGACTTAGCTTTTGGTGAAATTTTTCAGATTCGTAAATTCAAAGGTTGTGCTATGTTTCCTAACACCTCCATTATTACAGACTGTGGCCTTCTACCCTTCAAGTTTATGACAACCACCGCAAACAATTCACTTTGGTTTGGTTCATGTGTGACTTGGACGGATCTACATCACAAAGTGAACATGTTTATATATATATATATATATATATATTATATAATTTTTGTGGGTATTGATAATTATAAATTTTTATTGATTTTCATTCATCGGTTATCTATTATTTTAATATTCTGTCTCATAATTTAAATTTAAATTGATCGGACATGAGCAGAGTCAACCTGCATGAATTGTTTCCTCGTTCAAAATATGTGAAATAAATCAAATCTTATAGTTTTCCCCTCAACTCAAAGATTCTAAAATTTCACATGTCTACAAGAAGAATGGAGCATTTGAGGAATCCGGTGTTCTATACTGAAGAGGGAATGGAGCATTTACTCTCGATCACATGTCTGTAAAATTTCTTTGGAGGAACTAACTTTCTAGTATTCTTGTATTTGTCAGAAATTCCAATGATGCTCCTAAGGTTTTGATTACGTGGAGGTGTTCTTGGAGTGTGAAAAAAGATGAGCAACGAAGAGAGTAGAGTCAAAGAGAAGACCTCCTCTCCTAGGAGGTTGGTGGAGACGTGTTTGGTTGTTCAGAGGAAACACCCCCTGGTTGGGTGCAAGTGTCACATTTTTTTCTAACTCCTAAAAGTTGGGTGCGGATTTGGAGATCGTGATTCACAGCCCAAACCAACCACTGTGCTTTTTTTTTTCACCAACCCTATTCAACTAATTCAATTTAAACTCATTTGAGATTGATTCTTCTAACAACTAATTTTTTATTCTTAAAAATCAAATTTAAAATTTTAATAAAGAAAATTAAACGTTATTACCATTATACTCCCGCGATATTAGCATCAACAAGTGCAATGGGGTTGATGCACATTTTCTTTGCTAGTTTTCTTTGATCACCACCCATTCCCCTTCCGATCACTTTTATGTTTTCATTTCAATTTTTTACATATATGATATTTTATTTTATATATAGTATTTATCATCTAAAGAAAAAGGTAATTTTACAAAAACATAATTTTTAAAGAAAAGATGATTTTTTTTTAAAAAAAATCATTATATCAATAAATAGAAATAATATTTTATTTGTCTTATTTTTGTATGGATGTAGTTGCAATGCAATCAATATAATGACATAAAAAGATTCATATAATCAACTTTATTTAGTGAGATAATATTATATAGGGATTACGAAAATCGTAGAAATACATACGTTTATGAAAATTTAAACACGTGATCTCAGAGAATAAAAACCTTTTATCACTCGAGCATCCCTGTATAATACATTCACCAAACAGATTTAGTTCTTACTAAGATACCATTATTTTCTCCCTATTTTTAAATATTTGGGAAGAATTCGTTTCCCCAGTGGACCAATTATTTTCTCCCTATTTTTAAATATTTGGGAAGAATTCGTTTCCCCAGTGGACCAAACTTGTCCGAATAAAACCTCCACTGGCTGCACATACCCAGTTTATGAATTACTTGCTTGCATTGAACACCCAAATCGGTCCACAAGGGGTTAGGTGAGCCACTGAGAAATCACATGAAAAGAAACATAAACAACCACAGTCAATATCTCGCAGTCACCTTTATTATTTGTTTCATACTATGGTCCAAAATTATACATCTATAAACCCTAAACCCTAATTTAATTAACTTCGTAGATAATTCATATTTTAGTTATACGTTTTTTTAGATAGTTTAGTCGGCACCGACCTTAATAATTATTTTTTTTTCCAAAAAAATAATTATTTCAAGTAAAATGATTAATAAGGTACTTACTGTCCATTTGAAAAGATGAGATTTATCGATGGACAATCGGTTTAATGAATAAAAATATTAAATTTTTTAATTAAATTTTCAATTTAAGAGAAATGAAAAATATTACATTAAGAGAGTTGCTTCCTAAAATAGAGCCAACAAATACTCGAACCAAATTAATTAGAAATATGATTTTGAATCCTAATTAATATAGCACCCAAAATAAAATGGTGAGATTCAATTTAATATAGAGGTTTGCATCAATGTGCTGAGCGCAGAAAATAATACCTAATTTGTTAGACTAATAATTTTTTTTTTAACTTCTTTTTAATCTTATATTTGTTCGTGACCTAAAATAATTGTTCGTGTCGAATCTTGCAAGCTATAATGAGATTTTTTGCATTATTTATTATTATATGTATGGAAAATTGATCTTGATAATCATTTAACCAACAATAGTAATTCCCATTTTTAAAAGGAAATTAAGTGCTATTTACTAGAGAAATTAAATTATTGAGCCATTTCTCTACTTCTAAAATACCTCAAAAATAATTTTTTCACTAATAATTCAAACCCTTTTATCTCTCCCTCTTTCTCTCTCTCCCTCTCTCATCTTAAAATAGCTGAATGCTAATTTCGTCACCATATTCTTTCAACAAATAATTTTCAAAACTCTCTTTCTCTCTCTCTCTCTCTCATACCTTACTCATTTAATATAAAACATGTTTTTTGAATTTTTTTAATTCTTAATTGTTTCCATATTAGATAAAATTATTTAGAAGAATATTTTATAAAAAGTAAAATATGTTGTATTTTGCTAAATATGTTCATCAACTTTCTTTATATTATTTTTTATTTTTTTAAAAATGTATCTTAATATTTTAAACGATTATATAAAAAACTTTTACAATTTTGCTTTTCTAAATCAATTTTTTAAAATGTTTTCTAGTGAATATCAATACTAATGATATTAAATTAAAATTTAATGACTCAATATTTAACACACTATTCTAAGTTTTATATTTAATTTGAAGATACATATTTTTATTTTAGAAATCATATGTATGGAATGCAAAGTTATTATAGTTTTTTTTTTTTGGGGGGGGGAGAAAAGGAGAAAATATGAGAAAGAGTTGATGCGAGTATAATTTAATTTAAGTAGTTTGCCGTAAAAATTTACACGATAGGAAATAGCTTTTTTGACATACAAAATTAAAAAGAAAAACAAAACTATTTTAGGTAGCAGTGAAATTTTTAATAAAACAAATGATATAAAAATTTATAAGTAAAGTAAGGTAGAAAGAGAATTTTAAAAAGAAAATAATATATCATTTGAAATAAAAGAATTTGAAATATACACATATATACTTGTAATGTATTCAAATATGAAATTCTATAAAAAAAGTAATTACAAATTACACTCGATTGTTATTATATTGAATATTGAACATAATAATTAATCTGAGTAATTTTTTTTTAAATGCCAAAAATATTTATATTATTTGCATTAAACAAGTATTTTTATGGTTCAAGCATGTATATTCTGATCCTTTTGCCATGTTCATAAAATATCAGAAATATATAGTAAAAAATTGTGAAACATTACAAAAATTTTCTGAAAATTCATTAAAAGATTTTGTGTGTGAGAGAGAGAGAGAGAGTAAATACAATTTTATTCTCCCTTAAAAGAGGAAATGATTCTAAAGCGTTTGAATTAAGTAGTCCTCTATTTTCATATATAGGAGAGAGAGATTACAACAATAACATTTTTTTTTTTTTGAGAATTTTGGCTTCTATTTTGCAAAATTGAATATATATATATATATATATATATATTTACAAAAATTGTTCACTTCAATTGAAATTATCATAAGTAAAATAAAATAAAATAAAATAGACATTCATAGAGTTAAGCTAGAATTTTCTGAACAGGCTCTTTCACAATTTTTATTAAATTTTTGATAGAAATGTATATTTTTATACAAAACCAGAATTTTTTCAATACAAAATTAAAAATTATCATTATTCTAATAACTTTATGGATTAACATAAACTTTTTTTTTTTTTTGAAAAGTTCTTATTTTTCAAAACTATTTTAATAAATAATTTCGAATCAGAGACTTACCCCAACTTTCTATCAAGCAAAACATGGTTCAAAAACAAATAGTATAAAATCATTTTATAATTTATAATATTCACACAATTACTAATAGAACGTTAGTTTCTTTATAATAATTTGGTCAAATTGTCGAAATATGTTTTATAAATTAAAAAAAGTTTTGTTACATTTTAGAAAACTATTTCTTTTAACCAGATTTAATAAAAAAATTGAATATATTGTATTTATTTGGTCAGCTATCTCAATGGTGCAAATCCTCTACTATATTTTACAAATTCAGAATGTCATTTACATAAAAATTGAAATACAATATAACTCAATTTTACATAAAATTTGAATATATTACAAATGGTGAAAATCATCTACTATAAATATAATTCTCTTATATTTTACAAATTAGGTTGGATAGCTAATCAAGTCAAATTAGTAGGTTTTGATATATTAGTGGTCAAATACAAAAAAATATTCAAAATATATTATTGAGATAGCTGACTTGGATAATGCCTCTGGTAAAATATTTGAGATATATTATAAATGGTGCAAATCCTCTACTATAAATATTATTTTCTTATATTTTACAAATTAGGCCCACAACTGCTCAAAGTAGATTAATTAGATTTCTAGATACCGATGGTAAAATACCAAAAATAAATTTTCTTATATTTTATATATGATGGTACTGTTATATCATAACGATTTGCAAAATAATATAGTTACCATTTTTTTGGATCATGCCGAGATCCTAGTTATTTATGAAGCAAATCGAGAATGTATTTAGTTAAGGTCAATGATTCATCATATCTGGAAAAATAGTGGACAATCTTCCAAGAAAGATATTTTTACAATATTATTTGAAAACAATGCTACTTGCATTGTTCAATTAAAGGGATGATATATTATGAGAGATAGAACTAAATATATTTTTTTAAAATTTTTCTACACGCATAATCTTTAGAAAAATGATAGAATTAATATGCAATAAATCCTATTAAATAAGAATTTAATAAATTTATTTATCAAGTCCGACTACTACCTTTACAAGATTGATGAAAGAAATTAAAATGTATCGATTTAAAGAGTTTAAGAGATATTCTCAATCAAAGGAGTAAATATATTATTGAACTCTTTGAATAATGTACTCTTTTTTCTTTACTAAAATTTTTTTTCCCTGAGTTTTTTTATAAAAAAGTTTTAATGAGATCTATTCTTTATATAATGGATATCCAAGGGGAGTGTTATAAACTCTAAAGAGTTTGGATGGATATCTAAAGTATGTTAACATATGAAAGGTGAATATTTTTTAAAAACATACATGATGCTATTATTATTATTACCTACATTTTTTTATTTGTGTATATTATCCTAAATATCATAATATATTATATATTTGGGAGAATATTTGATTAGTTTGAGTTTACATCTTTTCATATCCCAATTTGTATAAGTACGTTATTTGTTCAATATATTGAATATACACAAAAGCAGTAGGAAAAATAAGATTATTCTCTTTAAAATTATTCCCTCTTTATGTTACATTTTATTTTTGAATTTATCATTTTTTTAATTTTATAATAAATGAACCATTTCTAGATTGTAAAAAATGTGCTAAATTACCAATATTGGTTGGTTTAGCGAGAGAAACGCTGAGACCTCTTAATCATACATGGGTTTAACTCGCCGTAGAAACATAACAGACCACGCTAGGAGGATTTTCTTTGAAAAGGGCTTGATGGTAAATCGAGTCAGATTAAACGATGTGAAATTTCGGATACTAAGTGCTTAGATAAAAAAAAAAAAAAAAAGAGTGCTAAATTTGGGCCAGGCTCAGGCCCACTAACTCCGGGTTAAGATTGTAACGAGGGCCCAGTTCAAACACTACACGACCCGGGTCGACCAAGCGTCGACTCAACTCAAGAGGCCTTTTAAATAAGTCCGGAATACGAAAAAAGAAAAGGAAATAAATCGAAAGCCCTAAAGTCGCAATCGCAACCAAGGAGTTCCCACAGAAAGGACTGCGTCGCTATTCAGCGGAAGAAAGCGTTCTTCGTTTCAGCCTCGAAGATGATCAATCGTCGGAAAAGAGGAAGACCACCCAAGTCTGCTTTCACGAAATCCGAGGTTCTATCTCACATTGGAAAAATGACTTATTAGATCTCCATCTGTTTCATTGTAATGTTTTCTTGTATAAAATTTTGTGCACAAATATGTTGTTCTTGAACAGTTTTACAGTCTTTTTGTTATGTTTAATGTCGTATTATGTAAAATCAGAATGCAGTGACGATGTACCATTTATTTTTTCATTTCTGAAATTTGTGCACGATACGTACTTGTTGAATGCCTGCTCTACACAGATTCTGCACCATATGGGAAATTGTAATTTATAATGTTAAACAGGTTTTGGCTCTAATTTATAATGGAGCATGTGTCTTTGTTTGTAGAATGTGCGTCTGATTGAATCTAGTACTTAGTGGCAATTTTCTAATCACAAACATCATATATTAGGTTATGATGATTGCCTTGCCTATGGGTAAATAGTTATAGTTCAAACTCGATGAATGGATGTATGTATGTATGTATCTATGAATGTACATATGGGTTAATTTTTATGGGTCTCCGTGTGCTAATTCAATAATCAGATTGCAAAAATGGAGAATTTGCTGAAGTCTTCAGGTGAAGACCTGCTGAGCCCAGAGTTCTGCAAAAGCCTTGCTAATAGTTTCCGGTGAATCTCCTTCTGCACGTGTTGGAATTCACTTCTGTCTTTTGTCTTCAGTATTATCTTTACTTTGGGGCACTTAATTAGGATTTCTTTTTGTTTTCTGGCTACCATATCTTTTGCAGTCGATCTTCACGCCGTTCCCGAAAACCCACCATCAAATGGGAAGAGGTTGTTCATTTCTCTCTCTCTCTCTCTCTCTATATATATATATATATATATTGTTTTCCTTTCATTTATTTCTTCTTTTGATGGATCAATGACTGCATAATTTCTTATGTCCCATCTTGCTGCTGGTCTGTGTACTAGATACAGAGCTGGTTTGAAAGCAGGCTGCTACTGCAACCTAGTTCTGCCAGAGACACTGACTTGGATAATGCCTCTGGTAAACCAGCTTCTTGCCCTTCTGATAAACCATATAAAAGTTCTGAACTCCTCGGTGCTTCACTGATTTAGTTGAAGATCAGGGAAATGCTTAGTGCGCCATTTTGTTTCCTTTATGGTTTGTTTTATATATTGTGAACACTAATATGATACTTATACACAAATAAGCACCACGGCAGTATAGCCTTTCCCCCCCCTTCTTGGAGTCCAAAATTAAGTTAAATGAGATGAGGTAATGAACTATTATCTTAGGCTTTTTTGAAGTGAATTAAGGGGCATTGTCTTTTCTTTTTTATCATATTTCATAAACTAATTTGTTATACCCCCACCAATTTAAAAAAAAAAAAAAAGTTAAGCATATGAGAACTCTAGTGTGAAAGTCAATTTGCGGTAGGGTGGAGAAGTAGGGCGGCCCTTTGATTGCTTCACGTGTATCGGTTTTCTTGGTTACCTTCAACTGCTAAAGACTCAAAACTCATGTTTGCATTTAGCAAAATTGGCCACTCTGGGCATTCAGAATGTTTCATCCTACAGATATTTTAAAATAAGGATATCAGTTGAGAGATGGCTTGTTTGGAAAAGATGCCATATATGTCAGCCTTATGGAAGTGCATTGTAATCTGAAAAGAGTGTTTAGGATCTAGCTTATTCTTTGTTGGTGATTTCTTGTGTGTGGCTGTTAGAGTTCAAGAGGAACTTTGGTATTGTATCAAATTCTCTGGATGCATTGGTGGAACATGATGGCCTTAATTTTCTTTGATAGACTAGTGGATATAAATTATTTTAGTGGTGAATCTGAGTTGTGAGATCAGTTACAGGGATATTCAAAACTCCTTTTTCCATCAGAGGTGGAGATCAAGTTTATGCCTGGCTTTATTTTCCCCTCTGATGATGTCGTCTGTTGTCTCTTCAATCTTCTTTATCATTACATCTCATAAGTTTCTAATTAATATCCTACTTTTGGCTTTTTATAATTTTTATTTGCTCTTTGTAGATCAAGGAAAATCTTCCTGGGAACATGGTAGTGGTTTCTCTGGATACCTATTTGGATCCGCAATAGACTTGTTGAACATGCAGAAGCATCCGCAGTTGGTTGTAAAGCAGCAGAACCAGTCCTGCCAGAGTACTAGCTCACTCCAGTCGAGTTCCAGCTTGCCCCATGAGCTCCAAATAACCCCATTAAGACAGGTGGACTTAAGATCCACTGGGCCAGAGCCACTCCAGCCTGAGAATGATACGGGGACCAGTCCCTCAGGTATGCAGTGCAATATGATATATTTTTAAGTGAACAGCCAATTAATGCTTGAGAAAATTATGTGTCTTGTACCAGATGCTTAATGGGATCTAGTTACCTCAGCCATATGTATTTTCCTCGCAGCATTATCTAAAAATCATCTAAATTTGGATGGATCTGGAGCAATGTCTAATAAAAAACTATACCATGATTTTGTTGGTGTCCCACTTTTGATGGAATGCTCAGTTTCTGTCTTATGTTATACAATTTCTGAAATCATTTTTTGAGGGCGAAGTTGTGCTGACTTGTATTATAACAGAAATCAATAGATAACTGTCTCCACAGGGAAAGACGTTTAAAAGAGCTACTTTGTTTGGAATGCATGTCCATGTAAAGTGATTTGTTTTTTATTGTTGCTAAATCTCCCAGCCCTATTATAAATTATGATATGGTTTTTGACATCTGAAATGTGATGCTTTAGTATATTTAGTCTCCAAATTTAATAATCCTAGTATTTTTTATGTGAGCAGCACTGTAAACCAATTGTTGTGGAGTAACATTCCGAAGTGATGATTGTTTGGACATGTAATGGTAAAATTGGGTGATCAAAATCAGAAGGTGCGGAAGGAATTTCCTATCAATCTTGGGCAAAAAGAGAAATTAGATCGAGAGAATGAGCCCCTATAATAGCCTTATACTTAAAAAGCGACTCGGCTAGAACTTTTGCAAGAAAATGTTCCATTTTTTCTTTGTGTGATAGGAAAGAAATGAAACATGCATTTTCTTTACTGATTTCCCCCCATCAGTAATTCAATTGTCATGAGAGAGAGAGTAAGAGAGTAGTGTTTAAGATGGGATCTTAAAATTTTGAAATATTTAATATTAAACCAACTTATCAAAACCATGTTCCTGAGTTCAATTGGTTTGTTTCATAAAACAAAGATGGGTACAGGTCACTATTTATTATTAAGCAAACCAAGGAACACTAGTTCTCACTTATGATGGGGTGAGTTGGTTCCGACCCAAGTTGCAACCTCTCACTTGCACATTGATAGTGACGAAATGAGAAACATGTTGATGTATCCCAGAGATGCTGTTGTTGAAGATGATGTGTAATGCTCTAAGTTCCTTAATTTTGTTGTAAAATGGCACTTTTCTTCTTTGTCTTTGAAAAAAAAAATGCATAATCTTTTATTGTATTTATTTCACTTCACACAGATTGAATGTTGTTTCAGTGATATATATTTGCGCACACACACACACACACACACACTGGTGACTATTTAGATGTTATGTTTGTGTATTGGCAACATTTTTCTCTTCATCCATGTTAACACCAGATGGTGTTTGGTGTTGCATGTTAAAAAAAAAAAAGAAAAAAAATCTGTGACTGTCTTGTTTATAGGTCCACGGAATTAGATCATACATTTTTTATATGTCATCAAATCTTGGATGCAGACTTATCAAGTCAAAGAAGGAGCAAACGTGGGGCTACCATTGGGCTTAAGGCAGCTAAGGCAAGAGCCAGCTCCAAGGGGCCTTTGGAGATTGATATTGTTGGAGGGATAGCAGTTGGGGAAAACCGTCAGATTTTCTTAGCTGAGTTTGGTGCCACTGTCCGGGAGCACTTTACACTTCGGGTGAAGAAATGGATTGACATGGACCCTTTGGCCAAGCAGGAGTTCTTTGCACGAATCCGTGTAAGAGTTAGAAATATTAACACTTTGTTTTCTAGGAATGATTTGAAGTAAAAAGGATGGGAAAGGGTCATCTCTCTCTCTCTCTCTGTGCATTCCTTTTTTTCCTTGTCCAAATTTTTGGAAGCCAAATTCATTCTAGACTTTTAGAATGACTCATGGTACAGGTATTCTTATGTTTGGCATATGCTTGAAAATTACTGGGTAGCAGCTTCTGATGTCTCTAGTTTCTTATCGTTTATATCTCTTCTCTCTGTTTCTCTATGTGCGTGCATGCGCTCTGTGGTTTGTAACATAACAATTTAGCATGGGCTCCATTTCAGATTGTTTTTATCAAAATTATGATCATTTTAGCTTGATTATTACTTTTGTCTTTTAAGAATTGAGACATTAATGTGGGAATATTCAACAGAATGGGTGGGCCATTGCTAATGACGAGGACACATTCAACACTATAATTGGAATGGCTGAAACTAAGTGGGTTGATTATCGCTGCCGCTTGCATGCTAAAGTCTCTGATATTTTGGATGACCCAAGTATGCATGAAGAGTGTATGCGACGCCGACCATCCAAAATGATCAGTGTGGAGGACTGGATGTGGCTTCTTGAATATTGGAGGACTGATGCTGGATTTAGGGTATATTTTATTCCTCTGTGGAATTTGTTTTCTTTTTCTTTGTCTAGACTTCACAATTTTTAACTGACATTTGTTTCAAATTATTAACAGAAACGGAGTAGAGCTGGAAAGAGTAATCGAGCAAAAGTTAAATGGCTCCATACTTCTGGGCAGAGAGCATTTAAAGCCATAGAAGATGAAATGGTGAGCTAATTAGCCATGTTTTAGACACTTTTCAAATCATGTCTGTGGATTTCAGTAGGAATTTTCTCTGTATTGTGTAGGAGAGAACGAACGGAAGGAAGCCGGATGCCTTGGAGTTATGGAAGAAAACGCACACCAAGAAATCTGGTGATTGGATTAGTGAAGATGCTCGAAAGACATATGTAAGATCTCATTCATCTCCTAGATATTAGCTTCTCAGATGTCATCTAATAGATGAGCATCTTTTACTATTGTATTGCTACATGCACAAGTGAACATATAAGTTAAGTTGATTGATAACCTTTCATTTCTTGGTATAGGTTAGTGCATCTCATCGCCTTCAAGGGGTGGAGGTAATCAAATCCAGTGACTCAACAGCTGCGGAAGTAGTGCAGTTACCTCCAGTAGATCAGTCTCAAATACTGCATGAAGTAGTGGGATATATACCAGGTTCATATGAACGAAAACCTTCCCAAAGTCGTTCTCGTTCTGTTGTGGCCTTGTTGCAGGCCCAGTTGGAAGAGGAGCGCCATAAGCATGAAGAGGAGCGGTGCAAACTTCAGGAAAAGCTGCGTGCAGAACAGGAGGAGCGACATCGATTGGAGGAAATGATTCACAAAGATAGGGAAGAGTTGTTTGCTCTCAAGGCAAAGCTGGATTTGTTCCTTGGCAAATTCAACAATGAGAAGGTAAGAGGAGTAGCTTATTAGTCCCGTCTCATATTTATATGTAGTAATATGCTACCAACTTGAAAAGGAAAGAAAAATGAACAACATTGCGGAGGACAACATGTGTTTTTTTCCTCTCTTTGTTTTTATTGTTTAGTTTACATATTAACATCATTAGAGAGCATAAAATAACTGGAGGAGATCAACTTCTGAAGCCTGAGATGAGGCACTAGTGTCACTGCATCTCTGCCTGGGAGTGCTAAAATTAGCTTTGTGAAACATATGTTCATGGTGACGTGTTCAGTGATACCACAAATTCCTTGCAGGCTAGGTGAGAGATAAGTTCCTGCAAAGTTGGAAACAGAAGTCTTGCTTTAGTTGCTAGATGTGTAACTACTTACACATTCATTTTAACAGTAAGCTTAAAGAAATGGACTTGCCTAGTATCATCTGGACTATAGACCAAAGCCCATTATTCAGCTGCCTTAGCAATGAGACTCTCTGGATTGTGGGTGCGGGTGCGGGCGTGGGCGTATATGAGTGAGAGAGAGAAAGGAGGGGGGGGGGGCAAGTCTGCTCCCTTTTCATCACAATGGAGACCTCCAGGTGAGTACTGTACATGTGACTAATTTGATAACCATCCACATTTAATTTAACTTTAAATGATTTGAGAGATCCAATGGATAGAATACATGGGAGATGGGGAGTATAACACCAGAGGGTGCTCTTCCTATTTGTCGCTTAGTCTGGTCTCGTCCTATACCTTTGAAGGTTGATTGAATCTCCGGTGATCAACCTTCGCTGCTGCTTTCTTTGGATCTTGGTTTCTGCACTTGCCAGTTTGATAAGCTCACTGATGAGGCTCGCCAGTGGGAGTTTTAAGTACAATGGATTCCTAAATTTATATCTCCTAATATAGCCTCTTCCTTTACTAGAACTATTTCTTTAATTTGCTATTTTCTTTTCTCCCCATTTGGAAGAACTTAGTTTTATTTATTTCCACACATACTTAAAATATAATTTGAGTTGCTTAGATGGCTATTTATTTAACGGATAACAATTTCATTTTGCAGGCTGCTTAGCTCGAATGCAGTTGTTAGTATCTTGTGAATGTGGATAGCTATTGACTTGAAGCCGTTGATGTCATTGTAAAGTGATATGAAATGTTCAGTCGGTTTATTTTCCGCATGTTTGGGAGAACATTTTAGTTGTACACACTTTAAATAAAGGATGTTCTGGCCATCCTGAAATGTTAAGACACCCTTCATGCACTGCTCTGCGTTCACCAATGGCAGGCAGATTTTTTACCATTTGTTTTTGAGAAAGAAGTTTGATACTATGCAAGTTGCATAGCAAGGAGGGAGGGGGAGAGAGAGAGAGAGGAGTTAAAGCCGCGCATAAAAGGAATGCACCAAATTGTCTTCTCTTCCTTTACCAATGTGAGGAATAACAAGCAATCAATTCGGATTGTTTGAATCCCCTATTATGTATGAATGAAACTTTAAATGAGAATTTTGGTTGCGTCATTGAGACGATGCAGATGCTTGCACCATTTCATTTGATCTCTTTTTTATTCTATGCCGGGAAAAAGTGAAGAATATTTGTTCTCTCTCCCTATTTCTCGAGGTTGGAGTTTCTTGCCTTTATTGTTCGAAATCAAGCATCTCTCCCCTAATTGTAAACTTCCAATCAACCATAAAAAATGCAGTTTTATAAGGGTACCGGCGGGTTTGATTCTTGGTGTTTCTTCAACCCAATCTTTGGGGCCTTTCGAATATATCAAGTGGCATTGGATGAGGTCAAATGTGATCTTGGGCAGTTGTGGAACTACATTATGATAACAATTTGCAAATTAGAGATGGGATTGGGTTGGTTTTGGCCCAGAAATCGATCCAAGCAGCACATTTTAGTTCGGACCGGTAACTGATCCAGAACAGTAACTAGGAATCGGACTACTCGCTAGAGTAATCGGGCTAGTCTGGTTCTACACAATCTGGAATTGGCCTGGGACAGGCTCGGAATCGACCTGGGTTCCAACATTCACTGAATCTGGCTTCGCCCAGCCGGTTCCAATTACTACTTCAAATTTTGAATGTTTCCAATTTTACCCCTTGTAACATCTATAAAATGGATAGTTTGATGGATATTTTGGTCCATAAGGTAAAAAAAATTTCGTATAAATAGATCACAACTCATTTCCAAATCTCACGTAACAAAATTTCATACTTTCTCTCTCAATCTTCTTCTTTTTACTACATTCTCTCAAAATCTCTATACAACAATTCATTTCCAATTTTCTACAACTCTCTACCTACAACATTTTCTTCTCTCTCTCTCTCTCTCTCTCTCTCTCTCTCTCTCTCTCTCTCTCTCTCTCTCTCTCTCTCTCTCTCTCTCTCTCTCTCATTTTCATAATTTCCTACTAATCAAACTACCTACAATCTTCCTAACAATATCCTCTCCCCCATTTTTATTTTTTCAATAAAATATTCCAGAACATATAGATATTAATATTGATTTTAAAGAAAATGAATTTAGTAATATATAATCTGACACAACATGTATTAGAAAAAATAATTTTAATGCATGGAATAATTTTGATAAAAATTATGAGGAATAAAAGATAACTTGTAAAATTTGTCAATAAAAATATAAATTGAAAGGGTTGGGGAGTGGGGACACTTAAGAGACATATAGTAAGAGATTACTTGGATAAATTATCTCAAACTAGGTAAACACAAAGTGCCACCAGGGAAAAATGTCACGGGTATATTTAGATATAATGTGGAGGTCGAAAAAATTGGATAAATAGAATGGATAGTACATAATGAGTTACCACTTAATATAGTTGAATGCGAATTTTTTGAGAAATATATTCAAAAATATTTACAATCGAGTTAAAAAATAATAATAAAAAAATGATAGGAGGAGGACACTAAACCAATTTCAAACATTGAAAGATAGTTTAATTGTAAATTTTATTAACATTAATTGTAAATTTTCCATAATTTTGGATACTTGAAAAAGTAATTATAAAAAAGAATATTTTATTGTAATAACATGTCATTGGATTAATGATTCATAAATTTTACAAAAAAAAATTAATATTTTAACATTGGGAATTCTGTCATTGCGGTGCTCTCATAGTTAGAGTAATTATGAATGTTTATCATGAATATGGTATTAATAATAACATTTTTATTTTGTCTTTTAATAATACATTGGTTAATACTAGTGCTATTAACACTTTAAAGAATACTTTTAAACCAATATTGGATAGAACATTTTTTTCATAGCAGGTGTGCATGCCAATCTCTCAATTTCTCACTTGACAATACTCAATTGTCTAGGTTCTCTCTCACAATGTGTAGAGAAAAATAATCCTCTAATAAAAAACTCTCCCAATTACTTTCAGAAAGTTTAACACATGTATAAATATTCAAATAGAAAGAGTGATCATATTTTTTTAAGAAGTTGGGAACGTGGGAAAATGGGTTAGCCACCCATTATCCCATCATTTGAAATTTAAATTCAAATTAAAATGCCCCTTGTGGACATATTAACCAACATCTCCCACTTATATATAAGGTTATTTTATATTCGTCATAAGATCATAACTCATGTGATCTATCATATTACCCTACTGAATTTTTATACAGAATTGAGCGTCATGCGATCGATGATTACACCTACATGCAAAAACTTCTCAATACACCTGTTAAAATGACCGAAAGGCCACCACTAGTACAAAAGAACTTGCTATACTCCAGACTCAACGCATTACATCTGTCGAGCTATTTTCCTTATCGAAAGTGATCCCTCATCATTTGTTCGATTGTGTATTTACTATTATATTTAAATCCCAACATGAATTAACATAATAAGTCAACCGATAAATACTATACGATAATATAATGTCTATTGGTCTTCATTTTCCTAAACTCTAAATCTATTAGTTTTAATTCAGTTATTTTCCTAAACCTACCCCTTAGACTCTATTATCTTCCAAACCATAGGTAAATAGATTAAAATAGCAATCACTGAATCAAGACTTCAAGAAAAAACAAAAGTAATAAGGGTACAAGAGATCCCACCCAATGAATTTCGAGTCTCACATAGTAGGGCACAAAGATAATAATCACATCATTGTCTCATGTAATTTAACTCCCATTATCCCTAGTCGATTTATCGTATGCAGTATGAAACACATGCTACAGTATTATTCCTCATTCTCTTAAAATGGCATATATTATATTTCTTTAATAATGTGCAGGTGTGAAACTCAATTTACATATAAAACTTTATCTAGATATTTCAGAGATGATAGTACAGATCACAGGTGATATCTGAAATCTTAAATCTGACTACTAACAGACAATATAGATGTAAGTATGTCCATACTGGTCATAACACAAATGACCTCATCCTGAACACGTATCAGGGTAACTTATTTTTTAGTAGGACTACTCTTAAAGTCTCTTACAATTAGAAATCTTCTCATCTCCACTTACTCAAAACTGGAGGTGGTCACTCATGTAAGAGAGTCGACCCTGTTAACCTAACATATCTTTTAATCATATCATGTTATAAATATATGACAATGAATAAGTGTATTGAATAAAATATGATAACTCAAGTGTGACTGGATAATGCACGATAATCATATATATATAATGGATAAGCATCATAACATCAATCTAGTACATAATGATAAATATCAAAATACATGTAAATCTAATGACCCTCTAGATCCTACAAACGAGTTTTTAGTAATGAATTTGGTGAAGGGGTCAGCCACCATACTGTGTGTAGAAATATACTTGACAGTCACTTCACTCTTCTCGATGATATCGCTCACAAAATTGTATCTGGTATCAATGTATTTGGTCCTAATATGATACTTAGAATCTCAAGTGTAGGCGATAGTGGTTTGATTATCACAGTAAATTATCATTGATCTCCCACTATTTGTCACAATCCCTAAGTCATCTAATAGTCTGCAAAGTCAAACATTCTCCTGAACTATAATTGAACTAACCACGAACTTAACCTCCATTGTAAATAAAACAACATAGGTTTGGTTCTTACTGTTCCAAGAAATGGCACCACCATTAAGTAAGAAAGCAAAACTTGATATCGATTTGCACCCATCTAGATCAGTACCCTAATTGGTGTCTGAATATCCAACAAGACACAAATCACCTCCTCCATAATACAAGGAGAGTCTTGCAGTTCCCTTGAGATATCTAAAAATAATTTTCATTACTTTCTAGTGATCCATTTCAAGATTTAATTGATATCTACTCATCAGACTGATTGCATAACAAATGTCTAGTCGTGTACACAATATCACGTATATTAGATTTCCCACTACACTGGAATAATGGATTTTGCTCATTTTTCTCGTTTTTTCCTGAGTTTTGGGACACATATCAAGATTCAGGCCATTACACTTGGCGATAAGAGTATTAATAGGATTGTTATCCATCATCCCAAATTACTCGAGAATCTTTCTAATATAGATCTCTTGTGAAAGAGTTAACATCCGTCTTGAACGATCCTCTGGATCTTAATTCAGAGGATGAACTCAACTTCACTCATGTCATTTATGTCAAAACTCGACAATAACCTATTTCTTAATGGACATCAGATATTCAATGTTGTTTCTAGCTAACATTATATCATCCACATATAGAAATAGGATCACAAAAGAGTTATCAAAACGTATCAGATAGACACAATAATCCTATTCGATTATTGTAAAACCATAAGATACACCTCCTCATGAAATCTCAGGTACCACCATTTGGATGACTGGTTTATGACATATATTGACTTTCAAATTCGACAGACCTTATGCTCCTGATCTATTAGAATGAACCTACAGAATTATTTCATATAGATCTCATCCAAACTTCCGTTAAGAAAGATAGTTTTTATATCCATTTGGTATAACTCCAAATTCATGTTCGCAACAATCGCCAAGAGTAAACGAATTGATATAAATTTGACAACAGGAGAGAAAGTCTCCTCGTAGTCTATGCCTTTGGTCTGCGTGTAAACCTTGGCCAGTAGACGGGTCTTGTATCTCTCTACCAATTTGTCGGCCTTTTTTTTTTTAATTTTGAGAACTCACTTGTTCTCAAAAGCCTTTTTATTCTCAGGTAAGTTAACTAGATTCCAGATCTCATTGACTTTTATGAATTCCATCTCCACATGACCTTTAACCATTGGTTCTTCATAGGACTCTCAAGAATCTCCTGAAATGTCTTGGGCTCCTCATTATTCTCGAGAATCACAATAAGGATTTCATTCTCAATCAGGAAATGACATCGAGGTACATGTCCCCAACTAGTTTTACGGAGAGGGGGAGCCTCCTCACCTCTAGATGGGTCGTCCCATTAGGATCGAGATCCGTAACGGATTCTTGGGTCCTACCACTGAGCTCAGTTAGACTATCACACTCATCCATCTCATAAAAGGTAAGGTCCCTATCGATTTCATCTCTCTTAGGGAAATTGTTCTTTAGGAACGTGACATCACGAGACTCGATTTTAGTAATAGTACCATCTGTATGTTCACCTAAGAATACATACCCCTTGGAGTATTCTGAATATCTTACAAAGATACATTTCTTTCATTGTGGGCCTAACTTGTTGTGTGGATGCAATAAATCATGAACATATGCAGTATAACCCCATGCTCTCAAATGGCTAAGGTCAGACCGTCTTCCTATCCAACGCTTGTATGGGATAGTGACTAAAGACTTCGTCGGAACACGGTTGAGGATGTAAACATTAGTCAATAATGTATCTCCCCAATAGGAGATAAGCAAATTAGTCTGCGTTATCATAAACCTCACCGTCTTTGACAAGATCCTATTCCTTCTCTTGGTTACTCCGTTTTGCTGAGAAGTAGTAGGAATAGTCAACTGTTTCGGCTCTTCCTGAAATAGAGGTTTTTGAACTGTTCAAATAGATACTCGTGCCCTTGATCGGTTCTGAGAGTTTTTGTTTAACTGATTCTCTACCTTGCTAATGAACCTCTTGAAACATTTCAAAGCCTCAGACTTATGCGAGATCGATAGATATAGCCGAAATTCGTGTAATCGTCTATAAACGTAATAAAGTATATAGTTCCGTTTCGGGTTTTCACATTCATAGGCCTATAATTATCAGAGTGAACTAACTACAATGGAGTTCAATCTCTCATCGTATTTCCAAATGGTTTCTTTGTGGCTTTGCCAAGTAAGCAAAACTCACATAGGGGCAACTCAATCCTGATTACCAGACCCAACAGGTTACTCGTAGCAAATCGGTTTATTCTCTTTTACCCTATGTGGCTAAGTCTACTATATCATACAGCAATGTCATCAAGTACACTATTAGATATAAAGGCAATAGTAGATAAATAAGAAATACTACTAAAATGAATCATATCCAATGCATACTGTCCAACATGGACTAAAATAGAACAAATCAAAGAATTGTCATAGAAAACAGAAACACCGATTTCCTAAAGAAATAGAATATCCTAAACGATCTAGACAAAGTACAGATATGAGATTCCACCGAATCTCGAGAGCATACAGAACATCATGTAAGTGCAGGATTTGGTTATTTTGTAACATCATCTTGCATGTACCAATCCCTTTGATAGGCCCAAATGTTCTGCTCCCCAGTACAACCTCCTCGCCTAGGGACTTCATTAGTAAAACTCCATATACATGCTCCTGTCGTGAGCTACATGGTCGGTAGCTTCTGAGTTTACAATCCATAAAGGAGAAGAGTGAGTGAACATCACAATAAATGATACAAAACTCAAACCATGTAAAGAAAAAAGATATACCTTTCGTTCACTACATTGGCGAGCAAAATGTCCAAATTTGTCACATACGTAACACTTGACCTTGCTCTTATCAAACTTATTCTTTTTGCGCTTTTATCCTTTGTCATTAGTCTTAACAGATGACTTCTTCTTCTATGGCTTCTGATTTTCTTGTTATACTTACGCCATTTACACTTGGTACCCTGGAAACCCTTACTCGACTCCGTCATGAAAGTATGACCTGAAACAGACCTTGCCACCTCCTGACGCTCCATCTCGAGCTCACAGTGCCTACTCACATCAATAAAAGGATGAATATCCTCATTGTGTGCGGGGTAAGTCTCCTAGGAGTCTGGTAGAGACTAGATCACTCTAAGTACTTAAAGCTCATATGAAATTGGCTCCCCCATATTCTTAAAAGAATTGATCATACTCAACATGTGCATGAGATGCTGTTTCATGCCATGATCATGCCTCTTGTTATAGGTAATAAACCTATAGGTCATCATCCTCAGTTTAGAAATTGACCGGGAGCCAAAATGGTCTTTGAGAGTAAGATAGACCAATATCACAGTAGAATACTATTCATAAACTGAGATTATATCGTCGTGTATGCTGCTTAGAAGGATTGCCCAAATATGACCATCATACTTCTTCCATCCACGAAATGCCTTCTAATCCCATCTCGTCTAAGGTGTGGTAACCTCATCGGGGTCCATCATCTCGTGTTGTAAAATCTTAATTAGTTCATATTCCTCGAAAACTAACTGAATCTTCCGATACCAAATCTCTTAGTTGTCACTATTCATTTTGTCTCCCTTCACGAGATCTAGTATGACGGTCTTTGTTGTAGTCATTTCTCTATTACATAGAAAAGAGAGACACATTAGTGACATATGATACTTATTTTCATAATTTTGTGCACTTTACGAATTAAAAAAATCCTAAATGATTCAAGTATAGACCCCAAAACAAGTGTATGAGTCAACGGACACCATGCATCACGACCCAAGATCGTATCTTATCATCCGGACTTGCATTTGACACACAAAAACCCATAAAAAATCATATTTAATGATGTGAGACCCTAAAAATAATTGAAAAAAATCAATCCGAAATGACCTGATGCATTGTAGGAAGTCTCACGTGTCACCATGCACCAGTGGCGACGCTCCACGCGCCGCCTGCGCACTGCACACATGCCAGATGCACAGCAAGTGGGCCACATGCCTGCAGGCACGCGACCCACATGCCAGGTTAGGGACCTGGGTCGGGATACAGATCAGGGTAGGAGCCAGGCCAGATAGCCCCAACCCTGTTCACACGCCTCAGTATGCGTGAACCGCACAAGCTTGCTCCTTGAGCGCGTCACATGCCTCAGTGCATGTGTACTTCATGCGCCCGTAGGTTGGCTCGGTTCTTATCTGCTCGATGGGTCTACAACTGAGTCGTTTTGACCCGACTGCTAGAAAACCAATTTCAAACTGGATTTTAGCATGGATTTCGTTCAAAAATTGCAATTAGGAGCTCCTCAATCATTCTAAACTCGATTTTTTAGAGGATTAAAGCCCTGATCATGGCCAATCAAGTGTCCAAAGTTTCCGCCCTTCGCGACCATTTTTGAAACTCAATTTCTGGCAACCAACTCACACAATAACTATATCAAACATGCATATTAGATCATCAGGAACATGTTTGAACTATTTTCATAGATCAATTCATTCTCAAAATTGACCAATCTAAGTTCTAAAGTGGTCGGTCATTATTTTTTGTCGAGAATTTCGACCATTATTTTGATGGTCCTAACATGCTCAGAAATTTACGAAAAAATTACTTGGGTTTCCAAAATAGTGTAAAAAGAAGTAATTCGAATCATTGCTATTCTGACTCGGACTTGTTCTAAAAAAGTCGAGGTATTTCAAATTGTCTGTTGACAAGGGCAAATTCAGGGAAAATCTCAGACACATACTTCGTGAAAAGGTGTAGAGAATTTAGGAACCACGAAACTTTTCTCAAACAATCTTATAGTTGGGATAGTGATCACGAAATCAAACCACTACCGAATATCACGACACTTCAACCCAAAATCCAATGAGTCCAATGATGGAAAATTTTCTTACTCGAAATTTTTTGATCCCTCAAATGTGTCTTTTACCAATCTCTCAATTTCTCACTTGGCAATACTCAATTGTCTTGGTTCTCTCTCACAATGTGTAGAGAAAAATAATCCTCTACTTAAAACTCTCCCTGTCTCTCTTACTTCTAGAAAGTTTAACACACGTACAAAAACTCAAATAGAGAGAGTGATTATATCTTTTAGGGAAGTTTGGGAACATGGGATAATAGGTTAATCATTCATTATCCGCTCATTTGAAATTTAAATTCAAATTAAAATGCCCGGGCATGTTAACCAACAAACTCAAGTTATACTAAGCTGCCCTATACCCGTGAATAGCAGTGTTCAGGGTAAATCATTGTATGAGCATATCTTTGTTATGCGTTTTCTCCCTTTTTTTGGTATATTATCAATAGATATCCGAAACTATATTTCGACTACTTTACTTCGAACATTGTAAGGTTTGTTTTAGGAAAATAATTCTCCCAACGTATTCTTTTTCATTTCCAAGTTTTGAATTCAAAATTTGAATAAGAAATCTAATATTTTTACCCATTAAACTGACTCTCCATCAATTCTTTTTCCGTTTTCATACGTATTCTTTGAAACGAATGCTAGAGAGGTGCAGCGAGAAATTCATCAGTGTTGAATCGTTGCCTAATAGGGCCTAGTCTACCACTTTGGGTGGGCATGGAGGCTCACTTTAGGCTGAGAGATGTATATACTAACATAGAATGGCATCGGAAACTACTAGTTTGGCTGAACTGGGCCGGGCTCGGTTCCTAGAGGGATCGTTGTTGGCTAGGTTGTTTGAGGCCTATAGTGCAGAGCCCCATGTGGCTCGGAGTAGGCTTGGTGAGAGCTTCAGGTCATATTCCTCCAACCGAGTTGGACCAACATGGGCATTTATGGGTGCTTTTCCTATGGCCATTTGGGTTAGTTGTGTCTAGGCCCAATAAAAATAAATGCTTGCCCTAAGTTTGCAATCCAGGAAGCCCAAGTTGGGCCTGTTTCAGGCTCCTCATGTTTTTAGATGCTATACTAACTAGTATCTGGACTCATACTCTGATTAATTTGATTTGTGCTCTTGTCGGGCCTATTTTTGGAGATAGCTATCCCAACATAGTTTTTTCATTTCTAAGTTTTGAATTGGAGATTTGGTTAAGAAACATAATACCCTTGCTTAGTAGGTTATCTGTTGGTTCAGGCTCCTCATTCTAAGAATCCTTTAGATAACGCTAGTAATTTGTTCGGGCTCGTAGACTAAATTCGACCCCCCTCCCTGGACCAAGTCCAAATTACTTATAGACAGCCTAACTTGGCAATGGATGACTCAGATTCTTGGCAAGCATGAACATTCGGGTCTAAATTCCAAATGGCACTGGCCGAACAGCAAGACTCAAAGGCCCGGCACGATCGGATTGGACCCATTTTTAGAACAAATTCTGAGTTGCTTAATGGACAACAGGCCCTACAGATGGATGTTAATCTGGACTGGGTTCCACCATAATTCAGGCCCAATCAGAATGTTCCCTAAACAAATTATTTCCTGGCCATCCAGGCCCACTCCTGGATATTTTCAGAGCCCCTTAGACCGAAATCATAACTGGGTTTGGCTATTTGTAAAGGTAGATTTCAGCTTGGCCTAACTTGCAAGGGAAGGGGTAGGCAGAAAAGACCTAGACAATCTCAGAATTCGATCGAGTAAACCTATTTTTAACTCTATGCATTTCTAAAATTTATAAAGCATTTTTTGAGGCTGTAAGAGGGTGATTCCACCGATGTTTCGTCCGTTTAGTAAGAAGGGCACTAGAACCCCATACAAAGTGTTCAGGTTCGAGTCTTAGTATTAGTAAAAACGATATTAGGAGAATCCCCTCTGAATGAGAACTCGATAACGACTCAATCTAAATTAGTCGGAGCAAAACTCTAGATACTAAGCCGTAAACCAAGTCCACTGTACAAAAAAAGAGTTATTCTTAACGTAACGGTAGAGTTATTTCAGGTTCAAAATATGAAAACAATCTCTTTACAAAATATAAGAAAAATATTACATACATAAACATCTATCATTCCCCTAACTTCGCATTAAGTCAGAAAATTTTTTGCGTATCAATGAACCCTTTATTTTTTGAGATTATAAACTTTTCTACCTCAATACTTTTAATAAGTTATTAAATTATTAATGTGTCATTAAACAATCAAAAATAAATTAATCTATTTCACTAAATAGTAGTATAGAGAAAGTAAGGTCATCTCCTCAGAAAATGATGGATTTATTTCTTTTTAAAAAATATAAATATAAATATAAATATGAGAATTTAGAAAATTAACTTAACTAATAAACTAATCTAACAAAACAAATAATCAATTAAAGGAAAATAACTAAACAACTCAAAATTAAAAGAAAAAAATTCAATGGGAAAATTAATTTTTAGTCACATTGATTTCATGTAATTGATCATCGATCTATTTATAGATTTTAACTTTCATAAATAAATTAGTTATAGTTATTGACAAACACCCAATAACCAATCTTTCATTATTTCGTCGATAATTAAGAGAAAGTAAATTATTTCCCTAATCAAGAGTCAACTCTATAGAAACTCTTATGATTGATAGTCTCAACATCATTAAGATTCAAAGAGTTCCAATTCTAATTAACAAACACACGACAGATTCATTTTAATTAAATTATTCAATTCCATGACATGAATGTCATTTACCACTTTATTAAAACTAACAAATAATTATAAATTTATCATTTTAATTGATTATTGGTTATAGATTATTATAAAATTATTAAATATTGATCACTATTTAATAAACTCTAAAAAATCATGATCCATAAAATATAAGAATTAAATAAATACCTATAAGATATTGATTTAATATACTCAATTAGATATTAAAAATCAATGTTTCAATATCTTTTAACTAAAAAATAAAATTAAAAAGAAAATATAGGAGGAGAGAACTCACAAAAGAATAAAATTATTGCTGAAAGATAAAAATATGCTAGAGAAAACAAACCAGAGTGTGCTGGAGACGAGGTGACAAATTGTGTTAGAAACATAGGAACTTTTGTGACCTACTGCTGCTGGAAGAAGTCTTTTTTGTTTTTTCTTTGGTTACAAAGGCACGGGTACAGCCGGAAGAAGTCTAAGACGTGGGTGGGCTGTTGTCCCCTTTCGAGGCTGGCTCCACTCCCTTCTTTTTACAAAGTCTAATACTCTTAGGAATGGTAATCCTATTTTTTAGAGAGAGAAGTCTCCTATACTCTAGATAACTACGAAGTTTTTAATGACAAATAACTTAGTTAATTTTTCAAAAAATAACCTAATTAAAATAAAAAATTATAAAACTAAACTTTTCTAAATTAATATTCCTAAATATTAGGAATAAAATTAATATATTCAAAATCTCTAACATTTCTAATTTAAATTTCTTCTTTCCATAAATTTTTGCACAACTAAAAATGAAACATTTTGATTTAGTTTTCAAAAAAGCTTGCGATGCTAACGAAAGAGCATTGCTATCTATTTTTTCATTCCTTAAATGAATATTCCAAATTAACTCATTTTTCTCCACTTTTCTTTATCGGCCTCCTCCATTAATTCTAACATATAAAATACCACAAATTATACACATTAATATAATATTTATTCAAAAATAAAACAAAATCAATCACAATTATTAAATCAATTTATGTCCTATCAATTATTTTAATAAAATAAAATGAAAATATCCAATGAATTTTAAAATTGTTTGATGACATTAAATTCTTATAAATGAGTTAAAATGATTAAAAATAATAAAATATTTATTAATATCATATAAACAGTTATTTATCGACATGAAAACGATAAACAATAATTAATAAAACATTAACGATAACAATTTATCATATAATAACAAAAAGCTAAATCTCAATCTCAAATTTTTGTACTAATCAGTTTAAGAGAGTGAATACAAGAGAAAAAAATAATAAAATAACAAAATTAAAATTTGAAAGCAAAATAGAAAAGAAATAAAAAAATTATCAATAATAATAACAATAATAATAATAATAAATAAAACTTATAAAACGACATAAAAAGAGTTAAGGTGAACCCACCTCCTTCCTCGACATTTGATAAGCACTAAACATATACCTTTTACAGCTTATAAACTCTTTTTTTTGGGGGGGGGGGGGGAGAAAAAAATCGAATATTGTTGGGGAAAAAGAAAATTTACAAGACAAAATTTATGAACATAAAAGTTTCAATCAAAACATGTTTTGAAGTGCTTTGTAAGTTTAGTCAAACAAGCTCTTAAACTTGATTCTTAGTGTTACTTGCGCTCAAATCATTAAGAGGGTTTAAACAAACCAGCAGACACAGCAGTCATGCAAAATTGCAAATATACCATCCTACAAACCATTTTTAACTTTTGTACCCACTACTTCAAATCACACAAACTTTTGAATCCACTAAATATACCACCTAAACCGCAAAATGAAAGACCATAGCTGATAGAACCTTCAGTGTATGATACAATGATAGGTGATCTGTACGTTTTTAATTGAAAAATAAGCTCTCTCTCTCTCTCTCTCTACAATGATAGGTGATCTGTACCTTGTTAAAACATTTGAAAAGAAAATAATCCGCTGCGGACGTCCACACTTGCATTACGGACCCTGGCGCAGCATCCAACGCGCAGCATCCAACAAATGACCCCCCCCCCCCAAAAAAAAAAAAAAGGAAAATGAGCCCGCACCTGGCCAAGAAGCTCAAGGCTGAATTTTACAGACAGCCGCAGCTCAAAGTCACTCAACAAGTCTACCCTGCAAGAAAGTGCCCCTATAAAACAACATATAGCATGATCTTTGGCTGAGTTGTATTACCATAACACTTGAGCACAGAAAGAACAAAACCATCAAAGTAGGATAAAAATGTATGCGCAGCATGCAGATCATGGCATTCATCAAACCTAAAAGATTCAGCAACCATGAAACACTGCCCACAACAATAATAAATCCGAAACTGGAATTCCACATTAATGCATGCAAATCTGCTGAACTGTTAAGTCACACCGGAATCTCAAACAGAATTTAGACCAGGAATAGGCATATGCTTATCTCCTATTACACTGATGATTTTTAAACTCATTCTCTGTTAATTCAGTTGAATATGAAAGCTCAGAAAAACAGATGCAACTGGAGCATTACAAACCAAAGGACATGGCAATCAGTGACAATCAGAATATTACAACACCTACATCAATAAAATCTACACACAGATATTACAGAAGCCAATTAAAGGAAGAGTCTCCTCTTGATACGGTGTATGCCACTTGAAATGAGATTGAGTTGAGTATGGATATATGAGAATCAGATCTTGAAATGCATTAAAAAATACTGTTACCAGCTACAAGAACCAGATAGAAAATGAAAAGCCTGATAATCAACTGCATGACACCATTACAGAAATTAAAGCATTGACAGTTTTGCAAGGAATTTTTGTTAGTTATTACCATCATTATATCAACAGTTCTAAAGCATAATAAAGATAAAATGAAACAATGGCAACATAGGGCAACTCCACAACACATGGTTTGTTTGAAGTTGAGCAGAATCCACATGGTAGCCAAAAAAGAGTAACCAGATCAAGGATGGCAAAAATAGATCATCTGACCATCCAGAAATAGATGATCCCTCAAATAAATCAACATCGTCCATTGTGTCAAAAGCAACAAAATCTTCAGAAGTATCATAGCAATAGCAGACAAATAAAACTAGTGTGGACACCATACATAAAATGGACTTTCAGATTCTACCTGATGGCTCAATTCCAGCAGATTTGATTCCCAGAAGGCTCCATAATAAAACTAGTCAGCAAATTAATCCAAACATGAGCTCTTTTGATATTGTTTCATTTCCGGAAGAATGTTTCTGTTACTGCAGAACAAACATGACAGATACCTAAGGGTAAAACGGCCAGAAAACATCATATAAGAAGTGCAGGGCCAAAACTTTTAACAGAAAAGTATGTTAAATCTTACAACTTGATTCACCAGTTGAAGCAACATCACTAGCAACAAATAATCAGCAGCATTCGCACATGAGAACCATAGACTGAAATTCTAGCATATTGACGATAATGCCAAAAAAATTAGATTTAGCTTATTGCTGCTGAAAAGTATGACCAAGAAAAATAAGAACAACAGCTATAGCTATTCAAATTTCACATTAGAGCTTACCAAGAAAAGACCAACATTCTGACAAGCAAAATCTTGAACAAGTAGACGCATCAGCTCCCGCGCTTTGCTACCAAAATGGCGATTATTCAACCTACAAACTCGATGAATGCTAATGTATGCATATGTTCACCTTAAATGAGCAAAATGTAAAAGCTATCGACTAGCAAAAATTACTTTGATTTATGGCAAATCAAAAATCTCCACATTAGTACAAAGGTACATAAGCATGCACTACTAGAATATCATCATATGCGATTAGCAGAACTTCCCATCTAGGCAGTATTGGTCCAAGAATGTGGTGGAACTCCATTATCATGCCACATGGTCCATCATAGCACCTTTAGTACAAACTTGTTCATAAACTTCTCTTCAGAAATTAAACTAGGACATGTCCAACTATAGGTAAAGAAAAGAACGCAACTCAATATCACAGTAGCACATGTTTGGCTCTGAAACAGGCTGACAAGTTGATAGCAGTAAGAAGTTCATAACAAGCATCTTCTATTACATAGATTTTGAAAGAAAGGCATAATAAAGAAACCAGAAATATACACTTTTTAAACTAAAAGATGAATCCAACTTTAACCAAAGCCGCCCGTGAGATTTGCAGGGTCAGATTCTAACAAAAATTGCTCAAAATAACATGATTCAGCATTCATTAGCATATATATTCTAATATAACAAAATATAAAGGTAAATGGAGGTGCAGAAAGATTTGAAAATCACTAGTCTGAATTTCTTGCTTCATATTTTACATAATAACTTTCTCAGTAAAGCCAACTTCATACAATCTGCGCCTAAATTGTAAAGCATCATAATTATCTTGAGCTCAGTGGCAGGAAATAGGAAATAGGTGTGTAGAGTTCAGTGTCCACCCATAGTACCACATTGTATGTTTTTCAAGTTGCCCTAAGTAGCCAAACATGATCTGTGCACTTGCGATCAACAATATGGTGAGAATGAGTCAAGACTATACAAATTTTCTGGCTATAAGTTAAAATAAACCCCAACCCACTAGATGTGAAAGACATGGTTAATAGGTAGGAAACACTTTGATACAGATAAAAGCAGTGCACAGATATAACTAGTAGATGTGCAATGGATGACCATGCTTAGTAAATCTTTCCATACATCTACTTCCATATGCCATGCATGATGAATCAGCTTATTTTGGTGCAGAAGGGATTATGCTGCACAAAATGCAAGGGGCAGTATGCAAAAAGCCCCAGCACGTCACTCCAGAAGAAAGCTACCAAAACCTCAGCGAGCAACAGACAGAACTTTGGCAGCTCATGACACAGTTCGACCATAGCATACAGATGCAATATAGAGATTCTTCGCCCATTTTTCCTGCAAAAGACCCACCATTTCGTATGAGTTTATGCGAAGAAGAAATATAACCAATCAGCACTTTTACTGAATATGACAAGCTCTTAATGATCCACCTTGACATGTGTACTTGGAAATGCAGAAGTCCGAAGTGTTTCTTGTGTTTCATCAGTAGGCTTTCTTCTTGGCACACTAAGAACAAAAGCAGCCTGGTCCCAAGTAGCTGCAGTTCCCGTGATACGATAACCACTATCCCACCTCCGATGAATTCCTTCACTAGGATACAGAAAATCTAGCTCCACAACCTGTAAATTGGTAGCATGAAATCAGTAATAAAAATATTAATGCACCACAATTGGCATTTAATGGAATAAATGTAACCTGGTCAGAAAATCCGGCACCACGTGACATAACTACAGCCCATCTACTTCCAGCAGTGGCCATGGATGTGACATAAAATCCCTCCCTCCATTTTTTGTTAATCCACTTAAATGGAAATGAATCGCTGACTTTGTAAGACTGTTGCAGAAACTGGGTTCCTGAGTTCCACATGCTTAATATGTTAAACAAGTGATGTAAAAAAGTAGATACACCATTGCTAGGCTTCGAAAAGAAAGGATATTCTAACCTTTAGACATAACAACTAAAGAACTCCCATTATTGGCACCTGCAATTGCACTAATGTAATAGTTTTTCTCCCACTGTTCCATAATCCATTCCTTCAACAAAGAGAGCAGAAGAAATTTATTAGCCCATCGATAAGCCATAAATCTTTCTATGCTCAAAGGAATTAAAATAAGAATGCAATCAATATAACCAAAAGCGTAGAGACGGAGACAATCTTGTAGGTACAAGTTCAGATGAGATGAGAAGTAAACAACCTTGTGAAGAAAACAGGGTGAAAGCTCATAAACTTGTGCAGAGAAGCCAGTCCCAGCATCCATAATTAGGGCCCACAAATTTGAACAGGATGCCACACTGCTGATAAAGAGCCCATCTTCATTCCCTTTCTCAATGTGCTGAGAAAGCCTCATATCTGCCACATTGTAATGATACCTACCAAAAGAAGATAAAAATCATCATCATTTACTTCAAGAACTCAGAGATGTAGCTTTAAGAATATACCTCTGCTTCATAGGACGACGTGCATTGTAGACACTAATCCACTGTGTTGCAGGCATTCCCATTCGGACCTTTTTCTTTGGTTGCTCATCATCATCTTCTTCTATGGTTAAGCGTCCTCTCTTCTGGCCCACTTGATATATAAGCTTCCCCAGCAATATTACCAATAAACCCACAAGTAAGTGAAGCTCAAGCTACGTTCTAATCATATAATTTGAAGAAAAATGAACTACAATACCTTCTGAGCACCATCAGTGTTTATGGGCCTAATATCTGGATGTGGACCAACAATGCCATCGAAGAGGGAAATATATTTTGCATAGTTAGGTTCCTCATCAAACTTCAAATTCACCACATAATCAACAAACTGTCGAAAAGGCTGAGGACAAAAGCAACACAAAGCCTCTGGCGAAGTTGACATTTTCTTCTTGCAAACAAGAAATCCTTTGTTCTCACCCTAAAAACGTTTACAAAGTCAAAAGGTGATAATGTCATGAAGATTGTGGAATATTGGAATAATATAGTAATTTACCTGGTATCCTTGCCAAGGAAGCCGACCCCGAAGAAGAAAAATGAGTGTGTAAGCAAGAGATTCTAAATCATCACGCCTGCTACCAGTTCTTCCAAGATGAGCATGCACGCTAGCATATCGCACGGTTCCCCTGAAAGGAAATATTGATTGTATTTTTGGTCATTACTTCCAACTTTCAGAGTAATGTATCAAAAACATAGATAAATTAAACAAATTTTCTTCTATTAGGAACCTTAATTTACCTAAAGACATCTGGTCTTTGATCATATTCAACATGCAGACCAGTTGAACTATCCCGCCAACGGGTAGCTGAAACCATTAGACGAGTTGTTGAGTTCGTAAGACATCATCATACTTTTACATACAGCCGAAAAAAGACAATAATCTTTTTGACCCACCTAAACCAAGATCAACAAGAAACAACTTTTTCTCTTCATGCGTGCCAGGAGGTCCAAGCAAAAAGTTCTCCGGTTTTACATCCCCATGCACATATCTGAAAATTTAAATTAAAAACAGAGAAAATCATAGACATGGAATCGAGCACTATGAAGAACAAATGAATTGCAGTTGTAACAATAAAACGAGACTTTCTTGAAGCCAAAACAAATAAAAAACACATTTCCAAACAGAAACACAAAATTTAAATATGGAAATGCTGGAGAGAGAGACAGAGAGAGAGAGGATACTGTATGCTGTTGAGAAGAAGGGATGTTAGTTTTTCAAGGTTGGTTCTGTTGACTCTTTACAACAAACTTCAAACCAAGGGCAACAAGCATGAGGCATATCCTCTCAAGCATAGAACTGAATGGCAAGGAAAAATTTATTCGGAAGTTGAAGCACTGACACTGACTTCATCAGGTCAGTCAATTATTACTTCAAATGAAAAGGTTGTCCAGTTTGAAAACAAAATTAACAAATACACAACATTAGATCATAGAAAAACAGATAACAGCTACTCAAAAAGCCAGCAATTATATGGAAAGAAGCCAGCTATATGAGGGAAGATTGCAAAATGTATCCATTTTCTTTTTTATTTCTTTTTTTTTTTTTTGGGGTGGGGGGGAGGAGGGAGGTATTGAACTGCATGCAATGTGAAGGCCCTCCTACAAACTGATAAACCCACCAACCTCGCTTTAAGGCATAATACATTATCCTATCATAGTGTCACATTGAAGAGGAGACTTAAAAATACGGCTTACATGTATACAGGTCGTGATGCATGGACACTTTGATGAAGAAGTTATCCCCATGTTGAACACCTCACTAGACATGCAACTCCAGATAAGACATACATAAGACATATCCAAAATCTCGTCATTGTAATCACATTGTTATATATAGTTTTTCCACACTTTCACAGACCCTCTCTAACACTTAACAAAATTTACAAAGTTTTCCTCAACAACTAAGGTAAAGAAAACTAAAAGTAAAAGTAGGCGTAAAACTCATAACAAGAAGGTCTTGTGCACAAAAAGAAGGCAGGAGAAAGACTGCATATAGGATTGTGTGTCAATTATTTTCACATACTACTAGCATTTGTGTTTATATAACACTACAGTGGGGAGCTAGATATACTTTTATCATCCACACCCATGCTGCATTTTCTATGTCCATATACAAAGTCCAGAGGTATGCTCATTTACATATACTCAAATTCTGCAGCCACATAACCTGTAAAAAGTGCTCAAATCCAGGGTAACCAGGGTACCATTTCATGGAGAACCAGCAATTTCAAATAAACCACCTTGAAGATAGGAGTTGCATCATTGAAAATCTCATCTACTCACTCATGATAGAAGACCTTTTTATCCCTCATATTCAGAACCAATATAAAGTAAATGAAAGAAGACACAAACAAAGAAAACGAGCAAAGGAAAAGGATAGCAAAATCTATACTCAAAACAAAAGCAAGTTGGAATGAAAATAATTACCCTTTTGAATGCATCTTCTCCAATATAGAGATTGCTTCAATGGCAATGCATGCAACCATTTCAATGGACATCCTATAATCCAAAAATATATCATCAAAATTGGTTCAAGCTTCAAGATGTTAAGATATAGGACCGACAATCTCCAGGTGCAATTCTAAAAAGGAGGCTCACGTGTGAGAGTTGTTGTTCCACACATCCCACAAACTAGGACCAAGCATGTCCATAACCTGTATGCATGATGTATTACAGTTAATAAAAGCAAGCTGAGAAGGCAATAACCAGATCATTAAGTACATGTAGAACAACAAAACGCACCATGACATAGTAGTTACCCTGTCGGCCCTTATAATGAACTCGTGGTACTCCATGACTGCCACCTAGAGCACTGGTAAAGGCAATAACAACACTCAAAATAAGAATTTGCGACAAAGTTCCTATAAAAATAGAAAATCAAATACAAGAAAGAGTGAAAATGCAAAACAATAATGTGTAAAACGAAAGCAAAGATTCTCACTTGTAGACTTGCCACTCATATGGTGGTCCATAGTTACATCCTTTGCTTGTTCTATGCTCAAACTTCAAAGCTACCTGAATTAAACAGCATAATTACATATCATTGAGCTAAACCCATCAAGGAAAATACATTAAGCCCTAATAGACATTTCATTTTACCTCCACAGCTCCTGGCCCAGACCGTTCATTGGTGCTTGGACCAGATATGCGACGACCAACATAGACCTGTCCAAAGCCGCCTTTTCCTAGCTTCCTTTCAATCTTGTACTGAGGGGATCCACCAACTTGGACCTGCAACTTATAAAATCAGAAATTGAAAAGCATCTAACCACGATCATAAGAACATCACCACCACTACTTGGCTAACACGGCTATATCATCAAACAAGCAGCATTGTACTTAATATAGCATTACATAACCCACAAAATTAGAACACTGGCTCCCACAAACATTAAATTTTCTCTTTCACATTTTCAAATCATTTACAAAATTATAATAAACCCATATGACAATATGCTGACAAGCAGCCAAATTTTCACAACTAGGCATGTTTTCTACAATCAGCATCCTATAAAGTTTCTAAAAAATCATTTACGAAATTATAAACTCGTATTTAGTAGACTTGGGATTTTAATGACTGTAGCCACTAGCATCACAGGAGAACAAATGAAATTAAGTACTCATCATTTTTTTTATTTTTTTATAAAAAAAAAGGAAAACAACAAAGCCAGAGGTTGCTTCTTTAATAATAATGATGAGAACATCTTGCATATAAGTCTTCAAAGTTCAGACCCTCATAAGATCAGCCCCAGATTCAGTTTGTAATAATATCTTGTAAACTATCAAAACAGTTCGTAATCTAAATAGATCAGTGCACATAATTAAAATCCTCGAATCCTAATTGAATAAATAAATCTAGATTTTCCCTAACAAACAAGAAAAAAATCCATCAAAATACCAATTACAAACCAAAATATAAACCAAGAAATACAAAATTAAAGCCCCTCAATTTACATGAAATTTCGCAAGATTAGAATATATTACTCGAGTGTAAGTAATTTCACCCAAGAATATTCCGCGACAAATTCTAAGAAATCAAGAATACCATCTTCAACAACATCTACACAAAAATAAAAATCAGGAAGAAAAACCCTAGATGGAGAAAAGAGTAACCCACATACTTTTTCAGGAAGCGGAGCTGTGCTTCCTTCATCTTCACCAGCATGTCCCTTATCACCGCTCCGGCCACCGCCAGTGCCACCGCCGCCGCTATCGTATTCATCCATTTCCTTCTCACCAACTCCTTCCTCCGCAACGGCGTTTCCTCCTACTCCTACCAAATCCCTACCTCCCGGCAACGACGTCGTTTTGCAATCGTCCCTTTCTCCAACTTCTCTCACAACATCAACATTCTTCTCGAGATCAACAACATCTTTATTCTTCTCTGCTTGTAACTCCCGTCTCTGGCGAGTGAGTCCACGCGTCACCACACGATCGCGCGTCTGTTGTTCTTGGATCGGAACCCGCCGGCCTCTGTTGCGCGGTCCGTTACGCAGTTCCGGCATCGTTCGTCATTTCATCATCTTCGCCGTCTCTGAAAACCCTAGAAGACGACGATACCTCCTCATCAAATCTTCACTTCCTTCAACAATCGATGATGATAGAGAGACAGACAGACAGACAGACAGAGAGATGTAAAGATGATGAAGATAATTCAAATTTCCGAAGTCTAGAAGCTTCGATCGGAGAAGAGAGAGAGATCTGTGGAGGGAACGAAAAGACCGCAGATAGAGATGCTTCGCTAAGTTTATTCTTTTTCTTTTTTTTTTCTTTTTTCCCTCTCTCTCTCTCTCTCTCTCTCTCTCTCTCCTGTTTCGGTGATGAACAGTGAGAGAACGCGAGTGGCTATGTATTTACGTATGAATAGCGGATAATGAACGCGCCTTTGAATGAAACGGTGTCGTTTCAGGTCTTCGTGTTGAGAACCGGAGAGTACTGTGAGTGGTAATTTTATTTGAATTTGAAAATCCAGAACACGTGTCGGTTTTTTATTGGAAAGAATCTAGTAAGAGAGTGGAGTATAATCTAGGGGTTTTTTTTTATCATGGCAAGAGTGTAAAAATAATGAGCATACTCGAGGAAAGGCCTATTAGGTGTTGACACGTCATGTGTACGAAAGTTTTTGAAAATGAAAGAAAGGAACCTTAATAGAAATATAGAATAGAAAGCGCCACAAAAATTCCTTGCCGGCGCTAAATGATAAATTTTTAAAAACTTTTATAATTAAAATAAAAATACAAATATTATGGTTTGAAACTAAAAATTTATATTTTTATAAAAATTACTAGAATTTTAGGTGTATAACTATTTTTTAATTAAACAAAAACAATAAAAAATTAAAACTTATATCTTAAAATTTGAGATCGATCGAGATAAATATTAAAAATCAAAATATAAAAAAAAGAAAAATTTAGTTCGTGTGGATTCTTCTACGTCACTCATTCTTATTTAAAATTATTTTCTTAACTAAATCCATATCTATCTTATTTTTACAAATACATTACAACCAAATTTTCAACGGTCTACCTCTACATTTTATTAAATCTCATATTTTAAGTTTTTGGTTTTTCTAACAGGTGTGTTCTTAGATTTTCGTTGCACATACCTAAACCATCTTAGGCAGTACTCTCTCATCTTATCCACAATTGAACTAACTCCCAACTTATTACGTATTTCATTATTTTTAACTCTATCTCTTTTAGTTTTGTCACACGTCCATCTAACATTTTCGTTTCAGTAACAACCATTTTTTACTCTTTTTGTTATTTAATGGTCCAACACTCAATGTTATATAATAGCACAGGTTTTACTGTGATTTTATAAAATTTTCCCTTTAAATGTAATAACATTGTACGATTACAGAAAATTTCGGATGTCTTTCGTCATTTCATGCAAATTGCTTGAATTCTATTGTTCACATCTCCATTGATACTATTATCATTTTGAATGATAGAATCAAAATATCTAATCATTCACTTTTTGAGATTTTTTTTTCTTCTAATGTAATCGTTTATTTATTATCCTGAACGTTGTGCTAAATTTACATTTCACGTACTCCATTGTTTTATTAACTAAAATTGCATCATCTGCGAAGAGTATACACTATAGTGTTTTATTTTGAATATTTTTTATGATTTCATCTATTATTATTGCAAATAGTATGGAATTCAATGCCAAATCTTGATGGAGTTCAATATTAATAAGAAAGTTATCGTTTAAATCCTCACAAGTCCTTACATTAGTCACAACTTCTTCATGCATATCCCTAATCAGGTTAATGTATTTCAACAATATCTCTTTTTTTATCAATGCCCACCATAACATGTCCCTAAGGATTCTATCATATGTTTTTTCTAGACCAATGAATATCATATGAAGATGTCTCTTCTACATTCTAAATGTCACCATCAACTGTCTTAACAAATAAATTGTTTTGGTATTAGATCGTCATGACATAAATCCAAATTTATTATGAGACACATTTATCTCTCGTCTCAATTTATGCTCTATCACTCTCTCCCATAACTCTATCATATGGTTCATAAGTTTAATTATTCTATAGTTAAAACAATTTTATACATCCCCTTATTTTTATATAACGGAACAAATGTACTTTTTCTCTATAATTTTTAAATTTTTTTTGTTTGTCAAATTTTATTAAAAAAAGTCATTAACATTATTATGACAAATTTATCCAAATATTTTCACACCTCGATAGGGATGTCATCAGATTCTATAACTTTATTAATTAAAAACTTTACTAATTTTAATTAAAAACTTTATCAATTTATAAACACAATTACGAATCATAAAAATAAAAATATTGAAATGATGAGCATAAATTTGTTTATAGTAATAAGTTTATTAATGATATCATTTAAATGGATATTGAAACATGATATGTCAAACAATATACAGAATGTAATTATTTTTTAATAATAGTTTTGTGTTATACTAAATATATTATAATAAATAAAAGCTATTTGGTACTCCGTGGCAAAAGGCCTCATGTATTTCACTCGATTAACAAACCCTGTGACTATTAATAAACTCTGATAATCCGCTATTCGCGTGTAACTAAAATTGTTGCAAGGACAGTAAAATCACTTTAGTATTAACTTTCTTTTTAAAATTTTTCCATTTTCATTGCTTTCCTTTAGTTCTCTTAAAAGTTTATGCTAATTTTATATATATATATATATATATATATATATCTTATATGACCTCCACCCTTGGGGAGGATTCATCTGCTTTACTTTGGAGAGAGTTAACTCGCGAGCTGTCTCTCTGTTAGAGAGAAAACATGACTTTTATGGTGGCAGTATCCATACTAAGACTAGGGGCTTTCTTCTCTGATCCAACCATAAAAAAATCATCCCTTGGAGATAACATCTACAACGAATCCCATTATGCAGGAGTTTCACTTTACGTTACTTAAATTTTAATAGACTTTATTATTAAATAGTGATAAAATTTTATAATTTTATAATTAATAGTTTTAAGTTGAAATCCTTTTATTGCTCCATACATGCATGTTAAGAAGAGGAAGACTGCGGAGACCTTCAATTCTTAGACTTTGAACTCAGAGACGGAGACGGCTTTGAGATAGAAATCAAAAGGAACAATTGAGACTGAAAGAGAGAGAGAGAGATGAGATTCGTCACATTCAAAAAGAGAGAGAGAAGCGAGACTATTTTTTATAAATATAAAAATTAAAAATATAATTAATTCCATATTCGAAAATATTATGAGAATATTTGATTTTGTTAGAAAATATTATATGGATATTTAATTTATTATGTTTTTATATTTCTATATTTATAACAATGGATTTCTGTATAAACTCAATTTATTATAATACTTTATTCAAATAACTGATTATTAGAATTTCATATTCTTTAATTGCTTTCCATTTTTAACATAGTATCACAATCATGTTTAAATTTCTCTTTAATATAGTATTAGGTTATATTCAAATATTCTTAATATGACATGAGATATCTCTTTATAAAAAAGGTAATCCATGCATTCTCACGCATCACCTAAAATTTGTGGGTCTGACTGACTGGTCAGATCTTGTAATTTAAAAGTTGGAGAGGAGTCGAGCAATGTCATTTTTGATCTATCAAAATGACGTCATTTCAATTTTTCACTATATTCTCTTGATCTCTACCACATATCATTTTCTGATCGATCACAAATTAAAATAGGAAATGATATTCATGAGATTCAAACCTTTTATGTCGAGGTATACCTTTTTTTAAATGTACAAAAGGAAAAAAGAAAAAAAAATCATATAGTGATCATACTATGCGTAAAGTTATTTTTTTTCCCTCTTGGTAACCTTAACACATTAAAAAAAATTCAAATCATGCAACTAATAAATAGCCAAAAGCTTTCGTTCAACAAATAATATATTGCTTCTCCATATTTGCCCCACTACCCAGCAAACCCATATTTTCAATAATCTATTGCTGCACTTCAAGAAAATACAAGAATAAAATGTAAGAACAGGAGGGTGGTTGGCCCATCACCCTCCATACCCTGCAATTCACTTCCATAAGTAAGGGATGCTTCACTCACCAAACAAGTAACCAAGTATGGGTCTCCATAATAGTTGTTGATGGCACAACCATTATAAATAGAGACAACCATTGCAAGGGTCCCTAAGTTCAATTCATTTTTAGTCTCACACACCATCTAGAGAGAGAATTGAGAGCTTGGAAGGCTTCTTGCACGTCCGGAGGTGCTGCAAAGCAAGTTACGATTGGAATCCATGGCTGGAGGTATTATTGCTTCCGCTTGTTCTTCGGTTAAATTTTGCCCTATAATTCATGTATTAGACTTGCATGAACATGTCAACATTTGGTATCAGAGCCAAAAAAGCCTCTGTCTGCATTTCCGGCGAAATTTTCCTTTTTTTTTGGGTTCTGAATTTTTAAAAAATTGGCCCAAATTTGAACAAATTTTAAGGTTTTGAGGTTGGAAATGAGTTTGGCATCAAATTTTGGATGATTCTATGTTTTTAGAGAAATAAAATGGAGTTTTTCGGCACTTTCCGGCAGCATTCCGGCATTCAGACCCGCCGGATCCGGGTCGGGACCCTCGGGGTCCATTCGGGTGAAGAAGACCCGGATGCAGGCCAAAACGACGTCGTTTTGGTCTGCAATTTTTGAAATTACGGATCTGCCAGAAATATTTCTATAATTACGTAATTGCCCAAAATTTGTTAATCTGTCGCAATCTGGTCCCTATGACTTTTCTGAAACTCTCAAAATTTTAAAACGTTGCACATTGGTCCCCAGTCTTTCTGAAAAACCCGGTAAACCTTGGAATATTACAGATTGACCCCAACACATTTTGAAATGTTATATTTTAGTCCTTCGGACTTAAAAAAAAAAAAAAAAATTTGTATTTTACACAAATTAATTTTTATATGGTCTTTTACGCATTGATGAACGTGTAAAATAAAGATAAAGACCCGTACAAAAATCATAAAATTATTAGAATTTTATAATTTTGTACAAATTGATTTTTGTATGGCTTTTGCATATAAAGATGCATGCAAAATAAAGGTTGAAGCCTACATAAAATTAAAGTAAAATATTCTTGTGGTTCATATGATTTCTGATTGTTAGGGTATAGCCACAGCAGCTCTAATATGAAAGAAATTATATATTGGGATGATTTTGACCACATAAAATAAAGAATATTATTTGTGATTATTTATTTTGTGTGACAAATTTTATCCCACAGGAATTTTTGTCATATTAAAATAATTAATCAGAATTAGATGACAAAACTGGATAACCTAGTTATGTGGATAGTCTACCTGACTTTAGAGTTTTCTCCTACAAGGTTTTTCGAGTTTAGCAGATTAAGTGCATGTCTAGGAAAGTCCTGTCAACAAGACGGGGATAAGTCTAAGGTTGGCTGGTTCTTAAGCGGTCCCATGTGACCCACCACCTACCTGGGGACTTTCCTGGTGTACGAATGATGCTATCTTGTGGACTAGTAGGGAAGTTCTAATTCAGGGAAATATTTTCTACATAATTTCTCCTAATTAGCCCTCAGGCATTAGGAAATTAAGTAATCTTGTCAGTCTTGTTTTAAAGTATAATAAATCTAATCTGAATTAGAAATTCAGCCCACAGGCAATTTCTGTGTCAGGAGATTTATTTTATATGTTTTACATTGGTAAACATATGTTAAAGCCTCAACTAAAATTTGTAAGCATTTTGTTGCAGCTATACAAACCGTTGATATCGTTGAAGTTCCCATATTAAATGGTGAGAACTACAAGGTGTGGAAGGAGAAGATACTTCTCAATTTGGGATGGCGTGACTTAGATTATGCTATCAGGCATGACGAGCCGCTTAGGATAACGGATGCCAGCTCTATAGCAGACAGAACGCTTTATGAGCGCTGGGAGCGATCTAATCGCCTCAGTACGATGTTCATTAAGGACAAAATATCAATTGGCATCCGCGGCTCCGTCAATCAATATAATGATGTCCGTGCTCTTCTTAAGGCAATCGATGAGCAGTTTGAGACATCTGATAAAGCTCTCGCCAGCACCTTGATTATGGAGTTCTCATCGAAAAGACTCACCACTATCCACGGAGTACGCGAGCACATTATGCGTATCCGGGATATAGTGGCCCAACTAAAGACTCTTGAGGTGGAGATGTCCGAATCCTTCCTAGTGCACTATATTCTGAACACTCTTCCACAGCCTTATAGTCCCTTCAAAATTTCCTATAACACACATAAGGCTAAATGGTCCATCAATGAATTGATGACCATGTGTGTACAGGAAGAAGGGAGGTTGCTCATGGAAATGAAAGAGGGAACCAGTAGCGCACATTTGGTCATGAAAGGAAAGGCGAAGGGAAAAGCCAAACTGAAAGGAAAGGCAAAGGGACCTATCCCAATCGTAAAAAAGGAGTCTACGTGTTTTTTCTGTAAAAAGAAAGGACACATGAAGAAGGACTGTGCCAAATTTCAGAAATGGCTTGTTGCCAAAGGTACGGAGATCTCTTTTGTATGTTATGAATCTTTTATGACTGAGACTTCTTATGACACATGGTGGATTGATTCTGGATGCTCAATTCACATTACGAATGTGTTGCAGGGCTTGCAAAACCTACGAAAACCAGTGGGCCGTGAGCAATTCATCTATTCAGGAAACAAGATGAGCTCGCATGTAGAAGCCATTGGAGATCGCAAACTCGTTTTGACTAGTGGACATGTCTTGCAGTTGGAAAGAATTTTTTATGTACCAAGTTTTTCTAGAAATCTAATTTCTGTATCAAAACTTGTACAATTCGGATATTCTTTCCAATTTAATAAAACAATGACATTAGTTTTGCATTCAAATGTCGTTGGTATGGGTCTATTAATTGATGGACTATATGGAATTAATTTGCAAGATAACACATGTTATAACACAATACATGTCGGTGCAAAAAGGTGTGTCATAAATGAAAATTCCTCTATGTTGTGGCACCGGAGATTATGGCATATTTCTATTGAAAGGGTTAAGAAGTTGGTAAAGGATGGAGTACTTAGTACTCTAGATTTTAGCGACTTTGAAACCTGTGTGGACTGTATTAAGGGTAAGCAGTCCAATAAGTCAAAGAAAGGTGCCAAGAGGAGCTCAGATCTATTAGAGATTATTCATACAGACATATGTTGTCCGGATATGGACTCATATGACCAAAGGTATTTTATCACCTTTATTGATAATTACTCACGTTATATGTATCTCAATCTCCTTCGCCATAAAGATGAGGCGTTGGATGCCTTTAAGGTTTTTAAGGCAGAAGTGGAGAAACAATGAGGTAAGCAAATAAAGATAGTGAGATCAGATAGAGGTGGAGAATACTATGGGAGGTATACTGATAATGGACAGGCACCTGGTCCATTTGCTCGGTTTTTTCAGGAAAATAGGATCATTGCCCAATACACCATGCCACGGGTCTCCAGACCAAAACGGTGTGGCTGAAAGAAGAAATCGGACATTATTGGACATGGTAAGGAGCATGATGTCTAGCTCTAAATTGCCTAAATCCTTGTGGACTGAAGCTCTTAAGACGGCTGTGTACATATTAAATCGGGTTCCAACAAAGGCGGTTTCCAAAACCCCATTCGAAATGTTTAAAAGATGGAAACCTAGTTTGCGACATGTACGCGTTTGGGGATGTCCGTCAGAAGTAAGGGTTTATAATCCACAGGAAAAGAAACTGGATCCGAGAACCATAAGTGGGTATTTCGTTGGATATGCCGAAAGGTCCAAGGGATACAGATTTTATTGTCCATCTTATCATACTAGGTTTGTGGAATCGAGAAACGCAAAATTTCTTGAGGATCACTTGATCAGTGGGAGGGATGCCTTTCAAGACTTAGTCTCTGAAAGAAATCTATCAAGTATGCCTTCTACTTCAAGTGAAAGGATGATTGTCATTCAAAGCGTCCCTCCTGTACCTATGGACGTTGACCCGATTACATATGACAATCAAAATATTCCACAATCCGACATCTTGAACCGATCAAGTTGGACAAACCCTCTCCTAGAGAGACTGTTGAGCCGACATTAAGGAGATCTGTTAGGATTAAGAGGTCAGCAATATCTAGTGATTATATAGTCTACCTCCAAGAGTCTGACTATAATGTTGGTGCTATGGAAGATCTTGAGTCGTTTTCACAAGCCATAAACTCTAACGATTCGAGTTTGTGGCTAGAAGCCATGAAGGATGAGATGGACTTCATGAGATGTAACGAAATCTGAGATCTTGTAGAGTTGCTTGATGAGGTTAAACCCATTGGATGTAAGTGAATTTTTAAGATAAAAACTGACTCATTTGGCAACATTGAGAAATACAAGGCCAGACTTGTTGCTAAGGGGTTCACTCAGAGGGAAGGAATCGATTATTCGGAGACCTTTTCTCCGGTATCTAAGAAAGATTCCCTTCGCATTATTTTGGCGATTGTCGCACATTTTGACTTAGAGTTGCAACAAATGGATGTGAAAACAGCATTTTTGAATGGAGAACTAGAGGAAGAGGTTTACATGTATCAACCTGAAGGATTTTCCTCTAGTGATGGTGAGAATTTGGTTTGCAAACTTAATAAATCTATATATGGATTGAAGCAAGTCTCCCGCCAATGGTATTTGAAATTCCATGAGACAGTTTCTTCATTCGGTTTTGAAGAAAATGTCGTGGATCAGTGTATATACCAGAAGGTTAGTGGGAGTAAAATTTGTTTCCTAGTACTGTATGTGGATGATATCTTACTTGCAACCAATGATAAAGGAATGTTGCATGAAGTGAAACAGTTCCTTTCTAAGAACTTTGCCATGAAAGATTTAGGTGATGCGTCTTATGTCATTGGCATTAAGATACATCGAGATAGATTTAATAAGATTCTCGGACTATCTCAAGAAGCCTATATTAAGAAAGTTCTTAAGAAATACAGAATGCAGGACTGGTCACCGAGTGTAACTCCTATTGTCAAGGGTGACCGGTTCAGTTTGGACCAGTGTCCCAAGACAGAACTGGAAAGGGAACAAATGACCAATATTCCATACACTTCCGTGGTTGGAAGTCTTATGTATGCTCAGGTCTGTACCCGACCTGATATAGCGCATGCAGTTGGAATGTTATGACGATATCAAAGTGATCCTGGTTTGGAGCATTGGAAGGCTGAAAAGAAGGTGTTACGGTATTTGCAAGGCACCAAGAACTACATGCTTACATATAGGAGAATCGATAATTTTGAGGTGATCGGGTACTCGGACTCGGACTTCGCTGGCTGTGTTGATTCTCGAAAATCAACATCTGGATATATTTTTGTTCTGGCCGGTGGAGCTATATCGTGGAGGAGTGCTAAGCAGACATTGACTGCGACCTCCACTATGGAAGCTGAATTTGTGGCATGTTTTGAGGCTACGTCACAGGCGGTGTGGTTACGAAGTTTCATGGCTGGGTTAAGGATCTTGGACTGCGTACCTAAGCCATTAAGTATATTTTGTGATAATTCGGCTGCGGTATTTCTGGCTAAAAATAATAAAAGTGGCAGTCGAAGTAAGCACATCGACATTAAGTACTTGGCCATAAGGGAACGTGTTTTGGAAAATAAGGTTGTAATCCAACATATTAGCACCGAATATATGCTTGCTGATCCTCTGACTAAAGGCATGCCTCCAGTTAATTTCAGGGATCATGTTGTAAATATGGGTTTAAATCCCAATCTTAATGGAACTTCGAATTGAATTTTCTCGTATAAAATTATGTGCACATTCCAGTTTTGAGAAAATTTCATGAAAATGGATCCCGAATAAACATAGGGTTTATTCATAAAGACGGTTACCATAAGGATAAGGAGTAGCATACAATGTAATACACAGGAGACAATACTCGTTGAATTAGAGGACTTGTCACTGTGATTCATGTATGTTTTTTCATTAAGTTTCGGTTTGGATAAAGTCACCAAGTCGGGTGAGTGGACCAAGTGGGAGAATGTAAGAACAGGAGGGTGGTTGGCCCATCACCCTCCATACCCTGCAATTCACTTCCACAAGTAAGGGATGCTTCACTCATCAAACAAGTAACCAAGTATGGGTCTCCATAATGGTTGTTGATGGCACAACCATTATAAATAGAGACAACCATTGCAAGGGTCCCTAAGTTCAATTCATTTTTAGTCTCACACACCATCTAGAGAGAGAATTGAGAGCTTGGAAGGCTTCTTGCACGTCCGGAGGTGCTGCAAAGCAAGTTACGATCGGAATCCATGGCTGGAGGTATTCTTGCTTCCGCTTGTTCTTCGGTTAAATTTTGCCCTATAATTCATGTATTAGACTTGCATGAACATGTCAACATAAAAGCCAAAAATCTTCCCATAATTTTGCAACAAAAAAAATTATTTCCAAATTAATTAAGAATAAATTAAATAACACAATCTGAAAATGTAAGCCTTTATTAGTAATTTTTCTGCAAATTTCATAATGCTCTGTTCCCTCATACTAGGAACTGTTACAAACCAGTATATATCAATAACACTAGACCAGCAAATTGATGTTATTCCATAAAAGTACCTAAACAAAGAGGAAGAAGGAAAAATATTTTCCCTTGAATCATTACATGGACATTCATGTCCTTATTTTTTTCACTCAGTATAGTATTGAGGCTGCACAAGAGCATCTCAAGGGTTGGGAGAAGAAGCAGAAGGAATAGTTGGAGAAGGAACAGAAGGCGGCGTGGGAACCCTAGCAAGCCAAACCAAAGGCGACTTCAGATGCATTTTTGGAGGCATTGGCTCATCGAGGGGCCCATTCTGTGCATATAAGGTTGTGAAGATCAAGAACAAAAGAAGCATCATTGATGCAGTTTTGGTGAAAGTTTTCCTTAATAGGGCCATTGATGCTATGAAGAAAAGAGAGCAGGTAGACGATGGATGCTTGGTGATTGTGATGGCTTTGGTTTCAGAAGTTGGTTTCCTTTTTATAGACTTGAAATGAGGTCCAGCATGGAAAATTCTACGTAAATGCAAGTATAATCCCCTCTCAATGTAGAATTCTACGATTTTACATAATAACTTGAATTATGCATAAAGGACACGCATTAATTTTGTTTGGATTCGTGAGGCCCCGAATATGTGGCTATAAAATAGTCTTTTATAAACCTAGCGTTACAAAGCCATATTCCAAAGGGATCTCTCTCTCTCTCTCTCTCTGTGTCTCTGTCTCTCATACACAGAGAAGCACGGGCAGAAAATGCAAATGGAGCAGATTTCAGGGGCCAAAAAGTGGAAAGGCGGGGTCAACACAAGTCTGAAAGAAGTCAAAGCAGAGGAAATATGGCCCATGGTGAAAGACTTCTTCAACCTACACAGATACTTCCCAACACTTACCACATGCTATGGAGTGCTGGGTAGCAACGGTGAGCCTGGCTGCATCAGATACTGCGCTGGCTCCTCCATGCAATCCTACGATCAGGACTCCATGATCGGCTGGTCAAGGGAGCGGCTCCTGTCCGTGGATCATGATGATAAAAGCATTACGTACGAAATTGTGGATTGCAACATTGGGTTCAAGTCCTACGTATCGACGGTCAGGATCATTCCTGGAGTTGGTGATCAAGATGGGTGTATGATCGAGTGGATATTCACCGTTGATCCTGTGGAAAACTGGAGGTTGGAAGATCTTGTGATGAAATCTGAGGTGGGGTTGCGCAGTATGGGAAAGAAAATGGAGGAAATTGTGGCCCACCAAAAGACAAATCAAACGGTGGCTCCATGTGTAAGAGTTTTTTGTTTGTCAGCCCACGAAAATAAAATTTAGTTCATAGATTTTTATCAATTTACAAAAACAATACAAGATTTTGATTTTTGTAACATTATTGGTGGCTCCATGTGGGTCTCTCACGCTATTGAAAAATGTTTTATGCTGTCAACCTATCGCAACCTTTTTCTTTTAACCAGATTTAGAACTGATAATACTAAAAATCATGTCGGTGAAATTAGAATTTTCATATAAGTTGAAATTAGACATTAATTATTGAAAAAAGTGAAATTATAATTTTTAGTGATACAAATAATATTTAAAATTATAATTTTAATAAAATATATTATTTTTTCTGAAATTTTAGAGGGCATCTCCCTAGCTTTGCCCTTTTCTTTGTTGTAAACCATTTTAAGACATCTTTTAAGTTTGAATCCTTTTCCATATGTAGATCGTTCTTGCAAATAAGGTTCCTATGTCTATAGAGATGCCATGAGGCCATGACCTTTCTTCTTCCTTTTCTTTATTACCAAGTTTAAGATCAAGGAAAGCAAGGAATGACGTTCTTATAAGAATATCTGAGTGATAAAAAACTCTTACTTAAATATATATTTTTTATATTTAATAGTTGAATTTTCATGAATAAAAATATTTTCTTAACCATTGTATTAAAAAAAAAAAAAATAGAACGCAAGGAATGACGGTAGCCGCAGTGCCTCACATTGATGGAATCGGCAGTATTTTTAAAAAGGGTAGTTTCGAGTTCTCTGATTTATGAAGAAATTGTATGGAACCCATTTCTGCAATTTTACACTAAGAGATTTTCGATTGTAACTAAAATAAAAAAGTGAAAAAAAAAAACATGCAGGATTTCAAATTTTATGGAACAGAAAGGGTGTTGTAAATTCAATAGATGGTGTCTGGAAATCTATTTCCTCAACTTTCCTCTATTTTGATTTGTTTTATGTATAAATTTTTTGTTATTTTTTTACCCAAAAAAAAAGATTTTTTAGTAGAAAATTATTTTTTAATAAAAGAGATTTAAATTATAATTATATCAATAACTTTTTGTGCTGAAAAACATGCATGATCTCAATTAATTAAGCAATAAATTCGTCATTTGTGTCGTATTATATATGTTTACAAAATTATTAATAAATTTTTATCTTATTGTAAATAATATTCATTGGTTAAGATAAAAAACTAAGTAGAGGGGCATACGCTTTTTGATCGTCTAGTTTGTTCAATATTTGAGTATCATTTAAATAAAATCTCAAATTTAAATATCGTGTATAATAAAAATGGATACAAAAATAGTTTTGTTCCTTAAAAATTTAAATCGATCCGTTTCTAAGTAGTTTTTAAACGTCGGTAGTGTATATTAAAAAAAAAAAAAAAAGAATACACTTTGCATTGAAAACTCACCGAATCTCAGTTGAGTAAGCAATGAGCTCCTAATTTGTCATTTAGATATATTTACAAAATTATTATAAAAATTTAATTTAATTTATTTATAATATAAATATATATATTAAATTGATATAGAGACCTTAAACGTCTCCAAAAAGAAAGTCTAATAATCACAACCCTCCTCCTCAAATCTGATGATTCGAGTTCAAATCATAAGACCCAAAAAAATATATATATAGGGACCTTGAGCTCTAACCTTGCGGCCCATTAAATGTTACCCTTTCCGCCTCGATCCGGGCCAATCTGGATTTCTCTTTTAGACCTTTGGGGCAACAGGCCTGATTTTACCTCTGCAAAATTGTGTCACAATTTTTTTTTTTTCTTTGGGTTACAACTGTGTCACATTTTTATGATATGCTATCTGCCCTTATAAAAATTAAAATTTAATTGATAATTTCTCTAGAGATAACTTTAGGATTTCTATAGCTACTCGCACTCCCAATTTTTCTTATACTTTCATGCATCCTAGTTTTCTCTCCACAATCCTTAAATATTTTTGTTGCATAGTCTTGATGATGATGATATCAATAGACAATCGATTTAGCAAATAAGGGTATTAAATCCCTTAATTAAATTTTAAATTTAAAATTTGAGAATTAAAAATATTACGTGAACTCCCCCTCAATTGAACTCGATAACGTTCGAATCAGATTAGTCAGAGTATAACCAGTATTAATTAGTCCGGCCCAAATAATAATAAACCACTAAAAAATATTTGTTGGGGATTAATATTTTTATGGCAAAGTGTGTGTGTGATGTGTGTGATGATGATGATGATGATGATGATGATGATGATAGACAATCGATTTAGCGAATAAGGATATTAAATCCCTTAATTAAGTTTCAAATTCAAAATTTGATAATTAAAAATATTACGTGAACTCCCCCTCAATTGAACTCGATAACGTTTGAATCAGATTAATCGGAGTATAACTCTAGATATTAATTAGTCCAGCACCAAATAATAATAAATCCACTAAAAAAATATTTGTTTGGCGAGATTAATATTTTTATGGCAAAAGATGATGATGATGATGATGATGATGATGATGATAGACAATCGATTTAGCGAATAAGGATATTAAATCCCTTAATTAAGTTTCAAATTCAAAATTTGATAATTAAAAATATTACGTGAACTCCCCCTCAATTGAACTCGATAATGTTTGAATCAGATTAGTCGGAGTATAACTCTAGATATTAATTAGTCCAGCACCAAATAATAATAAATCCACTAAAAAAATATTTGTTTGGCGAGATTAATATTTTTATGGCAAAAGAGAATCAAGCAAAATATTGAATTAGATATGTTACATTTTCATTTTCTTTAAATATTTATAAAATGCAAATTGGACCCGTAAAATCATAGGTTTGGCAATTCTTGAATCAAAGGGGGATGTAAATAAGTTAGAAGCAATTTTTACAATCATAATTTTTACATCTAATGCAATACGATTACCTTACTTAATTCATAAAGTTTTATGTAATTTTATTCCTAATTAAGAAATATTAAAAATAAGATCGAATTTCATATTTGGTGTGTGCCAAATTGATTTCCTAAGTCTTTCTAAATCATTTTATTTATCTTTTCTTGTTTTTGTTGTTGGTTTCATTAAAGATATATTAAGAATAGAAATAATATAATAATATGAAATTCTAATAATTTATTATTTTAATAAAATATTATAATAATTTGAATTTATATAAAAAAATTTATTATTACACAAATGAAAACACAGAATAAATTAAATATTTTTAAAATTAAATCAATGAGTTTGATTTAGATATATAATACTTTTTAACAAAAAAGAAAAATATTGATCGGCCGTCCATGAGAGTGACTACCCATGTGGCTCGCCAGCTAAGTGAGGTAGGAAAATAAAATTTAAAAGAAAAAATTCTGAATTAACAAAACTGCATATGGGTCATATCATTGCAACATCATAGCAATTACAACCAAAAAATAAATAAATAAACAAGAGAAAAAAATATTTTTGTTCCTTTCTGTTGTTGGTTTCATTTAACACTTTGTTTCATTGAAGGGAGGAAAATCATATTTAACTCAAATCATTGACAAAAGAAAGAAAAATATTGATCTGCTGTCTACGAGTGAGTGACTGCCCATGTTGGTTGGCCAGCTAAGCATATAAACAAGAGATTATCTATGATATTCTAATCGTTATAATTTTTTTTCTCAAATTCAATAATCTCGAATTCAAATCTCGATATAATAAAAAAAATTAAAGAAAAGAAAAATATATTTATACATTCAACTTGTGCATTTGAGCACAAGTATTCATAGAGTTCTATCTCTCTCTCTCTCTCTAAGATGGTAGAGGAAGCAAAGTCATCCAAATGGGAAGGCAAGACCCAGGTTGAGATGAGAGGCTTAAAAGTGGAACAAGTCTGGCCTCTCTTCGAGGACTTTTGCAGTATCAATAAGCTTGTTCCTGTGATTGAAGTATGTCATCATGTAGAAGGTGACTATGGACAGCCAGGCCTCATTCGCTACTGCGCACTCCGATATCCATCACAGTACACCGACCCTGATGACCATCAGATGAAGTGGGCCAACGAGAAGCTGCTGGCGATGGACCCAATCAAGCGGTGTTTTAGCTATGCGGTCCTTGATGGTAACAGCGGACTCAAGTCATATGTAGCAACCTTCAAACTCTTCGAAATGAATGGTGGTGATGCAAAAGGGTGCGTGATTGAATGGTCCTTCACATGTGAACCGTCGGATGGGTGGACTCGTGATAGCCTTCTCTCGTTGATCGATTCAATCCTTAAAATCACAGCGAAGAATATTAAAAAATTATGCATGGCTTAATACGCTGCAGTGGAGAGGAATAAATGTGAATTAGTTATAATTCAATTAGTATCGTCTCTTCTCTTCTTATAAAAGATTTTGAATTCAGATCTCTCTGTATACCTAAAAAACAATCTGAATTTGAATATCATCTATTTTCTTTAAACGATGTACTCTTTTGTAATAATAATAATAAAATGACTATTATATCCTGTATTTTGTGAAAATCGTCCATTCTTATGCACGGAACTATAAAATTGTTCTATTTAATTATTTATATATTTATTGCTATCAGAAATGAAGTTGGTGGCTGAGTAGCATTACTTCTTTTTGTTTATATAAAGATTACTAAAATTACAAAAATATATTAATCGATCAAAAGTTCAAACATTAAGGAGACGTTTGGTTCAGTTCTGAAAATTAGAATTGTAATCGGAATCATATTCTCTGGAATTGGATTAGATGAAATTATTCTAATTCATCTGTTTGGTTCAGTATATTGAAATAGGTATCATTACCATATTTGGTATTTAGTTTTTTTTAATATATATATATATATAATGGATAATTTTATAAAAATATTGTATGAGTAATGGGTAATGAAAAATTTTATAATTAAAAAAATAAATATTATATGAGTTTACTAAGTAAAATTTATATATTTTTTAAAAATTAAAAAAGAAATTAACTTAATAATAAAAATATTATATGTATATATATGAATAATGAATAATTTTATAAAAAAATAAAATAAAAAAAGGAAGCATGAGAGTGGAGAGTAATGATCAGGATAAAAATGATTATTTAAAAATCAAATGTGGGTTTCTAATAAAACCCATCGTTTTACTTGAATTTTGTGAATTCATGAATTTTTAGATATGATTCCAAAATATTCATTCTCATAGTATTAATCCAAATATCAATTTTTAGTTTCATTTCAATTTCTTATTTTTATACTCTCTTATCAAACGTACTCTAAATATCACAAAAGTTTATCACTGGGATATAGGAAAATGAGTAGCGTTACTACAATCTTTGATCCAAAGGCTTCTTTCTATTATAAAATATATAATTTAAATTATAACTATTACCATTAAAAAATAATTACAAGCTGTTAATGGTAGCTTGCAAGTATGGCGGCCTCTGTGGTTTGTCCTTTTGGGGTTGGGTTTGGGGTTTCACTCGGGGATTGCCCAACTTATCTTAATATTATTTGGATTTGCATGAAGACAATGCATTTCAGCATTGGGTTAAGACTTATTCGAGCCTAAATATTTTATTTTGTTTTAATGAATTCCGCCCAGAAAATATTCTATCTTAATGCAAAGCTTTTATCAAAACAGTGGGAGGTAATAAAAAATTAAAATATAAGAAAAAGAAAAACACAAATACGTTATGATTGCAACATTATAATAAGTATGCACAATAATCCAACAAGAACAGCAAAAATCTCTTTCAAGTATTTTATAAAAATTTTCCTCATGCCTAATTGATCCGATAGATCGACACTTATATACTTTTTAAATAAAATTTTGAATTCGAGATTTGAGATTTGTATATGAAAAAATAAATATAAAAAAAGTTTTATCTTTTAAAAAATCATTACAGTTTAAATTTGATCGATCAACGTGATTACCTGATACCAGTAATTTATCAAAAAAAAAACTTTTAAAATTTTTGTTGAATTAATTTCAAAAAATAAATTTTAATGTGCCCTTAAATAGACGATATTAAGATTACATAATAAATCTTCACTCTTTTGGTGAGACATTTGAATCAAATCTTTAAATTGTTGGGATAATTTGATTTCTATTTTTTCTTTTTTTCTCACTCTGAATCTTTATCAACTTTTTAGTAATCAAAAAGAATAAAGGGCAGCTGACGACAACCAAATATGTTTCGAGTGCCAACTTGATTTCCCAAACCTTTCCAAGTCTTTTTGTTTTTTGTTTTTTTTTGCTTTTTGATCAAGGGAGGAGCAAACCATTTAATATAAATACTAAAACCCATAATGAGACATATGAAATTCCTCAACATTTACACACATATGCACACATCATGAGCACTGCCAATGATTTCACCAACAATAGCTTTCCCGGGGCTTTTTGACCTTTTTGTTATTTGAATTTCATTACCAATAAAATCTAATTTAAAAACTGACATTTTTAATATTTATTTTTTATTTTTAAGGTTTGAATTTAAAATTTTATTTAAACTCCTATCACTATACCCACAAAACGTTAACATTCCCAAGCCTTTACACCATCAATATTTAGCTTGAATCAAGCATATGAGAGAAGGTTTCTGTTAGAAATCAGTTGTGACTCTACAGATATCGTCTCCATGTTGACTCGAATGACTATCGTCGAAAGGATATGAAACATGTAAAAATTGTCGGAGGATATTCTGACGGGAAAAATTCTGTCGTTCAAATCAGAAAGAGCGATTTTCGAATGTAAAGAAACAGACTGAGAGTTTAAAGAGAGAGCTTCCCTGTGATTAGAGTGCTCAATGTGTAAGGTCAAGAGAGCGTAACTAGTTTAGAGGGTTTTAGGATATTTTATACCTGTGAGAGTCGTATGCCGTCGGGGTGCTTCAACTCTACTTTCCTTATCGAATCGATCCGGAAATCTCGGGTGTTCAATATTTCGAATTGACTGTGATTCTTATCCTACGGGAAACATTCATTTTCTGGAAAGACCATTTTTTTAACTGAAAAATTCTAGAGATACTGATTTCAAATAGGAGATTGGAGTTATAGGATATTTTGACTTTCCTTTAGAATCATCAGAGCTGTTGGCTATCGATCGATCGTTTGACCGATGGAATGTCTTCAGAGTTTGTTTATTCGATGGACTAATAATTGAGTACCCGATCAGAGTGGTTACTTTTGCTTAATGAATCACATTCTGATGAGGTCATCAAGATTGCAAGGAATTCACAAGATCCAACTTAAGTTCCAGTTGGACTGGCGATAAAGGTTTGAGTTAAAAGATTCAAAAAAATATTGAATAATTTAATTTAGAGGGTTTTACAATAAGAAATTGGAGTCCAAAGGAATGAAAAACCAAAAGGGCATTAATTATGTTCATACAAGCCCAATTAGAAAAATAAAGGGTCCAAAACTATCCAAAACCAAGGGAGGATGAAAATAAAGAAAAATAGCAACCAGACTTGGTCAAAATAGTTTGGTTTAGTTAGTTTCATAATTCTTCTTTATAGTTTATATTTTAGTTTCTTATTTTTTTAATTGTTTAGAAGTTACTAAATTTTTAGTTGTCAATTTAGTCTTTATCTTTAGCCTATAAATAGACCATTACAAATTGTGTAAAATACAACTTTAAGAAAATTAATAAAATTGTGAGTTTTTTTCACACGTTTTGTTCTTTTGAGAACTTTTGAACTTATTCAAGATAGAAGTTTTGTTTAGTTTTTTGACTTATCAATCTAGACTTTGAACCACTTAAATTGTGGTGTCATTCATTTCATCTTTATACCAAAGTTCTTATTCTAGTGAGAAACAAGTTCAAGGTCATATACCTTAGATTCTTCATCCTTTAGGGTAAGGGTTGAAATCTTTAATGCCATCGGTTTAAATCATTCGTTAGGAAAATTCTTAGACTATAAAACTTGTTCGTGGGTTCTAAAATTTTTATACTTATTGAGTTCACATTAGTTGGTATTAGAGTTAATTTAGGTTTTTTTTTCCTTCGAATTATTCTTATTTTATTTTATTTTTCTTTCTTTTGTTTTTGTTTGTGTCTTAAAACTCTAATTCCAATATCAATTCATCATCTTGACCAAAATTCTTCATTCGTTGGTTTATTTCTTATTTTTGGTGTATTTCATTCTTTATTTTGTGCTGACATAATTAAAAAAAAAAGACTGTAAAGAAAAAAGGTCGTACAGAAAAAAAAAAGAAAAAGAAAAGAAGGGCAAAAAAAAAGAGGCAAAAAAAAGGAAGGGCCAAAAAACAAAAGAGGCCGTGAAAAAAAAGAAGAAGAGGCCAAAAAAAAAAGACCCACAAAAAAAAGCCGTGAAAAAAAAGGACAGCTTCCAAATTTTACAAAATTTATAATTTTTCATTTTGTGATTTTGTTCAAATTTGGCAAGTTTTAAAGTGTTATTACCAAATTTGAATTAGAATTTTCTAAATTTTTTGGTTGACTTTGAAATATTTCCTTATTTGTACACTTTTCTAAATTTGTGCACTTTCCTAAATTCAAAACTTTTTATAATTATTTTTCATTCTCGATCTCTTTTTTTATTTGCTCTCATTCCTATTTGTTCTATTCTTTCTTTGTTTTCTCTTAAATTGAAATTTTTTCAAATTTGTAGCTTTCCTTATTTTTCATTTTTTTTCTTAATCTTTCTTTCTTTGTGCCTCTTATATATATTTTTTAATATAAGTTTTTGAATTTCACACGACAATTATTCTTAAGTTGAATTCTCGAGTTCAATAAAGAACTTGACTAAGTGAAGAGGAGTGGTAAAAGACAAGAGAGAATTTATTAAAGATAAAAACCAAATTCAAAGAGTGAAACACGAGTGAATTTGAATGAATCATTATTTTTGAGTGAAACACGTGAGGGAGTGTGGTAAGATTCTTTCCTATTTTATTTTAACATTGTCTTACAGATTCCAATCATGTCTCAAAATCAAAAAGATAACACAAGTGAGGAGGTTCAACCACACGTTGGGCCGAATCTACAACTACAAGCATTTATAGGGGAGATGAGACGGATGATGAAAAGAGAGTTAGATCTTATACATGAAAGGTTGGATAGGGTAGAAGAGGGATCGCAAAAGAGACGACTATCAATAGGGCCGAATCCCTCAAGAAGGAATAGGTTTCATTAAAGGGAAACTGAAATTGTGAATGAATTTGAAAGGGATAGTTTAGAGGAGGAGTTTGATAGGTTATCAGTGGGTAGTCATAGGAGATTGGGTCGGGATATAGAAGTTAGGAATCGGATAGACAATAACTTAGGTAGTATCAAGATGAAAATTCCGTTGTTTCAAAGTAAAAGTGATCCTGAAACATATCTTGAGTGAGAAAAGAAGATTGAGTTGATTTTTGATTGTCACAACTATTCCGAATTAAAGAAAGTAAAACTGACTATATTGAGTTTATTGATTATGCAATTGTATAGTGGGATCAATTGTGCATCAATAGAAGACAGAACAGAGATCGACCTATTGAAACTTAGGATGAGATGAAGAGGGTGATGAGACGACGATTTGTGCCGAGTCATTACTATAGGGATTTATATCTCAAGTTACAGAGTCTCCACCAAGGTAACCGAAGCGTAGATGAGTATTACAAAGAGATGGAGATGTCTATGATTAGGGCCAATATGGAAGAAGATAGAAAAGCGACGATGGCTAGATTTTTAAATGGTTTAAATTGAGAGATTGCCAACACGATCGAGTTTCATTATTATGTGGAGTTGGAGGATTTAGTACATATGACAATAAAGGTTGAGAGGCAACTCAAGAGAGATAGCACACGGGTAAGACCAGCCCCACAGATTCCGAGTGTAACATATTGGAGAACGAGCTATCCAAAAAAAGAAGAAAATTTAGCCACCTCCAAAGTTAATTCTGAACACAAACCAAATACCTCCACCATAACTTCTCAAGGTAAGGCAGTCTCCACTTCAACTCGTTCTAGTGAGATTAAACGCTTTAGGTGTCAAGGAAGAGGATATATAGCTAGCCAATGTCCAAACAAGCGAGTTATGGTGATTCGAAAAAATGGTGTAATCGAGTCCGAAGATGAAGATGACATTGATTGTTTGCCACCATTAGAAGATGCCACCATCGGAAGATGCCACCATCGAAGATGAGGAGTATGGGACTGGGCACGGTGAGATGTGAGCACTAGTTACGTGCCGAGCTTTAAGTTTATAAGCCAGAGAAGATGAAAAAGAAGTATAACAGGAGAATATCTTTCACACTCGTTGTCATGTGAAAGATAATATATGTATTTTAATTATTAACGGTGATAGTTTTACTAATGTTGCGAGTATGACTTTAGTGGAAAAGCAGAATTTGCTAACCACTAAACATTCCCAGCCATATAAACTACAATGATTGAAACATAGTGGAGAAGTGAGGATTACAAAAAAAGTTGTTGTGCCGTTCCGAATTGGGAAATATGAGGATAAGGTGTTATGTGATGTGGTGCCAATACAGTCTGGGCATATTTTGTTAGGAAGACCTTGGCAATTTGATCGACATATACAACATGACGGTTTCACTAACAAGTATTCATTCATGTTCAATCAACGAAAAATCACTTTGATTCCGATGACATCAATACAAGTTTATGAAGACCGAGTGAGATTGCAAAAATTGAGTAAACAAAAGAAACAGAGAGAAAAGAAAAAAGAAAGAAAAGAAGAAAGAGAGGATGAATTTGGTGAGGAAGAAAAAAGAGAGAAAAGTTCGGCCAATAAGGTAAAATCCGAGAGAAGACAAAGGAATATCTATGCCAAAACAAGTGAGGTTAAGCGAACGATACTCTCAAAATGACCAATGATTGTACTTATGTACAATGAATCTCTTTTAAGCACTGACTAACTTAACCATTCTTTACCTAGTGCTGTTGTTTCTCTTTTGCAGGAATTCGAAGATGTATTTCCCAAAGATCTACCCTAAGGATTGCTACCGATCCGAGGGATTGAAAATCAAATCAATTTCGTACACAGTGCATCAATTCCAAATCGTCCAGCATATATAAGCAATCTAGAAGAGACGAATGAGCTACAAAGGCAAATCGAAAAGTTGATGGAAAAATGATATGTGAGAGAAAGCATGAATCCAAGCGCAGTTCCGGTGATTTTAGTGCCTAAGAAACATGGGACATGGAGGATGTGTGTTAATTGTCGAGCCATCAATAATATAACGGTAAGATATAGACACCATATTCCTCGATTAGATAACATGTTAGATGAATTGCATGGTACCTGTGTGTTTTCTAAGATTGACTTCAAGAGTGGATATCATCAAATACGAATGAAAGAAGGAGATGAGTAGAAAACAATATTTAAAACTAAATATGGATTGTATGAGTGGTTAGTCATGTCTTTTGGATTAACCAATACTCATAGTACATTCATGCGCTGAATGAATCATGTTTTACGTACTTTCATTAGTAAATTCGTAGTTGTTTACTTTGATGATATTCTGGTTTATAGTAAAAACTTACATGATTATGTTTCACATTTACATTCGGTTTTAGATACACTTAGAAAGGAAAAGTTATATGCTAACCTTAAAAAGTGTAATTTCTGCACCGATAATCTTGTTTTTCTAGATTTTGTTGTAAGTGCTAAAGGAGTCGAGGTTGATGAAGAAAAAATCAAAACCATCAAAGATTGGCCGACCCCCTTCAGTATCGGTGATGTTCAAAATTTTCATAGACTTGCTAGTTTTTATAGATGGTTCGTGAAAAATTTTAGCACTATCGCTGCACCACTTATACAAATTATCAAGAATAACATTACATTCAAATGGAGTGAAGAGCAAGAGAAGGCGTTTCAATTTATAAAACATAAACTTGCTCATGCTTCTTTACTTATTTTACCTAATTTTTTAAAAATGTTTGAAATTGAATGTGATGCTTCTGGTGTAGGTATAGGCGCTGTTCTTATACAGGATGAAAGACCATTTGCGTACTTTAGCAAGAAGTTAAGTGAGACTGCACTTAACTATCCTACCTATGACAAAGAATTGTATGCCTTGGTTCGAGTTTTGAAGACATGACAATACTATTGTGACCGAAAGAATTTGTGATCCGTCTAGATCATGAATCCTCGAAACATTTGAAAAGTCAACATAAGTTGAATAAGAGACATGCTCGATGGATGGAATTCATCGAAACTTTTCCTTATGTCATTCGATATAAACAAGGTAAGGAGAATGTGATTATGGATGCACTTTCACGCAGGTATGTCTTAATCTCTATTCTTGATGTAAAATTTCTTGGTTTTGAGCATATTAAGGAACTTTATCATAATGACTACGATTTTGAAGAAATTTATAGTGCTTATGAAAAATCTGCAGAGGGTAAGTTCTATAGGTGTGAGAACTTTTTGTTTAGAGAAAATAAGTTATGCATGTCAAATTGTTCATTGAAAGATTTGTTAACTCGGGAATCTCATAATGGAGGGTTAATGAGACATTTTAGAGTCACCAAAACCTTGACTATTTTACAGGAACACTTTTATTGGCCATACATAAAGCGAAATATTGAGAGATTTTATTGTAGATGTATTACCTGTAAGCAAGCTAAATTTAGGATTCAACCTAATGGTTTTTACTCACTCCTACCTGTTCCTAGTTCACCTTGGATTGACATTTCGATAGATTTTGTTTTGGATTTACCTATGAGTAGATATAGACGAGATTCGATCTTTCTGGTTATAGATAGGTTTTCTGACATTGCTCATTTTTTTCCTTGTCATAAGTCTGATGATACTTCTCACATTGCGGATTTATTTTTTAGAGAGATTATAAGGTTACATGGGATGTCTAGAACAATCGTTTCAGATCAAGATGCTAAATTCTTGAGTTACTTTTGGAAGACATTATGCGGAAAGTTATGAACGAAACTTTTATTTTCAACAACTTGTCATCCTCAAACTGATGGTCAAACAGAAGTAGTCAACATGACTTTATCTACTTTGTTGAGAGCTGTCATTAGTAAAAATATTAAAATTTAGGAAGAATGTTTGCTACATGTTGAGTTTGCATATAATTGTACTGTTCAATCTGCTACCAAGTTCTCACTGTTTGAAATTATTTATGGTTTTAATCATTTAACTCTTTTGGATTTCTTACATTTACTTATTTCTGAGCAAGTGAATTTAGATGGTAAGAAAAAGGCAGAATTTGTAAAGCAATTTCATGAAAAAGTAGGTTCAATATAGAGAAGAAAACTGAACAATATATCAAGCAAGCGAACAAAGGACGTCACAAGCTGATTTTTGAACCCGGTGATTGGGTTTGGTTACATATGCAAAAAGAAAGATTTTCGACACAAAAACGTTCTAAATTCTTACCCCGAGGATATAGTCATTTTCAAGTGTTAGAACGGATCAACGAAAATACTTACAGACTTGATTTATCAGGTGAATATAATGTTAGTGCTACTTTCAATATTACTGACTTGAGTCCTTTTGATGTAGGTAACGATTTGAGGACAGATCCTTCTCAAGAGGGGGGAATGATGAGGTCATCAAGATTGCAAGGAATTCACAAAATCCAACTCAAATTTCAGTTAGGCCGGTGACAATGGTTCGAGTTAAAAGATTCAAAGAAGTATTGAATAACTTAATTCAGAGGGTTTTACAACAAGAAATTAGAGTCCAAATGAATTAAGAATCAAAAAGGGTCTTAATTATGCTCATACAAACTCAATTGAAAAAATAAAGGGGCCAAAACTACACAAGACCAAGGGAGGATGAAAATAAAGAAAAATAGCAGCAAGATTTGGTCAAAATAATTTGATTTATTTAGTTTCCTAATTCTTTTTTATAGTTTATATTATAGTTTTTTATTTTTTTAATTGTTTAACAGTTACTAAATTTTTAGTTGTCAATTTAATCTTTACCTTTAACTTAGAAATAGGTCAATACACATTGTGTAAAATACAACTTTAAGAAAATTAATAAAATTGTGAGGTTTCTTCACACGTTTTGTTCTTTTGAGAACTTTTAAACTTATTAAAGATAAGAGTCATGTTTAGTTTTTTGACTTATCAATCTAGGTTTTGAACTACCTAGATTGTGACGTCATTTATTGCATCTTTATACCAAAGTTCTTATTATAGTGAAAAACAGGTTTAAGGTCATATACGTTAGGTTCTTCCTCCTTTAAGATAAGCGTTGAGATCTTTAATTCCATCGATTCAAATTATTCGTTGAGAAAATTCTTATGCTATATTACTTGTTCGTGGGTTCTAAAGTTTCTATACCTATTGGATTCACATCAAGTTCGGTTGACGGGGCGACTGAGACCCTATCGATAGGTAGTCACAATTTAAGCGACTAAGACCTTTCAGTAGATAACCATAGAAAATATTAAATATCGGTCGATAGCTGTCCTTTGTTGGCATTGTGTGTGAGCCTTTCAAACGCTGTCCTTTCGAATTGGCTTTAGAGTTACGCCCCATCGGCTCCATTTGATAGATTGCCCCAGTTTGGGAAGTTTGTTAACAAAAGTTGCAGTATATTCGATGGAATTCTTAAAGGAATAGTTTAATGATTATAATTTTTTATAATTTAATAATTTTAAATTTAAATTTTAATATAATCAAAAAAAAATTAATCAACTGATGGATTATATCCAAAATCAGGTTGGTCGAGCTTTCGGCAAGGTGGTTCGGTTGCACCCATTTTTACTGATCACTCATAATATATATAAAATTATAAATTATGTATACATTGTTATTATTGGAAAAAAAATTATATAATTATTATAAAGGTTTGGAGCACGCGTGCAACATGGAATCTTTAAGCACTGCTACAACGTTAATATTTTATGGGTTTTTAGTTTTGTTTTTTCCCAAACCAACGAGCAAACCTTGCCTTGATCTGCCCATATTCCACGGGTTGAAAGCCACATGGATGGAAGAATCAGAAAGAAGACAAAATACCAGTGGGGTTTTTGTCTTGTTGGCCATGCTTTTCTTTGATCTAGAAATTTGCTTCTATCAAACGCATCCACTCCCGACCCAAAACAACCCTTCTCTCTCTCTATCTAAAACTACTGCTCTCTTTCTCTCTCTCTTAAACTGTATGCAAATGGGAGAAACTGAAAAAGCAGTGTCTGAATGGGAAGGCAGAGCAGCAGTGGAGCTGACAAGCTCAACAGCAGACCAAGTATGGCCTTTCTTGGCTGACTTTTGCAAACTCCACAACTTGATGCATCCTTATATTGACACGTGTCGTCAAATCGACGGGTTTCCCGGACAGCCCGGTCTGATCCGGTACTGTGCCCTCACAGGTTCCTCGTCAACCAGCGGTGGTTCTGAATCGTCCATCATGTGGGCCCACGAGAAGTTGCTGATGATTGACGCGATCCAACGTTGTTTCAGCTATGAGGTGCTGGAGAACAACTTGGGGTTCAAGAAATACGTGGCGACAATCGCAGTATCTGAGATCAACGGAGGAACGGGATGCGAAATCGTGTGGTCGTTCGTAGCGAATCCAGTCGAAGGGTGGACTTTGGATCAATTGGTCTCTTACATCGATGCCTGTCTCAAAACCATTGCTAAGAGCATTGAAGAGGCCCTTCAAGTTGAAGATCAGCCCACAAAGTGATCCACCATGTTTTTTATTTTTTTGTTACGTCCGGATCACGAGATCAAAGAAGAGAATTGCACGACAATCTTTCCTTTTAATCTTTCTTTTTTCTTTTTCTTTTTCTTTTTCCTTTTCCCTTCATGTGTCTTTTGTTGAACATGCTGATTTGTGAGTGTTCCCAGGACACTTTGGTGTATACCATGTTACCAAATCATCATAAAAATGAGGTTGAATCCCTGCTTTGGTGTTGTCCTAAAGTTGTGGTAATAAACTTATTTTGAAAATATTAATTACGATTTAAATTAAATATTTTATAATAAGAATAAAATTTATATCAGTAACAGAATATTAAATTTTTTAAATTAAAATTTTAATTTTGAGTTTTAAAAATAAAAAAATAAACGTTAAAACAACTAATCTCTTAATTAGATTTTACAACTACTTAAATCGAATTAATATGGAATACTAAAAATTAACACCATCTGATAGTGTCCATGAAAATATATTTTTAGAATATTTTAATATTCATAATTATAACCACCTTGTACTGCAAAGGTCAATTAGGAGTGGTGTAACAAGTATAACAAGTAATGTTCAATTACACCTATATTTTATATAATTGTATAATACAAAAATATTAAAAGGGTATTGAGTTTGAGATAAACACATAGTTAAACAGAATTCAAATCATGAAAGATTAATCGAAAGAACAGAAGAGTGAGGGAGTTGAAATTGCAAGTCAAAAATGATATGCTCCGAGGAATCTCATGTTCAGTACAAGCCCTTATGGGTCGGGTCGGGTCCGGTATAGACCAAAGAAAACAGAGGACCTACAGCCTCCACAACAACATTGCTCCCTCCTCCTCGTATTCTTTCACTGGATGAACATTAAAATGGTTACTTGGCCATTCTTCCTGCGCAAAAAGTTCCTAGGTCCATTCTCCATGAAGGCTTCGGCCGGACATGGAATTCTGCGAATCACATATTCACATCAAATTCGGCTCTGAATTCCAAGTTTGTCACTATTCAGTCTTGGTTTAGTCTGAGAATCGAAATCGGAATCATATTTTTTATAATCAGAATAGATGAAATCATTCAAATTCATCTATTCGGTTTAATATACTAAAATATGTATCATTATTCTTTTTTAAATAATAATTAATAATTTTTTAATTTTATTTTTACTCTAATATACGATAAAAGTTATATATAATTTAAAATAAATTGTTTTAAAATATTGAATGAAATTAATTTCACTTAAAAAAAATAAATATTATATGAATTTATCAAATATTTTTTTTATTTTTTTCAAAAATAAAATAAGGAAATAACTTATTAATGAAAATTTTGTATTTTTTTATTTGTTTAGTTGTTTTATATATATGGATAATAAGTAATTTTATAATAAAAATTGTATAAGTAACGAGTAATGTCTAATTTTATAATGAAAAAATAAATATTATATAAATTCATCAAGTAAATTTTATATTCTTTTTAAAAATAAAAGTAAAATAACTTAATAATAAAAATTTTATTTTTTTCCTTGTTTAGTTTTTTTTAATATATATATATATATATATATGTATAAGTAATGGTAATTTTATAATGGAAAAGATAAATATTGTATGAGTTCATTAAATAAATTTTATATAATTTCAAAAAAAAAGAAAAATAGAAGGCAACTTAATAATGAAAATTTTATATTTTTTTCATTTGCTTAATTTATATATATATATATATATATATATATGAATAATGAATTATTTTATAAAAATATTGTATGAATAATGGGTAATAAAAAATTTTATAATTAAAAAAATAAATATTATATGAGTTTATCAATTAAAATTTATATCTTTTTTAAAAATTAAAAAAGAAATTAACTTAATAATGAAAATATTATATATATATATTTACTTGTTTAGTTTTTTATACATACATACATACATACATATATATATATATATATGAATAATGGATAATTTTATAAAAAAAGAAAATAAAAAAAGGAAGTGTGAGAGTGAAGAGTAACGATCGAATAAAAATGATTATTTGGGAATCAAATATGAGTTTTTAACAAAACCAACTACTTTACTTAGGTTTTATGGATTCTTAAATTTTTGAGTATGATTCCAAAATATTCATTTCCATAATATTAATCAAAATATTATCTTTTAGTTTCATTCTGATTTCTCATTCTCATACTCTCTTACCAAACGTCCCCTTATTTTATTTTTTATTTTTAAATAATCAGAGCAATACGAAAAAATGTTATCTTTCCATGAACAATTGAATAATCAAAGTAAAAACCCTTTTTATCCCTTTGATCGAGCCGCCGAGAACCAAGGTCACATGAAATAGCTTGGCAGGCCAAATTTTTCTGCAACCTGCTTTTTACAAGCTAAGAATAAAACTTAAATGTAATCATTCTAGTTCACTTTACAAGATAATACCAGTCTCATTCAGGATGAATGATTTAGGGCTGGCATGGAGTTTCTTCTCCATCCAGTCAATAATATCCTGCCCAACTTCATCACGCTCGGGCTCGAAAAGGAGGTCGTGCAGATAACCTTCGTAGAGCTTTATCACTTTAACCTCTGACGCTGCCTCATTGAACAGTTCCTGGGAGGCCAATGGGTCCGTCACTCTGTCGGCGGTACCATGCAATATAAAGAATGGAACCGTCACAGACTTGAAGTTGCGAGTGAAAAATGATGTGATTCGGAGAATTTCATGGCCCGTCCGGACCCTTATGGGTCCGGTATAGACCAAAGGATCAGAGTATTTTGCCTGAAGCGCTGCAGGATCTCGTGAAACTGGAATCCCTCTCTTGTTGGCACCCTTGAATTGGAACCTGGGTGCAACTATAGAAAACAGAGGAGCCACAGCCTGCACAGTTACATTGCAGACTTCATGTAAGATTCTATCACTAGATGAACATTAAGATTGTTACAATTAATCATTAATATGCATATGGAAACCATGAATCCAAGGATGCTGCAAGAATATTGACAAAAAGAAGCTAGTTCAAAATGTCCCAAAAGGTTATCCAGCAAACCATCTAAAGCAAAAGGTTTGCCTAAACATTCCAGCACTCAACTAATGATGCAGTGAACCTTAAGAACAAGATCCCCTACAGGCGAATTGGAAATGGTCTACTTAATCATTAAAAAATACCACCAAAAAAAGAAAATGGCGTGCATAGGGCAGAAGTAACACTTATGAACAAAATGAAGCCACCAATACATGACTGCATTTTTCAACTATCATATATTAGGTTTCAAGCATGACCATATGATTAAGAAGTCTTTGATATTGGCTTTCCAAACATGCACATGCACATATTATCGGATGAAATTGATTAATTTCATTTACTCGAAGCAGAGAGTTTTTGCTTCACAATAGCACCTATTGTGACCGGTAATATCCTACTTACAGTATTGTCTTTCCAAATTTCAATAATCAATTTCCCAAGGCATACTCTTCGTGCATAATAACAATAATCCAAAAAACAGGAAGAGGGCCAGGACATCACTTTTGACAACTTGACATATTTCCAAAATGACTTTATTAGCACCCCCCCCCCCCCCAAAAAAAAATAAATAAAAGAAAACTAAAATGACTCACCCCCACGATTGGATGTGCAGGCTTCACACGCAAAGCGGGTGAGGTCAACACAATTCCCTCCAACATTTGCTTAATGTGAGGCTAAGAAGCTGCCTGCAAAAGAGAGAAGTGAAAACCAGGGTTAAAAAAAAAGGATATTGTCAGCTAAAAGAATTTTCAGAACTCAAGCAGATCTCAAGGTAAAATTTATTGAAATATTACCTTCAAAACTACAGCTCCTCCAGTTGAATGGCCAAAAAGAAAACACGGTGTGCCAGGATTTTCTGATCTTACTTTTTCAAGAAAAGCTCCCTTTCAACAAAAAAGCAGGAAGATTTTTAGAGAGAAGCCAGTCAACCGTGCAAGTAAAATATGAATAACAGGAACCATATTCATTTTATGGTAGAGCATGGAAGACTTCCTAAAAGTAAAGAAAGCTGAACTTACAGTGTCAGCAACAACACGATCCAGTGAAGGAACATATCCATGCAATCCATCGCTCCCTCCATGACCTACAAAAAACGGACCCAGCTGAAAGGCTTACATCCATTTTTATATCTTTGCAAATCCAAAGGATAACATTTTTTCTCAAGCTATGGCAAAACAATCCATCTCTATGGACACCACAATCAATCAGAGCACACTGACACCACAATGCCAAATCTCAAATACCACAATAATAATATGACACAAGACATGCTTGCAAGTGTGTCACAAGAAACCTGCACCAAAATAATTGGTGTCTTATCAAATATGTCATACAGTGGACCCACGCTCCTTTGAATTATTACAAAGATTATATAGCATAAGGGAAGTTCGATGTTATTTTGTCCTTGGCCACATGACTTCCATTAAATAAATACATATATATATATATATATTCTGATTACCTTGCATGTGCAAAGATAAAAGAGCATGATCGAAAAAGTTCAATATTCCCAACAAAAAGGTTTTAAAATCATGCCATAATCTCTGTACTGTCATCTGTTTCAGATAGTGAAGCAACAGAAACAGATCGATGAAACAGAAGCAGAAGCTAGATCACAAAATAAGTACCTATCCAGTCCATTGCATAGACCCCGTATTGCGAAGTGAGCATATCTACCACTGTAAATTAGAAACATATAACATCAATCAACATCCATCAGAGAATAAAAATCATACTACAAGCAAAAATTTTGACATAGGAGGGAATGTAAGTGGTATTATGTTTCTCTATTAGCACCAAACATACATGAAGGGTATAGCTATGGAATAAAATTTATAAAATGGAAAAAAAAAAGAAAAAAAAAACCTGTAAGAGGAGGTGAGGACGAAAGAGTAAGTATAGAAGAAGATAAGTTCAGTCTTTAAGTGTTACCTGTGCTCATTAAGCCCATGGATAATGATCATAATGCCCCTGAAAACGAAAACAACCCTTAGCCCAAAATCATAAAAAGGCAAAACCATGGGAGGAAGTGAAAAAATAAAATCAACTGAACATGATAATGACACATCGGAAAGCAAAGAAGCAGCAGCCCACTAATCCATTCTCTTAGTGCAATCCTGATATGCCAGGATTTTAAATCAGAGAATCCCATAAGTGCGAAAATAATCTATGCACAATTTGCAGAATAGGACTGACACATGCAAGGATTAAAAATACATGAATGGAAATATCATCTGTCATAAATCATGCAAATATTGAACTGGCATACTCCAGTTCAATGGAATGAGTATCAAAATAAGCAGCTATCCAGACATGAAACATAGCAAGGTGAATGAGATAGCAGAATAATTACAATGAATGCAAACCCTTTACTTTCACAATAAGCGGAAGTAGCAATATATCACTACAGAGCCAGTAAGGCGCCACCCATATGTTTACAAGGTAGGAATTCTACAAACCAATTAAAGAAGGGACATTTCAAGCGAAAGGGCCCTGGACCCATCTGCGGTTCTAGTGCTTCAGTAAACTTCCAATACAACTAATGCAAACTTTATAACCAAGAACCATAATCTCAGAGAATTTCATCACTCAATAGCTTTCCTACTCCCTTCAATCAATATCAACAAAGAGTCAATGAGAGAGATAAAAGAACTTGATGCTGCTATTGGAATGCCAATCCTTAGGCCCCTCATATACCCTTAACTATTTCTTCTTCGATCCTCATATAATCCAAATGAGGGCCCTCAAACAACAAATTAGCCCAGCTCCTCACCCAAGCACACCTAAACTTAACCAAATGATAGAAACCATTTGGGCAGTGAAAGTAGAATCCCTAATTGGGATCAGAGAATCAATGAGAAAGCTCTCTTTATTGTTGGTTGCAGAAGTATGCTGTGACACTATCTCTGCTAGGCACCAGATCTACCCACTTTACTTGCTCTGATTTTTATCACCTCAAGCAGCTTTAATTTACAAATAATCCAAAGGCCTGAAAGGGTCTGTGTACATTTTGACCTACTTGTGCAGTTTGAGTTCATTACTCATATTTTCCAAGGTTGTGTCATTAAACCATTTAACTGGAATATTTTATAGCGCTATCAAACATGTGCAAAGCATGAAGCAGATATATGGGGCACAAAGAATGTATAATTATGGTTGCTGTCTTTCTAATTTCCATTTTACTCTAAAATGATTCAAGTATAGAAACTAGATCAACACAAGGGAAAGAGGGGAAAAAAAAGGAAATTTCTCTAGCACCGTGTTTAAATCAATTTGTTCCTAGGGTTCCAGTATAAAGCTCCCTTTTCTTCAGATGTAAACCTCAAGATTCGTGGAGCTCTAGCCTACTAATTGACATTCTCACACTTTAGGCTGCACATGGTATTTATTTTTGGCACTCATTGCAAACCCCTAAAACAAAAGCACTATTTATCTGACCACAATCTTACAAGTTTGCCAAGTCATATACATTTGCAAGCACCTTCATGATATCCACCTTGTTGTGATTCTATTGCTATTGTTCTATTGACATTTTCTTACAAAAAGGCAGAATTTGGACTGAGACAACGGCCACCTCCTAACCATAAACTTTTCTTGTCAGTGCTTCCCGAGCAAACAGCATGGTGCACATGCTGTTGCCTGTTCATTACTCATTTGTCATTAAAACAAAATAAAATCATTGATCATCGCTCACAAAACCACTGAGAAAAGGTCTAGAATAACCACTGAGAAAAGGTCTAGAGCCCACAATGTAGCAGTTTCAGCACTGGGTACACTCTTATCATCGCTCACAATAACCATTGAGAAAAGGTCTAGAATATTCTAAACATTTGAAGACCATTCTTTCAACCAACTCCACAGAAAAAATGACAAAATAAAATTAAGTTTATCTTCACATTTACTTTATAGTTTGTATAATGTGTTGAATTTCAAATTCGATTTTACACTTACCAATAACAATTTTGAACAAATTTCTGAATCTCTGAGAAATTTCTCCAATGGCAAACAATGCAAACTGCTACGAGTTAATTTCTTTGAGCTTGAAAGTGCTGCAAGACCTAGATACCAAAGTCTCATATATAAACTCATGAACAAAGCACTGCTATACGGAATATCTCTACCGATACATAATAGGAAAAATAATTTACATTTTTGCACAAGGAAACTAAAGAAACCCTAAAACCATCAAAAGATAATAGACAACCTTAAAGAATCCACAATTAAACTACCCTTCATATCCACCCTGTAAAATGGGTCAATAATAACAGAACTCGAGAGACATCCAATAACTCTGACCCCAAGCAGAGTTTCAAATTTCTTCACCAAAAGGCCATGAAAGGGCAAACTAAGCCCCATTCTTGATAATCGGCATGTCTGCTATCAATCAAATCAATCAATTCCAATTCCAATTCCAACACTAATTCAAAACAAAAACTATAAGCAACCTTCCAAATTGGGCATAATACCAAATGAAAAACTAACATCATTCTTGATAATCACAGAATCGATACCAACCAAATTGATCGATTCTAAAACCGTAATAGAAAACAAATACCAATTATACTCAAAAAAATTCTCATAACTTACAAAACGCGGAAAATTTCAAAATTAACCACCCAATTGCAAACCCTAATTCTAATCGAGAAATCTAAAATGCGGTAAGAAAACTTACTTGATATCGGCGGAAGAAGGAAACCAAGAGCGACAAAACAACGCGTTCCGTCTCGCACCGAAGAACAAGGAGGTGTTCCATTCACAGACACTCTCACCATTCTCGTTTTCTTCAGAAATCATCTCGAATGCCTCGGCCAAAGCTCTTCTCCGAAGCGTATCTTCTTCCTCCATTCTCATCACCGAATTTGGCTTCCAAGCCTTCTTCGGAGCCAACGGAACCGACGATGAAGACGCCGATGAAACCGACCGATTACGATGCAAAAGGAGGAGGAACCAGAGAAAGAAGGAATGGATGAGAATGAGAAGTCGCTGGAGAAATTGCCGGGAAAAGATTGACCTGCTTAGGTCTCTGAAGATCGGAATTATACGACTGCTTGCTCCGGATGTTAGATCCTCCATCTGCACTGCTTCCATTTGGCGTAAGACAGAGAGAGAGAGAGAGAGAGAGGGTTGCGGTGAGAGGGGGGAGAGAGGGAGAGAGAGGGTGTGTGAGGGTGGTGCTCTGTTTTGTTTCGGTGTCTCTTGAAATGGAAAATGGTGAGGGGAGAGAGAGAGTGAGAAACAACGGTTTCCTCGGTGGCGGTAAAAGACATGAGTATTAAGTTTGGGAGAAAGATAGGGTGTGACGCAGGCCATAGAAGGAAAATGTGGGTGGCAGAGGTAAGGCAAGCCGTTGACATTTTCTTTCTCGCGTCGAAAGAAAAATAGGGGAAATTATTTTCTTGAAAAAATGTTTTATTGTATTGAACAAATTTAATTAAAGATTAAAAAATAATGATATTTTTAATAGATTTTGTTAATAAAAATATTTATATTTAATTTTGAAAAACGCTTTCTAAAAAATGATTCTAAAGTTAGTAATTTAAAATATTTTAATTCAGAAAAAGAAAATTATTTGTGCTAATAAGCTAATGCTACTGTGAAAAAAGAGGAAAATCAATTGGCAGAAGTTAGCCACGTGTAAATCACAGGATAATGAATTATCCAATGAATGATTGCCACGTAGTTCGGAAATGGTTCGATGGGTTGTATGTGATTGGAGCTTTGGGTTCGGTTTGGTAAGCAGTAGACGGCAAGACAACTCGGCTTATTCAAGCCATCAACTAATTGATTTTACCGGGCCGATTGTAGTTGCTTCATGGGCTGGGCCCACTCTATTTATTGTGACTAACTTTTATTATTTTATAATTTTTAATAAATTATAATTCAATTAATATATGTTTTCATTCAAATATTTTCCATATACATAAAAAATAATTTCTTTATTTTCTTATTTTTTTAATTATACAAATTTATTTTCCAAATAAATTTGACTTTGGTAGGCCTTCTCTTTGGCCCCTAGACATTTTCACGTCCCCAAAAAAATTAAATACAGACTCTTGTCATTTTATATTTTTTAATTTACATAAATTTGTGTTGATATTTTTAATATATTCTCAAATTTTTTATTAAATAAATAATTTTATAATTGACAATCATATACTACAATATAACTAAAACTTAATTCCAAATTTTTTTTGATTGACTAGTTGAGAGGTAAAAAATAAAAATAAATAAATAAATAAATAAATAAGAATAGTTGTAATAAATTGACAGTTAACACAAAAACTTTTTTCAACAATATGAAAGACCAATAATTGAGAATCATATGTTAAAAAAACATTGGGATTTTTATTGAGGAAGAGAAATGATATGTTCATCGTTCTTTAAGGGTACCATGAGGAGAGAGAGAGAGTCGTGATTTAGATATAAAGTTGATTAAATTGGAAAATCCTTATCTTTTAAAAGGGATCTTAATTGGGTCGAGTCAAATTAATCGGGATAAAATTTTAAACATCGAATGGTACACCTACTTTAAGGGTACCAAAAAGAGAGAGAGAGAGAGAGACTATTGATGTAAAAAATTCAAAGTTGGAGTGAGTCAGGTCATGCACATGAGAGTATGAGTTGGTCTTTTCTTGCGTAACGCCTAAGAATCTTGGCTTTAAAAGTGTGTTAATTTTGTTTTCTTTTTTAATAAGCAAACCCATGATTAAAATGATCATAGCATAGCGCCAGACTGTTTTTCTTTTCTTTTTTTAATACATCAATAGTATTTAAAACTATATTTTAATTAATTCGATTTGAGAGTTATAATGATTCATTTCAAGAATCAGTCAAAATTAATCAAAATTAAAATTTGTTTGTTTGATGAAAATCAATTTATGATAGTAGGGGGGGGGGGAAGAGATGCTTTTCAAAATTAAATGTGCAATTAATCAAAGAGAAATTCTTTTCTATCATCAATGTGACCGAAAAAAAAAGGCTCGCTTTAAGCCTCTCCCTATCAAAATGGGGACAGAGAAATATAACGGGGACAATAAACTCAATAAATTGGAAATTCAGAAATAAATTTTGGGGGACCAATATATATATATATATATATATATATATTTATTTTTTTTTTCATTTTTGGGCTCTATTTATCACATTGAGACGAGCCAAGAGCCGGATCCTGAGCCTGCATGAGTCCTGAACTAGGAGTCTGAACCCGGAGCCACAGCCAAATCTAGAGTCCGAGCTGAGAGCAAGGGGCAAGGGATGCAAAAACACCTCATTGGATTTTAGTTCTTCTGTTCAGATTTTTTTTTTTTTAAATCCAAATAATTTTCATTATAATAAGAGAAAATATTAAAAAATATATTATATATAAAAATCAAATTATTATTTTTTATTATATAGATATTTAAATCCGAGATCTCTAAATTGAGAAAAGGTATATGGCAACAAAAAAAACTTTCAAAAAAAAAAAAAAATTAAAAAAAAAAAAAATTTTAAAAAAAAACCTTCAAACTCAGTATAATTAACACTATTTAAATTTTTAAAAAAAAATTACATAAGAGAATCTAAAAACGTATAGGATGTTTTTGCAACCCTTGCGCTCTAGGCTCTAGCTTAGGCTGTAGCTTTTGTCCTGCCTCTAGCTCTAAATCTGACTCTGGCTATGGTTCTGGGCTCTTGGTCCTGGCTCTGGGGTCATGTAGGTTCAAGATATGCCTCTTAGCTTTGGGCTCTGGCTCTTGTGCAGATAACCCTGGTACCATATAGAAAGTAGAGAGAAATAATGTAATGTAACAGAGAAAATTCTCTATATTCTATTGTGTGTCTAATACATTGAATAAATAAAATATTTATATAAAATAAAGTATGTACATAAAAGGAAAGCTAATGAAATATTCTCTTCAATATGTCAAACAAAATATTAATATATTATGATATTTTGGATAATATAAAATGACATATATAAAAAAAAATGACACCAATAATAAGAAATGTCTGATATATTCTCTGAAAATATTTACTTCTCATGTCTTAACATTTGGAAAGTAGGATATATGTTAACACAGGACATCTCAAGCTAAAATATCAATTAAAATATGCATTTCTTGATTTTCGCTATTTTTTTTCTCTATTCTAAAAACTCGAACTTAAAATCTTTAATTAAGAGAATAAAGTGTACAACTACTCGATCAATACTTCTCGGCACAAATGGCCAAACCGCATCTAAATTTTTGAAGAATACCAATGCTTTTATTACTAATACGTTACTTTTAATTAATACACCAATTTAAAGGTTGGTCATAGTATTTTTTTTTCTTTTTTTTAGAAATACTATAAAACCCAAATTTATTGATATGTTTTAATATTTTGAAATTTCGTTTACGATTGATTCTGTTAGAGTTCTATTCTAGTTCCTTCAAAATGTTATTCTAATATTTTTTATGAATTCTTTGACAACGGCGAATCATTATAAATTCTGACCATTTAACATATTACTTTTGAAAAAAAAAAGTAAATTATATAAATATGTACAATTTGACAATTAATACATTTAATGATTTTCTTTAAATAAATACATTTGAATTTTAATATTAATTTGATTTTATTTAATAATTTTAAGAGAGAGTTATTCTATTGTATGAATTTAAGTTCACAAACCTTCGATCGATTAAAAATAAAAAGTTTAAAATGAAAACAAAAAATAGTGAATTGACATCCTAAAATGCCAATGGCCATCTGATAAACACCAAGCGTGTGGGGCCAAACCCACAAAAAATATAGAACATGTTTTCAATTTTTTTACTTGGTAATCGGTTTTTTTAAAATCTAAATAATTTGATTTGAATAATTATAAAATTTAATATAAAAACTAATTCTTCTAACTTGTGGAGTATGACGTTGTTTTTTTTTTTTTTTTTTTTCTCCAATACAAAGAGATATAATAAAATAAGAATGAATTAAAAAAAAGAGAATAAAAATAAAAAATTTTTATCGTTTAAACTGTTTCCTAAGGATACGCAGTGCGAACGCACACACACATATCTTCATTGATTTTGATAGGCCCAGTTGAGTAGAGAACAAAAGCATAGGCTTGGCCCAACTAGAACAACTAAGCGCCCAACTAGAAAAAAAAATAAAAATAAATAAAGGAACAAAAAAGTAATAATTTTTTAGTTGAGTCTCAAACTTATCATTAATTATTAGAAGGTCCGGTAAATTTTTCATAAGTAATATAATAAAGTTAGATTACATCAATAGTAATAGGGGGTTGGTTTAGTAATATTTTTGATCCCTTTAAGGTATTAGAAAAATAATTTTATATCCACGAGTTAAGTCTTATATTTATTGCTTTGTCAAATAATAGACTATACAAAATTTTTATGGGTGTAACAGTAGAACGCTATATTTCCTTAATCATAGATTTCGGATTCGAGTCATGAAAATAAAGAAACAAGATTTGAGAGAGTCAATCCCTTAATGATTTCATAGTGCTTGGATTAGTCGGATAGAATCGGATATTGATTGATGGTGAGATAACCCTTACACCAACAAAAAAGAGTTTATAAATAATTGTGTTATTGGATACTATTTTTTTTTCAGAAATAACAATAACATCTTTAAAATGGGAAAAAAAATTCAATTCTAACAGATTAAATATTCTATCATTCTATTTAAAAAAATTAAATATTATTGCACTAATATATAACTATATACATATTTACTAAATTCCCTCAATTTCGGAGACAATTCAGTATCAGACAACTCGTGCCAACAGCTTTAACAAAAAAAACTTTTCGCTACCGAACAAAAACCATTGAGTTATTTTTATTATTCTAAGTTAATATTTTTTAGAATTTTTCTCGATAATCCTTTAAATAAATTTGTAAATTTGTAAAAGATTCGATTCGTGATGCCTAGCTTAGGCCTTAGGGTACTTTTGTTTCATCTGCAAGAAGGATCTTATAACTTATTTTTATCTTAATTATAAATAATATTTGTTAACTAAAACAAAAGGTATTTATATTAAAAAAATATAATATTTCTTATACCGAATTATAATTATAAATCAGCAAACATATTTTAACAAATACATGCTATATGTTCATTTTCTCCCTTCATCGTGATTTCAAGTGTTTGCCCTATATTATTTCTCTTTCTACTCTCACCACCGATATTTAAAATCATACTCCGACTAATTTGTTTTGAGTATCTGTGGGAACCCAATTTAAGGACAGCTCTCCTAATATCATTTTTTCTATTCTTAAGTTTCAAACCCAATACTTGATTAAGAAATCTAATATATCATTCTGTTTGACCGACTATTTATTGGTTCTTCCTCTCTAGTCTTGTGATGGTGATGTCCTTTTCTGAGCTATCCGTTTCTCTAAAAGTGTTGGGACAACACAACACATTTTAATAAAGAGAAACAACAAATTTCCATGGGGATATCATGTTCTTCAAAGAAAAAGGAACCACTTTACATTGATGCTGGGACTTCCATGGCTGTGATAGACTATCCCGTGAATATTCACTTGAACATGCATGCACTAAAACATGCAAAGAAGTGAAATCATTAATAAAGTGAGATCTCTCCAAAATATTATCCATGAAAGTTTGGTGGTAAGCATATCAGCATCACAAGTTTTTCTTTTTTCTAAATAACAAATTTTAGTTTTCATTAGATGAAAAAGAATATTTCATTAGGAAAGCTATTATCAAAACATAGAATGCCTAAAATTTAGGGAGATGCCTTAAAATATATTTTCTTTGTATGAACTACCGATATCTAGTAACAACATTTTACATCTAATTAAATCCAATTCAAATCTAATTGGACCTTTCAAGAGCATAACTCTTTCGGTGCCTACTTCTCTGTCCATAAAACTCGAACTTAAAACTTAATTAAGAGATACCAGTCCAATCATTGGATCAACTAAGCATTAGTGTCTTAAAAAATATAAAATTAATATGGATACTGAAATATGATATATCAAATTTAAAAATTAATATAAAATTAAATAGAACAAAATAATTGAAGGGCTAATCTCAAATTTTATCTTTTACCAGCTAAGGAGCATTGAAATGAAAAAGTAGTGAAAAAGGACTAAACCTTTGTACTAGAAAGATCAAGATTCTACCTTTGAAAATTATTTAGGATTCTGTTAATTGAAGCGACCAATTTTTTTTTTCTTTTTTTTCCCGCCACACGTATGCTTGGAAAATCTAGGCTTTTCAAGAACCCTCACACTCACGTTATTCAATACTATAATCACTATAAAACATTTTATTATTATTATTATTATTTATTTTGATTGAAAATTTTTAATGAATTCTATGGTCCACAACCACATACTGATAGCCTCTCAACTAGGGTGATTTCTAGAAAATATCTAGAACACTATAAATAAGTTAGAACTCATTAACATAACTTCCACTTCACATGAAATCCTATACTTCTCTTATTGAAAAGTGTTCAGATAAGCTTCTGCTCTCTTCACTAGGGTTTTTCCATAATCTCCATCCTCTCTCCCATAGTCTCATTGCACGGCCACAACATGGCACCAAACAATAGAGAAAAATTTGTAGGATCATCTACTAAGAGTGAAACCATGCACAAGCCTCCAAGACTCTCATTAGAGAGTCTACATAGGACCATCTCAGACATATCTTTCGAGTTGAACAAAGAACTACCCATTGAAAATAACCCAAAACTCTTGACTGTCTCTGAGCTTGAAGTCCAGGAAGCCAAGTGCGAGTGTTGTGGGATGAGCGAGGAGTGCACCTCAGAGTACATCAAGAAGGTGAGGGATGAGTTTTTGGGGAAGTGGGTATGTGGGTTGTGTGCTAAAGCAGTGCAAGAGGAGACAGAGAGAAAAGGAGGGAAAAAATTGGAAGAAGCATTAAAGAAGCATATGAGTGCATGTTCGAGATTCAATAGGCTTGGAAGGACTCATCCTTTATTGTTCCAAGCGGAGGCCATGAGAGAGATCTTGAAGAAGAGTTCAACTTCTAGGGCTAACTCTATAAGTCCAAGAGCTAAAGGAGGACAAAATAGGGGTGGGATTGCAAGAACATCGAGTTGTATGCCTGCGATAGCAAGGGAAATTAATGATCCAACAATGGTTAAATGAAATGCTGATGAGCCCTTTGAATCCTCCCCATCCAAGGGTTCTTTTAGTCCATATATTGCGTATTAAGAGCTTCACATCTTTGCTTCATAAGGCATACATATTTTGTGTTCACATACTACTCCATCTCTGTAATACGTCTCATTTCAGTATTTTTTCTTTTGTCGTGTCTGGTCTGGACTCTCTCTATATCACGGGATAGTTCAATGTACTCATCGCATCTGATATGCCTTTTTTAGGGGCATTTATGTGCAAAACTTAGCTTACAGCTGCATATGATTTATATATGTAATGTACAAATGCAATCTTATCTTTTTTTCGTATAAATGTTTTTTTCGATGTTTGATGTTGTTTGTAAAGTGTAAGTAATCCTAAGTTTTACCTTAATTTGGATTGAATCCGGTTAAATGGTATGACGCTAGACTCAAACATATGCCAGGTGGGCTCTTTGAGGAGGCTCGGGCGTTTTAAGGCCGTGGTCTATCTTGGCCCGGTCCAATGAGGTCTTTTCAATTTTAGAGTTAGATTTTAATTATATTTATTCTTATAATTAAAATCTTGATATAAATGCAATATGATTTGGATGGATGTTCATATTCATTATTAATAAGAATGACTCTTCAAGTGGATGATCAAATTCAAGAATGACTATTGATTTTTGGACAACTATTTAATGGTATGATAACTTTTGGTTTTTATGATCATTAGTAATTATTAATTTTTGGGTTACCACATTAATAGATGTGTCTTTTTACACTACAAAAAAGTTGTATTTTAGCAACGAATTTTGCGACAAATTTAATGACAAATAATTTTTTGTCGCTATCAATTCGTCGCAAATTTTAGCAATCAAAAATTAAAATTCGTCGCTAATTTGAGAAGAATTTTGCTACGAACATGGGTTCGTCGCTAATCTGCGACGAACCACAGTTCTTCGTTAATCTCCGACGAACCTTTTGGTTACAAATTTCATTGCAAACATGTTTAGCAACGAATTTTGTAACGAATTTGGGTATTTTGGTAGAAAATTTAGCAACAAATTTTGTAACAAATTTGAAAATTTTATAAATAAAAATCAAATTGAATTCTATAATTTGATCATTTTTCCTGTATACCTTGTTCCTGTCTCTCATCCAATATCAATAAATCAGCCATTTAACAGTATCAACCAACCATTAAATAATACCACATTTAACCAACCATCCAATATCAATATTATCAATAAACCACAATATAAAGTCATAAACACAATATGATACAAACACAAATCAAATTCAAAGATAATGCCAACAACAAATACAATACAAAGTCATATATTCAAATGCAAAAACTACATTCAAGAAGTACTACTACCACCATCATCATCAAATAAATAATCACCGTCATCACCATCGTCACCATTATCACCATCAGGAGGATTATCAGAAGAAAACAAAAATGAGGTCGTTTGACTTAAACCGGGAGTTAAGTGAAGATGCCGCATTATGAAATCCTGGTTTGCGCGTAACTCGCTAATTACGCCCTTATTTAGCCTTTGTTGTGCCCGTAATTCTTCAATTTGATTGTCTTTTTGTACTAGTAGCTCCTGCATCTGGTTCATCTGGTTGTTCATTTGCATTATTTCTTCCCTTATAACAGCTGGAGTGGAAAAAGATTGATCAGTAATTCTATAAGTCCGGTTCAAAGAGCCCATCCCAAGTATTCTTCCTTCCTTTTTTGCACCACCACTTGCCTCGACCCATAAAGCTATACTATCAACAGATGGCTCAGATGAGCCAGTATTTTCGTTACCGATCGAATTCTGCTGTAACTCATCATATCTCTCTTGTATTGTCATTACATAATTTCAAATGAAATTAGAGTAACAACATATATAATATCAAAAACAAAAAAGAAAGCAAAGTGTGCGTTTATAATTTAATAATGTAATCATATTTATAAAAAATCAAAATACCAAAATTTCGTCAATTATTAAACCATTGACAGTTAACAATATGATACAAAAAATAATATATGCATCACACATTACAAATTTAACAATGAGGTATCCTTTCATTGGAATTAAAATTGAATAACTATTACGAGTTCGAAATTAAAACACCTCCAACGAGTAAGAAAATAACATAATTACGTAAGAAAATTGACCAACCATAAGGAGAGGGGAGGTTATTAGTTATGTGTTTAGATTGCAAAGACATTATTATCCCCCTAAATTTAATTAATATTAATAAATTTATCATTCAACGTTATAATGACAAATTCAATAAAATAAATTCAAATCAATACTGAAAGTGTTTATAAATTTAAAATTAAAAGAGATTAATATTAAAATAAAGGAAAGTTTTCAAATTAAATACCACAATAGCTCTAACCCTCTCCCCACTCCAGCTATTTTCTTTTTTTTGGAAGGTTCGCGTGAAAGTATCTATAAATGATGGTTGGGATTCCATTTCCTTGATCTAAAAAAAAAACATTGTTAAATATAATGAAACAGTTATAAAATAAATAAATTAAATTTAAAAAATTAGTGTTTTAATAAATATTACCAATCTATTTCTATACTCATCAATATTGATTGAGTCTCCCGCACAAATAACAGACATTTCCCCAGAATTAAAAGAGCGATTCTTCTTATTCTGCTCACTCCTCCTTCGACTCTCATCAGATTCCCAAAAATTTAAAATCTTGCGCCAATTTTCATCGGTTATGCAGTTTGACTTCCTTTTACTAGTCTTCACATGATTTAATACGCCTCGAATGTGATGACCACATTTTTTGTTAAAATTTTTCTTATTTCAAGCTCCTTCGCCTCGTCCCAAGTGAACTGTCGCTGCAATAAATAAAAAAAACAATTAGTTATATTAAAATTATAAACTTAATTTTAAATTTGAACTGAAAGACGTAATTTATCTTAAACTCTCTCCACCATAATTCTTTCGTTTCATTTGGAGTGCTTGTGAAAGATAGCCACTCCCATCCCCAATGGTTATTTACTATTTGATTAAGTTCATGAACAATATGTACATGATTTGTGAATCTGTTATAAAATTACGAACAAAGAATGATAAGTAAATAAGATAGTTAAAAAATTTAAATGCTACATAAATAAAAAAATCAATAGTGATGAAAGAACCAAATTTAATACTTACGAATCTCCACAAGGGACAATCACCTCTCATGTGTCATCCCCCTCGACATACGAATGTTGCACCGAAGGTGCAACCGAAGGGGACGACGAAGGTGCAGCAGTAGTAGGTAAAGGGGAATGGGAAGGTCCAGCTGAAATGAATTACGACCTTGAAGAGTCTGGTCTTCTATCACTACTTTGTCTATGCCCCTCATGTCGATACTGTCAATTATAAATGTTAAGATAATAAACAAAATAAAAATTGTAAACTTAAAATAATAAAATAGAGTACATAAAAATACTTACCATATTTAAATTAACGTAATAATAGCTTATCGCAAGCCAACAAAACTAAAAAATTCGTTTCAAATTATTTATAAAAAAGAAAACAGTATATTAACGAACAAAATTCAAAAATTGATACATGAGCTACTAAATAGAAAACAAACTGACAAATAAAATTAAACAATCAATAAAAACCAGACGATATTAGGGTTTTATTTGAAATAAGTAAAGTAAATAATAAATCAACGAAAAAATTATAAGAAAATGAAAATTATGATTTTTATCAGGAGAAGTCGAAGAAGGCGTACGAAAGTCAGGAATCGGTGGCAAAACCACGAGCATATGGTCATGTCTCAAAATATTCCCAATTTCTGAAAATTTTCTACTGGGCAGACAGTGTTTTCTATGTTGGGGTGCAAAAACAAAATTCATCAAAACAAATAAGTTGCCTCTAATTGCTACTAAAGTAATGAGTCTCTCTATTACTACTAATGTAAGAAGGGAAATTGTATAATTTCATTTTTGCCCTCATATCATGGATAAGCAGAGGGTAAATTTGGGATTTCAAAACAAAATTTTAATTTGCTAAGAGAGGTCATAAAAATTCCAAATTCACAACCTAATAACTATTATTTTATATGTTAATTTGGTAGAAAGGCTACGGAAATTTCAAATTGATCCAGTTTTTACTTCACTCTATAAGACAATATAAAGAATCAATATTAAATAATTCATATGTCACCACTCACAGAATCATACCCAACTTTTCATTTCATTTCAGAGGAGCAAAGTTTGAAGTTGATCCGATTTTTACTTCACTCTGTAAGACAATAAAAAAAATCAATATTTTTATACAAATTTTATGCAACAGCATATGCAATAGCGAATGTACCTTATAGCATCGACAATCCTCTATGCAGATTTATCCTCACCAAAAACTCAGATTTTAATTACTCAAAACTTTTGAATATGCCACACTAAATAAAAATAAAAAATAATATTAATTAAAACAAATAAAAAAGAAAAATAAAATTAAAAAAAAACCAGGGAGGGAGGGGCTGCTCCCCCTCCCTCCAGCGGTGGCCGTGAGAGGCCACTGCAGACGTGGCCCTCGCGGCCTCGGGAGGCCGCGGCAGGCGCGGCCTTCACTGCCTCGCAAGGGTCGTTGCCTTCGCGGCAGCCAGATTCGATGACTCTGCCACTGAATTTGCATTTCAACCTACAGAGGAGAGAGAGAGAGAGAGAGAGAGAGAGAGAGAGAGAGAGAGAGAGAGAGAGAGAGAGAAATCTTACCTCTACCAGCAATGAAATTGAGTGACAACGAAATCCCATTTGTGAATGAAGCAAAAATTTTCTAAGTGTAGCAAAAGTGAATGAAGCAAAACAAATGGAGAGGAAGCAACAAATTTTTTAAGTATAGAAAATTTGCAACAAATTTTACAACGAACTCTAGATTCATTGCAAATTTGCGACAAACTCAGTAGTTCGTTGCAAATTTTACAATGAACACTAGGTTCATTATAAATTTTACGACGAACTCTTGTTTCGTTGTAAATTTTACGATGAACTCTTGTTTCGTTGCAAATTTTGTGACGAACTCTTGGATTTATCGCAAATTTAGCGATGAACACTAAGTTCGTCGTTAATTTTGTGACAAACTCAAATGCAAATTTAGCGACGAACTCTTGGTTCGTTGTAAATTTTACGATGAACAATAGGTTCGTTGTAAATTTAGTGACGAATATAAGGTTCGTTGCAAATTTAGCGACGAACCCTAAGTTTGTTGCAAATTTTACGACGAAAACTGGGTTCGTTGTAAATTTTACAACGAATTCAAAAGTTTGTCGCAAATTTTGCAACGAACTAATTTTTGTTAGAAAATTTATTGCTAATTGGCGACAAATTTTGGTTTGTCATAAAATTCGTCGCTAAAAACATGTTTTTTTGTAGTGTCATTCTTTTTCAAATGCCTATAAATAGGTATTCTTGTAATCTCATTGGTATGCTTATGAAATTAAGAAATAAAATTCTCTTTCTCTCATTCTCTCTAAATACTTTCTGTTTCTTGATATTTTTAAAATAAATCTAACTCTATTTTTAATTATTGTTGAGAAATAATATCAGGCTGGACCTCCTCCATTTCTCAAAAAACCATGATGTTTGTTGTGTGTCAGGCTCATTATTCTCTCTCTCTCTCTCTCATTTTTTTACTAGATCACCTATATCAGGAAATTTAAATAATTCAATTCGAACAGCTGTGAGGTTCAATTTATGAATTAACTTAGGCAACATTTATTTTCTATTTTTAAAACTCAAATATTAAAAAATTATAATATCTTGCCACTAAAATCACAATCGTTGGTTCTCTCCCTCCTATGGACTTTGATTTTTTCTTCCAAATAATTTGTTTCTCCGAAATGTCTATTGGAGTACCAATAAACAGTCGGTCTAATGGGATGAGGTGTTAGATCTTTTAATTATATATTAGATTCGAAATTTGAGAATGAAAAAAAATATGTTGAAAAAGCCACCCCTCTAAATAGGACATTCATAGATACTTATACCAGATTAGTCAAAATATGATTCTAGATATCGATGGTTTTTTTAACATTAAAAAAAAATAAAAGTTCTCCTGGAGCCCAAATTAGGACAAATTGATGGGCCAGAATTTAATTGCCAACCAACCTGGGCCATTTTGTACTAGTATGGTATAAACAGTTATGGTATGAAGTTCTTTAAAAGGCCCTCTTGGATTAACCAAGCCTGCCCAGCCCGTTCATGAAGTCACTATTTGCCCATATAGGCCATGAGAAGGCAGGCCCGCTCAAGATGTTTAAAGAAACAGAAGTCACCCAATTCTTTTATCGGGGGTGTCTGAGATACCCATACCACCACCTATTTGAAAGTCTTGAGGGGGAGGGAAGAAGGTGTGGAAGGGGGAGGCCATACCCTTTCTTTTGTTTGGATTTTAAGAATATTGATAAAATGGGAGAGAAGGTAAGTCCTTTCCTTCTAAACCCTCTAAATCGTAGGGGATTTTTTTTTTTTTAAAAAAATTGTAAGAGATTGGAGGTAATTTGAAATCCTCTTATTTCCTCCTGTGAGAGTTATGTTTCATCCTTTCCCGTCTCCTTCTCTGCTGTCCCCTCTTTTCAAACACATTATAATAATTCTCAACTTTTCAGTGTCATGGAATTGATTTTACCACCGGATAAATTAGTTAATATTGATAATAACTTACAAACTCTTTTGGGACGAGTGGTCGACTATTTTATTCCTTTAATTAGAGATTTTGAACTCGAGCACCGAGAATAAAGAAAGAGGATTTGAGAGAGCCAACTTCTAAAATTGGTTTCACAATGTTTAGATCGGATTAGTTAGATGAATCACAAATACTGATTATTTAAATCCAAATAAAAAAATATAACGATAATAATTTGTCTACCAAAAGAAGAAGATTGGTATATGGTAGCAAATGTTCCTAATTTAGTGATCAATAAAATGTTGGATTAGTAATATCTATGTAATAGTAATACCTAGTTGGTCTGAGGTTTCTTAAATAAAATTTTAATTTTAAATCTTATATAAGGAGAAAATAAGTGTCAGAAAATTTTATCCTTTTCAATTCTATTCGAATCGAATTTAGTCGGTTAGAATATAATAATGAGATTTTTTTTTTCTTTTTTTTTATAACAATATTTGAATTCCGGATCATAGGATTAAAGAAAGGTGTACCGTACCATAACTCATGACAAAAGAAGGATGGTACTTCACATTTTTTTTAATATAAGAAGATATAATCAAACGAATTCGAATCGAAAATAGAATGATTGGAGTGGGGGGACTTCACACGAGCTCTCGTTGGCTTAGATATCATTTAGTGATCTTGGTTTCATTCCCGAGTCAGCAGATACTGAATTATCTTTCGATCGTTGGACAACTCGAACTCGAACCTACGGTTCAGATAAGGATATGTTAAATCCCAACTAAACTATTTCTTTTCCTAGGGTTTTAGGGTTGCTGGATGTCCAAAAGCCCACAAGAAACTCTGTCCTCTCATGCCATCCCAAATAAAATTTCACAAACCCAAGAAAACCCACAACTCTATAGATTGGCCTGAAAAGAAGAACATTGGTCATGCAACCAAAACTGAGATTGAACCAAGAAATAGTCCCCCTCCAAGTAAAAGCCCTCCAAGAGGAAAATGCTCCAACTAGATAGTGACCACACTTGGAATTTCCTTTTTTTTTTTTTTAATAATTGGACCTACTTAGTGATGCAGGTTTCATGTGACTAATCTTTTACCAACTATACCATATGGCTTCCACGCAACTTTTCTTTTTTCGCCTTTTTTCTTAAGTATGAGAGAGAGAGAGAGAGAGAGAGAAGGTGACAGTAGTGCTTATAAATATACTATTTCTTTTTTTAAAAATCAAATAACTATAAAAATGCATTAGAAAATTATGGTGGCACTACTCGATAATTGTCGAAAATGTAAATTCTCTTCTTATTTGAAAACTACAAAATTTAGTGTTATTCATCACCGTTAACTAAATCTTCGAAACAAAATCTTCCTTCAACCTCAAAAAAAAAAAAAAAAAAAGCTCTATCGACCGATCTTACAACTTTGTGATGCCTGTTTTTTTCTGGGTTCTGAGATCTGGGTTTCCCCTCTGCTGGTGTAGCGACCCCCCGGGGGGGGGGTCTGTCACTTCATCATATGGTTCATCAAGGAGAAAATAAGTCAAAAAATGCATTGGGGACCATACAAACCTTGCTTTCCCCTGATCTTATGTATATGAATTTTATCGTAGAAATTAGTTTCATCTTTTCATGACATTTGTTTCCCTTAGATCATATATAAATTTCCAAGTCCTCACAAACGGTCCTCTTTGTATCATTTTTTGTACTAAACAGACTATTCTCAAGAAACTTCTTCAAGATTCAAGCCATCGTTGAAGGTTTCCAGATATTCTCAAACTCTGTACCTTTTCCTATGTATCTCAAGAAAACTATATCCTCCATTTCCATGTCAAAGTAAGTATAAATTGATTCAATCTAGTTGAAGTGAAAAAGTGAAGTTGTGGGTACTTTGCAGTTCACGAACATGTAGTTGTCTTCCGACCATTCTTTTGGTTGTCGTTGTTATTATTGTTTTTTTTTTTAATGTTATACTAATAATAATAATAATAATAATAATAATAATAAACAAGGAAAGAAAATACAAAACAAAAAGTGTAGTACTTTATTAATATTGCAGATACTTATATATGGTTTTCTTTTTGTTTTGTATTTTTTTCCTTATTTTTTTTATTATTATTATTAGTTAAAAAACTCCGTCTCGGCCCTGTTCCAAATCCAGATAAAGGAGTAGGGTTGCGATAGACTGACAGTCAGCGTAAAATTTTTTTATCAAATTTGAATGGGAGACAAATATAGGAAAACGTATAGGGCGTTTCCTCCTCAGCGACGCGTTACATCGGATCCTGGGTGTAGTGATAAGTCACCAAGGGATGTTAGGGTGTGTACAAATAAGATAATTCATGAGAATATGATTCGTTTAGCCACTTGGAACATATGATCTCTTACCGGAAAGTTAGGAGAAATAGATGAAATAATGAATAGAAGAAAAATTAAGATCATTTGTCTTCAAGAAACCAAATGGGTAGGAGAGAAGACTAGAGTAATAGAGTCTTACGGTCATAAGATTTGGTACACATGTAGAGATAGAACTAAAAATGAGATAGGAATAATTGTATATAGAGATCTATTAGGAGAGGTAGTAGAGATAAAACGAAAGAGAGATAGAATGATACTTATCAGACTAGTGAATGGAGAAAATGTAATTAATATAGTTAGCGCATACGCGCCCCAAATAGGTGTAGATATAATTAGTAAGAAATAATTTTGGGATGATCTAGAGGAATTTATACAAACCATACCAAGTAGCGAGAAGTTATTTATTGGAGGAGATCTAAATGGACATGTTGGAGAGAAAAATAAGGGATTCGAAACCGTACACGGAAACTTTGGATTCGGCGGTAGGAATGAGGCAGAAAGTACAATTTTAGAGTTTGCAGTAGCGTTTGATTTGGTATTAGTAAACACGTTCTTTAAGAAGAAAGAGTCACACATAGTTACTTATAGAAGTGGGTCAAATGTTAGTCAAATAGATTTCTTTCTCACTAGAAGAGATGATAGAACGATTTGTAAGGATTGTAAGGTCGTACCGGGAGAGAGTGTAACGACTCAACACAGACTCTTAGTTTTAGACGTACGAGTGACCAAACGACAAAAGCAACGTCAACCATATATAGAGTCAAGAATTAAGTGGTGAAAATTAAAAGGGGAAAATGTGACAATTTTTAAGGATAAAGTAAGTGGAGTAACAAATTGGCCTGTTAATGATGATGCAAAAATAATGTGGAATGATATATCTAATAACATTAAAAGTATAGGTAGAAGAGTTTTTGGAGTATCCAATGGTGGAGCTCCAAGAGGCAAAGAGTCATGGTGGTGGAACGAAAAAATAGAAACTATGATCCGAATCAAAAGAGAGTGCTATAGGAACCTTAAAAATGATAATAGTAGCGAAACCTATGAAAAATATAAAAAGGCAAAAAAAGACGTAAAAAAGATTATCCATTAATCAAAATGTAAAATGTATAATGAATTGTACAAAAGACTAGAAACTTGAGATAGGGAGAGAGAGATCTATAAAATTACCAAACTAAGGGAGAGAAAGGGACAAGACCTAAATGAGATTAGATGTATTAAGAGTGCAACAAGTAGTACACTTGTAAGAAATGAGAATATAAGAAAGAGATGGAAAAAATATTTTAATAACTTATTTAACGTTGAGAGTACAATAAACAAAGAAAATTTAGAGATATTTATAGAAGAGATTAATAGAGATTTTAAACGTAAGATTCGCCCTCATGAGATAAAGGAGGCTCTAAAGAGAATGAGAAATAACAAAGCCATAGGACTTTGATGGCATTCCTATCGAGGTGTGGAAATGTTTGGGAGAATTTGGAATAACAATGTTAGCGGCTTTTTTTTAACAAAATTTGGCAAACAAGAAAAATGCCCCACCCATGGAGAGATAGCACAATTGTCACACTCTATAAGAATAAATGGGACATTCAAGATTGTACCAATTATAGAAAAATTAAACTTATGAGTCATATGATGAAATTATGTGAGAGAGTTATAGAGTATAAATTGAGACGAGAGATAAGTGTGTCTCAGAACCAATTCAGATTTATGCCCGGGCGATCCACCACTGAAGCGATTCACTTGTTAAGACAGTTGATGAAAACATTTAGAGCGCAAAAAAGAGATCTACATATGATATTCATTGATCTTGAGAAAGCATATGATAGAGTTCTCAGAGACGTGTTGTGGTGGGCGCTCATGAGAAAAGAGATCTCTTTGAAATACATTAATCTTATTAGAGATACGTACGAAAGAGTTGTGACCAATATAAGGACTTGCGGGAGGTTGAGTGATAGCTTTCCTATTAATATTAGGTTACATCAAGGTTCGGCATTGAGTCCCTTACTATTTGCAATAGTGATAGATGAAATCACAAAAAATATTCAAGATAAGATACCATGGTGTATACTTTTCGCAGATGATATAATTTTGGTTGATGAAACTAGAGAGGGTATCAGTACTAAATTAGAGTTATGGAGGGATACGTTAGAATCTAAAGGATTTAGATTGAATAAATCTAAAACTGAGTATATGAGATATAAGTTTAGTGACATCCATCAGGATATTAAAGAAACGATTAGATTGGAAGGAAGAGAAGTCCCAAGAAGTGAAAGGTTTAGATATCTTGGTTCGGTCATCCAAAATGATGGTAATATAGATGGTGATGTCAATAATAGAATTCAAGCGAGCTGGATGAAATGGAGAAAGACATCCGGAGTGCTTTGCGATCGCACGATACCATTATATTTGAAGGAAAAATTCTATAGAACCGCAATAAGACCTGCTCTATTATATGACACTGAATGTTGGGTCATTAAACAGTAATAAGAACAAAAAATGACTGTAGCTGAAATGAGAATATTTAGGTGGATGTGTGGAAAAACTAGACATGATAGAATTAGAAACGATGAGATACGTAGTAAATTAGGATTCAGTTCAATTGCAGACAAGATGCAAGAATATCGTCTGAGATGATTTGGACATGTACAACGAAGGCCTATGGACACAGCTGTTAGGAAGGTATAGAACTTAAATATAGGAGAATTAATAAAACGTAGAGGTAGGCCATTAAAAATGTGGATGCAATACATTCGTAAGGATATGATAGTGATGGATTTAGTTGAGGAGAAGATTTCAGATAGGAATGAGTGACGTAGGAGAATCCGCACAAACTAAATCTTTCTTCTTCTCTTCTTCTTCTTCTTCCTCTTTTTTTATTTTTTTTATTTTTTTATTTATTTTTTACGATTTTATTATTTGTCACTCATATGGCCGACCCCAAATTTTTGAGATAAAATGTCTAGGTTATTGTTATTGTAATATTATACTAATTAATATTTGAAATTATATTTTGACTAATTTGATTTGAGCGTTTATTAGACCCATTTTAGCGGAATAACTCTCATAACGTAATTTTTTTTATTCTTAAATTTTGAATTCTAGATTTAATTAAATAACTTAATACTCTTATCTATTAACTATATCGACCGTCCATTGGTGTGTTTTCTATTATTATTTTTTTCAATACTTTTGCTCTTGTCACTTAACTTTTCAAGATCTACACAATCAGGAAAAGTAATTTTCAAGCCCGACTGCTTCTATCAATTGAGACTGAATGTCCCCATTCATATATTCACATTAATTAATAACAAGACACGTGATATGGATAGTAAAGTTGTTGGGATAGGTTTTTGAAAATCAATACATAAATTGTAAGGCAAAATATGGTTCTGATTTTCCTTTTGAAGTTAAGATATTATTAAACAAAGACTGTAATGAGCGAGTCAGTGATTAATCAAGAACTCAATATCTTAGATCCAGACATGCCAAGAAGATTTAGTGTTAAATCGTGATTGAAATCAATGTAATTTATGCGAATCAGATAAATTTCATTGTGCATAAATGGAGGAGAGAAGACATATTCGACTTTATAATCATGATAAAAAAATATTATAAATCAAAATCAAATCAATTATTAAAATATATTATTTATTATAATAAATCAATAATTTATCTGACTTTAAAAATATTTGAATTTTTTAGCATCCATATTGTAGCAATGTATTTTTTATATAAATCCAGTTTATTATAATATTTGATTTTAAGAATTATTTGGGTTTCATATGACTCTATTTCTTTCTATTCTTAATAGTAATATTCAAATCTCTAATCCAAACCTTTCTCTCTCTCTTTGTATTTTCTATAAATCACCTGTAATCACGTTGGATTCTAGATTCAATTAAATCTGATTTGAGACGAATTAGACTCTTAACGGATAAAATTCTCCCATTACCTGTTTTTGTCATACACAAAATTCTAATCCTAATCCTTCAAGGGTACATGCTCTTTTCATAATATTTTATAATTATTATTTAAAATTTTGCATAATATTTTCGGGAGCATTAATGTTATCAAAATCAATCTTTTCTACTTAAATTATTTAAGTTCTCGTGAAACTTTGATGGCTGAAGATCACGAGCATCAGTGACTGAAAAAATTCCAACCTTTTATAGCCACCATGACCACGGACGGGTAACTGTGGATAATCCAAAACACAGAAGTTACGCCTCAACTGGGTCCTTTTTTGTGCAGCCAATTGTAACACACAAAATCAAGCGATCATTAGTTGAGCTAATGAAATGAGGTATTAGATTATTTAATCAAATTTTGAGTTTAAAATTTGGTAATAAAATAAATAATGTTTGGAGAGTCGTCACTTAAATAAGATCCCTCTAGATACTCTAAATGGAATAGTCATAGCATGAATTCGAAAATCGATGGTTAAAAAAAGGGCCATGCAAGTGGGGTGCAATTTGCACATTTAATGCCTCCGAAAAGCTCTCTTCATCTGTACATGCATGGATATTTTCTGCTGTAAAGGGTTCTCTCCCCTCACCCTCAAAATTTATAGACTTATACCTTAGGAAAAGTGTTCTAGAAATCATATATTTTAGAGTTATTTTACCATTTTTTATGTTTTAATATTTTTTTAGTAATATTTAGACTCTAACGATATAAAATATTAAATTTTTTAAAAAAATTGAATGATCAGGATTCAATTTTAACTAATCTAACGATGATCAAATCCGTGGGGATATTGATGGGATGATAGAAAAACCCTAATGTATAAACCTATTGTGTATATATAGGTAGGGCCTTGGGGTCATTGTTACTTTGATCGTCACTTCTTGAAACCCTTCCCTTTCTAATATTCTTTGATTTTGTTCTCTTAAATGTTACCTATAGTTTCGACCCAATCTTCAAAAACGCAAATAATGTTTCATCATAAACCTGTAGAAGTACCAATGCCAAGACAAGAGCAACCCCATGATCATTTTTCTCTGATGGTAAGTGAGTTTTTCTTCTTTATTTTTATTTTTATTTTTATTTTTTGATTTTAATACCACATCCTTAATTTCCAGTTAATACAAAATCACATCTTATGTTTGTATTTATAATTTTTTTTTTTAATATATGATTCATTGGTTGTTCGTTTGTTGTCTGTTTTGCGTTTATGATAAAATCAGATACTAGAATATACTAGAATATGAGTAATTAAGATATATACATGGCATTGTCCTTCTTTTTCTTTATTCAATTATGTTTTAATTGAAACAATTCAATGGACTCTCCCTATACAGAACAACCAAAGGCTGAGGAAGGCGGTGTCGGACCTATCAATTGAGAGAGACAGACATAAAAATGACTTATTGGAAGCCATTGGCGAACTTGATGAAGCAAAGCAAGTGGAATGCGAATGCTGTGGGTTAATAGAGGATTGCACTCCGAATTATATCGCAAAAGTGAAGGACTCATTTTCAGGGAAATGGGTTTGTGGGCTTTGTTCGGAGGCAGTGAAAGAGAAGCTAAAGCAGATTAGTACTTCAACTGGCACATCAAATGCTGAAGAAGCACTTAAATCTCACAAGGACTTCTGCCAAAGTTATAACACCACCACAAGACTCAACCCAAAACTCTCTCTAACATCTGCTATGAGAGATATTGCCAAGAAGAGCTTTGAGAGTAGAAGATTTACATCATTTGTCAAGCCCAAGTCTAAGCTCACTAGAACTATTAGCTGTGACCCTAGGATTAATCTTGACATGATATGATTAAGTGATCTTTTGTATCCCTCTTCTTTGTTTGGGGGAGGGGGTGGTTTAATTAAGTGAGTATGAGATAAATAAACATTATAGAGCTGGATTCTTCCTCGGTGTTGGAGGCATTGAAGGCCAACAGTCTGGCTTCCCATCCCCAGTCTCTTTTGCTGAGGGAGTGTTTACTTATTCAGAAACTATTGGTTCGTGATGTTCAGCATGTTCCTCGAGAGGGGAACTATTGCGCTGATGCTATTGCTAAACTGGGTCATAGACTTCTCCCTAGGGTTTATATGTTCCACTCACTCCCTAGTGAGGTGCATTGTCTCCTAAAGAGAGATATGAGAGGCATGTCTCATTCCGAGACTAATTGTGTTATTCTCACCATGTTACAAAAAAAAAAAGATAAATAAATGTCCTAGCAGGACCATTATTTAAAATTAGACATCATTTTACAATATGTTCGACCATTTTGATGTTGATTTTATAACCTTTTGAAAACCAATCATAACATTTCTTGAGAGCTTTTTTTAAGTAGAAAGATGCACCATAAAAACCAAAAAACAAGGTTTTCCCAACATGGGTTATTGTTGATGGATGAATGATGGATATTTAGATTATTGTGAATGGATGAAAATAGATATTGATACTTTATGATACATTTGAAAATATATATTTGGATTATTGTCGATGGATGAAAATGAGCAGATTTTTGGAACATTGAAAGTATAGCAATGTTGGCAAAGTGAGATACATTTCCCGATGTTTCTCTACAGTGTTCGAATTGGATTAGTTGAGCGAAATCTAGATACTGACTGCTGAAAATATAAAAAAAAAAAAAGGAAACTTTTTTTCAACATTTTCTTTTGTGTCGGCCCCAATTTTACCAACGATAAGAAATGTTGGGGAAAGGTAAAAAAAATATAGGGAAATTTCTCTCTCTCTCTCTTGTTTTTTTAAAAGGTGAAGGTAATGCAACTATCATTATCCTTTGCCAAGAAATAGCATGACTTCAAAGGTAAATCCTTTGTTTGGCATTGCTGGGCATGCCTAAGGCTTCTTATGCATCAAACCAGTATGTCCTCAGAATAGAATATAAGATGATCGACTAGTGGTTCACTCATAAGTTTATTTTGCCTGATTACCTCGTCCTCGAATTTTATAGGTTTCCATGCATTGCTTGATATGTCTACGTAAGCATAGCCAAGCAATTTTTTTTTTTAATAAGAATTAAACGTTATTAAAAAATATATATAACTATTATTTTAAAATGTTGTAATTATCCAACAACTTCAGCATTATTACTAGTTTATTAGAATATGGGAGGGTGCAGGGTTGATTTGCCTTCACAATAACAAGTATTGAAATCACTAAGTTTAAAAGTTATCCCCTTCTGTGAGAGCCGGTGCATCCCTAGATAGGTATATGTTGGAAATCCAACAACTACCTGTGGATTTAATGGTAGGGTATTGAATTCTTTTAACCAAGATCTCAAATATGAGTTTTGCGAATGAAAAAATAGACGCCTAGAGAAGTAATCCTTAAATTGGTCTTCACAACTCGAACAAGATTAGCCAAGTTTCCAAAAACCGGTGCCCAAGTAAAAAAAAAAAAAGTGGGAAATCCAATTTATGCTTAATCTCAGAATTTCTTAAGCGCAGACAATCTTTTCCCTTCATAGTAAAATTTGCATGGTACAAATATCTTTCTTCTTTTAAAATGCAATCAGAAGGGAATTCCAAAGAGAAGCCTTTCTTTGTAAATGCGCGTTGTGGGACAAACTAGTGGGCTAGGCTAGTTCATGATTGATCTGCAATGAGTGCTGAGATTAAATGGTCCCAAGTTTAATCCAATCCAACAAGGTTCCTTTTTTTTTTTTCCCCAGGTGTTAGGCCAACCGATATCTAGATTACTAACTAATTTAATTCGAGCACTGTGGAGTCTATTTTAGAAGTTGGCTCTCCAATGTCTGTTTTTTCATTTCTAAGATTCGAACTCGAGATCTTAGTTAAGGTAATTTAGTTGCCAACCACTACATAAACAAAACGTTGGTCCAATCCAACAAGGTCTTTATATTACCTTGTACTTATTTTTCTCATGATTAATCCCAAGACCTAAATTGATATATTGGTGCAAAGTACATGTAGCAAGTGAGTGGCGCAAGTGCAATGTGGTTTACTTTAGGGTTTCCAAAGCCTATGGAACCATTTCATGGACCACCCTAGGCCCAAAAGATGCACGTGAAGTCAAGCCACTCAATCCCACTTGTTTACATAATGCACTCCAATTGATTGCCTCTTTAATCCTTATGAAAGTGACATTAGGGAGCAAAATTTGTGTAATTTGCAACTAATCCTCGTGATTAAATGTGTTTAATCATTGAGATGCTTTCATTAGCGGATAGTCGACCTAGTGGAGTGTGACGTTAGGTCCCTACACCAAGGTCTTGGGTTTGAGTCATAGAAATGGAAAAAACTACGCTGGAAGGGTAGCCCCCAGAATGAGTCACTGTAAGTTTCAAACTGAATTAGTTGAAACATGACTCCAGATATTAGTGGTGTACACAAAAAAAAAATAAATAAATAAATAAATTTCAGAAAGAGAAGTAAATTGGGTTCCCTTACTCTTTTCTTAGTAGGTTGGGCCAAGCCTGTTGGCCTATAGCCCAATCCAACTTGATTTGGTGGTATTTTCTCGACATGGGCTGCCCATTGAGATCATCTCTAACTTTTTTTTCCCCCTTAATTTTGTTTTTTATTGATATCCGGAACTATATTTTGATTAATCCGATTTGAGTTTACGTAGAAACTATCTAGTGTAGTTTTTTTTCTTTTATTTTTTTATTTCCAAAGAAATTATTTTTGATATATATAACATATAAATATATATATTTTTGAGTCAAAATAGACTTAACAAACGTCAATATCAATAATTAATCAGCGTTGGCCATATTTAAAAAAAAAAATGAACTAATGCAAATAAGCTGTTGCCACCTGTTTTTCGAACACTTTAAACTTTGTGACATGAGAACTCTAATTATACCGTACATTTTATTGCAGAAAATGAAGTTTATCAAAGATATCCATTTTTATAAAAATCTTTTTAAGAAGGGAGTGAAATGGGTGAAAAGAATTGCATGGTGATTAATGTTTAATAAAGCAGATGTAGCCCTAAAAGGGTTTTGATGGGATATGACCCAAAAGTTCAAATCAAAAGAGTCAACTTTCAAGGAGCCTACGAAGGATACCTACAGACCGCTACCTAACGACTGTTATAACAATCTACCGAAAGCCCATAGCTACCCAGATGATCTATCGAGAAGCCTCAATCGCCCAGATCTACTGAATGATAAGGTCTCAGTTGCCCCGCCAGCTGAAAGATAACTAGCCAAAAGGTAATCACCTCAATCGGGCAAGCCAATATCGACTCTTTGAACGAACGGATCATGAAGGTCCCTCAATCGATTGAGCGATTCTAAGGAAAGCTAGAGTTTCCTTATCTTCAGTCTCCCATTTCATAACAGCAAACCTCGAATCTTTCAAATAAGGAAAACACCCCTTCCGAAAATGGTAACTCTTCTGATAAATGAGGATCGTAATCAATTCATAATATTTACCTCCGAGATTCCCGAATCAGTTTGATAAGGAAGGTAGGGTTGAAATCACCCAGTGGCTCACATCTCTCAGAGATATAAATGATCTCTAAGGTTTCAGAACCAGGTACGTCTTCTAAGCCTAACACAAGGGGGTACACTGATCACAGGAAATGACATTCCCTCAACTCTCAGTCTGTTTCTTTCAATCGAAAACCGCTCTTTACTGACTTGAGCGTCGGATCTTCCTCTTCGGAGCACCCTCTGATGGTTTTTGTAGGTGCATCCATTCATTGACGGTTACTGTTCGGGTCAAGAAGGAGTTGGTATCTGTGGAGTCATTTCCCACCTCCAACAGATTGGCGCCGTCTGTGGGAACTAACTAGAGTAATTTCCGTTGTTATTTTGACAGTCATGCCTCCAAGGACTAGAGCGTCTTCGAGAGCCACCCATGTTGTAGAAAGGTAAATCCCTATGCCTGTCGAACTTACCATTCCTCCAGAACAATGAGTCATGGCCTCAAGACTAGAACGGGCAGACCAGCCTCAAATGGAAATGTTAGTGTCTGGAGTCCAAAGAATGAGTAAACAGCTGGAAGGACTCAGTCGAGCCCTCGGGCCAGACAACCATTCGTCTGCTGCAGAATCTGAATATAAGCAATCACCCAGACAAGAATTCCCGGAACCATCGGCGGCCTCCCAATACGACCTCCAAGATCTGAAAATACAGATTGAACAGCTCGTGGCTGCTGAAATTAAAAAAGCGGCGTGAAAGATAGGGAAGATCTCTTACGCTTCCTAGGCGAATTATCATTCGATGCAAAGATTTTGTCAGAACCAACGCCAAGGAATATTCTTCTACCCCCCATTGAGCGGTACGACAGGACAAATGACCCCCGCGACCATTCCGCCCATTTCATAACAGTTATGGTCCCTAGAGACCCCTCGAATATCACGATGTGCAAATACTTTCTTACCACTTTTAAGGGTAACACCCTAACCTGATTCAATTCTCTTTCACCGTTCAGTATCAAGAGTTTCGCGCAACTCCGATAATAATTTGAGACCCACTTTGTAATCAGTCAAGGGGCTAAACGGAAATCTACATCCCTCTTGTCATTACATCAATGGAAAGAGGAATCTCTCAGGAGTTTTATGGAAAGATTTAAGATAGAAATACTGAAAGTCCCTGATCTGGACCATGACATCGCTTTGGTCGCACTCCTAACGGGTCTGCACTCCTCTGATATGAAAGTCTCCATTACAAAGAAACCCTCAGCGTCTATCCAAGAGTTTTACTCCCAAGCGGAGAACTATATTGCTGCGGAATAAGCAGAGGCATTTGATCGATAAAAGGGTCGCTATAGCAGAAAAGAACGCAACCGGTTGCTACGTTGGCCTTCCCCGAAAAGAGGCAAACTAGGAATTTTGCCCTCGCAAAGGTTCAGCGTTTACACTCTGTTGAATGAAACCCCAAGTCGAGTTTTGTATCAAATAAAGAACAAATCATACGTTAGATGGCCCCCGCGCCCGGCAGAAGAAGATCCTAAAAAAGACAAGTTTAAGTACTATCATTTCCATCGGGACTATGACCATACGACTAATGAGTGTAAAAGACCCAAGGATGAGCTGGAATTCTTGGTCCGCAGCGGAAAATTACAGAAGTTCATCAGTATATAAGGAAGGAATCTGCCTTCCCCTATCAGGCGTGACGCACCAAGGGAGAATGAACTGTCGTATAGGCCAGATCCTAAACCATCGCGCGAGGAACTAGGAGAAGTGATCCTTCAATTCCACAATGAAGATGGCTGGCACGAGCCATGTGTTCCCGCTAGCATCTGCCCAATATATGACCCAGACTTCCCGACACTCTTCCCTTAATGAAAGTTTCGATATTCTCTACTAACTGCGCGTGACATGGAACTTCAAATCACCTTCGAACGAATATGTCACTAATGTGGGATGAAACTCTCCGAACGGGCGGACACGACCCTACCTCCTAAAGTCTATAATCGACTGAATGGTCTCAGCCGCCCAGATTTTTCTGAACGAATGTGTCACTAATATAGGATGGAACTCTCCGAACGGGCGGACACGACCCTACCTCCTAAAATCTTTAATCGACCGAAGGGTTTTAGCCGTCCAAATTCTTCCGAACGAATGTGTCACTAAAATGGGATGGAACTCCCCGAATGGGTGGACACGGCCCTACCTCCTAAAGTCTTTATCGATCGAAGGGTTTCAGCTGTCTAGATTCTTCCGAATAAATGTGTCACTAATATGGGATGGAACTCCCCGAATGGACGGACACGGCCCTATCTCCTAAAGTTTCTAATCGACCGAAAGGTCTCAGCCGCCCAGATTCTTCTGAACGAATGTGTCACTAATATGGGATGGAACTCCTCGAACGAGCGGATATGACCCTACCTTTTAAAGTCTCTAATCGACCAAATGGTCTCAGCCGCCCACATTCTTCCGAACGAATGTGTCACTGATATGAGATAGAACTCTCCGAACGGGCGGACACGGCTCTACCTCCTAAAGTCTATAATCGACCGAAGGGTTTCAGCTACTCAGATTCTTCCGAACGAATGTGTCATTAATATGGGATGGAACTCCCCCAACGGACGGACACGGCTTTACCTCCTAAAGTCTGAAATCGACCGAAGGGTTTCAGCCCCCCAGATTCTTCCAAACAAATGTGTCACTAATATGGGATGAAATTTCCCGAATGGACGGACACGGCCCTATCTCCTAAAGTCTCTAATCGACCGAAAGGTCTCAACCTTCCAGATCCTTCCGAACGAATGTGTCATTAATATGAGATGGAACTCCTCGAACGGGCGGACACGGCGCTATCTCCTAAAGTATCTAATCGACCGAAGGGTCTCAGCCATCCAGATTCTTCCAAACGAATGTGTCATTAATATGGGATAGAACTCCTTGAACGGGCAGACACGGCTCTACGTGCTAAAGTCTCTAATTGACCGAAGGGCCATAACTGTCCAAATGATCTACTGAGTGGCCTCAGTCGCTCTAGTCTACCGAACGATAGGGTCTCAGTCGCCCTGTCAGCCGAACGATAATTAGCCAAAAGGTAATCTCCCCGATTGGGTAAGCTAACATCGACTCTTCAAACGAATGGATTATGAAGGTCCTTCAATCGATCGAGCGATTCTAAGGAAAGTCAGAGTTTCCTTATCTTCAGTCTCCCAATTTATAACGGCAAATTCCGGATCTTTCAAGCAAGAAAAACACCCTTTCCGAAAATGGTAACTCTTCCGATAAATGAGGATCGTAATCAACTCATAATATTTACCTCCGAGATTCCTAGATCAGTTTGATAAAGAATATAGTGTTGAAATTCCTCAGTGACGCACATATCTCAGGGATATAAATGATCTCTAAGGTCTCAGAATCAGGTACGTTCTCTAAACCTAACACAGGGGGCACACTGATCACAGGGAACGACCTTCCCTCAACTCTCAGTCTATTTCTTTCAACTGAAAATCGCTCTTTACTGACTTGAGCATCGGAACCTTCCCGCCGGAGTACCCTCCGACGGTTTTTGCAGGTGCATCCACCCATTGACGGTTACTGTTCGGGTCAAGAAAGAACTGGTATCTGTGGAGCCATAACTCACCTCGAACAGGTTTCAAGAAGTGATATAATATGTGACCAATGGGATAACCTAATGATCACAACCCTTTTTTCAAATTCAATAATCTCAAATTTAAATCGGGATGGAAAAAAAATTGATATAGTGTAAAAGTGATTTGAATTTTGGCTCACCCCAGCTTGCAAAAATAATCTTTCTCAATTTCTAAAGGGAACAGTTTAGTAGTCATAATCTTTTTTCTGATTACAAATTTAACCAAAAAAAAAAAAAAAAAAAATCAACTTCCCCACCCCCTTTCCTTTAATTCCACAAACAATGGTCCCTTGCGCCCGACATCACTCAAAGTGGAATTTTTCTTGGGGACATATGCTTATAAAAAAAAGAGATTATAATGCTTCTTATTTTAATCCCAAGTGTTACAAATTTTTACCAAAGTGAATACATAGGACCACAAAATTATTTTCAAAGCGTAACTATAGAGTCCATAATCCACGGCGATGTGTCACATGTCACGTCAGAATTACGTCACTCTAAGCTTAGCATTTTAATAATTATAATTCGCGAATAAAACTATATGATATCTTTTATAATAAAGTTCTTTACATCAGAAAGTGCTTAATAAATTAATTAGTACGGGTACAAATTTGATGCACAAACCTAGTTTTGGACAATAATGCTCTTTTGCAGCAAAATGGCATAAATGAACTTTTCAATGTTATCTACATTCCTCCGAAGTGTTTGAATTTGTAAAAGCAATTCATCTTAGGATTTTGTCTCTTTTTCTAATTAATTTAAGTACTTGATAAATCAAAAAGTTGTTGATAAATTAATTAGAATATGCGGTAGGAGGGAAACGCTCTATAGGATAAACACCCAAATGATCAGTAATTCGCGGTGATTACTAGTTTATATTTTGCTTTTGAATTCATATAGGGGAGATTTCGGGTTACAATGACCCGTTTCGATAACTAATCGTGACAAATATTATTTCAGATAACAGAAAGATTAAGCCTTAATTAGTTGAAGGAGCATAATTAAACCTTAATTAGTCCAAATATCAAATGTTATATTGACCGTCTCAATTCGTTTCGCAGTCAATGATCATTTGATCGTGCCAAATTGTAAAGTATTATCGTATCAGATTGTGATTGATTTTGCGTATTAAAATGATTTAATAAAGAATTGAGCTAGCAATATGTTTATGTAAGTTTGAAGAATGCAAAAGTTACATGTTAATAATTCTTAAGTGGAACTAAGTTTAGGGCTAAAGGCCTATCTAGCCTGCCCCATTTGTGAGGTAGGAAGGATTTTCCATACTCACAAGTTAATTGTGCTTGGGTTCATAAGATTTTGACTTATCTATTTCCTTGACTTGAATTATGGATCATCTTAGTGGGTATTTTGCACCTCTTGGTATTATGATTGAGGTTGTGATAACGAATGGAGGGTAATAATTATCATTTAAACATTTTCTCGAGCTAATAGAATCTCATGATAATACCCATTAGAATTAATAACATAGTCGCTTTCAATTCTCTTTTCCAATATAAAAGAAGAAGAAAGGAGAATAACTGCACACCAAGTTAATTGATATCCATCTAATGTTCACATCTACTTTTTCCTTCAGTTTTTTCCCATCTTATCAACGATATTCAGGCTCATAATTTGACTAATATATTTCAAATGTTTGTGGAGTCTTATTTAGGGAATGACTCTCTCAATGTAATTTTTTTCATTTTCAAGTTTTAAATTTGATATTTAATTAAAAATCTAATATCTCATCTTATTAAATCGATTATCCATCGATCTGTATACTCTTTTTAACAACAAAGAGAGCATAATGAATGTTGGCTTATACAGTTGTTAGTAAATCCAAATTCCAAAGTGATTCCCACGCATCAAATCTTGGTGCCTGAAGTTGGTGGGACAATTTGTCAACAAAGGATTGTAAGTGGGCTCTTTGGAGTGACAAAGAGAATGGAAGTGGTATGATCACAAAAAGCCACTTCAAGAAAAGCATACCCAATATTATATTAAACAAAATCCCTAAATACTCCTTATGGTTGTTTTTTTTTTAATATTTATCGTTAATATTTGGAATCATATTTTAATTAATCCAATTTAAACGATTACAAGAAATCTAACATTCTATTTTACTAAATTGAATGTTTATTCATTTCTTGTGTTGTTTGTGACTGTACCATGATGGAAAGGGCAGTTTTATTGATTCTTTCCTCTTGAGAATGAAGAAGAGAGAGCCTTTTGAACATGAAAATTTGGTCAGGGAGATCTTTTATTTTGCCTAAATTCATTAGTTACTCTGTACAAATTTACAATAGAAAAACTTCTATTTATTATATGATCACGGAAAAAATATTACGGAATAACTTTTATATCTTTTAAATGTTTGATATTTAATATTAAAATATAAAAATTTTAAATAATATTTTTCTCTAAAGCAAAAAAGAAAACCAGCAGGTTTAGCTTTTTGTATTTATAATATGAGAGGTTTTTATTTGTTATTTGAATATGTCATATAATATGCTGGAATTTTCAAATTTATTGTTTTTTTGAGAAAAATTACATCTTGCTCGAATGGTAATCCGAGTTCCCACTTCGGTAGAAAATAAAAAATTATGGAGGGAGATATTAAAGAAAATATTAAATCTCTTAATTAAATTTAAAATTTAAAATTTGAGAATAAAAAAAATTATATCGAAAGAATTTCTATTAATTGAGTTTAATAACATTCAAACTAGATTAATCAGAATATAATTTAAAATATCTATTTATTAAAAAAAACATAGAGAAAAGCAACTACAGAGTGATAAAATTTATATTAAAAAAACTCTTTCTAATTAAATCTGATCATATTTATATTAAATTAATTAAAATATGATTTGGTATCCTCTCCCTCGTTCCAAAGTAAAAAAAAAACCTTTTTTTTTTTTTTTTTTTTTTTTTTTGGGGGGTTTTTTTTTTTTTTTTTTTTTTTTTTTGTGGTTGTAAAATATTTTTTTTTTTTTTTTTTTTTTTTTTTTGGTTTTTCTTTTGTTTTTTTTTTTTTTTTTGTTTTTTTTTTTGGGGGGGGGGGTGGGGGGGGGGGGGGGTTTTTTTTTTTTTTTTTTTTTTGTTTTTTTTTTTTTTTTGTTTTTTTTTTTTTTTTTTTCTTTTTTTTTGTTTTGTTTGTTTGGTTTTGTTGTTTTTTTTTTTTTTTTTTTTTTTTTTTTTTTTTTTTTTTTTTTTTTTTTTTTTATTAAAAAAATTTTTTTTTTTTTTTTTTTTTTTTTTTTTTTTTTTTTTTTTTTTTTTTTTTTTTTTTTTTTTTTTTGGGGAGGCATGCTGCGGAGTGACAAAGACCACACGGGGGACTAGTTGCTGAATATATTCCTTCGAGATGGGTCCCATAATGCATGGTGAGGTGAGAACACGAGCATTGGTAACGCAAAGACATCCCATTTTTTCTTTTGGTTGTCTTCCTTTTCCTCTCTCTCTCTCTCATATCCATTACTTTTAAAATCCACACCCCCCCAATGTCTTTTCTTCTCATTCCACTTTGCCTCAACCTGTAACTCCCCTCAATGGACATGCGTGTGACAAAGTGAGTGCGCTCTCTCTCTCTCTCTCTCTCTCTCTCTCTTTCTCCATCTCTGACGATGGAAGAATCCAAGATGATGATCTAAAGAGTTAAAATAAAAGGGGGATAAAGAATGCTTCTTGATTTCGACATGCAGGAAGTGCACATTTCTCCTTATCAACAAGCCCCCTCTTGTTCACTAGAATTACTTGTGAACCTAACATTTTGTATTTATGCCTTCAATCATTTACAAAAAGCCAAGCAACACAGTGACTTGACACACTGTGAATTCATCAAAAAACTTGAATCAAGTATTACTGTTATTGTGATGCCTCCTCGGTACCTCATTTACCTAAAAGAGAAACTCTTCCTTTGAATTAATAATCTTGAATCTTTATAGGGTTCGGAAATTTTTTAATTAATAAAATTAGATTTCCTCTCTCTCTCTTTCGGAATACTTTTTCATCAATTGATATCCAAAATCATATTTTAATTAATTCGATTTGATCTGCGGTCAAACTCTATTTTAGACGAACTCTTTTAACATAATTTTTTAGATCAATTGTCTATCGATTCTCTCTCAACAGACTGAAATATCATACTAAGAAACTTAGAAACAATGACCCCGGCATGTTTAGAAATTCTTCTATGACAAATAATCTCTTTCCATCCTTTGTCGATTGCAATGACCCAAATTTTCTTTGACAGGAAACCACTAATTTCTGTCACGCATTTAATCAGCAGAAGACTTTTTTTTTCCCCCAATCTTTATACCAATCAAAAGGGGAGATGAAAGCTACTAAGCGTTGCCAAGGGCAGCGAAAGCACCAAGCAGGTAAATCCTTTGCTTAAGACCCCTAGACCTTAAGTTTTTTTAAAATCTCTTACTTTCCCTTCTCTATAATTTTTCTAATTTTCTCACCCTCTTTATTTCTTATCTCTTCTTTTCAATAACTTTTCTAATCTTCCAATCCCACTTTCCAAATTTTTTTCTCCCCCTTGATGGCTGATCACTTCTTCCAATCTTTCTTTTGAACAATACTGTGGTTCAATCTCACAATCTTCACTTGGTAAATTTTCTTCTCAAAAAGCTGGAAAACTAGTTTTTAAAAATAATTAATATTAATTATTTTAAATATTAATAAGTTGGGAGGACCCCAAATTTTTTATTAATCTCACAATCTCACCCTCTTTATTTTAATTATTTTTCTAAAAAATTACTATTGTACGGTATCGAGTGTTGGTCATTAAACAACAACAAAAATATAAAATGGTTGTGACTAAAATAAGGATGGTTAAGTGGATGTATGACAAAATTAGAAGAGATCGATAGAATTAGAAATGAAAAGATACATAATAAGTTGAGAGTTGATCAATTATGAATAAAATGCAAGAATATTGTCTGAAATGGTTTGGATATATGCAATGAAGAGTTAAAGATACACCAATTAGGAGGATCGAGAATATAAATATAAGAGATTTAGTAAAATATAAATATATGTTATTGAAAATTTGGATGTAAATTATCCTTAAAAATATGATAGTTAAAGGTTTAGAGAATGATATGGTTTTCGATAGTAACGAACGGTATAGAAGAATCCACATAAATTAAATTAATAATTTTTTTTTTTACATTTGTCTTTCATGTTCAACTTAAATTTTGAAATTAAAATCTAAATTATTGTTATTATTGTAATTTTATTACGCCTAATCTTTGGTTATAAAATATCTGATTTAAACTTTTACTATTATTTTAAAATAAATTCATTATCATAACCCCGTTCAAAATCTCAAGAAGTCGAGATATACCCTCCATTACCCTATGAATTTAACCATTATAAATAACATTTTTTTTTAGAAAGACACATCTCAATAATCCTAAAATCAAACATGAACCATACAATTTTTTTTTTTAAAAGATTATATCCAAATTGTCCTATTAAAATATATCAATTCAATTTCTTATCTACTATAGAAAGTTTTTTATATTTTTATTTTATTATAATCCTCCGACCATAACATATTCAAATAAGCACTAATAAACACCTTCGACAATTTGTAAATTATAATTTTACGAAAATATAGTGAACAAATTTTACATGTTCTTTCAAGTCTTTTAACAAAATTTTAATCAAAAAGTATATCGCATTGCATGTATTCTGTACATCAAAGATTTTTTTAAAAATAAATTATCGATATTTGATAATCATTTTAGATCTGACTAAATTCAATTTGAATCAAGTTAGATAATGAGCAAAACTCTTTCAATACATATTTTCTTCATTCATAAAATTTGAATTCAATATTTTATTTAAGGGGTAAGTAAATCCAGTGATCGGACTAAGTGTCGGTCTACATATTAAAGATTTGGATGTGTGATAATGGTTCTTAAACTGAACCCCACAAGTCTTTGCCTCTTAACCTTCAGATCTTGGGCTCAAACAATTCCCTTCTTCTGAAGGGCTATGCTCTCATTGAAAAAAAAAATGGTGTGATTTAGATGCACTGCTAAGAAGAATCGCTTTTTGAGAAAGGGCTCTATCCTCTCAAACTTTAACGGTCACAGAAAAAATCCTCGTCACCATCGAGGTTCAATCAAAAGAGCACTTTGGTGATTTTGTCCGACAAAAAACCAAACCCTCTTTTCCAACATCTGTCCCCGTTTCTCTTTCAACTCCTTAGTGTTCAAACATTAAATTCAAACCAAGTCGAGTGGCACTTTCGTAATTTATGAATCTTTTATGACCGCTTTTCCACCTTCTCCTGCACTCCCTCACTCACCGCTATCTTTTTTTTTTTTCCATCTGGATTTGTCCCGATTAATCCGAATTGATTTACTGTAAGATCCTTTTTGAAAAAAATCTCACAACGTGATTTTTTTAACCTATCAAAAGTCGAACTCACAACCACAATTAAGAAAACTCAACTCCCTAATGATCCAACCAATTAATACCCACTATTGTCCATAGTTCTATCACAAAACTCTCTCTCTCTCTCTCTCTCTCTCTCACTCTATAAAATTATATATATCATCATAATAAACCTTCTCTTTCAATCCAAGCTTCTCAATAGCAAAATCTGCAAAATTTTCTTGAATCATTACATTAGGTGCTCTTTCCTACTCAAAATCTCTTAAGAGGGTTGTGTCAACTTTAATCATGTCTTTGTGCACTATGAATATTTTTGCAACATATTCCTTACAGGCTCATTCATTTTGGTTCTCCAAATGGGTCACATAAATGAACACAACCCCTTCAAAATTCTCTAGCATATTGAAGAGTGCATTGATTCCCTTTTCTCTTTATACCCCTTGATATATAATTTTTCTTGTCATTTGCCATTTATTAGGTTTAATCCTTGTTCTGTCTTTTCAACAGCTGCAGATCCAAGAACTATGATCATTCTCTGACGGTTTGAAGCTGTGGGATTTCCAGCAATATTTCAGAAATGACCACGGAAATTTCCAAAAACATGGGAGGAACCTTGATTGCTCTTATTTTCTTGTTCTTCTTCAACATTGGATCATCCTATGGAGATGATCTAGACTTGCTACTATCTTTCAAATCATCGATCAATGACCCTTTTCGGTATCTTTCGGGTTGGGACTCCCTCGTGAATTTCTGTCACTGGAATGGCATTACCTGCAACAATTCCTCTAGAGTTACAGGAATGGATTTATCCTGTAGAAACATCACTGGGAATCTCTCTTCCTCTCTTTTTCAACTCCCATATGTTGAGATCATCAATCTTTCCAATAACCAATTTTCTGGTGAAATCCCAAGTCAAATATTTACAGCCCCATCTTCCCTCAAGTACTTGAACTTGAATGGCAACAACTTGACAGGTGAAATCCCAAGAGGTGCAAATTCAGCTCTGGAAACACTGGACCTGTCCAACAACGTGCTCTCTGGGAACATTCATGAGGATATTGGAGGTTTCAGGAAACTTCGGGTTCTTGATTTGGGCGGGAATCTTTTGATGGGAAAAATTCCAAACGCCATAACAAATCTAACCAGGTTAGAGGTTTTAACTCTTGCCTCAAACCAACTGGTTGGAGAGATTTCTTCTGAAATAAGCAAAATGAAGAGCCTGAAATGGATTTACTTAGGCTACAACAATTTCTCTGGGAAAATTCCTCCGCAAATCGGAGAATTATCCTCTTTAAATCATCTTGATCTTGTCTACAACAATCTGACAGGAGAAATTCCTCCAGCAATCGGAAACTTGTCTCAGCTTCAGTACCTGTTCCTCTACCAAAACCACCTAAAGGGTCAAATACCCGCATCCATTTTTGGACTGAAAAACTTGATTTCACTTGATTTAAGTGATAATTCGCTTTCAGGTGAAATCCCAGAAACCATAGTTCAACTGCAAAATCTCCAAATCCTTCATCTGTTTTCAAACAACTTCACTGGAGAAATCCCAGTTGGGATTTCTTCTTTATCTTCTCTTCAAGCAGTTCAACTTTGGTCCAATAAATTTAAAGGAGAGATACCAAAGGATTTGGGGAAAAAAGGCAATTTGACAGTTGTCGATCTCTCAACAAATTCTCTCACAGGAAAAATTCCTGAGAATTTGTGTCGCTCAGGTTCTCTGTTCAAGCTCATTCTCTTTTCCAATTTTCTTGAAGGAGAAATTCCATATAGCTTGAGTCATTGCAAGAGTCTTTGCCGTGTTCGTCTTCAGAACAACAGACTGTCCGGCAATTTGCCACCGGGACTCACCAAGCTAGAGCTTGTTTATTTCCTTGACTTGTCAGGAAACAATCTCTCAGGTGAAATTGCGGACAGGAAATGGAAGATGCCATCACTGCAAATGCTGAGTTTAGCTAAGAACCGATTCACCGGAACTTTGCCAAGGTCATTTGGCAGTAATAAGCTAGAGAACTTGGACTTGTCAGAGAATTATTTCACCGGCAAAATCCCAAAAGCTTTTGGAAACTTTTCTGAACTCATGAGCTTTAGTTTGAGTCATAACAAGCTCTCCGGTTACATTCCTGAAGAACTATCTTCTTGCACTAAGTTGGTCAATCTAGACTTAAGTCACAATCAATTCATTGGAAGAATCCCTCCAAGTTTTGCACAAATGCCGGTTCTTGGAGAGCTTGATTTGTCAGAAAATCAGTTATCTGGCACAATTCCAAAGAATTTAGGCAAGGTGGCATCGTTGGTGCAAGTCAATGTCTCTCACAATCATCTCAAAGGAAGCTTGCCAGTGACGGGAGCTTTTCTCGCCATCAATTCAAGTGCAGTGGCTGGGAATGAGCTCTGTGGTGGTGAAAGAATGGCGGGATTGCCACTTTGCAAGACTCACAGAAGTCCCGTTTGGTGGTTTTTGGTGACATGTCTACTAGTTGTGTTAGCGCTGCTTCTCATACTAGCTATGTTTGTTATGTTCGTACATAGGACAAGACATCACTTAGGGTCCATAAATAGAGTCGAGAGCGAAGACGGGAAGTGGGAATTGCAGGTTTTTGATTCCAAGGCTTCCAAATCCATTCTCATCAATGATGTTCTATCATCCATGAATGGCAAAAATGTTGCTTCAAGTGGGAGGAAACTTGTTACTAAGGAAATAAATGAGTTTGGCTCAATCCCATCCACTGTGTGGGATGAAGTTGCTGAAATTGGAAAGCTTTCCCATCCCAACATTGCTAAGTTGATTGGGACTTGTAAGTCTGAGAAAGGAGGGGTTTTGATATATGAGTTCATTGATGGTCGGATTTTGAGTGAGGTTCTCAGTACATTGAGCTGGGATCGGAGGCGCAAAATTGCGGTTGGCATAGCTAGAGCTCTTCGTTTCCTGCACTGCAATTGCTCAAAGAAGGTGCTCATCGGCGACCTGTGTCCGGAGAACGTGATCGTTGATGGCAAGGATGAGCCTCGCTTGAGGCTGAGCCTTCCAGGGCTGCTTATGGACTCCAAATGCATCATCTTGTCGGCCTATGCAGCTCCAGGTACCACACATGCATGTTGATACTTAAATTTATCTTCTGATAACCTTAATTAGTGTCAGATCTTAATGTTGTGCTAAGAATAGATTTGCATATACTTTAATGGGCGTAAATCTACTGAATTATAATAGCGATGGCCTTGTGAAAACAAAGTGATTTATCCTGAAAAAAGAAAAAGAAAAAAAGATTACTTCTTATCCTGCAAATGCTAATCGATACCATTTTTGCTTCCTTTTGATAGGCTGTCCTTGAAGTGAACGGTAGAACAAGTATAAAAGACACAGAACACTAGAAAGCAAGAACGTCAGTACAGTAGAAGAGAACGATTTTATTCTCTCTTTATGTTTCATATATAAAAAAGGGTTTTTGTTAAGGTGAAATACTGCAGACAAAAGAACAAAACATTTTCACTGAATGGTCACTTTCTATGCCCATCATTGCACTCACCAAATGACAGCCCATTATACTTTATAGTAGTAATTTAGTGAATAATAGCATTAAAAAGGTCTATGGACGTGACATGATCTGATTGGTCATTGAATGTATACTCATCTCCATGCACGTATCGTTTTCATTACTTTCTCCATTTTCTGCATTTGCAGAGACTAAGGAGAGGAAAGATGTATCAGAGAAGAGTGACATTTATGCATTTGGGCTAATCTTGATCAAACTGCTGACCGGAAAAGGTCCCTCCGATCCAGAGTTCAGCACGCTCGAGAACATCATCGAGTGGGCCCGGTATTGCTACTCAGATGGTCATCTGGACATGTGGGTTGATTCAATGATCAAACCAAGTGCCTCAATTTTTCAGAATGAGATGGTGCAGTTGATGAACATAGCCCTACATTGCACTGCTTGTGACCCATCTGCTAGACCAAGTGCTAGTGATCTAGCCAAGTCCATGGAGAGGTGTTTGAGGCCAAGGTCACGTGTCCTAGGCTTGAAGTTTTATTCTACAATATAGTCTCTCATATATATAATATAATCTCCCTTGTTTTGCCTTTGTTGGGTACCATGATTTTGTTAATGACTCTCTCTCTCTCTCTTTTTGTAATTGAAGTTTATTCCACAAATGTTTTGTTTGAAGTTATGATGACCATACCCTAGTGAGTGTAAAATGTAGATAAGCTAAATGCATTTATATGGATTCATCTCTCTCTCTCTCTCTCTCTCTCTCTCTGTGGATAAATAACAAGTGGGCAAGTGAAAGCAAAGTAAAAAGACCTCATAGCCTTTCTTCTCGCGAGAATAATCATGGACTTTTACGTTTCTATGCAAAAGAAAAAGTGGGAGAGGCCCCCTTAGACATAAGATGTGCTTTTACACCGCCCATGGCTACAGCAATTGGTCAAATAGCTTTTTTTCTTTTTAAGTTTTACCCCTTTTGTTCAAAAATGTGGAAGTGGCATTTCAACACCAGTCTAATTTTTACTTGGTTTTTGTGCATCTTCATGCCCCACTTCTTTTCCATTTGTCCATTCTCTCTCTACATCCAAAATATATGTTCACTTGGTGGGACTAGTTCGTCTTAATCTGACAATCACTTAAAACATATCACTAATCTAGAGGAGCATTAAGTTGAAAAAACCTTACTTCTTTTTACTCTTTTCTTATCAAGAGGGTTCGTTTTTTCCCCTTTTTTTTTTGTCCTAATAAAAAATGAACCTAATCATAGGCATAATTTCCATACCATAGTATCTAAATTTTATTTTTAGTTATAAGAGAAATCGAACCTCGAATCATGGGATCAAAAAAAAAGGATTATTATCACTAAACTATTCATTTGAGACACTGATATCTAAATCATCGCATCCAAATGCTAGTGACAACTACCCTTTAAAATTTTGGGGAAAAAAATCAATACTAATACTTGCATATGTTATCATTATTTAATTTTAAAAATTATAACTTTTACCTCACGCGTGCTCCCCCACGTAAAATTTTGAATTCATCCCCACAAAATGAGCCAAATAAAGACGATTATATCTTTTATAAAGAGTCACATTCCAACATCTATTTGGTTAAGTTGAATTGGCCTAACGGTTGAGTACCGATACTTTTAAATAAGATTTCAAATTTGAGTCATATATATAGAGAAAACAAACATAGAAAAGATTTACCCCTTAATGGTTCAACTAATTTTAAATCAGATTTAATCATATTCAAAATAGTTACCCCGACCACAAATGATTTATTAAAAAAAAATAAAGAGTATTAAACTCAAGAAGTCTTTTATGATCGAATTAAGGTCACCACAAGTTTCCAATCTCATCCATCCCCGATCACTCTTTTTTCCTCAAAACGACCAACAATAGCTACAGAGTCACATTCCTTCTGGTGGGAATCTCAAGTATGGAAACTTTCCGAAAGCACTTCAAATTTTTTGGGGCTACCCGTTTTGGTGCCAAGCTGTAATGTTTCATAGATGCACCTTCGCATGACCTGAGTGAATCTTCCACTCAGTTGAACCATTCCTTTATTTCTAATTGCACTGCAGGTGTTAAGACTGGGAACCAAAAGCCTTCCTGTTGGATGGGGACCATGGTACCAAAATCTGATGCTTTGATGTTTTTTAGTCCGGTTTGTCGGAGAGTTTCTTCTGAATATAGAAAAAAGAAAAATAATACCCCAAAAAATATATATAAATAAATCCACACCATCCGAACACAAAAGCTGCATATGTACAGAAGCTAATTAGCTTAGACATAGAAGGAATACTTTATGTCTTTAGTCTCACATTTCAAGGGCTCTTGCCTTTCTTCTCATGTACAAGAGGTCAGAGTTATGGACATCCCACAAAACACTTCAAACACCTCAGTGGTCTCAACCATGAGGCCAACAGAATAAAGTCACAATCCACATTCAGACCAAATTTGAACAAAGTTTCACACCTTTATATAAGGCAAAACCTTGTCTTTTTTTTTTTATAATAATTTTTCCTCAAAGCTACATAGCCAGTAATAAAGAAAGTCAATAGAGTAAGGCTATAGAAAATTGCAGCACAAAATTCTTCTTCAGGTCATATTTACCCGAGCAAAATATTACATCCAACAAAAATATCCAGAAAATTGAATTTCTATTCTTTCTGCTCTGGGTTTTTCTCCATACCCACGATTCTGTGTACCTACATTGGACATAAGAATGTCAAGGAAAGGTTAGAACACCACTATGTCACAAACTAAATGTTCAATATTATTAGCTCTGAGCTAGCGATGCCAAGACATTTTAATGCATTGGTTGAAGTGATTATGCAAATTTAAGTTTTATCGGTTCACTGTGAAGCCAATCCAGCAAACTTATCGCTACCTTTTAATATTGCTAGCACTCGATATCAAGAATCGAGCTGGGACACACTACAGAGAGGTGTTATGGTGTTTATACTCAACAGAAGATATTTATATTATTATTGGCTATAATTGATGTTGCTCAACGTCAACTAACAAATCAGGAAATGAAAGTTGTCTAGGATCTCAATGACAATTCAATCCTGAACCTTTTTCTTTTTCTTTTTTACTTTTTTATAGCCTAAATTATAGGAAATATTTTTTCCTAACAAACTAACTTTACAAGGTTTTATGCACTTCATTTCTCTAAGAGAACCACCATCCTCCATCAATTCTTGAAAAAATAGATAAGGCACAGACCACATCGAACTGAATTGTCCATGCTTACTCTTAGATGGGGGAAAATGAAATAAAACATGAAAGAGAGTGATAACATAATTCTTGCAACTATTTTCTTAGTACTTTGCATGCTTAAGGCATTAATCTGAACACAATTTAGGTCAAAAAGAGAAGAGTTTAAGGATGACCACTTTCCAACAAGGCAAGCCATAAACATTTATGGTGACCCAACTTTTATTTGATGTTCTAATGATGATGCTTAAGGTCTTTCTTTTTATTTTCTCTTTCTATTCCCCTCTAAGGAATGATGTTAATGCCAAACCTTACTCCTTTGCTCCATTAGAACTCAAGGGATGATTATAAAGTTAGAAGATTCCATTCTTAAAGGCCAGTCTAAGAAAAATAAGTATAAACTATAAACTAGATGACATTATAAGGGGCAAACCCAGCTAAGATTGGCTGGCAAGGATTTGATATATGGTAGCTGTTGTTTATCATCTCAAAAGCCTCAAGATCTCAATTGCATTCCTTGGAGACCAAGCAAAAGAGCTCTGTAGCTTCTTTTTCTAATCAAAAAGCTTCTTTTCTTTCTCTTTTGATATTTTTAAGCAGAGACTTTCTGATTTTGAGAGGTTAAAAGGATCGTGATGTCTTTCCATCCCCCCCCCTTTTCATTTAATTTGGGATCAGATGGAAAACAGTCTTCCCATCTGTTTCTTTGATCCGAGAAAAGAATTGCTCAGTCCAAAGTCTGGATGTGATCAATTATGATAACAGTAAGCACACGTGCATCATTTGAATATAGCTACACCAACCCACTTAAAAAACAATCTAAGGAGTCTGATGAGCAAAAGAATGATGGGCAGGCTAGTCAACTTTTAAACTATAACTCCTGAAAGTTTTCTTTTCTTATCTTTTCTATGCTGTCCAACAAGATCTGTACAGCCTTAGCATGTTTTCATACCCCTTATCCACATTCTTAAGTGGATGTGTGAATTGAAGCATTATGAACAAAAATTGTTCACATGGATAAAGAATTGAGTCTGCATGTAACCTAATACTGTTGTTAAATTTCTCTATGGCAAGACCTAAAGATGCGAAAACTCTTCATTTCCTCAAGCCATATTTCCAGGACATGGTCAAGTAAATGTTTATACAACATAATGTGTTTACTAATGCTGCACAGTGGACGAATAAATACGGTTCCTTTCTATATAGTTGGCCTTGTAGTAAATATCTTATATTGTCTTAATATTTGGAATTTCCTACAAACATGTAATCTGCCTAGCTCCTAATTGATGCACCATGGTAGAATTTTCTAGGAGTTTGAGAGATGAGCTGCAGTGGTAAATAACACTTTGGAGAAGCAAACCAAGAAACAACAAGGAGGAAAGACTAATTCCTGTATATTACACCAAGGATTCTATGATTATAAACATACCAATATCAGTAATAGATCAATCCAATGACCACAGCAAGGATACCCTAGTTGTTCTATAATTAGAGAGATCAAGTAATGATTTGTTGCAAAAAGTTCTTAGTCCGACCATACAGGAACTTGTTAGAGCACAGTAGGATTGGATAACGGTCCAGTCCTGCTCCATAATATGCATGGCCAGCTCAAAAACAAGTTTAACGTCCACCTTAAAGTACACTTATTATTGTAGTAAAAAGACTGACTAGATGGCTTAACAACCATATACATGACAGGAAATATACCATAGTGAAGTTGAAATTGATTGGATTTAAAGATGGATCTCTGGAGTTGGTAGCAAGATGCCTTCCAGCATCCAAATGTTTCTAAAGAGAGGAAAAGACCAACAACCTCAAGGAGCATCTTAGAATCATCAGGACATTAGGGTCAAGAGAGAACAAGTGATCAAATGTCAAACGAGAGCTCTAATTGCAACATTAACATGAATGCATTATCTCTAACAGAGCCTGATAAGGACTTAAGATGTTGGAAAAACTTGGAATGAAAGAGACTGAATCCAAAGAAGTGTAAGCAAAGTATGAGTCACATTTCATAAAAACATACTTTCTTGGTAAGAAGTAGAAGCATTCTTTGTCAGACTGGGTGGGATGCATTCCAACTCGTATTGCCACCATTTTTACTAGACAATGCATGTTATCCTCAAGAAAGCTTTCTTTACAGATAATGACATGACAACTGTAGTCTTTTTCTTTCTTTTTCTCCTCAGTGAAAAAGCTTTCTTTACAGATAATGACATGACAACTGTAGTCTTTTTCTTTCTTTTTCTCCTCAGTGAAAACAAAGTTCTAAAAAGCTGTAGGATCAAGTAAGAGGATAATTAGGGCTACAGAAGATTTGATCAAGTAAAGGGAAGGGGGACCTTGTGCTTAGGATCACTCACAAAAAGTCTCCAAGATACTAACAATATGTACTTCAAATCTATATAGGGTACATGAAGGTAACTCATCTGTACATGAAGTCTCTATGCATGCCCTGAAGCAAGGATCAATATGAATTGAACATACAGTAAACAAAGAAAGGGTGAAAATGATACATCCAACTAGCCAAAACAGGACGCTTCAGTCCATCATAGGATGAAGATTTGACTGGCTGACTCAATAAAGTATAAATTATTTTATTATCAAGAAGGATTATGGGACCCTACTGAAGAAAAGGAAAAAATTTGTGTCGGATCTGCCTTACTGTGGTGCTTTGTCGGGTGATGCTGATTTCTTCTTTAAAAACATCTCAAATGCCATGGAAAAGATGGAAAATGGATATACAGACACTTCATAGCAAATTCAATTTCCTTAAACTGAATGTGGAAATGTCACTATACCAGAAGATGGGGGTTATCATGAGATTCCCAATGTTAAAGAGGCTGGTAAAACCTAATTATCAAACACTATGATATTCCTAAAGCTCAATAATGGCACTCATGATCTATCTCTTCATTCATAAATTTATCAATTGATGTGGTCATCGGATATTCCACATTGTCCCACCATTTTCTTGCTCTCTGTTGTCACCTTTTCATCTTTTGCTTTCTATTCTTTCATATATCAAGCTATCACTTAGTGGATCATCTAGGAGACAAATCATGAAAAGTCTCCCATCCCCTCCCCCCCCCCCCCAAAAAAAAAAATTAAGAGAATACGTTTACTGCACCTCCTTCACAGACACAAAATGGCTAAAGCCACATGAACTAGGTTGTGTACTAGGTTTCCCTTTGTAAAACATATAAAGAAAATAAGAAGTCTGTTAACCGGGTGGAAAGTCTCTTGGAGGATTAGAACTTCATAAGCAACATTGTTCAATAGGAGGACCAACTCCCTAATAATGATGTAACATTTATAAGCTAGATTTCAGCATTAAATAAGATATTCAAATAAAAATTTTCAAAACAGGAATTTGTTTTTAAGTACTCCTAACTTAGATACTTCTTCGCCCATACAACTTCATATGACCAACTCTAAATCCAAAGAAGTGTTAGTTACTGGGTGATGGTCCTGGACGTACATTCACCATGTAGAAGAATGATCAACTATTGCCAATATTCCCACGGCAAAATGAAGCTAACAAAAATTTTCTTGGAACCAAACCTACCATGGCTACTAAGCATTCATGTGATGTGGCTGTTGCTTTTCATAGTCACCTTTAAAACTATCCAACATAAAACATTTGACAACACTTCTAACAAAAACATATCAAGATTTTTGGGTTTCACATTCTTTTCTGGCCCCTAATCACTTACCCCTGGAGATTGCATGTTAATAGTCACAAGTTATAAACTTGATTAGGCCTATAACTGGATCTCTTCAAACTCTTTCTAATATACAAAATTTTGAGTAGCCAACTATATAAGTACTACTACTACGACCATGCCCAATCCAAACAAATTTACTCAAGTATGATTGCTTTTCTAAGTAATTTTTATAGTTTCACTATTTCGTATATAATATATTATTGATCTGATACTTAAAAGAATAAGAGCCATTGAAAATACAATCAAGAGAAGACCGGCACGATAAAAAAACAAGAGTTCCATGAGAAGAGAAACAAGAGAGAAAATCTATAGAAAAAAAGACAAGGCATCCTGAGAGAGAGAGAGAGAGAGCAATCGGGAAAGAAAAGATCAACTTAACAAAGAGTGCTAGTCATGGTGAATGGTCTGTTGATGTTTGACTAACTCGGTGCAAGGAGAAAATCCTAGCCTTAAACGCTTGACTACTGTATTGACAGAAAAACTTGAACAGATTTTGTTTCTCGAAATGCTAGCATTAGCACATAAATAATGGAAAATCTATGAGTTAAGTTTTACCCTGATAGAGGATCATGCAACATCAAAGATCAATACAGCTTCCACACAATGTTATAAAAAGTTAATCTCTAGGCAGTAATTGAATGCCTCAGGAAAGAAACATGTGTTTTGAAATTGAGTCGCAACAAGCAGTAAGCATCTTGACTTATCCAGGACATACCTTAAAATTCGATTTTCTTCTTTTGTAAAACATAAGATAATAACTGAAAATAGAGATCCATATAAAACAGATGGCATCAATGATCAATTTTTATCATTACTCTTCATAGAAAGGCCCACCCCACCCCAAACTTAAAAGAAAAAAAAAATTGCAGATTAGATAGTCGCCAGAATTCCATGCAAAGCTGAGTGGCACCTTTAAAGAGGGAAACCACCCCAGAAGTAACAGAGGTCAACTGCGAATGGAAACATGATCTGTAGCTACTGATATTGGGAAGAGAAGGGAGATCATCATACCATCCGTAGTGATATAAAATTAGAATGAAGAGCTGGGACGCTTGGACCAGCATTAAAATTGCCAAGCACAATAAAGCCTAATCAATGCTTGAACCTACAACAGAGGTCTAGAAAATACAGCACACTCTGAAAGGGATAATAGAAGATACATTTACAATGCAAAAACTGATAATGGTATGGTAAATCACATTTCAGTTCATAAAGCTTCTGTCCAAAGGGTTGAACTTTCTCAGCATTGGATCAGAGCAATATATGTTGTCATGAGTCTTAAAAAATTACTTTCAGTGTAAAGCAACAAAATGATCAAAGATATGTTGCAGAAACAATGAATATACAAAGCATTGGAAAATCTAAAGTATACACAAAAAAGTTCGAGCCACTTACCTATTTTCCAGCAACATATTCAAGAAGACGCCGATCAAGCTCAAAGTAACTGCAAAGAAGTCTCTGCAGTGTAAAGATAGTCATATATTAAGGTACAGAGAGCCATCACTTTCTTCCAATAAATAAAGATATTTACACAAAAAAGATATCTGCTACTACTGGATCCAAATTTACCAAAAGCAGATTGTGCATGGCTTTCATTATTCATTTCAATTGTGTCGTGTATTAACATGTAATTGTATTCCACTGCATGTATTCGGTAACCAGGAGAAGCGTCTGAATAGCATTTCGACTCCAGATTCATATGATTTTAATCACAATGGGGTTCTTTATTCTAAATAAGTTCCAATATAGAAAAACCTTTCTTCAATTCAAAATTCTAGAATAAGTACTGAGGTTTTATTATTTATACATAAATAAAGTACAAAACAATCTACAACTGTCACATCTTTCTGAAACTAAAATGTCCCTGAGCAAGGAAGGGAACTGATCAAGGCTAGAAATTTTCCAAAAGGAGAATCATAAACATTAAGCAACATCAGATATTCCTGATTAACATAATAAGCAATAAGCGGCAAGTACCTTTGTGATGGGAGGATGAGAACCTTTAGATTCAAAATCCACCTCTGGAAATCGTGTAACTTCCACTGCATTCTCAAACAATATATATGACGGCAGTTGGCCCATTCTCCCTACAAGAGTATTTATAAAAATTGATCACCCTATAAATAAAACAAGTAGGAAAATTTGAAAATCCAAAACCCATATTTGACAACAATAAAAAGAAAAAAAAAATCATCTTCCAAAGTCTAAACCAGATTACACAGAATATAAAAATGAGATCTTTACCACCAAGAGAAATTCCAAATTTTTCTGCAGCATTTGGAAAGAGGCCAAGATCAACAATTCCAAATGACAAATTTTTGTTAGAGTATCTGCCAAAGAAAAAGCGGAACAGAGAAGTATATTTACAGAAGTAGTTCAAGAACCCAAAGAAATTTTGAAGTTGATTATCATCATGTCATGGGGAACAACAAATTCAAAAGGCTAAGATAAATGTCCCAAAAAGTTAAGAGCCTTACGTAATTGAGAGATCCGGAAAAAACCGACTTGCGCGTATGCAAGAGGAAGAACACAAGGCACGAAATTCAACCTGTCAAAGATTAGTTGATGAATGCAACTGAATGTAGCACAGTTTTAAAGTTATATCCCAACATTAAAGATCACGCACATATTTGTTTATTTTTCTCTTTTCGAAATACCAAGAATATGTGAAAGCAAAACATTAATAAAAGTTTAGCAAAAATAATGTTGAAAACAAAGAACACAACAGACATCTAGACTGCTTTGTAGGTAACCTCAACAGCTTCTCCACGAAAGCTTCACATGGAACTAGATATCCCAGCAGTCATCATATATTCTATTAAAGAATTTCCGTGGGACAAGTTCCTTTTCACTTATCTTCATTACTCAGAAAGCTCATCATTTCAACTAAATATAATAGAAAGCTTGCATAGGAAATAAACAAAGAAAAGTGATGAACAAGTTGTTTGACAAACCAGCCAGAATCTTGATGTATTCCCTTCAGTTAACAATGATTCCAACTGCAATGGTGTTAATCGATTTGAACTGCCTAGAAGGTTAAGTTTTTGTTAGAAGTGGAGAAGAAAACACAAATAAATCCCGACTTTTATTTCAGAATTGCATGACAGCTTACATTAGTTGGTCAGGTAATGCTCTCTACTGCAAATAGTTTTAAAATTGGAAGCAGAAGCAGGCAGCATACCCAAGAGTCAAATCTTACCTAGTCCGTGGTAGGCAGGTTGTTGCACTACAATATAGATAACTGCAATAAATTCCAAAGGGGGGGAGAAAAAAAAGAGTGCCACCATGTCAAAATCAAGATATATCAGAATAAACAAATAATTAGAAGAAACACCTTTGATCTAAATATTGACAAAAAAAAAAAAAAAAAAAAAAAAAGAAAGAAAAAACCATGCAGCATCAGATTGCCGAAAGGAAAAGCTGGCAGGAAGATGGAAGCAAAAGCCATCAACAGCAAAGATTTTCACCAACTTTGCAGACGTACTCAATAGTGTGATGAATATTAGAGTATACGAGTGATATGTTAAATCAGTCCTATCCCATGAAACAATTAGACCACACTTAGTTGCCCATGCGAACTGAGTTTGTTCTCTGAGAGCCTAGCTAGTTTCTGGGCAAGGTAAGCCATAATGCCAACAGCCTTGCATGAGCCAAGAATGGCAATCAAAATTAAGCCTATGCAAGTAAGCAAGGGTCATGAAATGTAGACCTTGCTTATTTGTTCCCAAATTATTCTCATTTGGCTTAAACTTTCTTCACCCATTTACATCAACTCTAATGCATAAATCTATCAAACACACATTCATAAGTCTATGAGACATTACATATAGGTAAGAAAAAATTAGTGACACGGGTCACCCAAAACCTGGAACATCCACAATTAACCTGTCATCTTATCTTGTTTCCTTGCCATTTCGGACAAATAAAGCAAACAAACTAGTTCTCCTGACAACAGAATAGCAAGAGGAATTGATGAATAAAGACGTCAACACCCCATATGAGGATGGTCTTTGAATTATCCTCTCAAGTGATGAAATGAATCGAGATGTGGCTTCTACAAGTAACAATGAAGCACAGGTTATTTACTTGAAATTTTTTTCTGAAATCAGTAACAGCTGCAAATGACTATTGTCTATGGCTCTAATGGTAACTTTGAAGTTATGGCAGACATAGGAAGATTGATCAAAAATGTGGTGGAAGCCCGTGAATGATCTAGGTTGCAGAGATGGATCGCTTCATCAGACTATCGTACACCGGAGATACACAAAGAATGGCATGAAGAACATTAGGTCAACAATGGAGTGACTCTATTCAAAGTCTCACTTTGGACTTAACACTTCTATGAGCATTTTTGTAAGAATGTGATAGATGGTGTCATAAAGGCTGGAAATGATGTCTTGCTACAGGCTTGGTTATTGAAAGCCTGCTTCAAATCATTTAAGTTAATGCCTGGACATTGACATTTAGGATGGAAGAGCTACAGTTTTAACCACAGATACATGAAGTGCCTTTTTTAGTTCATTGGAGTTTTAAAAACAATGATTTCACTAATTTATATGCCCACACCCCATAACAAAGCCATCAACAGACGTTAGAATCTTGGACCAATTAATCAAGAATAACAGGATGGTCAAATCAGTCTGATGACACTGAAAATTAACAAACAAAATATATAATTTTCACATACTACTAATAGTTCTTAACGTAACTCATAATCCCTGGTTCAGTTTCATAAACATTTACTAAGGTTTCACCACTTTCAAACATAAAAAAAAAAAAAGAAGCACAAAAGCATACCTACAAATCCAAATATGTACCACAAAGCCAGGTGGTAATCCAGGAACAGAGTTACGGTAACAAGGAAAACCTATAATATGCAACCAAAGTTAGAAGAATAGTATCATACTGCAGGGGGGGTGGGGTTGGGGAAGAGGCAAGTAAATACAAATTTGTTATCGATGAAGTAACACATACTCAATGATCACACTTGGATTAAGCATACATCATATGTTCAATGCCTGCCATCAGCCATTCTGCTTAATGGAGGACCATTTATAAGTCATAAAACTTATCTGTTACATCTTGACTCGAGGACTATTCAGAAGTTCCAAAGAGCACTTCCCTTGTCCATTAGATTTCACTTCCAAATTTATTGCATTTCTAACTACCATTTTCCTCACTAATTGTTGGGTATGAGTATGACCAAACAATTAGAATTTTTTCTCATTACTGCTGCAGCTAGAGGCACTCTAAGTTCTCCTAAGAACAATTCTCTCATCTCAGGATCCAACCTCTATTTATATACTATTAACAGCTTTATGGCCAATGATATTTCCAAACTACTATCAACTCTAAATCTTTACATGGTTCTGTTGGAACAAAGAACATTTAGGCATTATACACTCTACTAATATGCACATATTACTACTTTCGTTTACATAATAAATTGTAGTTTCTCCGAAAGAAACATCCTAATTAAAATTTTCCATATATTCAATTATAGATGAGTCAATTTGTGAATGGAAAATGTGGAAATTTTATGTAAACACCGCCTCCCCAAATCAAAAGTGGGGATTGCTAATTAGATAAGTAAAGGGTTAGTTGTACACAGCCTTATGCACTAGACACCTGGAGAGAAGTCATTCCATCATATTTGATAGACCATTATGGTTTTTTTTTTTTTTTTTTTTCATTTTCCATATTAATGAAAGAAAAGGTAGAACTTAAGAGAAGGACCACTTCAGTCATCAATTCCAACCAAATAAAACTATGTTATTTTGGCGCATGTTTGAGAAAATGATACAAATGTAAGACCACCGATTAATCACTACCTTTGCCAAGAGGAAAGAATCAGCAATAAAGGCTTCCCAAGTTTCCTCCTTCACTACCTGATCAAAGAAAGAACTAACATTGAGTTACTTGTAAAGTATGAATAACCTAGAGTTGTGAAACACATTTAACAAGAGGAAGTAACACAATGAACTATGAAAATTTTCTGTCTCATTAAATTGTTGCAAGTTATCTGAAATGCCAACTTAGCAATCATAAGGTACGGAAGATGCTACTGTCCTTTGACTAAGTTCTCATAAGACAGTAATGATTATTTTGGGAGGATCAAGTGACAATCCAATTAGTACCTGATACCAGAATCCCTTTAGGAACCCCTAATGGCTCAAGTTATGGAAACCTAAAATTTATCCCCATGATTTTATGAAGAGCACCTTCCTGACCTGTTTTGACTCATCGGAATATTGCTGTTTTGACTCATTGGAATATTGCTTACATTTTCCTCCTTCAAATTAAACACTAAGATTCAATTTGTGTAAAGTAAAATAAGACAAGCATAAAACTAGAATCTTATTTGCGCTTGAAAAAGAATAATGCTAGAGGTACCAAAAAAGCCAAAATAAGAAGCCAATACAACATAACTCTAGAAGAGTATATGGCAGTCAATACAATATTTCAATCAAATAAAATTATGCCACATCAGATTCGGGATTGCTCATTGACTTTTACAGTACATATGCTCCATCATACACCAAATAAATATGGAATCAATTAAAGTTAAATAATACTTCAAAGATAAACCAAAAATACAACTTGAGAAAAATGAGATTAAATATACGACTCTAATATCCATAGAGCGTGAGGGCTCCCATGATAACTTCTAGACGGAGTAAGAAGTGCCAATAACCACTCTAACATCAGCAAACTACATTCACCTATTTAATACCCACTCAGGGCCAGCTCAAGCATAAGGTGACACATAAAGTGACTATAGCCCTTGCTTCAGGTCCCCTTAATTTTAGGCCCCGCGGTTTAATAATAATAATATTTTTACAATTTATATAATTCTTATATTTGTTCATAATAGAATAGACTCCTAACTTTCCTTACTTAATGCCTAATAATTCTCATTCTCCTTTGTTCATATTAATTAGTTAACTATAACCTAAACACTTTCTCACAAGTCACAATCCATGTTTTCCCTCCTCATTAGCGCCCTCCTAACCCAATGCCCAATAAAACTCATTCTCTCTCCTTTATATTAATTCAATTATAACCTAGTCACTTTCATGATCCCTTTTTTTTCCGCATCAGCCACCTCTCTTAATTTTCCAACGTGGTAACTTTTTTCCATGACCAACAATCAATTTTTTTCCTTAATAAAAGCAAGCGTTCCTTATTTTCGAAATTGAAGGTGTTAAAAGATGTTATACTAGTAGAAGATAATACTCCAATCAACATACTCGGTCAGAAAGAAAGACTTGATTCTTTTCCATATGCATGGTTCGTGTAACTGTTGCTTTGGCAGAAAGAGGTTTTTCAAAATTGAAATTAATAAAATCTTACCTAATATCAACAATGTTTCATAAAGGATCAAATGGATTAACTATGTTATCAATTAAAAAAGAAATGTCATTAGTAACTCTGCGTTAATAAAAATTTTATATTAATTTTAATAAATAAATTAAAGGCTTCAGATTAAAGTTCGGCTTTAGGCCACCAACTCTTTTGAGGTGCACTTGTCCCCATTTCACATTATTGTTACCTAAAAATAGACCCCACCATTTCTCAGTTTTGAATTTCAGACTGCAGATTGTTGACAATTCTATTCTACTAGTATGAATCAAGTTCTTGGAATCCAAATTTATGCAGCCTACAAAAAGAAAATTCTAACGATTTTTGTTACAAACCCTAGCAAATGGGCCAAGCTCTAATTCAAGCTATACGAGAAAAACCTAATCAACGAAGATTATACATATGTGAAGTTAGAATAACTTCAATGACGGAAAGATGAAAATGTATAGATCATACCTTGACGACAGTCAACACCAAGAACCCCAGAATCGCCTGAATTTCCTGATCAGCCAATAGATGAAAATTTCAAAAAAAGTAATCGTCGATTAGTTTCAGAAACTACAGAGAGAGAGAGAGAGAGAGAGTACTCGGCGAAGAAGACGAGCCGAGAATTCAGGAGAGAGGACTGAAGCTGAGGAGTGACGAATGATTAAATAGGAAAGAAAAGTCATTAAATGTAGGAAGTAGAACGGCTCTGACACAATTTGATTCACCCATTTCAGTGGATTCATTTTCTTCGTCTCTCTCCCTCTCCCTCTCTGTCCCCCACCCTCCCCCCGTGCGATCTCTCGAGTTTTGAAAATCTGAAGGAAGTGGAAAAACGACGTGAACTGGATGAAAACGCCGCGTCTGAGGAAATACCCAACGACACGGTTTTGTCCAGAACATATGCGTTTTCTATTTTTAGCGTATTATCCTCGAATTCGGTAATCCCATGAAGGTCTCAACTATTTTTTTCCCCCATTTTTTTTTTAGCCCTGGGACTTGCTCCACCACTTGATATCTGGAATCTACTTCTAACTAATTTGGATCAATCAAATTAATATCTCTCTGAAGAGTAAGCGTCTACAATATAGTCAACTCCATATTCAAATCACGAGTGAAAGGGCATAGTGATTTATCTACTGTGGTATCATTGTATGTTAAAACTGAGACAAACCATCACTTTCTATCCTAACTACCACATCTTCTAATTTGATCAAGTGTAAATATCAATATGCTGATCTTACAGGCAACATTTCCTGCATATAGCATCCATCCCTCTTCCAAAAGTAAGGTTTATTTATTTTAAAAATCAGATGTCGGAACTCCTCTACTTCAAATTTCTGGAGAATTCAATGTCCAAGACCATAATTGGATAAGAGATAAACTATAGTGCAATAGCTGTAATCCTTAAAGTAAAGCTAAAGAAGTAATATCATTTTTATGCCCCCCCCCCGGGGCCCCTAAAACAAAAGAAAATCCCCTCTCAAGAATGGGAAACAAAGCTGACAATATGCAAATGTTGTTCTATTGCTTATTGTTATATTTTGCTTTGATGGCAACTTTACGGAACATAGCTGACAATCATTTTCTGGCCAATTTATGGACTTTCTTCCTTACAGGGTAATTTTCAATTCCTAGATAAAATAACTGGAAGAAATGATAAATTTGAGAATTTGAAGAGGGGAGGAGGGCATGACCGACACTTTCAATCTGCTGGATAGATTCTCATGTTGAGATAGCTTAAACTACAAACTGTTGTTTAGTCTTAAATAACTCAAGCTGCGGAAATGGTTAGATCTTCTTTGCTCTGATCTGCATAGTGCATAAGGACTATAATCAAATATTTTATGCATATTGCTATTGTAATCATGTGGTACTAAAATGGCTTCTTATGATTTGCACTATCACTTGGGAATGTTTATTGGTCACAATCTCAAGTGGGACAGTCTTTCAGTTGGTGGATTATAGTATTGCTTGATCTGTCACTGCTTCTTGCCACTGTCAATTTGTGGGTTTGCAGTAAATGCATTTATGATGTCTGATTCTCTCTTTTTTTAATCCTTTTATCATTTGTAACTGATTAGGAAGGACCTACAGGATTTTTCAATGTCTTCTGTCAAAGTGGTAAAATGTTTTAAGCTTGCATTCTGCACTTTCTGATGCAGATTGCTCCGGAACATATACAGTGGGTTGGTGAGGACCCTGGAATCTCCCACCGAGGAGGCTATGGTGGAGCAGGTCATGCTGGGCGTGATAGGATTCCTGGTGCTGGAAGAGGTAGAGGTTTTACAAAGCAATCCAAAAAGGATTTTCCTCCATCACAAAATGGCATTGGAAAGAAATCATCTGATGATATTCACATCCTCCACGCTGACACTTTGATTAAGGAGGTGAGAAAGCACAACCTATTTTGAAATCCTAATTCTGTTGGTTTCCCGTGTATGAATTTTTGAACACTTGGGTGGAATTGAACAGGTTGAGAGGATCTTTAGTGCAAGTCATCCAGACCCTCTTGAGATTGAGAAAGCCAAGAAGGTGCTGAAGGTATAGCAACGGACAGAGTTCTATTCTTCTTGTCATTTTCACACAGCCAACAATGTTAAACCTTTGCATTGCAGGAACATGAACAGTCTCTTTTTGATGCAATTTCAAGGCTGGCAGATAAATCAGATGGTGAAAGTCGCAACTTTCTCATGATCCTTCTCTGTTTACCCTTCTTGTCTTTTTCTTTTTCCATCTTTCATATGTCATATGTTTCTGCAAAAATGTACGTTTGTGTAGGGTTAAATAGTTGGCCCCTGGATTGCTTAGAAAAGTCTAGTATGTTTTCTGTCACCTAGTGGGCTGGCGTGCCTTCAATTTTGTCCTCAATTGTCTTTACAACGGAGCAGGCCTAGTTTCCTTTCATTTTGCTTGTTTGGTTATCTTTCTTCTGTGGCCTTATTTGGTCCATTTCTTTGTACCAGACGAGGGTGGACATCAGTTTTCTCATGGTCAATCAATGGCCCGCGAATGATGAACTGGGCTAATGAGGGTCAGGCAGCAAAGCTCTAGATTTTGTCAATTTCTTGGCTGAAGAAAGGTAGGAGGGGTGATCTGAATTACTATTTGTTGTTTACAAATTCGATAAAAATATGTTTGGAAGCCCGTGTGATTCTAGAAAGGGAATTCCTTTGGAGTTGTAAAAATCCTCCATGCGACAGGTTAATAGGTGAATTTCAAAAGTATTAAATAAAAAATAACCTTACAAAAATAATGAACAAATAATACAAATTAATAAATTGAGAGGATACTTGTCGCAGGATGTTGATCAGAATCGATAAAAATTACTGGCATCGCTCGTGCAAAAATTTTTGTCATTGAGCTCCTTCCTACGAGGTACCAACCTCCGACCAGGAGCAACCTTTTAACATTCTCACTCATGGTTATTACCTTAATTAACATGAATTCACGATGTAATTTTTATCGGTTAATTATATTCGACAGATATATAAAAATAGAGCATTGGAATCTTCACAGACAGAAAGAAAATAATAGTCAATTTTATAATAGTCGAGTGATATTATTTGTGGCCAACAAAGTCGAATTTCAAGACTCTATCTCTCCCTCTAAAGAATTTTTTTTTTTTTTTATTTTGGGTTACAAGAAAGGTAGGGGGAATGGAGTGACCCGGACTTAAATCGGAGACCTTCAGTGTGTTAGACTGACATGACGAAGTATTTCATGTGGGCATGAATGTTATACTTCTAAAAAAAAAAGAAATGGTAACAACGGACACAATTTTCAATTTTGAAGAAGGACCTAAAATTACTATTTCGTGTCTCAAATGAAAAATACAAATAACATGCAAACCTAACAATTAATGGTAACTTTCATTTATAAATTTTGTTACTACATGATTTGTATAAAATTAATGACTCAAAATTGACCTTATACTAAACTCGAAATCTACAACTTGGACAAACATTTCTCAACACTGATATTTTTCTATTTTTTTGAAATGTTTCCGATTTCTAAAATGTTTTTCATTTTCAAAATATTTCAACATGATAAATTAAATAATATTTACACAAAAATTCTTATATTTTTTTTATATTTACATATTTTTTTATATTTAATTATAATTTTTATTTTTATGTTATTTGTCACGATTAATAATTACATATTTGATCATTTTAGATTTTTATTATGAAAGATTACTATTTTATTATTTTTATAAAATAATTATTATTTATATAAAAATTCTTATATTTTTATATTTATGCATTTATTCACGTTTTCGTTTTCTATATTTTTACAAAATGTCATTCTTTTTTTATAGCATTTCATATTCGTTTCCATTTCTGTTGCAACCTTGGAAGTCTTTTATAATCGGTCAATGCCCAAATTAGGGAATGATTTACATCTTAATTACTAGAACTCGGAATAGTTTGAAGAAACACATATTTCTAATATAAAAATATAATTCATTAATAATTAAGTTTATCAACATATATTAAATATATTCTAATCAGACATGCTTGCAATATTTGGATATACTAAATATATCTAATCAAATATATCAATTAACTGTTGTCATGTTCATGATTATAAAATAACTAATCAACCTTCAGCCGATTTTTAAATATTTTATAATCAATGAACTTCAATTTAACCGTTACAAAAAAAATCTATAATTATATCATCTCATTAGTTGCATCACATAATTATGGATAATTGAATTTTATTTAATTTGACATTTATAAGAACATTATAATTTGACCACTTTTGTGACTAACAAATTATTCATAATTTAGATATCAAACTAAATAAATAATGTTGTACAATTTAGTAAGTATTAAACTTTAATTTCTACCCTTTTATTTTATTTAATAATTTTTTTTACCAAAGTCAATGGTCAACGGGTCAAGTTTGAGCTTGGTTAGGTTAACCAGATTCGATTCTTCCCTTTGTTTACCTTTTGGTTCAATGCAGAGTTTTGGCCCAGTGGTTATACAGTTAATGTGGGGAGGAACCTTAGGCCAACCTTCAAGTCAGGGTACCAACACTATATGTTTTTTGTTTTTTTTTTTGAGGGGCCTATGTGGGCTAAAGACCCAACTTCTTTAATTATTTTGGATTTTAAGCCTTGGATCATTTTTGGGTGAATATTTAAACCCAAATTCTTTAATATATTTTATTTATTATTATTATTTTAAAAAAATTTTATCAAACATGACTCCTTATTCTGTGAAAAAAGTTTATAAAATGTTAAGTGTTATTCCTTTAAATATAGGAAAATTTTTAATAACTTTAACCATTAACCATTATCTACATTTGAATTTAAAATTTTTTTAAAAAATTTTCATTACTTTTTTCAATTTTTTTTTTTTCCCCATTTTTTTTTTTTTTTTTTTTTAATAGAGAGGAAAAATTTTTTTTTTTTTTTTCTTTCTTTTTTTTTTTTCTTGAATTTTTTTTTTTTTTTTTTTTTTTTTTTTTTTTTTTTTTTTTTTTTTTTTTTAGAGTTTTTTTAAAAAAAAATAAAAAAAAAATTTTTATAAAATATATATTTTTTTTTTTTTAATTTTTTTAAAAAAAATTAAATATAATTTAAAATAAAATTTTAATAAAAAAAAAAATAAAATATAAAAATTATTTTATTTTATAAAAAAAAAAAAAAAAAAAAAAAAAAAAAAAAAAAAATTTTTTAATAAAAATTTTTTTTTTTTGTATATTTTTTTTAAAAAAAAAAATTGGAGGGGGGGATAAAAAAAAAAAAAAAATTTAAGAAATCTACATTTCTCCCTCTTTGACCCTCTTTGATTTTGACAGAGTGCTTTTCTTCATTCCATCCCTTCATTTGTTCAAATCAAATGCTAGCCAAGATTGATAATTGGATCAACAATTTCATTAAGAAAAGGTTTAATGGTAAGATGCTAAACTTATTTAATTAAAATATGAATTTTGAATTTTAAAAATAAAAAATATATATTTAAAAATTCAATTTTTAAATTGGGTTTGAATAAGTTATTAAAAATAATATAAAAGTCATCAATGCTTTGTTGATCTAGTAAAAAAGATATTAGTATTCTATACTAAGAATCGAGATTCGAATCTTGATAGTGATAAAAATGATATTAAAAGATTTTTTTCCTGATTGGGACTTGATAATAGTTTGATCAAGATTAATCAAAACAAAACCTTAAAAACTTGACGATAGACTTAAGCTCAGAGGATAAAAAAAACAAAAAATGTAAATACCGGACATTGTTTTATCTCCATCCTCCTCTCATGGGCCCTTTTGGTCCCTTTGGTTATATAAGTCCAATAAATAGTCCAGTGATAAGGCAACTACCCCAAAGGCAAAAGTAGGGGGACTCGGAGCGTCTACCCCACGTGACTTGTCACAAAGAAGGAAATGTACGCAGGCACGTGCACTGCCTCAGGTCACGTGACCTTACGAAGGCACGTGCTCTCACGTTATCTGAAACCAGTAAAAAGTCGAAATACACCCTAAGCATCATAAAAAGGGCAAACAACACTAATGATTCTTGCCACGCGGCATTGACCACCGCCAGTTTTGGCTTTTGACACGAGCGAAACGCACACTCACATGCCTCTCCTGACACGATTCCCAGCCCTGATCACGTGTCTTTTGGACCCCACACCACCGATAATAGTATTTATTTATTTAATTAAAATATCTTAAATTTTTTATTAATTAAAATAATAAAAAAAATTGAAACCCTCGCCTTCAAGCAACGACCCTGGTGCTCTCTCTTTTTCAGACTTAACTTTTAATTCAAGCAAAAAAGTTAAATCCCCAATAAAATAATAAAATGGCGAAAATATTGTACACAAAGAAAAATTCTAATGAAATAACTTTTATTTCTTTTATTTTATAAAAGTTAAAAAAAATTCTAATAATATAGAATTATATAATGTTATACACCTAGTCAATATCTATTAAAAAAATAATCTTATAATCATAATTCTTTTACATAATTTAATAATCTTAAATTTAAATTTTGATATAACAAAAATAATAATAATATCTTATCAATTCGGTCCTTTTCTATTTAAATAATTCTTGTATAAATTATATTGATTTTTGTAATTATAAATAATTTTCTAACCGCCGGGAAAAAGAGAAAAAAAGCAAAAAGAAGAATGGAAATAGAGGGATAAAAACCGACCCTAACTGATGTAAATAAAATAATAACAGTACATACACAAACTCGGGATTGGTGATCCCGGGCCCATAATCACTGAGTCTCCACCGACTCGCAGTACGCCACGTGGCCATCAGGCCGACAAGCAACAGTAGACTCGCTCATAACATAATCCGACGCGGCGCTAAAGCGGTGAAGTTTTTGACACGTGGAAAATGATATTAATAATTAATTTTTTGAAATTAAGATGAATTGCTGAGCTGTAAAGGTCGTGCGCATAAGTGGAGCTTAAACGAGATAAAAAGGGTTTTTTCAAAGAGGTTAATTAAAAATTAGAGAATAATTAATAATTAAAAATGAAAATTAATATTTAAAAAAAAGGCAGAGGAATCGGAGGGGTGTAGTGTAAAGGCTGGACGCTAATGCAGGAGTGGCAACTGGCAGCGACAAACCTGCTAGATCGGTTCCTAAGGAGTTGAATTTTGAACAATCAAACTCTTTAAACTCAATTTTATCTTAATTACCTCTTTACCCCATTCTCACTCTAACCTGGTTTTAAATTTTTTTAAAATCAATTTTACTATTTTACCCTTGATTTTTTTTCATGGCTGATTGAATAATATAATATGGATAAATTACTAATTACGTATAAATAGATTAATTCTACTAACAAGACTTAATTCCAAAACAGATTCAAAAACTCTTTAAAACTGTTCTAAAATGTTTTATAGTTTTGTTAAAAGATAATTTTTCAAATTACATTAATAATATTAGAAAAACTATACATGTGTACTCTATTCATATAAATTGTATCTCTTTTTTTATTTTTAAAAAAATAATCCAGTAATTATAACCTTCTTCGCTGATAACATATATGATTTATCTGGTCTTTCAAGTTTAAAATAATTTATAATCATAATTTTATTAGGATATCAAGTGATTTTAATATTTCTCTTTTGAAATCAATATTTCGTAAATTTAATGGTAAGTTTTAAACTTTCTTAATTAAAATTTTTAATTAAGTAAAATAAAAGGGAGTGTGCAACAAAAAGTAAGAGGCACAATTGATGATTACTTTAATTTCAACTAGGGGATAAAAAAACTTTCCGGAAAAAATCAAAAATTACTATACACCTTAATTAGTTTAATGGTACCAAGGGTTTGTGGTTTTTTTTTTTTTTATCATTAGGAAATTTGATCTTTGTCAACTAAAATTTCGAATAAAATAACCTAGAAATTATCATTACTTCATACCTATTCTCAAACCCTTCATCACAAGGCAAGTGCTTGAAAAGTCAATTATCTCTTATACAGGTCAGGCTGATCAAATCACGCATACAATCACACCTTTTATTTTGCAATTGTGTATAAACATCCATTCTACATTTCAAAAGAACACGTTAGGCCTCGAAATTATATCTTTTCTTTTGCAATTCTACATCATAAATATATATATATATATATATATAATATTCAGTTATTTTTTAGTTTTTACGATCTCTGACGATTCTTTAAAAATTATCTAAACTAAAATATACGTAAAAATAGAAAATAGTCGAATATTTAGTTTTATTACAATTAACGGATAGTCGATCTAATGAGACGTGATATTAGATCTTTTAATCAAGATTTTGAGTTCGAATCTTCATAATGGATAAGACTAGAGTTGTTATACGAACCGAATCGAGTTTGAACCGCTTGCGAATCGGTCGACTTGACTTAGTTTAATCGAAATTTATGATACAATCGACTCAAAAACTCAACCAACAGTTCGATTACATATATTAATATATATTATATATAATTATAATATAAAAATAAAATATATTAATATAATATATAATATATAATAATCGAGTTTTGAATTTGAATTTGAGTCGAGTTCAAATATTTTATTATACAAGCGAGTCAAGTTCGAGGCAAGTAAAATAAATCGAGTTTGAGTTCGAGTATAGGGATACTTAGGATCGACTCAACTCGCATACACCCCATATAAGACTATACTGGGAGGGTAGCTCATAAAATGGACCATTACAAATTTCGAATCGGATTAATTGGAATATATTTTTAGATACCGATTGTACACATAAAAAAAATTTAGCTTTATTACAAATAAATCTATCACTATAAAGGTCTACTCTTAAAAAGACTAAATTTCAAGTTTTGAGATAAGGTGCGACAATTTGTTAAAATTAATGTAAAATTGCATACCATGACAATATATATATATGTATATATATATATATAATGAACATATATAAATATATGGGATAACATATAGTCAATTAATAAGTTATGGGCATGAACTACTTGATGTTTTCTTTTCTTTTTTTTTTTTTTTTTGGATACATTTGACTCAAAAATCCAATACTTGTAAATTGTTATATTTAATATTTTTTATATTAAATTTATAACTTTTTGGATTCAAAGCATCCGAAATAATCTTGCAGTAGGTACCAAATTGATTATTTTAATTCTAACAATTTTATGATTTGATAAAATATACATATTTTTAATATATATATATATATATATATATATATATATATAATATATGCAATTAGTTGGGGTTAAAGTGGTAATTCAAGTAGGCAAATCTTCAAAAGCATTAGAGGTCAATAAAGTAAATTCACCTCCAAATTTTTACAAGCATAAAGAAAGAAACTTTAATTATTATTTTTTTTTAAAAAAAATTGTTAAATAAGAATTCTCATCTTGTAAAAGCTTAATTTTTTTTTTCTCTCGTCAAATTCCTCCATTTTAGCTGTCCGACTGTCCCCTTCAAACGCAAATAAACTCTCTCCTTTCTCCTTTCCCCCACATCTCTCTCTCTCCCTCGCTCTCTCTCTCCGCACACACAACACAGACACACACACACACACTCTCTCTCTCTCTCTCTCTATCTTAACATAAAATCTCTCAACTCTCACTCTCTCTATCTCTTTCTCTCTCTAAACTTATTACATTACAACAAACCTTAACAACAACAAATGGAAGCTCCTGAATATCTCCAAACCAACTATTACCAACAATTCACACCAGAAAGGGCGAATTCGAAGGGTGGAAATAACAATGATCACTTCATTGTTGAAGAACTTCTTGATTTTTCTAACGAAGATGATGCGATTATTACTGAAACCTCAACATTTGACCACAACAACAACAACAATAATCACTCCAATGATTCCTCCACCGTTACCGTTGTTGACAGCTGCAACTCTTCCTCCTTCTCCGCCGGCTACGACCCCAACCTCCACGTCGCCAACATCAATTTCTCCGGCGACCTCTCTGTTCCGGTACTCATTCTAATTGTGTCACATTTTTTTTTTCTTTTCTTTTATTTTTTTTAATTCAAATATTGCACGAATTAATCGCACCCATATGTCTAATTTTCTCACATTTTTTGGTTAATAGTGTGAAAATGGAAATTATTGAGAAACCCAATTTTGCTTATTTAATTTCTTGTGGTAATTGTAATATATATATTTTTTTGTTACCTTAAATGTGAAAATGAAAATTGTGTTTTTTCTTTTATTATAATTTTCTTGTGATAATTGTCACATTTCTTAACAATGCACCACCCCATCATACCCTAGTGATTTTCTCACTTTTTGTTTTTCTTTTTGTTAATGATAAAATTTTATTTTAAGAACCCAATTTTGAGGTAATTGTGTTTGACGTAAGATGGAATTATGATTTTTGATGATACCCATAAGCTTAATTTTGATAATATTAATGTTTTTGCTGATTTTTGGCAGTACGATGATCTAGCCGAGCTAGAATGGTTATCGAATTTCGTGGAGGAATCATTTTCCAGCGAAGATTTGCAGAAGCTGCAGCTGATTTCAGGAATGAAAGCTCGACCCGACGAGTCCTCCGAAACAACCCGAGAATTCCAGCCCGAAACAGCCCGACCCAATCCCATGCTCCGGCCAGAAATGTCGGTACCCGCCAAGGCTCGCAGCAAGCGTTCCCGAGCCGCCCCATGTAATTGGACTTCACGCCTATTGGTCCTCTCCCCCACCACGTCATCGTCTGAGAATGACGTTGTCCCACCAACCCCGGTCGGCAAGAAAACGCCCAAGGCCTCCGCGCCAAGGAAGAAAGAAGGCCCAGAGACGGGTCAAATGGCCGCAAGCGATGGGCGGAAGTGCTTGCATTGCGCAACAGATAAGACTCCACAATGGCGGACCGGCCCGATGGGCCCAAAGACCCTATGCAATGCATGTGGAGTGAGGTACAAGTCGGGCCGCCTCGTGCCCGAGTATCGGCCCGCGGCCAGCCCGACATTTGTGCTGACCAGGCACTCAAATTCGCACCGGAAAGTATTGGAGCTCCGGAGACAAAAGGAGCTGATGGGAGCTGCTCAGATGCAGCAGCAACCACAGCATGGTCAGCCGTTTCTTCATCATCCCAATATGGTTTTCGACGTATCCAACGGCGACGATTACTTGATCCATCAACATGTGGGCCCTGATTTTAGGCAGATGATCTAGTGTGTTGTCAGACTAGAGAAGATACCGTGGTCCTCCAGGTCTATTTTATTTTTATTATTTTTAGGTTGCAATTTTTCTAATATTCTAGAGACACCAGAGGGTAATGTTTCCTAACGTTTCAATTTGGTAGTTCTTCTCCTTTCAAATTTTTATGCAGAAAAAAAAAAAAAAGAGAAAAATTGAGATTCGAATCCAAATCCATTATAAAAGAAAGAAAGATGTGTTATTTGAATTGAAACTCATCGATAAAAAATCATTTATTTTGAGGAAAAGAAAAGAGATGGTTGCCTAATTTGGAAAGTTTTCTATTATGCCCTCCGTCTTGCTTTTTGCCTAATTTTGCAAATTTTAAAATCAATTTTCATAATGCATGTGTTTTTATTTATTTATTTATTATTATTTTTTTATAAATTATTAAGATTTTGTAATCAGGTTGAAGTTTATTAAAATCGGTTTGAGTTAGGTTGAAGTTTATTAAAATCGGTTTGAGTTAGATTGAATCTTTAAGAGTATCTATTATTTTTATATACAAAATTTAAAGAAAATACTGAATGAGTCGATAATTTTTTAGAAGTTGTGATGCATTTTATTACACCCCACATGTGCCTATCCCAATAATAAATAAAAATTAATAAGCAAACATTAATGATTAATAAAAGAGACTAGTACATGCTAGATGGGGCCATTAAAGGAGGTTAGCCTGTTAAACTTGTTGATGGCAAAAATATTGACCTCCTTCCCACCCTTACCAACCGGGATGTGCTTGATGGAATCATCACATCAAAATTGGCATTTAACCTAAAATGATCATCATGGCATTCTCTTTGATTGCATGTAAAGCATTTCAATTTGTAAATATGATTGAATTCTATTTAGGTTTGTCATTATCGATTTTCCCCATATATTTTCTCTCCTACATTGTCATTACAAAAAAAAAAAGTAATTTGACAATATCCTCTTTTTCGTTAAGTAATGTTATACAGATCGAGAAAAACAAAATCGAAAATTAAAATATCAGAATAAAATTAGAAATTTATAACAGAAATAAAATATAATATTATTGAATGAATAATCAGACATTTTTTCAAACATATTACTCTTGCATTTGTAATAGAGTGGTGTACAAAACTATACACCATCATATGAATTTTATGTATATTAAAATTGGGGTCAATGGAAGGAAGAATACTAGGGTTTATACTTTATTTATCTTTTGCCTTTGCGTGCTTGGGTGTGCGGGGAGGGGGGTGGGGGAGTGGTGGGGCACGACGAAGTAGTTTTTTAGCTTTGCTTGCTTTTGAAGGTCGTTGATTAAGGTTAACTCTCATACTTAAAAGGTGAAAAAGGCAAATGTGTGTTAACCCAAGACAAAAACTAGACTAGCAGAAGGTCAGAAGGTTTATAGTTACTTGGTCCCCTCATTCAGGACTCACATTGATTGGCATGTGACTCCTTATTAAGAAGTGAGAGAGAGAGAGAGGGAGAGAGAGTTGGCAATGTTGGTATGACACCAAAAGAAGATTTGAGTGACCCAGTTTGGTGGAGCCTTACTCTCAATGATTCGCAAGTAAAACCTTTGATTTCACAGTTTTGTTTACCTACTTAACTTATAAGATAAACTTTAATATTAAACACTCATTGAGGCCCCACCACCAAAGTCTCAAAACCTTTTCAAATTAGTTTTTCTTTTTTTTAACCAGATCATAAATATTCAAAATTATACTCCGATTAACGGTTAATCTGGAAGCTATAGACCACAAGATGGCAGATCTATGTGCAGTTTACGAAGGTCACCGTATCTTACTAGATTACATATACTCACCTCTGATTTTAGAGCTTGATTCATTCTTGGTCATGCAGGCGTTGACGTCTAACAACTTGACGATTCATCCTCAATCTCATTTATTGAGGGAGTGTAGAAAGCTAACACGAAAGCTATCTATTCGTGATGTCCGTCATGTTCCTCGTCAAGGAAATCTTTGTGCTGACATATTGCTAAGCTGGGTCACTACTGCCCTCCAAGGGTTCATAAGTTCCACCCTTCCCTCGGCGAGGTTCACAAGCTACTCTTGAGAGATATGAGAGGATTGGCTTCTTTTAAAGGCTAGTTGGTTTTACTTTCCTTATCACAAAAAAAAAAAATGCTGGCTAATCTAGTTCAAGCGACTGTAGGAACCCTATTTAGAATACAACTCTCTTAGTGTAATTTTTTCATTCCTAAGTTTCAAAACTAAAATTTGGTTAATAGATCTAATACTCTATCCTATTAAGTCGACTGTCCATTTCTTTTTTACATCTTCTCTTTTATATGACATATTAATCTATAAAAATATATAATAAGATTTTGAATTTAAATTTTATATATAATGAAAATAAAAAGATAAATTTTTATTTTTTAAAAATTTAATTAAATTCGATTAAATATAATATAATTATCAAATATTCATAATTTATTAAAAAAAATTGATATGATCGATATATACATTATTTTCTACCAGGTACTTTGTATGTAAAATAGTGTGTTGTTATTACAAGGATCTTTTTCATTATTTTCCTTATCCTCGGACCTCGAGAAAATCGAGAAAAATCAAAACAAAACAAGCATTCGAACGCAAGGTGCTCTCCCCTCTCTCATTGTCACCTGACCAAAACCTCTAATAAATCGTTTTGAGTGGAAGTATTAAAATCTGTGTATAAACCTTAAATCCTTATCTTTGAGAGATGAATGCGTAGACACTCTGTTCCATTAAATTAAATAAAAATCTTAATTTTAAACGTTGAAAATAAAGAAAAATAATTTAAAAGAATCAACTTTTAAAATGAACATTACAATACTCGAACCAAATTAATAGAGTAAAATCTAGATAACTATCGGTAAAAAAAAAAAAAAGAATTTAGGCCAAAAATGAATAGGATTGATTAAAAATTGTTATAAATATACTTAAATCATATATTCGTATTGACATTTCAGCGACTATGCTTTCAAATAAGCATAGCTTCTCTGACTCAAGTTCAAAATTGACCCAAAATAGAAAAAAAATTCTTAAAATAACATACCTACAAAACATATTCCAAAAATAACCTAGATTGGCCGAGTTTTGAAAACTCGATCAACACCGTTCATGCTCTATTCACACATTGGTCGAGTTTTAAAAACTTGACCAATACTATTTACATAGAGATTGGTCGAGTTTTGAATACTCAATCAATCTATAAATAGGGTATTAACAATATTGGTCGAGTTTTGAAAACTCGATCTCGAACAATTTAGGTTAGAAACTGAATTTTTTTGTTTATGAGGTTTTTTTTTTAATTTTTTTTCCGGGTCAAATTCTGCGTTTCTCTAGCTTCTCTAATTTCTAGACTATTAAATAGCACTTATTAAAATAAATTATGTAAAATTTCATGACTATTAAATATTTTATTTCATGTGCTTTCGCTATAGGCTAATTTTTAAGTTGTCACTATTTCGTCTTATTTTATTTATGATACACTTTTAAAGAAGTGATTTTTTAATAAAAAATTTAATTTCATAATTATTATATCAGTAAAATTTCTTATATAGAAAATTTCATATTATCTCATGATCTAATCTTAAATGTTCAGAAGATTTTCTAAATGCAAATTTTGGAGCTCTCGTACCTTTTGATCATTGAGAAAAGCATTTTCTAATTTCAAAATAACTTTTTTTTTTAATTATTCACGAACATATATATGTACACACGAGAAATTCAGTTTCTTAATTTTTTATATCAAGTTAACAATTTTTGAAAAATATGGTAATTAAGTTAACAATTTTTGAAAAATTTGGTAATTTTGCAAAATAGAGATTTTGAAGGACCTTTTCGAAGTCATCACTTGAGAGTGTTAATAAGATTTAAACTACGCCAATGAGACTTGGCTCAAATGATACTTTTTTCTCTCCTGTCGTAGTAGAGTTGGGTTTGAATCTCACTGTATGCATAAAAAAAAAGATTTAAACTATAAAATTGGGGAGAGGGAGAGAGAGAGAGCCCTCTCTAAATCTGATGATCTCGAGTTCAAATTACGATATAACTGTAAAGAGAGAGAGAGAGAGAGATTTAAATAATTAAGCAATATGTGATTGAACGAGTGATCCTAGGCTAACCCCCTTTTTCTTTAATGACTTTATTCATCTGATTAGATATATTTTTTTAAAAAAATTATTTTCACTTTGTCTCTCTTTAGAGGCAAATATTTAAAAATTACTATTTCTAATCTAGATTAATTACTTAATTTATGGTAATGTCAGTGAAATTAAATTATTTATGAAAGCATTTTGGCAATCTTTATTGCAGCATAATGTGGGTATCAACTGTGAAGGGGAGCAAAAGTTGCAGCACTCACATGCTTGACTCTCGTTAACAATAATAAATAATTATTATTATTAAATTTCTTGGTTCTCTTCTTATCCTAAGTCCACTAAGCCATCACTAAAGTAATGCAAATATACAATTTTCTCTTCAAGAAAAAAGAAAATTACTAGGGCCAAAATCATTTCACACTCCAAATTAACCTCAAATTTCCAAAAAATTTATAATAAGACGATTTTCTCTGCTTCTTTATCTTTTTTTATCTGATTAAAGATGGTGAAAGAGAATACTAACGTTGCTAGCTTTCTATGCATCATTATTAGGATACGTTGTTAATGGATAGTTGGTCTAATGATAAAGATGTTAATTCTTTTAATTAAATATCTGTTTGAAACTTGAGAATGAAAAATACCATATTGAGAAAACTCTCCATAAATTAGATTCAATAATATTCGAATCGAATTAGTCAGAGTATGGCTCCTGATAATGGTTGGTTTATATAAAAAAAATTTCTATGAAATGCTTGTATTGGGGCAATAGGGTTAATTCTCTTACTTATATTATTTTTATACGCTTGGCGGTCGATTGACTACCCTTTTATTTGAAAATATGTACTTGGAGATTTCAATCGAAATGTAAAAAAAAAAAAAGGGTATCATGTGACACCATTATGGATGAGAACAAATAATAAATAATTGCAAATAATATTCGACTACAAGACATCAAATGGGTATTGATAGTTTTTGATATTTGTCTTCAAATTTGTAGTATATCAAGAATGGAAATGCCAATATTATGCTAATATGCCCAAATGCAAGTAATGGGCTTCCCCTATTTTGAAATATTAAAATGAAAATCAAAGGGGGGGGGGAGAGTACAAGAGATGATGGCCAAATGTTGGAGACAGATACCTAAAGCTTGAAGATGAAAAATGGGGTTTCCATGCATGGGGGGGGGATATTTCCATGTTCATTGTAAAAGAGCTGTCCCCTTTCTACAACCACCTACACTGACACCATGACTTGGATACAACTCCCTCCCTCTGTCTATGTTTGCTTTCCTTTTTCTTTTCTCTAACTAGTGTGGCCAAATCCAATAGAATAGTCCTAACATGAACAAATAGATACATGTCTTAAATGGCCAAGTCAAGATCGGGAGGGATTGAACTACTTATTTATGACCGGTCAAAGAATTGGCTTTGCTTTATCATGTTGAAGAAGAACAATGCAATTAGAAGCATGACAAGCATTGGATGCTCCACGCTTGACTGAACCAAAAGTCAAGAATCTTTGAAATGTTCACTACACGTATGATGTACTATATGAGTGAGTGAGAGAGATATGTTAAGATCACATGGAAGTATAATGAGAACATGGAGACATGGATGCAATGGCCGAGGAACCTTTCGAAGGAATGGGAAATATTTAAGGCACTTGCTCATCAACCTCCTCCCACTACCTCTCGTGCACTTCACGTTGCCTTCTAAGATATTACCAATATCATTCAGTGGGACTAGGGCTTTTCAACCTCTCCACCCTCTCTGTCTCAAAATTTTAATGGAGTTGGTACAACCCCATCAGTAATTCTCTCTCTCTCCCTCTCTCTCTCTCTCTGCGTGCACAAAAATTTGAGACTCTCGAGGTAATCATTGGCCAAATAGGTAACCACAGTAAGATCTTAAGCAAGGCAACCTGTAAGAACAGAAGGAACCAAAGTATCTATTCCAACCAATTCATAAAAGTTCAGATCCACCCAAACATCAATATACATAAAAGATAAAAACAATGACAATATGTTATGACCACAAGGATTACTCTGTCAACTGACCTATTTATTAATATAATGACCATAGGTATCTGAATTCAGAGACTTTTGAGCAAAGACAGATTGGCAAATAACTTTTACTGATTAAAAATAATCAGATCATCAAGCAGAGAAAACCGTACCAACGTTGCAAAAGAAGTTTTCAACAAAGCTGGTGTTGTACATGGAACATGCTGGTCTCAATTGCATGAACAAGTTGTCATTCAAAAATCAAGCCTTGCGACTAACAACAAGAACAACAACCAAAGCCTTAATTCCAAAATTTGGGGTCGGCAAGCCTTGGGACTATGTTTATTATACAAAAATCAAAACTTGATTCCATGAAAGATGTGACAAACATTGCCAAACCAGGAATTGCAAATTTCCCTTCAATGTCCCCCCCGGTTAAGTCACTTATCGAGGCACACTGAGACCCATTTCTGGCAATAAACACATAAAGGATAATGTCAGCATTTAACTTTACCTCCAACTTCCAATAAGCAACTAGATCAGAAAAATCAAAATCCGTGACTTATTCTCCAGCAAATATTACAGAAAAGTACATAATCTTTATCAAAGCCAGCTAGCTCAAACTCAAGGCAACAATATTACAATAATCATATGTGGGACTTTAGTTGTACTTGAGACTTTTCTACAACCAGACGAAAATTGCCCACTTGGCCAGGAATTATAGAGCAACAACTCCTAAGAAATTGTATTGGCACACGGACTATAACTAAAAGAAATGGCATATGGATTGAAGCCAAGCAAAATGAAAGGTTTTTTTTTTTGTTGGTTGAATAATACTAGCCACCATCAGAAAGGGATCCTAAACTGAGCTAAAGTGCCTGTGCGTGGCTCAAGAATATAGACGGATGCGCATCTATTCGAGATTCAATTTCAGTGTCACATTCAGTATTGGTCCAAACCACAATGTGATCCATAAAACTATGGAACTTGTTTGCATTCTAAGACATGGATATTTTCAATAATACAGGACCGGCAGTGGGCACACCTCAAATTTATGTGACATCAAATTAGTTTGAATTTTACAGAGTGCCAATGACTTTTGTGCTCTGATAAAAATTTAAGTACTGAACGGTTACCCTAAGAGCATAGTAAAGTCTATTACAGTCTAGCAGACCAAATTCTTTCTTTATGCCTAAAAGCCATTAGCAGTAATTTTATGCACATGTAGTGACAGTCAATTCTGCAATGGTTCTAACTAGACTTCAGAAGATGAACATCGGGACCCCCCCTGTGACCTTGCAATCCAGGTTATTTGCTTCTTGGGCATCAGATTTCTAACATCTACATGAAGAAAGTTAGGTGTTCTCCATAGAGATGATAAATGAATTCATTGCCAATTAGGCATATCAAAACTTGGAAACAACACATATAATACGTACCAAGCCACAACGTGCAACCAAGACTTACATCAACTTGCCATTAGAACCAACCAACAGGGCCAAATCAAATAAGCCGGGCCATTATATGCATACCTATTGTCCCAACTTAATTAATGGCCAGGAAACAACTTGACATTTGTATCTAACAAGCTCAATTAATGGCCAAGTTAGCAAACAGAATACATAAAAGTCTGCATGCATTAATATATATAATTCTTGGTCATCTTAGCTTCCCTCTTGCACTTCATTGGGTCACCGCTGAACTTCACAGTTTGGGGTGGGGGGGGGGGGACAAACTTTGTGTCGGTAATGCAGGGGCAAGTAAAGAGCTTATTCAATTTTTTTAAGGTTATCACAAAATTAGTGAGCACCATATGCATGGAATGCAAATTTCATCTAATTAGGGGGCAGCATAGTCACTTCAAGTCAAGATTCAGCAAATCATCAGATAACATGGGATCTTTCACACTACACTGTGAAGCTTATATAACAATCAGAACTCTCAAACACATTGCAAGACTCAACTAAGCATTTCAAAAGCTACTGGCTTTCTTGCGTGATGATAAAAATATCAAACAATCATCCTAAATCCGCAATTCTCATTAATATGAAGTTTTGTTTCAATTAATTTACACTCATGAGGCTTGAACATCTTTCTTTCCGAATTGGGATGTGACAAACATGTCGGAAGGCCTAATTTCATATTAAATCCCCTGCCTTCAGCAAACATGTAAGCTTTTACTATATCCTCATGTTGCCCAGCATAATCCAGTACTCTCCACATGTTACCCATACATGGAAATCGGCACCTATATCTCATAGAAACTCTTTCTTTCAAAAGATTCCCTCATGTAATTTATCCATATTCTTATTTTCTTTGAAGAATGCATCTTTCAGAAATTTCATCAACTTCTTAACAACAATTCCCGTCTAGACACAACCTTTTATGGTGCAACCCATATCCCTTACACACCTTACCAACTTCATCTCAGCAGCAATCTTTTCACAGGTACATTTTCATTGATAATCCCATTTTCTTGTCCACATACTTTCTCTAAGTACATAAATATCACAAGAGCATTTATACATCTTCTTCAGCACACTCCAACATCATGATCCATCCCAGCTTCTATATCTACTCAAAACTATCTTACATGACCCTCAATATAAGCTTCATTAATTACTTTAGCCATGACAATCAGTATCTTCCAAGCCTGTTATTCAGTAATACTTGACAGATTCTACATCCATCAATTAAAAAAGAAAAAAACCAGAGTTCCTCATATGCTATAAGACCACTGACACCAAGTGAATGCACTAGCTCTCTGTTTTGGTAATTCAAAACATACCATAGATACAATGTCAATAATTAGACTTATATATTACAAGCCTTTGTAAAATTTTTGATTCTGTGGATAAGAAATTACCATTCTGCAAACAATTTAATTTACAATTTAGTAGAATCCCCACACAATTCTATCCTTAAAACCAGTCAACTACAATCCCAATTTTAACTCCCATGATCAAGGGCAAACATAGGGGGGCTGCTGCCCCCTTGAAATTTTAGGGAAAAAATTGTATTTAATTTGAAAAATTATAAAATCAAATGTTATTTGCCCCCCCTAAAAGAATTATAACCCCAACCCCCGAAACTATAGCCCCATATGCATGTTATACTGCCCCCCACCAAAAAGAAAAAAAGGCTTGGCCCCAGACCATGATTATAAGTTATTCATGCTACAAACCATGATATCTTTGAAAAATTCAACAAGACAAATAACCACATTAATTGCATCAAAAGCAAGACTAGCATATTGCTAAGTTGTATTACATTAAAAACTAATGGAATGCCAGGCATACATGTATATTAGAAAAACCAACGTTAAAAACCTAAATCAGTACCACAAAACATTTCATGAAAAAAAAGTGGGTTACGAATTTAATAGCAAAAAAAAAAATATACATTGGGGGAGAAGAAGAAGAAGAATCAAACTCCTGGATTTGCACTGCAAAGCATACCCTGAGACAGCGACCGTGAGCTCCTCGAATCCATTCCGAGACATGACGTCAACCGAGCTGAAGAAACTGCTGTGTGAAAGGGCAACAGTGATTGTAGAGACACCAATTGAGCAACCGGCCTGCAAAATTCACGGCTTTAGATTGATTTTGATTGATTGAGGAGATTAGCAAAGTGGGGTTTAGACAGAGAGAGAAAGAGTGCCTGTGCCTGGAGAGAAACGGAGAAGAGCGAGGAAGTAACGAAGGAGAAGAGGATGGTGGTTTCGGAAGAGATGATTTGAGGAAGTTGAATGCTGGTCTTGAAAGAGATCGGTAGCGAGACGCCATGAGTGAGAGAGGAAGAGCGCCCAGAGATGCGTTTAGGGTTTAGAAATGTGGGGGAAAGGGTTTTTGGTTGGGCTTTGAAATTGTGTGAATCCTCCCAAAACGACGTCGGATCACTTCCGCTTTTATCAAACCTAAACCGCATCGTTTTTCTCCAGAGGGCCATGGTAATAGACGATAGAGCTTTATTTTTGTGGTTTAGGCCGTGTTTATTTTGTGGAAAATATTTTTATATTAGAAAATTTTATTTTTAATGACAAATTATTTATTAGAAACCATTGCAGGTAGGAGTATATTTAAGTCAAGTTGATCCCAAGTATTCTTGTTCTCAAACTCAAACTCGATTTTTTTAAACTGGCTCGAATTCGACGAATAGTAAATAATAGAACTTGAACTCGACTCAATTATATAATGAGACTAATCGAATTCGACTCGAAAATTCGATTATTATCTAATATATTAATATATTTTATTTTATTTTTTTATATTATAATATATATAATATAATATATTAATATATATTATCGAGTTACTCGACAAGTTTTTGAATCTAAAATTCTATCACTCGAACTCGATTCAAATTCAGTCAAAATTGAGTCAAGTTGAACTGTTGACCGAGCGACTCGTGAGCAGTTCGAACTTGACTCAATTCGCATAACAGCCTTAATCGCAAGCAACACTTAAATATTCTAAAAATGATTTAACCAGCTTGTTTATTTGATAATATAACATAATTTGTAAACTAATCAGATATATAATATACAGAATATGAATTAGAAAAACAAACCCAACTGCATCATCGCAGTAAAGGTGCTGAAATTTTGAGGTTGGACATAAACAAAAATTAATAAGATTAGCTGCAAAACATAGTTAACATTAACCCAAAAAAAAAAAAGTTTTAACATTTGATTTTACAAAATTGATATTCCATTTTCCAATTGCAGAGAGGAAACCAATGCAAAGAGGGGGAATGACAACTTAAGTTTTCCTAAACCATATTAGCATCCTTTGAGTAATTAAAGGTCACAGATCAGTAAATGGAACACTGGTCGGAGTGAAAGATGCTCTTCCCTCTCTAAAATCCTCGCCACTTGCAAATTAGCTAAAAAAACGATGTGGATTCCACTGAAGCAGTAAATCCAGATAAATCAGCATATGAAGTCATGAAGTTCGGTCCCAAAGCCAGGATTCATGCAGAACACCATCAGAGTAAGCGTAGCTTTCCGGTTACTGAATCCACTGAAGCCTTTCTTCCTGCATCCCGGAAAAAAGGGAATTTGTAGGTTATTGAAAGGCATTTGATGGGAGGGCTATCATGTGAGATATAAATTTTAGAAGCTTGAGAAGTATAACAGTAATTTTAACAACCATTTAGGACTATTATCTTCTTCTATGCTATGTTTCATGATGCAAGTCTCATAGAGTTCCATCACTCGTTTGGAAACCATGCAATCAACATGGCAGATCATAAAAAAGAAGCCAAAATAAATAGACTTGTCCAATGCTTGTCACCACATCAAGAACATAACCATGACTTAGGTTGCTCATGGAGCAAAGCGATGCCCTTCATCTAATCAATTCATCACAAAGTCTTATTTTCCCTTTCTCCAACCAACCCTGAGACCCAAGACTTTAGATGTTGCACATACTCAGCCAAAGCAACAGAAAAAAATCAGACCTCCTAGTCTAACTCGGCACGTCAATATATGATGAGGGAGAAACAGATTCCCATATAGACAAGGCAACAAAGTAGGGAAAACCCCCATTAGTTATTGTTCAGTTACTAAAGAATCATTGACTTGGGGTACAGTTTTATGAACTGAAATGCCCCGATTTACAGAAAAATCCTCATGTTAGTTTAGAGCATGCTGCCAACACCTGCATACGGACATCAAAGTACTGAGTTTATAGAGTCACATATCCCCATGGCCATTAATCATTTGTTGCACACTAAGAACCCAGAAATTATATATGAATACCCAATAAATTGGTTTACCACCTTTCTTTTCTTCTCTAACCCACTATTTTATTCTCTGGAGTTATCGCGTGCTTAAGTGTGCTCATGTAGATTGAGGACTTTTCCTAAACTAGTGTTTCACACTTTTTCTCGGGCATTAATCTAGCTCTAAACCAGGGGTCTGCCTTACCCATCTCCAGTTCATATCCAAACAATTGAAAGCTTTAACTGGTTCTGTATCTTGCATGCATAGGCAAAAAACTAGGGCCCATCTCTCCAAATCAATCTCTGCGTTAGAGATCTTAGAAGGTTTATCTAACTCTAACCATGCATTCCTGAACTTAGTATCTAGTATGCTCATAGTAATCCATTTTATATACATATGCAAAGAATCTACCACTGATGTCTCACTTCAAATAAATCTACTCATAGAAACATCTTCACATTCATAAGAACTGGATGACCTCATGCTAAGATGTTGAAGGCATCTACCACATGGATGAATTTTTGTAGTGAGTTAACTTAAAGCAGCATACCAGGTCCAATTGCAAGAACTGTCTTTGACCCTGCCAAAACCTGAGTGCGTCCTGCATCGGCAACAACGAATGTCGGAAGGCCAATGCTCTCAGCTGCTTCCTTCAGCCTATTCCTGAAGAGTGCACAAGGGTTCAGGTGACCAGTCAGCAAAATAAAACCGAAATGATAAAAGTGCAGTATTTGCCCTATAAAGCCACAACACCAAAAAAATCTTCAACCAGGTCACCTGCTTACATTTCTTGTTGATTCTTGCATGTCAGAACAATTTTGGCTTGTCCGTACTGCTCCCACTGCCTCAAAAGGGACCGTTGGCTACAATTAACAAACTCTTAATTATATAATGAAACTCCAGATTATCATATTTAGAGGACATGTTTAGAAGTACATGATCTGAAAATCAGTAAAATGCTCTCTATAGATTTTAGTGAAAAATTAATACATTTTGCTCAAAATAGTTCAAGTACCACAATGGATAAGAGAATTTCAACACCAGAATGTAACCTAACGGTGAATATCCAGATATGAACTTATCAATCAATGTACTAGTTGTCTATTTGTGCCATCCACAGAAGCAATACATTGTCAAGTAATTAGCATGGATTGGATTACCTCTGCATGAGTTCTGCATACATTCCCATTGCAGCATCTGCAAATTATTCAGATCAAATGATCAAAAAATGAACAGACACATATGTTGAATACAAAGTTTGAAAAGAAATCTTACGAGCACATTGGGATGCTATTTTGCCAGCTCCCATCTTAAGGTCCTGTCTAACTACTAAAACCTGCCATCAACAGTTGCCCTTTTTGAAATTAGTAAACATTTAGGCAACTCCAGATGATGGGATTGTTAACATTGATTCATAGTACTAAAACCAAGTGACCAAAGCACTAGCCACAACCTACTGAGGTAATGGGAGAGCAACTGAAACTTCCCAATAACTAGGTCTAGGAGAAAATCACTGAACTATGTTATTGTACAAAGCCTAAAAATACCAAATATGCTATCAAACAACTTCATGGCTGAAAAGTGTACCATGTCACACGCATGATACCGACCAATAAAATCACTCTGCATAAGTTTCATTATTCCATTCTTATTTTTATTTTTATTTTTTTTTTTTGAAACACAACAAAAATGATAGGAGAGGAAGGATGTCAAACTCCAAGTCTGCCTTACTACTAGATGAGCAACAACATCCACAGATCATCTACCAAAATGAAATTCATAGATTTAGGTTCAATGACGACTCTTTATGCAATACAAAATCAATCAGAATAAACCAACTCAAGACCTCTTTACAACTCATGATATCAACCAATTTCGTTCAACTAAGCACCTCGCGCATATCCAAAGCAAATTTAGGAAAAGAAATGCATATAATTTTCAAGCGTCAAAGAGTCACCACTATCCCAAGTTTCAATATCATAAGCACTAATCCATTCCATACCACACCACAATTTAGCAAAATTCAAATCTTCTAAATTAATTCTACTGTCACAAGACAGGAAAAATTAACTTGTCATACAAACAAGACAGAAACAACGTTTCAAAGGAAGAAACGATGAAAAACCTGGCACAAATCTAATGAGCACACCGATCAGAAGCTTTATTGCCATCAAATGTTGTAGGAACTTGGAGATAATTTCACTTATAGCTGCCATAGGAAATTCAAATTCTGGAAGTATTCGTAAGTAAAACAGAAAAAGGAAAGATCGTGAGAGGGAGAGAGAGCAAAGAGGAGCATAAAAAACTGTTAAAAAACACTGGCCGCCCCAATGAAGGAGGCATCAACCATGGCAGTCGATAGGGTTTAGAGAGAGAGAGAGAGAGTTTACATGGTGGATTTTTTTAGTACCCGACGTTACTCAAAATTAATCCACATTCACATAACAGCAAACAAAAGCATGTACTAGTTCTTATGGTAAAAAGCCACAACAATGAATCCCCCCCCCCAAAAAAAAAAGAAAAAAAAAATCATTCAGCAATGCGAAGAACATTAAACATCACGGCATTGAAACTGGGGATACATAACAGATATGTACAAATGCATCATATTTTAGTTACTGGAAAAGCAAATAGTGAGAAAAGAAAGAGACCATTTTGAGTTCTTCATCCGTAATGGAATTGGATGCCGAACTTAGGCTAGGATGCTTGCCCAAAATGCAATTGTTGCGCTTCTTAGCATTAGGAGTGGATTTAGGCGTATTTGAGAAATCCAAGAACCACCCAAATATGAAACCAATAATTAGACCTGGTATGAAGTTTTGTGGATTAAAACCTACTGACAAAAACCCTCCTCCTTGCTTTTGTTGTTGCTGCTGCAAATCATCCACACGATGATATGTAGATTAAGGAAAAACCCAAAAGCACAAATAGCCCAGAAAAATGAATAGAATTAGAATTTGCTGACCTTTTTGGAAGGATTAGATGGGTTTCGAAACAGACCCAGCATGGGGGTTTTCAGAAAATTGCTGAAAATCTTTTGAAAATTGAGACTTGAGGGAGTTTGAGCGACTACTGGTCGACTCCTGCGAGGAACAAGAAGCGAGATAAAGGGGAAAATGAAAATTTATTCTTTTCCAAGCCAAAATTAAACAATATCAGCTCTTTTGGGGGATAAATATGTTTGTTTGTTATTTGGATCCTATTCCTAATTGTAAACGTATGACTGCAAAATTTTAATTCTTAAAATTTGTTGAAATTTACGCTAGATAAAATTGTGAAAATTAGTGAACTATTGTCTTGCAAATGAAGAAAATAGGAGAAGGTACTCATATTAATTTACAAATAGATAATAATATTGACCATATCTCGACTTTCTATATATTGTTTAAACTTTTAAAAATCATTTAACATTATATAAAGGTTTATTAAAAATACAAAATAATAAATTTATTTATTCTAAAATTGATTGTGAAAATAAAAAATTTGTAGGGACTTGGCTATAGCAAAGATTATGAATTCTACACTTTTATTATAATGGTAATAAATAAAAAAAAAAAACCTATATATATAAATATAATCTAAAAATTAATATAAATTATGATTTTTTTTGAGAGAGTGAATATCTGTATAACGAAAAAAAAAATAGTGATGTCACCATCCCGGTTTGAAAGAACAAGAACTCTTGAGCCATTTGTTGATCGACATAATGGAAAAAGCGCTATAATTTTTTAATCAAGCGTTCAGGTTTGAGCCTCCTTAAAAATATAAAAGATGTTATTGGGAGATCTCTCTAAAAAATGAGCTTGACAATAAGTGATTTGAATTAATCAATATAAAATCCTGGATATCGAGTGGTGACACAGTTAAGATGCAAAAAAAAAAAAAAAGAAAACAAAAAAAGAACTCTTAACCAGAATTTGTAGGCCCAACGTGTAGCCAATTAGAACTTGGGCCTCAAAGATTTAGTTGGGCCTAATATAGATCCAGCCCAAACCTGTGAAGGCCACTACCATTTTTTATTTCAATCGATCGATATTCGAAATCATATTTTAATTAATTTAATCTCAACCGTTATCCGATCTCTTTTCGAAAGAAACTCTCTAAATATAATTCTTTTTACTTTCAAGATTTGAATACAAATTTTGGTTAAAGAACTTAACGTCTTTTCTATTAGATCAATTTCTCTATTAGTCAAACCCCCTGATCATTTCATTTTGCTCGAAAAAATAAAAAATTACATATAAAAGAGAATCATTTGATCAAATTTAAAGTCGTAAGATTACAAGTCTACTTGGTAAACTCGGCTTGTTTTTGTTTAATTTAATTTATCTATATTTTGTTTTATTTTACTTATATTATTTTTAATTGAATTAACCTTTTTTAGAAAATAAAGTTTTTAAGAAGATAAATTAAAATTTTCATCATATATTTTTTTTAATATTAAAATTCTCATGTTAAATTTAGCATTAATTTTTCTAACAGGTGCTAATCACATATCTCGATTGAAATAACTCAATAGCTCAAAAAGGAATATACTCAAATAGACCAAAAGAGCCAAAAGCAGTAACATATCTTACTAAATATTTTATTTGATTTAAAATATACAACAATCAAATTGTCCGGGATCGGTTATATGAATCTTTATACGCTATTACACTCTATTTCATATCGAATACTCATTTATATAATTGTTTTCTTTATACGATAATAATAATTGTATTTTTATTTCATTAAATGTGATCAATAATATGAATATTTTTATACTATTATATTTTATTTTATATCATATTTATATATATTTACAAAATTCATTTGATTTAAAATATATTCGATAAATTTAAAATTACTTTGTTTTAAAAAATTATTAATAAAAGCTATAATATAATTTTTTTTTCAATTGTTTCTTGCCCGTGATTGCACCTCAAAAATGAACTTTAATCAAAGAAGCAATTCCAAATAATCAAAACCAAAATCCAAAAGCACTTGCGGGTAATATTCCCAGCACAGAATTTCACGTTTCCATCATTGAGTAACTATTTTTGTTCAGTCTAATGATGCGTAACTATTTTTTTGGGAATTAACACAACACTGATGTCGCGATGGATAGAGAAAAACTTTAGATATTTTAATTAAAATTTAAATTAAAATTTTAAAAATAAATATAATTATATTTGAAGAGTTTCACTTTAAAAAGAATTTAATAATAATTTAAATTAAATTAATCATAATATCATTTTAAACGATGATTAATCAAATTAAAAAAAAAAAAAAAGACACAACACGATCAACCTTAATTACGTGAAGTATTACACAATCTCGGACTTACCACAACGTGCGCCCAAAAGACGTGCCTTGTGGTGAACAATCATCGTACACAAAATCCCCTCCAACTCTCTCACAACCATATTACTTTGCCTTGAGGCTGTCTCTCACATGCCCATCACAAAACGAATAATACTATATTGTGTCCCTGTCCAACAACACACGTACCAAGACCAGCTTGTTATTCACATTTCTCCTTTCCCTCTCCTCTCCTCTCTCTCTCTCTCTCTCTCTCAATGGATTCAGAGTCTTCCAATGCCTCCACCTCTGACCCCCACCCCCACCACCGCCCCGCTCGCTCCCACACCCGGCAGTGCCCCATCCAACCGTTTGCCAACCGCATTATGCGTGCAGTCCGCCACCGTCTCCTCCTCCTCCACCGCTCCGAGGCCAATTTCTTCGTCCTCGGTGCCACCGGCAACGTCTACACCGTAACTCTAGCCACCACGCCGACATGCTCGTGCCCAGATAGAATCACCCCATGCAAGCACATTCTCTTCATATTTATTCGAGTTCTAGGAGTCTCCTTGGATGACGCGTGTATGAGACGAGGGAGTCTACGTCCTCGTCAGCTCAATCGTCTTCTAAGCACACCATCTTCACCGGAATACTTAGCGGGGCCAACCCTGAGAGAAAGGTTTCTCCAACTTTTCCACGCGACAAGGGGTGATGTTTCAAGACCACAGATCGAGGTTGAGGAAGGGACGATCTGTCCTGTTTGCTTAGAAGGAATGGGGAAATTAGGAGGGAAAATCGTTGCATGCAGAACTTGCCGGAATCCGATACATGAGGAATGCATGTTGAGATGGAAGAGAAGCATGGGGCGGAGATCGGCGAGCTGCGTGATTTGCCGTGCGAGGTGGCGGGACGTGGCGGATCAGGAAAAATATCTAAATTTGGCTGCGTTTGTTAAAGAGGCTGATGTTGATGGAGGTGAACGCAGTGGAACTCGTTGCGGCGGTAATTAGATCATCATGATTCGTTCATTTCATGCAAGCCTAGCACTAAGATGATTTAATTTGTACATACACTTGTATAGTTGGTAGCTTTGATTTTTCTAGGACTAACATTTTTTTTTCTTTTTTTGGTTTTAGGCAATAATTTAGTTGCTAATCAATTCTTTTCCATTGAAAACATGCCCATGTGTTGGAAAAGTAGCTAAGCAAAGGTATTGATTTTGGGTTATGAGAAAGTGCTTTTGCAATTTACGACACAGGAGAATTGGTGAAAGGTACCCCTTGGAAATAGGAGCTAAATCGGCAGAATAGAAGGCTAATCATAAGAATTTCTTACTGTCCTATAACATCATTCACTACAAAAAAAAATCATAATTTTGCAACAAAATTTACGACAAATTCGTAAGAAAAATTTGTCCCAAAACAAATTTACGACGAATTTTACGACAAATTTTTTTTCGTCCCTAATAAGTCGTCGTAAATTTTTGGGACGAAAAACTAATTTTTTTTCGCAAAAATTTCCACGAATTAGGTTTTGTCACAAATTTGCGACAAAAATAGGATTCGTCGCAGATCTGCGACGAAAATCTGATTCGTCGCAAATTTGCGACGAAAATAGGATTCGTCGCAGATCTACGACGAACATGATTTTCGTCGCAGATCTGCGATGAATTTAATTTTCGTCGCAAATCTACGACGAAGTTAATTTTCGTCGCAAATCTGCGACGAATCCTATTTTCGTTGCAAAATTCGTAGCTAACGGCAAATATGTATTTTTGCGACAATTAAAAATTTTATTGATATATTTGGATCATTTTTTCCTATATAACCTGTTTTTATACCTGCTCATCTAACCTAATCAATAACTAATCATTCAAATCGTTTTTAATATCAAATTTCATGCATCTATACTCATAAATATAGCTAACTATTCAATAAAATCAATAAATTAAAAATTCAACAAGAAATCATAATAATAATATCAAAGATAAAATCAACATCAAGTCTAAATGTTAAAATATACATAACTAAGAAAATAAATATAACGAGTATCAAAATGTAAGTTAAATAACAGTACACAATCTCAAGTATGACCTCCACCACCATCATCCTCATCATCATCATCACCGAAAAAATCATCACCTTCATCACCATCTCGAGCATCATCAGGAGGAGAAATAGAAGGGGGAATCTGACTTGGAGCGTAGGCTAGCTGAAGATGCTGCATGATTAACATTTGCTGCATGCGGAACTCGTTCATTTCTTGCGTGTGCTTTGCTTGAAGTTCATTGAAATCCTGATCTCTTTGCCGCAATAAGTCCTTCAAATGGCTCACCTCTTGAGTTAACTGATTTATTTCTACCGATTTGGTGGAGTGGAAGAAGACGAACCAGGGAATTGGTAAGTTCTGCTCAAAGAACCTAATCCAACTACTCTACCCCCTTTTGCTCCACCAGTCAACTCGAGCCATGTATTTATGTTATCAACAGATGGCTCAGATCCACCAGCATCATCACTAGCACTCGAGCTTCTGCGTGACATCTCATCATATCTCTCTTGTATTGTTATGAAAAAAATTAAAATAAATTTCCAATAACAATATAATATAAGCACATATAATCTTGATTAGATATATATATATATATATATATATATATATATGGAAAATAAAAAAATTAGTAACATAAATCATGAGACTATATAGAATATCAATTATGAACATTCATATTAATATTGAATAAGTTAAAAGTTATGGGAAAAAAAATCTCTATCAAGTAATTCATTAGAAATCAAAAAATCAACTTAACAATAAAAATAAACTTGGGAAAGACTAATCTAATAAATTTATCTTCCTACATTATTATGATATATTCAAGATAATATGATCAAATCAACATTAAAAATGTTCATTAAATAATTGAAAATTTTGAAATTACAAACCTTAATTGCTTTAGCTCTCTCCCCGCTCCAAGTCTTGTCCTTTTTCTGAAATGTGCACGTGAAAGTTTGTATGAATGAAAGCTCGGTCCCCGTTTCTTTGGCCTAAAATAAAAAAAACACTGTTAGAAATAATGAAATAGTTTAAATTAGATTACAAAATTAGTGTTTGTATAAAATTACCAATCTATTTCTATGTTCACCGATATTGATCGAGCCTCCCGCATACGTCGCAGACGATTCCCCTGAATTATAAGCTCGGTTCTTTTTGTTCTGCTCACTCCTTCTTTTGCTCTCCTCCGATTCCCAAAAATTGACAATCATGCCCCAATTTTGCTCGGTAATGCAATTTGGCTTTTTTCCGTGTCTCTTCGCATGATTTAAAACGTGTCGAATGTGATCACCACATTTTTTCTTGAAAATTCTTTTTACTTCCAACTCTTCAGTCTCGTCCCACGTGAATACTCGCTGCAATGAAAAAAAACCAATTGATTATAAAACTATTAACTTAATTTTATATATAAACTGATTAGGATAATTTACCTTGAACTCACTCCACCATAACTCTTTTATTTCTTCCGGAGTGCTTGTGTAAGTCATCGGAGCCCCTCCCCAATGGTTATTCACGATTCTATTAAGCTCGTGAATAACATGTACAAAATTTGTAAATCTATCATAATTTTTTAAACAAACAATGTTAAATAAACAAGATAGTTGAAAGAATAATTTGTTTTATAAATAAAAGAAATAATACATCTGAAATTTTAAAATTTTGTACTTACGAATCTCCGTAAGGGGCTATCAACTCTCGATTGTCTTCCCGTTCTGCATACGAGTGTTCCACCGAAGGGACTGGAGAAGGTACATTACTAGCCATTTGTTGTGAATGCGAAGGACCTGCAACAGAAGGGGGAGGTGAAGGTATATTACCGGCGAGGGAATGAGATTGCTAAGGTACTGAAGCGGACTGCGATGGTGAAGAGTGTGATCTTCAATCAGAATTTCGTCTATGGCCACCACGTCAAAACTGTCGACCATAATATATTATTAACAAAAATAAAAAATAAAAATTGCATGTTCATCAGATGTATAATAAAAAACATGAATAAACTTACCATATTTAATTTGACAAATTAAATGCGACGAAAAAAACACCAATATGTCAACAAATCTTCTGTAATGACCTATACAAAAAAAGATAATGCATTAACAAATCAAATATATAAATTTAAGAATGAGACAGTAAATAGTTAACAAATTGAGTAACGAAATTTACAAATTAAAAGTAAACTAACTTACGCACTAAAAAAAAGATTATCATATATCAAGATAAATATCCGATTTTTATTATATTAAGAGAACAAAACTTACCCGTCATCAAAAATCAAAATCTTCATTGTCATTCTCATCCTCATCCTCATCATGTGTCTCAAAATTAGACTCTTCAACATCATTATCATCAACATCCTCATCCTCATCATCCCAATCCTCATCAACCTCATCATATGTCTCAAAATTAGATTCTTCATCGTCTTCTTCATGAATTTCACTTGCATCCACATCTATCACTACTCCGCTGGGATCTCGTAACGTTGGAATATTATATTCCTCGGTCTGAAATGTATTGACAACTTCCTCTTGTTGATATGCTATGTCTTCCCAAAGCTCCTCAATTTTTTTCCATGCTTTCGTTTTACAAACAGCCCACCAATCAATTTTGTCACGTTTCAAACTAGGATATGAAGCATAAAATACTTAAATCGCTTGTTGTGCCAACACAAATGGTTCATATCTCTTATACAATTTCTTATGATTTATTTCAACCAAATTAAACTGTGGATGCACTTTTATCCCTTTTTACGGGGGTCAAACCAACGACACATAAATAAAACAATCCGTAATTCTGGACCAGGGTACTCTACCTCTACGATTTCATCCAACAAACCATAAAAATCATTTTGACCTCCACCATCATTGGATGACTGAACACAAACCCCACTATTCATTGTCGTTTTTCCCATTCCATATTCTTCAGTATGAAAATTATACCCGTTTATGAAATATCTTTGCCAAGTTCGTACCATTGATTTTGGACCCCATGACAGATGGATTAACAATTCTTGATCAACTTGAGATTGATTATCATGGACCTAAAGTCAAATAAATATGTTAATATGTTTTAAAGTAAATATTTAAATAATTTATAGTGTACTTATATATTTTTTGAACCATGGTGCAAATTCTTCATCGCAGAAACGATCAAACTCATGTGTCGAAAGTTCAGAATATACGTTTTGAAAAATCCTACCATCAAAGAAAATCAATTTTAACAGAAACAATTTACGACATAAGAAATACATAAAATAGGAAATATATACTAACTCGAAATATGACGTCACTACAGACGGATAAAATATATGTGTGGGCTGCCCGCCATTCTTGACCAGTTAAGTATCTACGCTTACATGGTCCACTTGGTCGACCAAGGTAGTTAAAAATTGAGAATGACTTCAAATTGGGATCAACAGGACCCTCATCATTTCTTCCCGCTCTCCGCCTCTTGCACTGAACGTGAGGCTCAAAATAATATGAAGCAAACGTTGTTACTTCCTCCACAATGTATGCATTGACAATAGAGGCTTCAACACGTGCCTTATTTTTTACTTTCTTCTTCAAATGATATAGGAATCTAATTGTAATAAAACAAAATGTATTAGAAAATTATATGTAATGAAATTAGTAATTTTATATGCATTAATAACGAAATATAAAAGATGAAAAACTCACATTTCAAATGGATACATCCATCGAAATTGGACAGGACCTCCAACTTTCGCTTCATATGGCAAGTGAACCAAAAGATGTTCCATGGAATCAAAAAATGACGGTGGAAATATCCTTTCTAAATTACACAAAATGATTGGAATCTCTCTCTCTAACTTCTCCATCTGTGAATGTCTCAACACTGTCGAGCAAATATCATGAAAGAAAATGCTTAACTCCATAATGGCACCCCAAACATAATTTGGTAATAGTTCCTTAAAAACAATAGGAATTAGTCTTTCCATAAATATATGACAATCATGACTTTTTAAACCAATCAACTTACATTCCTTCAAATCGACACATCTTCCAAGATTTGAGACATAACTATCAGGAAACCTCAATGATTTCAACCATTCACAAACAATCCGTCTCTGATCCTTACTCAATGTATAAACTGCCTTCGGTTTTGGTCCCCTACTATTTTATTTTGTATCATATTTATATATATTTACAAGATTCATTTGATTTAAAATATATTCGATAAATTTAAAATTACTTAGTTTAAAAAAATTATTAATAAAAGCTATAATATAAATTTTTTTTCAATTGTTTCTTGCACGTGATTGCACCTCAAAAAGGAGCTTTAATCAAAGAAGCAATTCCAAATAATCAAAATCAAAATCCAAAAGCACTTGCGGGTAATATTCCCAGCACAGAATTTCACGTTTCCATCATTGAGTAACCATTTTTGTTTAGTCTAATGATGCGTAACACGGCCATTAACCATGCAAAGAAGAATCACTAATCTGCTGCGAATTAACACAACACTGATGTCGATGGATAGAGAAAAACTTTATATCTTTTAATTAAAATTTTAATTTTAATTTTAAAAATAAAAATAATTATATTAGAAGAGTTTCTCTTTAAAAAGAATTTAATAATAATTTAAATTAAATTAATCATAATATCATTTTAAACGATGATTAATCAAATTAATCATAAAAAAGAAGACACAACACGATCAACCTTAATTACGTGAAGTATTACACAATCTCGGACTCACCACAACGTGCGCCCAAAAGACGTGCCTTGTGGTGAACAATCATCGTACACAAAAATCCCCTCCAACTCTCTCACAACCATATTACTTTGCCTTGAGGCTGTCTCTCACATGCCCATCACAAAACGAATAATACTATATTGTGTCCCTGTCCAACAACACACGTACCAAGACCAGCTTGTTATTCACATTTCTCCTTTCCTCTCTCTCTCTCTCTCTCTCTCACAATGGATTCAGAGTCTTCCAATGCCTCCACCTCTGACCCCCACCCCCACCACCGCCCCGCTCGCTCCCACACCCGGCACTGCCCCATCCAACCGTTTGCCAACCGCATTATGCGTGCAGTCCGCCACCGTCTCCTCCTCCTCCACCGCTCCGAGGCCAATTTCTTCGTCCTAGGTGCCACCGGCAACGTCTACACCGTAACTCTAGCCACCACGCCTACATGCTCGTGCCCAGATAGAATCACCCCATGCAAGCACATTCTCTTCATATTTATTCGAGTTCTAGAAGTCTCCTTGGATGACGCGTGTATGAGACGAGGGAGTCTACGTCCTCGTCAGCTCAATCGTCTTCTAAGCACACCATCTTCACCGGAATACTTAGCGGGGCCAACCCTGAGAGAAAGATTTCACCAACTTTTCCACGCGACAAGGGGTGATGTTTCAAGACCACAGATCGAGGTTGAGGAAGGGACGATCTGTCCTGTTTGCTTAGAAGGAATGGGGAAATTTGGAGGGAAAATCGTTGCATGCAGAACTTGCCGGAATCCGATACATGAGGAATGCATGTTGAGATGGAAGAGAAGCATGGGGCGGAGATCGGCGAGCTGCGTGATTTGCCGTGCGAGGTGGCGGGACGTGGCGGATCAGGAAAAATATCTAAATTTGGCTGCGTTTGTTGGAGAGGCTGATGTTGATGGAGGTGAACGCAGTGGAACTCGTTGCGGCGGTAATTAGATCATCATGATTCGTTCATTTCATGCAAGCCTAGCACTAAGATGATTTAATTTGTACATACACTTGTATAGTTGGTAGCTTTGATTTTTCTAGGACTAGCATTTTTTTTTTCTTTTTTTGGTTTTAGGCAATAATTTAGTTGCTAATCAATTCTTTTCCATTGAAAACATGCCCATGTGTTGGAAAAGTAGCTAAGCAAAGGTATTGATTTTGGGTTATGAGAAAGTGCTTTTGCAATTTACGACACAGGAGAATTGGCGAAAGGACACAGGAGAATTGGTGAAAGGTACCCCTTGGATATAGGAGCTAAATCGGCAGAATAGAAGGCTAATCATATGAATTTCTTACTGTCCTATAATATCATTCTCACATATATTGATACACAAACTATAGATTTTGAATAACCATTAAAATAAATTTTGATCAATAAAAATTTTATATGAATAGTTAAGATTTATTCTGTCTACACTCTCATAAATATTAAAATGCCAGAAGATTATAGAATAAACCTCTTATTATATATTTCAAATTGCTAAACTTGATAGTGTTCCATGCCCAAGCCGAGGAGGCACAAGCAACTCCAATTTATTTTGTTGCATGATTCGGTGAGCTTCTTATTTTTGTTGAGAGAGTATCTTCATTAAGCCAACTTTTCAACCCGGATCCTTGGACCCAAGCACGAGATAATCGCGGTGTTGTCTCAAATTACATGCAACCCCAAGCATATGCTCCGAGATACCACAAGGCTGATCCAATATCATTATATTTTCAATTTTCAACCACTTTTCTAAAATCATAAATTGTACTCATAAAGATCTCTATTAAATGATATAGATAGAATCCCAATAACTTTAAGATAAGGTGGCAAGTCAAAATAAGAAAGTGTATATATATACATATACAATGAAGTTTTTACACGAAATCTATAAGATGACAAAATTTCAGCTTTCGTTAATGTTCATGGATCCATCTACAATCTAAATATACCAAAACGGGATTAATTCACATAAAATATGATGTGAGACAAGTTTTCAATAATTAGTGAGTTATGTGAGATTGGCTCAAGAAAAGAACAAGAGATCCATTAGTTTCTAATTTTATAAATTTTAATTTTTGGATTTTCTTAATTTCCCTAATTTCTTAATTTTTCTAGTTTTTAATTTCTTAATTTTACTAGTTTTTTTATTTATTTTTTTAGTTTTTTATAGTTTTTTATTGTATGGGGTTTGTATTCTTTATAAATATTTATAGTATTTCATTATTTTGACATATTTCAGTAATAATATTTCTTTTAGAGTAATATTTCTTTTTGAGAGTTTTAGGATTTTCTTTTTTACAAATCCTATTGCCTTCCTTCTATTCCTTTCGTGTTAAAGTATATGGTCCCAACGGAGATAGATGTCACAAGACTCAAAAGAGAGTTTCTAACTACAACCCTAAAAAAAATATAAGAGGAAAAGAAAAGAGTGAGTATAATTTGTACTCAAGGAGTGGAAAAATCTATGTATTGGGAGTGTGATTGTGTTTTAAAATCATTAATAAACCAAATTTATTTTTCTATTTCAAGAACATTCACAATTGTCAAAATCAATGCATTCATAAAAAAGCCTTCCTCTTGATATTAAAATAGGTTACAATCAACTTTAAAACGATGGGACTGCCGAAACTACTGCTCAATTCAAGACCTTGGTCAAGGCTAAGGATTAAATCCACCAAACCTTTTTTTTTTTTTTTTTTTGTCATTTATCCAAAAAATCTCCCAATCTTAGCATTGACTTGGACCATAATAGCTAGTCCAACATAGGGGTTGGGTAGGTGAACACCCATATCAACCTACCACAATTCAATTCCATCGTGCTCCACTCATACCGCTCTCCCCTAACCAGTCCATGAGTAAACAATAAGACACAGCATCTACACGTACGATTGTTCACCATAAAAAGAATATTATTTTCATTCACAAACCAATTTAAAGTTATTTCACAACTCATTTTCATTTTTATCTCAAATGAACATTAAATCAACTATGAAATAAAATCAATTTCTAAGTCATTAGCATACCAAGTTCACCTTTTACATTATCATACTTTCAAAGAGAACATATCACACTTAAAACTCAATTATAAAAATATTTTTCAAAATAAAGGTGTAAAACATATAAAACTATTTTTCATTAACAAATACATAAATACTCTACTCACTGTGTGGGGAGGGTTTCTATTCTCACTAAGCCAAATCCATGACTTTATTCTTTGTTGAAGGGCCATTGCCTAAATTTTATATGTATCATGATATAAGAGTAAGGTTAGACACCAATTTAATACAAACATGAAACTAAATGTGTGAAATGTAAATGTGACTCTATCCCTATATAGACATGTTTTCCGTTATCGATATTAACCCATGGCATTCCTATTTAGCTTAACCTAAATTAGCTCTTCCCCTTAATACTTATTTTCATTCCAAATCATCAAATCTAACTAATCCAACAAGTTTCCAGTACAAATGTATATTAAAAAAAAGGCCATATCTTGAATCATAATTCTCGAATTGGGAACCATAATTCTCGAATTGGGTAATTCCAACTATCATTTAAAGATAACACATAAAAATATAACTTTTATATTTATGATCAAACCCCATTCTGATCATACAAAGATATTCAGGTCCATAAATGTGATAATCCCGACCTCATGACATAATATGCATAGTCACAGAAATATCGCTATAATTTTCATTACTCATATCAGATTTAAATGATTTAAATTCTAATTTAAAGCTAAGACATAGAGTTGTTCAGAGTTTAGCATAATTTTTGCTAGAATACTGCTCAAACTTGAAGTAAAGTACACAGCTAAAATAGAGTAGAAACATGATAGTTTCCCTACAGAATGTGTCTCTTTAAAAAATTATTAAAAATTCAATTTTTAATGAAATGTTTTTTACAATTTATCATTTTAAAACTTTACAAGTCTAGTTTCAAAAAAAAAAAAAAAAATCTATTCGGTTTACATTTGTGAAAAAGGAGTTATGACATAAATACTATAGTGAAGTCAAGTTATCCAGATTTATAAAATCAAGATTTTTTCAATTTGTTCTATAGGTATTCTATATCTCTGTGTTTGTTAAAGGCCATGTATAAGTTTTATATGGTTGGAAATGATTTATTTCAAGGTTGAGTAATGATTTTAATGGTGTTTGGGGTGCTTTTGTGTGGGAAAAACATAAGACTCGGATTATGGTTCTTTTGAGAAGGGAAAATGCTCTCTCTCTCCCTCTCCTAGACACACAAACACCCAGGAATTTTCAAGAATCTTTCTCTTTCCATTGGTCACACAAACCCAAACACACTTAGTCAACTTTTCTTTCTTTTATTTGAGCCACACAAATCACATCACCGTCGCTTCTTACATTAAATGCAACCATCGCAATTTAAAACTTTATCCTGACTTTTCTATCTTATGTTTCAAAAGAGAGAAAAAAAAAAAAAAAAACAAAAATATTGGTTAGCATTTATAATTTGTTAACCCAAGAATTGTACTAAAAAATTGCACTCCAATATTAATTCAAATCCAAACCCAATCTCATAATCTTAATGCATCCAAATTTATACTATATATTATATATATAATGTCATGCACCTTAATTTCTCTTTAAACATAACATATACAAATTTGTGCTACAATTAAATTAAGATTTCAAAATTTTTTAATTGTTTCAAGGTTTATGATCTAAATTTTTTAATATCAAAATTCACCCTATAAGAGATATAAGACATTAATACAATTAGATATCGGGTTCGGTATTACACCACTAATTTTCCATACCCCATATTTGAACTCAATTCTTGGCTCTCCTTATTGTGCCTTACCGTTGTAGTCTTCAATGGTCTATTGAAAGATAAACCAGATAGGACTCCTCTAAATTGCATATTTTAATATATTATCACTTAGAATAAATTTGCCTTAGCATGCTATATGAAATATTGAATGCATGTCACTTTTAGCATTAAGATATAGTGACTTTAATGAAAAATATCATAGGCATATGTATTTGTACATATTTCATGAGGTGTGAAACGGAGCAGGCTTATCTAGCGGCCCATCTTTTCTTATTTTGCAGTTCAAGTTGCTTAATTGGGAGGAGCGCCCTCTGCTGAATGTCTCTCAGACAAATTTATTATTGAACGAACTCCAAGAGTTATCCATGGCTAAGCTCCGCCGAGATTTTGTTGAAACAGACTTGCCACCTCAAGCTTTAAGCTCTATCAGGCTAGCTCTTGCCACGAACCTAGGACGTGCTGTACTCGAGGAATAATGCTGCAAGACATCTCCCCTTTGCAAGTTGGTTCCCCTTTTCTGCTTCCTTATTTTCCATATCTCCCATTTGTCCAGCCCATGGCATTACCATAGTTTGCTTTCATCACTTCACCAAGTTCATGCGAAAAGTTGGATGATGTGCAATCCACGAGGGATGATAATGTGTCCTAGGATGAGATGTGGTTTTTCCCTTATCTTTTTCTATGCTCATATAATTGATGCCAATTATGGCAGAGACAGTACCTGACAATGAGATACAACCAAGTCCAGTTAGAACCAACTTTGGACACCCTTGTCAACTTCAGCTAGCCAAGTCCTAATTTGGAAAAGGCAATTGTGTATAAAAGAGTTCAAGAGAATGTGTCCTTTGCTGCACTGATTCAGGGGAAAGAATGTGAGTCCACATGGGAAACTGGTTTAATGCATGTGATGTTGGCTGATAATTTCTGTCATGATGTAAGGATATCTTTGCTTTCGGGGTGCTTGTATTTATGTCCAAATGCCTTGGGGCAAATTTTAGAGTAAAAGGTGTAATGTCGATTTATTATATCATTAGGAAAATCGATGGTTCAAAAGGTTTCAATTTCAAGGTCTCCTATGCCTTTCTTTTCGGCTCACCAGCAGCTGTAAAGAGGGTGTGGAGCGCAAGAAGAGGAGAATTGCTTGGTAGGTGCCAAGGGGGCCCACGGGTTTTGTTTTGGCCTAAGATTGCCCCCTTTTATTGTGTATTTATTTTTTTTATTATTTTTATCAATAAATTTTTAAAATTATATTCTAATTAATCCGATTCAAATATTATTAAATTTAATTTAATAAAAAAAATTTAATATAATTTTTTTTATTTTTAAATTTTAAAAGATACTAATGCCCATTCATACATGTTAATTATGTTATATTTGTCATTTTTATTAACCTTTTTAAGGTTTTCTCGAAGGAACAGCGAGACAACTACAAGCAATTATACATACCGCACTGACCATGGAAATGTAATCCGCATAATCCCGGAAAGGGGAAGGAGAAGAATCTCCGGTCCTGACTGACCACGGAAAGCACAAGTATTTATACTTTTGCAGAATATTGCTTCTGCTTTGGAGCACATTTCTGGAAAGGTTTCTACTATTTAAAATGGGCCAAGTGAAGATGTTGCTTTGGTTGACGTCTGTGCAAGTTCAGTAAAAGTTTTAGACCACACCAAGGCAGCATCAGCCTAATAAAATAGAATAAAGTTTCAAATTCAAAATTTGAAAATAAAAAAAATTATATTTAAAAAACCATTCCCTAAATAAGATCTCACAGACGCTCAAATTGAATTAATAAAAATATGGATACAGATACCGATAGTCTGATAAAAAGAAGCTTTTAAACTGCCATAAGCCTATAATTTACATATTAGACATATTGCATCATAGAGCAGTAGTCAGGTATTGTGGCTATGGAGCTTTCGGCATTTCTTTTTTATTGGAAAACACTGTCAAGCATCTGATCAATAAAATTCTGCATTTTGAAGCAGCCTATTAGACACCACTTCATCAAGGTTTCTACTCAAGATTATTTTATTTTATTTTATTCTATTCTATTTTTTCAGAATCACATCAGCCATGAGATGTCAATTGGGGTATGTAATAATATTTCAATAATCAACAAAATACTTTGTATCACACAATAATCAAAAGGGCAGTATACAGTATAGACAAGGCGTAGCCAACATATTCAAGTGCCTGGCGTTTATGCCCTTTCTCATATGGGAAGAAGCTCCCATCATGTCCAAGCATATTACCAGAAGGTGATTTATGTTGCAATAGAATATAAAAGGATATATAGAAAGCTTCCAAACCCTATACGGTTGAATAAATGCCGATGGCAATGAACATAGTAGACAAAAAACAGTGAAAGAAAGAATAGAATCAACTAAACCCTAATACGCTTTGGTAATGGAACCATTTTTTTCTTGCTCACCTTCTCCCCACATCTTGGGGCCCCGCATGTTTGAGGTTGCTCTGTGCAGATCATCCTCTGTGCCTATCGCAAATATTCATCAACAGCTGCCTGACATGAGCCAAAACAATGCACAATGTAAAATATACAAAAATAATGCTGGTTTCCCAAGGTTTCACATCCTTGTCCATATCCTTCTCAAGATGCAGGCCATACCAGAAGAATTTCTCAGAGTTTTTTAGGTAAGTTGTATGTCTTCTTCAGAAACCTTGTAGCTCTTTCATCGTTCCGGTAACATAATATGCGAAGCAGCGTGTTTGGTTCAGTGGGGTTCCACTGCCCGGAAGTTGCAGGTAACGGAAGTCTAGATCTGGCCGACGAGCCATAAGCTTCAATTGTCACCTGCCTAAATCGCTCAATGAGGCTATCTGTGTCGGCTCGGAAAAGAGGAATCACAGCCCTGACTGTGGTTGAATACTTGTCGATTAGTTCAACAGGCAGTCCATCACCATTGGCCCAAAACAAGTCCTTCAGATTTTTGAAGTCATCCTCTATGATATGAGAGTCCTGCTGAGTAAATGCACGAGAGGGCCCTCCAGCGAGCAAAACCAGTAAGAATCCATCAAAAGAAGCTCTCATTATGTCGCTTATAATCCGTGTTCTGACTCTATCATTAATGGTCTCCGAGATAAGAAGCAAGCTTTGCTCAAGCTCTTGAAGAAAAGGCTCAATCCTAGATGATGAGGGATCCCCAACATACAGGCCATCCCATAGAACATGACTTAGATCGTGGAAGACTATCTTATATGCTAGCGCTTCACTGACTAGTTGAATAGATTCCACACAAGCATCTGGTGTGAGGTCAAATTTCTTCTCCAGTCCATTGGAAAAGTCATCTGCATGAGCAGATTCACAATTCCTCAAATGGGTGATCACCCTTTTCTCCAAAACCTCCAACTCTGATCGTAAACGCTGTAAAGTGTTTATTCTAACACATAGCTGTGGTACCCCAAATGCGTTGTCCCCGTTCATAGTTGCACCTGGAGGATTCTTCCTTTGTCCATTATGTGACTTTTCTTTCTTTTTCCGCACTCCTTGGAGCTTTGATCCAGTTGTACATCTTGTCAGAGCCGGCATTGTTGGGACAAATGTGTTCCTTGTTCCTATAAAAAATGTAAAACAATCATTGGCAATAGAACAGCATAGTCCAGACGGAAATCTTATATATGTAGCACTAGCATTTACCACAGCCAGATTTTGCCTTGGTTGCATAGTACTGAAGGCATCTATCAAGGCCAGCAATCAGGTCGGGAAGAATAGCTGGATGCATTGGTATTGGCAGCTGAAAGAAGGAATCTAAAATTTCATCTATAATTCTCAGGATTTCAACCGCAGAGGGCGCAAATCCATCTTTATTTGCCCGTGGGTTCCAAACCTATAAAAAGACAAGTTAAAAATGAAGTAAAATTATGAGATTCGAGCTAAACCAAGTGACTCAAAAGGTTCAAAATAATCTTTTTCCATAAAGCCTTTTCATGTTATCTTCTCTCATTGAAGGACCTAACGTGAACCTATTGTCCCACATTATCTCTCACTTTTCTTTCACTCATGATTCAGTTAACTGGTCAGAGGCATTGGAAAGCTTAATGATTAATACTTGCTAATTAAATCAACCTTAATAAACTAAAGATTTCTGCTCACTATCTGAATCACAATATCCTGTAAAGACCTGCTTATCAGTGGGAAACCTTTGCTAACATCTAAACAATAGTAGCGATAAAGTAGTAGACAACTTCTAAATTGCCCAATTATTATAAAAAAGAAATTCTTTGATGTGTGAACACTCATTAATGGGCCTGCCCCTGGGGGTGGAGGCAGCATATAGGTAACAATACAAGACAAAAGTGAACCATATATTATTGTCTCATAAGAGACAGGAAAAGGTGTTTGAAGGGGAAGTCTCCCCTCAACACATAAAAATAGTGAGTGTAACAGTTTCAATAGATCTTTTCTTTGCTATGCCAGAGAGAGAGAGAGAGAGAGAGAGAGAGAGAATCCCTCTTAGCTAATAACTTATCATTGAACTGCTGTCACAGCCAAAAGTAAACACATGCATGCGCAGCATCGACACACATTACATGGACCTGAAAAAAAAAAATAATAAAAAAAAACCTAGTTTAGGTGCTGTCTGCAAATTGCTTATTCTCACTCTGGTCAAAACTTCCTCAAAGGTCAGTTATGGATGCCATCTGCCTTGCTTGATCTCCAACTCCCATCTCTACCCAAAACATCATATAATGTCTCAAAAAGTTAAAAGAAATCCTCTGATTCCCAATCATGGAAATTTTTACAAAATGAATATAAAGGGCGTACCTAGTGCCCTGGGGAAGGGAATACCTAGGCAGCCTTCCCCTTGCTTTTTTTTTTTTACAAGGAGGCTGATTCGAACCCCGGACCTCCAGGACACAATAGAGAGACTCCACCATTACGCTAAGTCCGCCCTTCTTTTAAAAGTAAAGAGGTTTTCTGAATATCTACAAGAAAATGCAGTGTGGTGCCAGGAAACCTGGATCAGAAAACCTCTTTACTTTTATACCTTTCCATGCCTCCACTATACAAGTCTCTTCCCAGCATCAGAAACCAATCACTGTGGACCAGCCAAGACCTTGAACCAAATATTTTCAACTTCCTCCCCCAACCAAAAATAGAAAGAACATTAGACGACAAATGATAACTGACCCATTAATATTTATTTATGGAGCTTCTCTACATAGGTCATGAATCAAAGACAATAATACCTATAAGAGTAATTGTGAACTCATGCAAAATCAACATCCTAATTCCTATCCTGCCTACACTAAGACTGCTTTACTACAATCAAGGTGTCCAGGACTATCCCGGTTCTCAATGGATTGGACAAGTGAACAAGCATAATTGACCAAATTTCTGAGGGTTCTACCGGCTGGCTTGCTTTTAAATCTTGAATCTAAGCTCAAACGATGCATGAATACACAAAATGAATAAATAAATATTGGGTCATCTTTATTTTTTACTGTTTTCCCATGTTTTCAAAGAAAGGGGCAAGATCAGAGGTCTATACCAATCAAGAAAAACCTTGAACGTGGACCAGCCCCCACCCACCCCAAAAACCACAAAAAGAAAAAATGCACTGCAAATTCTAGTAGACACAATGATAGGCATACAACAAGACAAGCACACACCCATTGCCAAAAAAAATAGATCAAGATGTCACGTTCCTTTGTCCCAACGTGAGTGTCTCCTTCAAAGGTTAATATCATATGTTGTTGAATCCATTTTAATCCTTGAAAGTTTTATTTAAAGCAATAGTACAAACAAAATTACATTGTTCCCTTTTCAAGAAGTAGCATTATATGAAGTCAAATTAAAAAGTGCATATTGCAAAAGGAACTGATATTTGTAGCATAGATATTTTATTGATCTCTATAACATTATTCTTTCCAAATCAAAAGAGAAAAAAATATTATAGTCCACCAAGGAAAATTAAGCCAAACCAAGTAGAGAATCACGTCAAGTAAGCAAATGAAATCATGGATATAAAAGAAATGAATTTCCACTCTTTAATGTTCTTTTTCCTGTTCATTCTATCACATGTAATATGAACTGCAAAAACATTCTGATATTTAGCGTGTACCTCTTGTTGCAGATTTCTATCAACCCATTCCTTCAATCTATCTACTCTAGTCTTAATCCATGCTTTGACAAGATTTACAATGGCACCTTCAGCCTCATAAGGAGGCATTTCGCGAATTATAGCCTTTCCACCATCATCACTATCCACTGAATCTTCCACAGCAACTAGCACAAGATCTTTCTCCAACTTATCTGCAGCTCTCAACACTTGCACAGCATCGGGTGTCAATTCTGTAATCCCAGAAACAAATTGTTTTAGCTCGTTCCCATAGCAAGCATGAAGAGTTGCAACAGCCACTCCTGCTGCAAAAGGATGCCATCCCTTCAGTATTGGACTGAAAAGCTCCCTCTCTTTGGCTGCAAGATCACCAACATCCTTTGCCAGGATGGCAAGGACAGGAGTAGGATTTAGCTGGTTTCTGGATGCCCTCCTGCTAGAGTCTGCCTTTTCCATCATCTGTATAATGATGGATCGGAATTATTCCAGGTTACTGACGAAATAGGAAAACTGGCTTCCTCAGTAGTAATTTATGAGTCATGTGAATTGTTGTTAATGACACAGTACAATTCAGCTGATGTTACACTCTTTCCTTTTATATATATTTTTTGAATAAAATAATATTAGCTTTTCCTTGCTAAAGATACATTACACTTCAGCTGATGTTACACTTGGATAAAGAAATATTACTCTTTCCTTTTACAGTCTTATGCATATAAATAGTACCACAGTTTCTGCTGACACATCCACATGCATAAATACTTTACACTGGATACTGGAGATCAGCCTAACAAGACCAAACAAAAGAGACTCTTCAAGATTATAACATAGAAACTTGCACAAACCACCAAGATAAACTATTTTGGCTGTAGGATGCAATATACGGATGGGCCAAGATCAAAGCCAATCTATAATAAAATAATAGACATATTGCACATTACATCCTGTAGCACTGACATAGTACTATATTTCTCAAGGGCTTTTATGTAAATTTATTTTTAAAAAAAATTTACATAAAAGCAAAGGGAAGGCTGCCTAGGGATTCCCTTCTCCAGAGCCCACAATGTAGGAGATTCGGCAATGGGTACGCTCTTTTTTTTATGTAAATTTATTCATAACTTTCCCAGATGTCTTTTACAAAAATGGAAGAGCTACACTTTATGTTTTGCATTTTGTTTTAGCATGTATTTCCCTATTTCCTTAAGTCATATTTCTAAAGGTATGTTTACAAACATTAAAGGTTGCGTCCATTGAGTGCTTTAGCATCTGTTCTTGTAGGTTCTCTGGATCTCTTGCTCACTATTTCCTTCACTTAAACCATATGCCTAATCTAAACAGATGCACATCAACTATGCCTAGAATTGGAAGGCAATGAAACAGACAGTAAGACTTGCCTGAGCAAAGGCAGTTCGTAAGGATGACCTGATATAAGTGTCAATCCTGTTGCGAGCAACGTCAACTTCACCTTTTCTCTTCCTACGGTACTCATTGGATAAGTCTTCGACTAGAATCTTTGCAGCTGACACACCCAATGAAACAATGCTCTGCATGGACTCAAGATTTCCACCATCAAAAGTGTCATGATAGGCAAGTAATCGTTTCTCAGACCAGCCCAATATTGCACTCAATGTAGAACTTAATATCTTCGAGTACATTGGATCCTTCGTAGCTTTGGCATCTTTTGCTACTTCTGCTAGCTGACCATTGGCAGCATCCAACAGATCACTTTCGACTTGGCCCGTTGCAACAAAACAATTAAATAAAACCCATGTAAAGCACAGGTTATGTAGCATCTGGTTAATTCCAAGAATTCCCCATGTCTTCTTTATCAGTTCCATAAGCTCATCCACTTCTTCTATAATGGATGTTTCTTCATTAACATCAAAGCAGGATTCTAAAAGTACTTCATAAAGCCGAAGATTCAATGGGAAGCCATCTGCCCAATGGCAGAAATCAGAGAAACCATCAGTTGACCTGCAAGCAAGAGAAGTTACAGCACTGCGAAGAACTTGCATTGACTCGTTATTTTTTCCGGTCTCAATAGGCCTTTCCAAGGCCCCACGAATAATTTTCCTTAGCTGCTGTGCAGCAGCATCTGACTTCTCTACTGGAGAACGAGGATGTAATAGGAGACCAGCCTCGAGAACCCTCAAATTTCTCTTCTGCCAAGCATCATACTCTCGTTGATCAGTAAAATCTGAGGCTTTGAACTGCTGTAAAAACTCTAGTGGCAGTACTGTGGACTCAACTCGTTTCCCTAGCTGCAGAAAGCATATAGACAAAAGGCATATAATTAATATAGGAACACCGTGTAGAGATGTCCAACACAATTTCACTAGCCCCCATTCCATTTCGTTTAATTTGAATTTTTACTAAGGTTTTCTACAACAGGACCAAAGAATTTCATGATCAAAATGATCGGATGACCTCAAACCACAATTTGGTTTTCGAACCTTTCATTACATGCGCTACTACCCTTTTTAAATTTCGAGACTGATCATAGTTATTGAATTTCAATTCTAGACCTCGAAAACTCAAGAACAATGGGGATTGCTACAAGAGAGACACAAAATTAATTAATAATGAAATTCAAGCCAATCAGCCAAACAAGTATTTATTTCGGAAATTAGTAAAATTAATTATAAAGCTGCCCTTTAATTTTCTAAATCAAAATCAAAACACAGTCAAAAACAAGAAGAACCAAACAAAAAGCACAATTAGATACAAAACAAACACAAAATCCACTACCGACATGGAAACAATTCATTCACCTCTCTCTCCCTCTCTCTCTCAATTCGAGTCCATGATCAAATCAAAATCAACAGAGCTTCAAATTATAGAATGACAAATTAAACCGCATTGCATTTCCAATATCAAGTGAATGATCAACAACTAATCCAGATCAAAACCAATTGAGAGAGAAACAACTCTAATTCTCAAGCTAATTACCTGACTAGCAGAAATTCGCAATAAACCTCTCCGAATTCTCGTGTCCACATTCTCCGAAACCCTCATTTGAACCCTCATTAGCTCACCGACAGTAACCGGCTTCTTCACTGATTTCGCCGGACTAATCTCTTTCCCCGGACTATTCTTCGAACCTGACGACGACGATTTCAAGCCTAAAGCCTTCTTCATCTTACTCGCAGCAGTGGAAGTGAGAGATCTCTGGAACGACGGCGAATCCGACGCCGGAGGACTCGGCTGCGGCTGAGACGGCGACGGAGACGATTGAGAAGTGTAGGAGAGAGGTTTTCCCGCGGAGGTTCGGCAGACGGCGACGAAGATCTCGTATGCCGTCTCACGGATGTCAGTGTCGGAGAGTGTAGTAGTAAGGTCGCCGAACGGCGACGGAAGATCGGAGACGGGGGCGGATAGGGACAGAGAGGAGAGCGAAGAAGACATTGTTTTCTCTCTCTTGGATTGGCCTTGGCTTCTCTCACCGAAGAGATGAGCCATTGTAGAGAGAGAAAGGAGAGGAGAGGAGAGGAGATGGAGAGGGGGGAGAGGTTCTGTTGTTGGTGTTCGGTGTTTACTTTACTGGGTTTATTTTTTGTTTTGTTTTTTTTTTTTTTGGGAATTTTTTGTTTTTGTTTCTTTGTTTGTTGCAGATCAGAAAAAAGAGAGAGATTGGAATGGTAGAAAGCGGTGGAATAGGGGAAGAGAGGAACAGAACAGTAGAAAGCGAAGCGTGAGTCTACGGCTTTTCAAGTATTTTTCTATTTTGCAGCGCCAAACTTTTATCTATTTTCAAATTGGTCATATTGGTAAATTTGCTTTTTTTTTTTTCTTATTGGCCAATAATTTTAATTTTCAAGTAACAAATAAATTTATGAAAAATATTCTTTTCTAATAAAATAAGAGTTTTGATTCTCCCATTGAATTTAATTTTTATTGATAAATTGTATTTATTAAATATGCAAAATAATCTTTCAAAAATATATAATCATTTAACACTTTTATTAAATATTATCATAATAAATTAATAAACTCAAAATCTGACTCTTATTTAAGAAAGAATTCATCTTTAACGATCTAAGTTAGAAAATTATTTCCATAAATACATAAATAAACTTTATTGATTTTATATGATGTGATTTTTTTTTCAATTCGGAGCATTTTATATGAATAGAATATCATTAAAAATTAAATAAAAAAAATGATTGAGTATGCACTTAAAAGATTGAATAAATTAAAATCATAAGTCTTATAAAAGAAAAATATTTTCACTGGGACAAATTCCATTCTTTGAGATATTTGGTAGCAGAAATTTGGAGACAGCGTTCATCTGCAACTGGGTAACTCAAGGGTTCATGCCATGTATTGGTCTGGTTCTGCATTGGAGATGTTTCAGAGGTGGACAACAGGGAAACTTTCTGAATCCACAGACAAGCTAGAGAGCTTGGTCGCAGAGATATGATCTCTCGACCCAACTTCACAAGTTGGGTCGTCTAGAGTTTACTTAGAATAGAAGTAACGATTGGCGTATAGATTTTATTCTTCATACTTTATTTGTATTTTTTTTAGACGAATCTTGACGTAACGGTTGGAGGTTATGGGTTTGAAGTGTAAAAACAGTCTCTTTATAAAAATATAAAGGAAAGATAACGTACATATACGTTTACTCTCAAAATTAACCCCAATTATTAGAATTAAGACTTAAATTGATTGTTATATTTTCACTTGGTTTGCTTGATTACTCGGCAAAATCATTTTGAATCATTCAAATAACTATTTAAATTGAAATTGGAAACATATGTCAAATTTTGAACATATATTTCTTTATTATCTTGATATTCATTTCTTTATTTTTTTTAAATTTTAATGTCAAGACTCTTAAAAGAAAAAAGAAAAATAATTGATTTATCACTAATTTTCTTTAAATTTGTAGCAAATACTTAATCCAATTTTCATATTAAGCTAACACTCTCTCCTATGTGTTGTATGAAGTTTTCTCTATTTTTTATTTATCTTGAAAAAAGGGAGAAAATAAATATCTCACAAAAATTTTTGTTTTAAATGAATTGGGATTTTACCGGCTTATGAAATTTAATTTTTACTTATAATTTTAAAAGTTTTTGAATTTTCACTTTGCTTTTAATAGAAAAAGATTATATATATAATGACTTTTTGTTAAATAATAGTTAAAAATAAAATATATATATTTAATAAAATGATTTTTTTGACCAAATTTTTGAAAAATAAATATTTAAATTTTAAAGAAGTGATTTTGGTTTTTTTCATAATTTTTTAAATTGTTCATCTTTTGTTTTTAAAGTTAGATGAGAAAAAAAGATTTAATAATAGAAAAGATTATGTTAGGTAAGTCATATTAAATAAGATTTTTATAGATAATCGAATCAGATTAATCAGATTTTACGACATCATCGTACGAGAGAGTGATATATATATATACATAACCTGGTAGTACAGAAGGACATTCCTCGGTTTTTCATGGTGAGCTTCCAATGCAGTCGTTTTCTCTGGATGAGCAAGCACGACATTGTCTTTGGATGATCCTTGCTCTTTCTCAAGTAAATTTTATTCCATACACGATATTCAAAGTTGTTTCTTTTAATAATTTATGGTATAAATGAGTATTAAATATCAATTATTTTGATTTTCTGAGAATATAACAATATTGTATTTTATATAATAATTACAATTTAAATTAAATATTTCATAACAAAAATTTTCAGATAAATTATTATATTAATCAAACTTCCTATTTTTTAAATGAATAAAAAGAGGAAGGAAAATAAAAAATAGCATAGTGACCTGAGCAAAATCTTTCTAAATTTGAGAAAATTTCTATTATTATATTATTTAGCATTAAATTTGACATTAAACTTATTTTTACGTTAAATGCAGAGCAAAAATAAATAAATAAATAAAATTGAAACATATATGACAGCTCAACCATTGCCCCCAAATTGTTATAATTTAGTGTAATTTCACTGAATTATAACATATATTATATGTTATTATAATATATATATTTCATGTTAGTATGGTTTCTTTAATGTATGTTAGGTATAACTATTCTTTCCCAAGAAAAGGAAACCTTAAATGCAAAATATATATGATATTTCAAACCCATCTCCCTCCCACATATCTATAGGTATTAGAGTTAATGATAGGGATATTATGAGACTTAGTGCCAGGGTACTCATGACACTACTTGGTTAAAGCTCGATTCGAGTTTAGACTCAAATAATTTGATATCGAGCTTGAGCTCGAACCAAACTATATCAAACTCGAAAACTCAACGAGCTTAATAAATTATATTTTTAAAATATTTTTTATTTTTAAAATAAGTGATAATACCCGATGATACTACCTGATAATACTTTGAACTCAAGTTCGAAGTTGGATGAACTCGAACTTATCTAAATAACACTTGGGCCGATCTCAGGTATCAACATTACCTAATTCGACTCGAGTATCATAACACTTCTAGTCAATAATTTATAATTTAACTGATATTATTTTTTAAAAAAAAAAATTCAAAATTTTTCCATGTATATTAAAAAAAAATCATCTTTCGATATTACGATAGTCGGAAATAAACCCTCATTTTCATGTCTTATATTCAATTTTTTTTAATTATTATTAGGACTAACAAAAAATAATGACTACACTGATGTTGTGAATGTGATGACATGATTGATAATTTACTGTATAATAAAGGGTTACAATAAGGAGCCAACTGCCAACAATGCATATTCCACATGGGGTTGTTCTCAAATGTCTTGTCTTTTAACTATATGTCTTGTTTGGAGGAGAGGTACACACAAGGAAATTTCCAACATTTGACTTTGTAGCTCTCTGCAAACCCATGATTTTATGCTTTATAAGCTAAGAAGAGAAGTGGGGGACTAGACAGTAAATTGAAAGTGAGAGAAATTAGAAAAAGCAAGCTTATCTTGTTCCGGATGATTCATTCATACCATGAAATTTCATGGTATGAATGTAAACAATTTGGATAATCCGATGATGTGAGACTTGGATGTTATTTCTGTAGAAATCTGACCATCCCATGTCACTTGGCTTATACTGGGGAGAGGAAAAAGAATGAATGACACATGGCAATGCTGTCTCTTGTTATGTACATGAAATCTTGAGAACATATTCTGAAAAACTTTAGATTATAATCATTTCTTGAATCATCCATCTTTATGGTGCAAATGGGTATAACCAAATCTCAAAGAAGTGATTTGGGTTTTCCTCATAATTTCTGTGACTTTCAGGAATAAAAGTAATCACTCTGCACAATTCTGATTTCTCTGACTTGAGACCTTTTTTTTTGGGGGGGGGGGGGAAGAGAACGGGTGTGGGTGAAAATGCGGCGTGTTTGAGATAGTTGAGATTGTCAGAGTTGGAGAAAAATGAGAAATTCCACCATCCACCATTTTGTGTTTGCTCTTCTGAATTAGCACAACTCTGACTGCATAATTCTAATTTTTAGATTGATTTTCCGAGCCTGATGTTTCTCCTAACTAAATTTTTTTCAAATTGCTACCTATTATCTAATAGACAATTCTTCTTCTGCAAGTATTACAAAGTTGTATGTACATCAGAGAATCGCTCGGCCATTCTGTCTAAGCTACGAGAGGAAGGAATCACCTTTGAACCTGACAATGGATCTGAACTACTCCCCATAACAACCATTGAGGTAAATAACTGATGCAGAGCTAGATATGCTATTAAGGAAATCTTTTCAGCGGGTAAGTTTGATGTGGATTCTGCCCACTTCTTGGAAGCTAATGCCGGAGTTTCATTATTATAGCCATTTGATGCCCAAGAGTCCTTGAATGATTTGGAATCGATTGGTGCTAAATCTAAGTAGCTGTGTCGAATTTGTGAGTAGCAGGCCATTCTACGGTTGGCCTTTAATGGCCATCCGCTATTTCTTTTGGGAGGGGCTTTGCCCCATCCACGCCTCGCAGGCCTAACTTACTGTGTGAGTGCGAGAAATTGTGAACATTCACGGCATAATCCCATGTACTCAAGTGGTTAAGGTCAGGCTACCTCTCTGTCCAAAGGTTATATGGGGTATTGATGACGGATTTTGATGGAACACATTGAGAACATAGGCTGCAGCAAATAATGCATCTCCTTAATGAGAGATGGGCAAATTAGGCTGCGCCATCATCGATTTCACCATCTCTAACAAAGTCTTATTCATTCTTTCAGCTACTCCACTCCACTAAGGAGCAGTAGGAATAGTCAGCTGTCTCGTAATACTTTTCTCGAAACAGAGCTCTTCAAGTTGCTCTGACAAATACTAGCGCCCTCAATCGGTTCTGAGAGCCTTCACTCTCATGTCTGACTGATTTTTAACCTTGTTAATAAACATCTTGAAGCATTTCAATACTTCAGACTTGTGCAAGATAAGATAGATTCAATCGAAACGCGTGTAATCGTTTATGAATATAATAAAATACACCGCTCCATTTCGGTTTTCATGCACATAGGCCACAAACATCAGAGTGGATCAATTGTAATAGAGTTCCATCTCTTATTGATTTGCTAAATAGTTTTCTTATAGTTTTGCCAGCTAAACAAAACTCACATACGGGTAACTCAACCCTGATTAGTGGGCCTAATAGACCACTTGTTGTTAATCAGTTCATCCTTTCTTACCTTATGTGTCCAAGTCTACTATACCATATACTAACATCATCAACTATGCTATCAGATGTAAATGCAATATGAGACAAACAAGGAATACCACTAAGAAGAATCATATCCAATGTATATAGTCTATAATGAACAAAATCATAATAAATTAAAGAACTATCATATAAATAAAAACTAATGAGTTTTCAAATCATAAAACATATCTTGGATGGTCTAAACAAAGTATGAAGATTAAGTTCCGTTGTATATCCAGAGTGTAAATCCTCCAAGCACGAGTATTCACTTGGTGGAACTCTACATACACACTCCTGTCTCGAGTTACATTGTTGGTGGCTCCTAAGTCTATAATTCACAAAGGTGAGGACTCAGTAAGTATCATAGTAGATGAGATAAAACTCAAACCACGTAAAGAAGGACATACATTCTGCTTATTACACTCACGAATGAAATGACCAAATCTACTATAGATGTAGCACTTCACATTGGCCTTGTTCAGCTCTTTCTTCCTATGCTTTAGCACTCTGTTATTAGATTTCTCATATGGCTTCTTCTTGTCTGGTTATCGGGTTTTCTTCTCATGCTTTTTCCATTTGCGTTTGGTGTCACGGAAGCTCTTACTCGACTCCGCTGCATAAGCATAATCCAAGTGCGACCTACTCGCCTCGAGACGCTTTTCCTTGTGTTTACAATGTCTACTCACATCAGTGAAAATACGAATACTCTTATCATGCATGAATCAGGTAATGATTGAATCACACCCAGTACCTGAATCTCATCCCAAATAGGCTCGCCCGCATTTCATATCCCAGTGATCATACTCGACATTTGTATCAAATATCGCATCATCGTATGATCAGCCCTTTTAATATAAATGATAAACTTATAAGTCAGTATCCTTACCTTAGGAGCTGAAAGAGTACCATCGACCGGGATCAAATTATCGTACATGCAATTAATCAGGATTACTTTAGTGTGACTATCCTTCTTCTTTGACGCACAATAGACCTCCTTGTCTCGTCTAACCTAAGCTATGATACTCTCCTTAGGGTCCACCATCTTCTGCATCACAATCTCAAAAAAGATCCTACTCATTGAGGATAAACTAAATCTCCCGGTGTCAAATGTGATAATCATCACCATTCAGTTTATCCCCCTTGCAAAGATCCAATACGACAGTTTTTTTTGAAACAATTATAAAGACATTAATGACTTATTGATATTTATTTTCATATTTTGTGTACCCTACGAATCAATAAGTCATAAATGATTCAAATATAGACTCCAAAGCAAGCGTATGAATCAACAGACACTATACATCACAACCTAAAATCGTATCTTATCATTCGGATTTGGACTCGGTATACAAAAACCCACAAAAATAGGATTGGGAGTCTCAACTCAAACAATCAGTCACCCACCAGGCCAAGGTCATACAAATATATTTAATATAAATTTCATAAAATATTTGTATGTATGAATGCCATAAAATTTTTGAAAAATAAAACATTTAAATATAATTTTTGAGATAAATTCACAGGGCGTGGCCTAGTAGTGAAGTTTACACCAATTCTCAGGCAAGCGTAGGTTTAAATCCCAACAATTACACATTTTGGGCAACAAGATCTAGACCGGACCGTATCCGACCTTGTTCACGCGCCTCAGTGCATGTGTACTTCACGCGCTTACGGGTTGGGTCGGTTCTTCTCCGCCCGACGGGTTTGTAAACTAGTTCTCTTGACCCGGTTGTTGAAAAATACTTTTCTGGACTTATTTTTTATGCAGTTTTAGTCAAAAAATTAAAATTAAACTTCTAAAATTATCCTAAACACGATTTATTGGAAGATTTAAGCCCTAAACTCGGCCATTTAAATATCTAAAGTTTCGGCCCTTCATGACCATTTTTGAAATTCAGTTTTCGACAACCAAAAATCGCACTTAATATATGTAAATTGTAGATCTGGTTATGAGGAACACATTTAAACTAATTTTATAGATCAATTCGTTCTAAATCTCGACGGATCTAAAATCTAAGTGTTCGGTCACTATTCACGACCGAAAACTTCAATCGAAAATTTCATTGTCTAAATATGTTAAAAAAATTCAACAAAAATTATATTTGTGATATACGAGTGATGAGTAATATTGTGGTATAATCTGATTTATGAAATTTATTCGTGATTCGAACTCTAAATTTTATATCCTATATTTTTCATATCCAAAATTTCTAAAAAAATTATTTAATAAATCTATCGAGCTCTGATGCCAATGTGATAATGGCAAAATAAGTATAATATTTGTAATTTATTTTGTATTATTTTTGAGTAAATATTGCACTAATTTTGAGTATTTTATGTGTTAAATTCGATGGATGACATTATTGAAGGAAAATAGAGAAATTGAGATAACTTGATGACTTTGTATGCAAGAAGAAAATCCGGATAGAATTATTCAATCGTTAGTATGTGAGTACATCAATTTTAACAGAGTTAGACTAAAATTGGGAATGACGAAGACCGAAAATTCTTTTACTTTAATTAGATTTTGAAATTTAAGAAATTTTAATATTTTTATAATTTTTATTTAGTTTTTGAGTTGTAAAATAAAACATTTAAAAATTTCTCTTCTTTTATCTTGCCAACTTAAGATTCCAAGATTTTTACATTTTAGTAAAAAAAATAAAAGAGTGGAATTCCCTTACATTTAGGGTGGTTGTTGACTTTGGGAAGGGAGAGTAATTGTTTTGGTGGAACTAGATGACGTGAGAAATATTCCACATTCATAGAGGAGACTTTTAGGTTATTATTTTTCATTAGGTTTTTTAGTTCCAGTGGCTGCTCATTGTGCAAAAAGGGGGCTGCTGCTTGTAAGGGACGGCTTCACTCGATTCCTTTATCTCAGTGTCAAAAATTTTATTTTGTGAGTTCTTTTTAATTATATTTTTATTTTAATTTATTTTTTAATTGAAAATTAATTAAAATTTTGATTTATAAAATTGTGAAATTAAATGTATTTATTTATTCAACAATCTTAAGTATTTATTTAATTCTTGTATTTCATGAATTATGATTTTTTAGAATTTATTGAATAGATAATCAATATTTAATAGATTTATAATAATCTATAATTAATTAAAACGGTAAATTCGTAATTGTTTGTTAATTTTAATAAAGTAGTGAATGACATTCATGTTATGGAATTAAATAATCTAATTTAAATGAATCCGTTGTGTGTCTGTTAATTAGAATTTGATCTCTTTAAATCTTAATACTGTTGAGACTTTCAATTATAAGAGTTTCTCTATGGTTGACTTTCGATTAGAAAAATAATTAAAGGACGTCTCTTAATTATTGATGAAATAAGAAGAGATTGGTCGTTAGACGTTTGTCGACGACTATAATCAATTTATTTATGCATTATTGAATTATTTTTGAATTGAAAATCAATCGATTAAATCAAAGTGGAAATAAACCCTTCAGTTAGGTTAATTTATCTTGACTTTTATTCCTTTAATTTTGTCTCATTTTATTTTACTAATTGTTATTTCGATTTTAATTTTTGGTTTATTTAGATTTTATTAGGTTATTTAATTAATTCAAAACCCCATATGTTTTTATTTTTAATTTTATTTTCTTAAAAGAGAAAAATCCACTTCTTCCTTGTAGATACAACTCTACTCACTATAAACTCATCTTTTGTGAAGTAGGTATTTTATTTTTGTTGGTTTGACACTCATCATAATGTTAGATTTATTTGATGCATAAACATAGTATAAGCAATTTTCAGAAAATTAAAAAGATAAATTTCGGGTAAATACTTGATGTATAGGGTCTTAAAATTCAATCAAACAAACCACAAACCGTAAAACATCTCAAACAAATGTGTGGTTAGGATGGTGATCACGTAATACTATGAACCACCACCATGATACCACAACGTTTCAACCCTAAATCCGATGGCTCAAGTGACAGGAGAAATTTTCCTATTTGAAAAATTTTCAATCTCTCGATTGATTCTCACTCTAGAGAATTTTTTATTTTCTCTCTTAAGTTGCCTCCCACATAACCTCTTAGTGTTTCACTGTGTGTGAAGAGAACTCAATCTTTCATTCTCACACTAATTCCCACGAATTAACTCACCTTCTATCGGGAAGTTAAATTAGGATCATGGGTTAACTTTTCATTTATTTAAATTTAAGTTATATTTATATGTAGTAAAATGGTTTTACGTGGGTATATTTACCAATAGGTTTGAAGAAAATACTTTGAAGGTTTTATAATATATATATATATATATATATATTAATTTTGAGTGTATCTATTATTCTATTGTTATAATCATATGATTCAGACTCGTCGATGATAAATCCATTGTAGTTATTATAAATTAATTGCCATATGAACATAAAAGAGGAGTTAAAGGAAACAATAATGTCAAGCTTGGTCCCATTCATGTTTTTATATATGAAGAATAATGCTTTGACATGTGATTTCCCAAATCACACACAAACTATATATTGAAAAGGAAGAATAAAAATTGCAATTTTAACCTTAATGGTCTCTTTTATTTTTGGGGTGGTTGAAATATTAAAGCATCTTCAACTTACATTTTTCTTTTGGAGGTATCCTTAAATTGGTTATCTGTCATTTTCATTCACATCCGAGGAAGGTGCAGTGCAAGTACTCGTCTTTAGTATGAAACATGGGAAGAAAGTTTAAGATCATTTTCACTTTTGTTCAGGTTGCTATAATAAATCAGAGTTGGTGGGTGACAAGTTGTGTGATTCATGTTTATGAACCGTCTCATTAAATATTTTGATTGATCAAGATTTGCTTGTGATGAGCTGCATACCATGAAATGTATTCGTTTCTGGTAAGGAGTCTAGATAAAGAAATTGTGGCACAATAGCATTTGTATGAAAGTGGTAAGCCCTTTGGACTTTGAAGCTGTGGAGAAGCTGGCAAGAAGTGTGAGATCATCTGTCAAAACTTGATTTGACGGGCAGCACACCACCTTGAGAGTAAAGTAATTTAGGTGACATCCAGCCTTGAAGAATTACTAGCATTGCATCACATCTTTCTGGCGGAGGCTGACAAAGTATATAACGTTTTAACATGGGTTTGTTCCTACTCTTGCTTTTGTGTGTGTGTGTGTGTGTGAGAGAGAGAGAGAGAGAGAGAGAGAGAGGATGGGTGCAAGCAGAGGATTGATTTTGTTGACAGTGCTGCTGATATTGGGAAGGGCAACAGGGCAGCTATCGGAGAACTTCTACAGTTCAACTTGTCCGAATGTGGAAAAGATTGTGCAGCAAGCAGTATACACTAAGATGAGCCAGACTTTCATTACAGTTCCAGCTACTCTTCGTTTGTTTTTTCATGATTGCTTTGTAGAGGTAAAGTATGTGGAACATTGATTTTTCCGAGTAAAAAGAACAATAATTTCATTAAATCTCCTCTTGATTTCGATTCCTCGAAGCTGCATATATAAATCATCTCAATTGTGTACCAATTTGGTTTTACTCATCAAAATGATTCACTCTATTCATTGCAGGGATGTGATGCCTCAGTTATGATTGCAAAACCGACTGGTGACGCACAGAAGGATGCTCCCGAAAATCTTTCCCTTGCTGGAGATGGATTTGACACTGTAATCAAAGCCAAGCAAGCAGTAGAAGCTGCATGCCCTGGTGTTGTCTCATGTGCAGACATTCTGGCCCTGGCTGCCAGAGATGTGGTAGTCCTGGTATCAGAAAAAGAACATCATTTGAATAGTAGATATATCACCGTATCAAAGCAAGTAAGTCACAAGTTTGTAAAATTTTGGATTTCAGGTTGGAGGCCCTTCATTCAATGTGGAGTTGGGACGTAGAGATGGCCTCATCTCTGAGGCATCAAGGGTTGCTTGGAATCTGCCAAAACCGACCTTCAATCTTGTCCAACTTAAGACCCTGTTCGCCAAAAATGGTCTAAGCCAAACTGATATGATTGCATTGTCAGGGGCACACACTATAGGTGTCTCCCACTGCAGCGAGTTCGCTTACCGCGTTTATAATTTCTCAGCAAGCTCCCCTGTTGACCCTTCTTTAAATCCAAACTTTGCTCACCAACTAATGCAAGTATGCCATCCGGGTGCAGGTCCAGGTGCAGTAGCCACTTTTGATCCTGAAACCCCCCAAATTTTCGACAATGTATATTATCAAAATCTGTTGGAAGGGAGAGGCCTGCTTACTTCAGATGAGGTGCTCTACACAGATCCAGCATCTCGGTCGACTGTCTTTGATTTTGCTAAGAATGCCAGCCACTTCCGCCGAGCTTTCATTAAGGCAATGAGGAAACTTGGCAGAGTAGGGATTAAGACTGGTAATCAAGGAGAGATTAGGAGAGACTGCACAACTTTTAATTCATAAACAAAGACGGCAACATTGCAACCAAACAAGGCCAAATTTAGGTCTTTCTTAGTTATTTATGATTATATAATGTACATTCACACACATTTTGTTCTAATAAATCAAAGACCACAATCTTAGATTTTTTTTTTTTTTTGGTTTTCTTCCCATAGATTTCCATTATTTGTCTAAATAGGATAATATGCTCTGTATGGTCGACTGAAATAGGTGCTCTTTCAGACATGCATGAGAGAGAGAGAGAGTACAATTTTGCCAGGAGCTTTGGACGTGACATCCATGTAATCTTTGCATTCTAGGTGCCATTCAAACTTACACAATGGTGTGAGCTCAGCCTTTAGATCAGATTTTGGGCACAGTACTTAGGCAGTTAATGCAGGGTGCATTTATAGAACAAATTTCAATCGAAGAAATTTGAATGAAGTCTGAGAAAAACATGATCGAAAAAAGTTTGGGGGAGATGGAAATTAGGAAATGGATCATAATGCAGGCAGAGAACCACATGTGGAGTGCTGTGCAGCGAAGGCCTGTCAATAGTACTCGGCCCGCACCCAGTCCTATCGAGCTCGGGCTTAAAGTTTAGATTATGCAGAAAATAAGTACATAATACTCCAAGTTAGTGTCTTCATGCTCAGATGTCACGCGTGAAGGATTTTTTTTTTAATATTATTTATACAAACTTTATAATTTTAAATATTATTTATTTTTCAAAATTATGATTATATGCAAGTCAAGTATATATATATATATTTGGATTCCAGCCATCTTTATTTATTAGATATGATAAAAACTATTTTTCTTTCTTTGTTTACCAACCAACTGGTACAGTAACCAGACAACCGTACACCTTAAGCGTTGGATTCATTTCTTGTGAAAGAAGAAAATAGATTGAGGTTTAACCTAATTCGAACTAAATTTAATTATTATAACAAAATCTTGAGACAAAATTCTAGTAATCAACATCGTTATCCGATACTAATAGTTTATATATATAAACATTTGGGGATTTAGGTCTTGTAACAAAATGAAAGATGTCAACTTCGGTTCTGAATTTCCTCCCAAAAGAACAAAAGAAGAAGAGGGGGGAAAAAAAATCCTTCAGCGATCATTGATGGTTCATGTTTAGGCGGGCCGGCCCCAATTAGGCCCGCAAGCTGACTAGCCCGATCAAAAGGCGGGCCAACCAGGCCCGGCACAAATCGACGTGGCCCTTCCATTGCGGGAAATGGTCCATATGGAAATGGTTGCGCTCACAAATCAAATTCTGGTGTGAACTTTCAGATTCACTGGGAATAGTTACACCGTAAAATTCTGTACTGTCGAAGAAGTTATCTTAAGGAGAAGCATAAATGGCCTCGTCTTCTTCAATTACAGCTTTGGGTGCAGTGCTTGACAGATTCTCAAATGGGGTTTCTTTGAACTGCCCAAACTCTCTCCCGAGTAATGCATCTTTTCGCGAACTCTCATAACAGCACCAAAAAGTTTGCTTTTGCTTTTTTGGTTTTCTTCGTGACTTTAAGAGATTATGATTCAGGGTCTGGTACGTGCTATCAAAACCCATTATCCTCATCATGTTCATTGTGTTCTTCGTTGTGGGTTTTGTCAAATGAAGAGGAAAACTTGAAAAATTCAGCGAGAAAGATGTGGACTTTCTTTCCCTTGTGTATGGGTAGGCGTTCCAGCAAAATTGCCACCCGAAAGGTATATGCACTTCTTTTTGTATATTATGTGTGAACACGTGTATTTTTGTGTTTTGACTGTAAAAGGTAACAGTGAAGATTATATCTGTTCCCTTTTTATGGGAATGTGAAACATTTATGGTGTTGGGGTCTATTCTCAACCAGGTCTGTACCTGTTTGATGAAAATTCCAAGTGAATCTAGTCTTGCATTCTGCATTAGATATGGTGATTTTTTTCCCCTTTTATTGTTTGAGGCACGCGTACTGGGATATATCGGCAGGTAGGCCTGAAATAGGGTATGTGTAACGTGGCCTTATTTTATCGACTTTTAGCTTGTTCAAGCTTGAGCCATAATGTTAAAAGAGTTGAGTTTGAGCTCAGTTTTTAGCTAGACTCACATAAAGTTTGTTTGGGCCTGATTCATATGATGCATGAGCAGGGGTTTACAATGAACTACTCAACTCAATTCAATTAGTTTTCACTCCATTGGCTCATATCTAAGTAAGAATATCTGTGTGTATGTATGATCAATAAGTGTATAATATGCAAGTAATCTGATTATTCTTAAATAGCTAAAAATATCACCAATTCTTTTTTGTGAAATTGATTATAGTATGGTTTATACTTCCATAGAATTCCATGTCTGTCCTTTGTCAGTTAGTAGTCTTTTTATCATGAAAATAACTTGGTTTCAGTTATATGAATTAGGATTATGTGTTTGACTAATTTGCAGGGGGCTCAAGATGCAAAGAAGGCAAAGTTGTACTCGAGAATCGCGAAGGAGATCATATCTTCGTAAGTTTTTGACACAACTCAGCCCAGTAGGTTAAGTTAATAGATGCCTTACGTCCCAAAGTTGTTGTCTGCCATATGAATCTGTCTTCTCCAGTCCTCTCACTTTAAGGCCATATGCCTTTGAGTTTAGCGATACTTGAGAAAATTGAGTGTGTAAATTATTTTCCATTTATTTTATTTTTAGTTATTATTTGTTTATTTATTTTTTTGCTTCTGCTTAATAGCTTAATGTTTTTTGCAGTGTGTTGCTTCTGCGTAAAAGAAGTTACACATAAAACAAACATGAAAATTGTTGCTATCTTTATCATAGTTCGCTTTTGTTGTCACCATGTTCTTTTCAGTGATTAATGCATAACTTTTCACTTTATATGGTTGTAGTTTAGGTTTTAGTCTACAACTTTGATTGGAGAAAGCATTCCTGTCATTTTTTTTTTCCTCTAATGCAGTGTGAAGAAAGGCGGTCCAAGTCCAGTGTCAAATACAGCTTTGGCTACTGTGCTTGAGAAAGCCAAGGACCTTGATGTGCCAAGAGAAATTGTGGACCGCAACATTAAGAGAGCTTCTGAGAAGGGGCAGGAGGCTTATATTGAGAAAATTTATGAGGTAAATATAATTTTTCCACTGTTCTACAAAACATTTATATGATTGTGTGATGGTCACAAAATGAAAGGATATGGTGACATGGTGAATTTCTCAATTGTAGGATGTGGCATACAGGTCATCTCTTTAGATTTTGATGACTATATAAACTAAGTAATATCTTTAACTTATATGAAATTTTCTACAGTAGTTGCTTATAAGGACCTTAATAAATATTGCAAACAATGAAATTGTTCCAATCTATATAGCTAACTACAAGTTAAATGAGTATTCACAAGTTATCCGATGTCCAAAAGAAACCTAGATATGCCATTTAGTGAATTTAGTGGCCCAGCTATTGTCATGTTGAATATGCACATACGTGGCTTTCATCTTTGCATATTCTTAGATAAGAGATTCCCTTCTAGCCACACTGGTACTGCATATGTTTTGTTACTAGGGTAGCATTTCTTTTTTCCTGCATTACACACCTAAGCCCTTATTTTTTTCCTCCATGTTTGGAATGAACAATGCAACTTTTATGTTCAGGTATATGGATTCGGCGGAGTTGGTATGGTTGTTGAGGTCTTGACTGATAAAATTAACAGATCAGTGGCTGCCGTTAGAGAAGTAGTGAAGGATTGTGGTGGAAAAATGGCAGACCCTGGGTCCATTATGTTCAAGTTTAAACGTGTCCGTGTTGTAAATGTAAAAGTTAGTGATGCTGATAAAGATCAGCTCCTTGCCATTGCCTTAGATGCTGGTGCTGAGGATGTGATTGAACCTCCAACATATGATGATGGTACTGATGAAGATAGATCTGAAAGGTATCTTATTATTATTTTACTCCTTTCATAGTTAATGTCACCCCATCCCCCTGCAGGCATGCGTGTGCAGGGGCAAGCAAGTTTGTGATAATATGATTTCTTATCAAATTTAGAGTAGGTTGTTGCAGCTCATCAAACATTTAGCACTATGACTGCATGAGTGCGGAATGGGTAAAACATCAGACCATATGTTTCATGCTGTGTTTCTAAACATTGAAGATAGGTTCTGTGTTGTTTTTTTTTTTGGGTGGGGACTGTTTGCCGTGCCGAACTTGCTGCAGCTGGATGAATGTGATATGGACTTGTAAAATCACATTCCTTGCCTATGATTTTGGTTTTCCATGTTTTGATATTAGACTTTTTCACCTTTAATAATAAGTTACAGTTTGTGGAAGTAAGCCTTTTTTTTTTCACCTCTTGCGGTTCTATAGATGTCACCCTAGGTTTCTGTATCTGTTGGTGCATATTTAAGTCATCCTACTTGCTTTTGAATTTGAATTGATTTTCTCCTTACAGGTGAAGTAGTAATTTATTTTGGAACCAAACTCTATCTGTAAAGAATTTAAGTGATAGTTGTGCTGGTATTTCCATGGTGTTCTTTTATTGCTCCAGCCGTCCAGAATATGAATTCCAGACATAGAGGAAACTTAAAAAGAAAGAAGAAAAATTGGTTGTTATGTGTAAGACAATTATTATTAGGAGAAACATTGTATTAAAAAGAAGACAAGCCCCAGCTTGGGATAGTAATGTAAGCTTTAGTTGTTGAACTGCTCAGCTAATTATCATCAGCTGACACCTAATCTGTTTGGAGTTGTGTGAGATTGTATCTTATTTCCTTCGGTACTATTGGTAATCAATTCCATGACAGATCCATGAAGCAACTAGCATGTTGCATTTGGATAATCAGATGGAGTAAGACTTTTATGTTGTTTAAATCTGACAATCCCTAGTCACTTGGTTTGTAATGGAGAGAGTAAAAGGAATGAATGGCATATTGCAGTGCTGTTGCTTGTAGTGTACAAGAAATCTTAATTACAGATTCTGAAAAGCTTTAGATTAGAGTCAATGCCATTAAAACAGGTTAAAAGTTGGATGGTAACTAAGTACCATTCTGCACAATTCTGATTTCTCTTTGGCTTAAGAAAAACTGACTTTTTGATTACCTTTTTTTTGGGGGGGGGGTACTTGAGGTGCAAAATGTGGATGAGACAATGAGGGTATTGCTTTTATTAGACCAAAATTATTAGGTATGGAATTCACATATATGTGATCATCCACTCACCAGTTATATTGGTTTGCACCAGTTGCTTGTGTACTTGTTGTTTTGAGATATGAGATTGTCAGAGTTGGAGAAAAAAGAGAAATTCTGCCATCCACCATGTTGTGTATGCTTTTCTGGATTAGCATAACTCTGATTACATAATTTTGATTTGCAGATAGATGTTTCCAGGCCTGAGGTTTCTTTTAACTAAATTGGTTCAAATGGCTTCTTATTATCTAATACACAAAATTCTTTTTTTGCAGCTATTACAAAGTTGTATGTACATCGGAGAATTACTCAACTATTCTATCTAAGCTAAGAGAGGAAGGAATCACTGTTGAACCTGACAATGGATCTGAACTACTCCCCATAACAACAATTGAGGTATGTAACTGATGCAGAGCTAGATATACAATTGAGGGAATTTTTTCACCAGGGTTCATTCATTTGATTTGGATTCTGCCACTTCTTTCATTATCTGAGCCATTTGACACCCAAGAATCCTTATTTTGCACTTAATTAAGTATATACAATTCTATTAAGTTATTTGGAATTTATTGGTGCTAAATCTAAAAGATTGCGTCAATATTCTGAGTAACCAGTCATCTCATGGTTGCCTTTGATAGGCCACCTCTATTGTTTTGGGAGGGCTTTTGCTCCATCCCCACCCCCTTCCCTCATGCTCTAGTTGCTAATGTGGCGGCTCGCCATGGCAGCTGCACCAGCTAGTTGTGGGAGCTACAGAAAAGCTGGTTTTGTGCGGGTTCTTGTTAGGCCTTGAGATCTCTACCGCATGGGTATATGGATGACTTGAGGGGATTGGCAAATGGACCGAAGCCCGCCCTTAGAATGCCAAGTTTTTGTAGCTATTTGGCCTGCAAATTGTCCCATTTCTTTTCATAGATTTTAACGAACACAAGTGTTTGATGGAACTCTCACGGGAATTTGAATCAAACCTTGTTGGTGGTTTCCAGGTAGATGATGAGGCTGTTAACTTGAACAAGGAGCTAATGACCAAGTTACTTGAACTTGATGACGTTGATGCCGTTTACACAGATCAAAAATGATTTAACTCAGGTATTATTTAACCATGCCAAGTTTTGTTCTGCTAGGATGGGTCCTCAACTCCTATTTTTAGTTTACATTTATGGACCAGCAGAATTAGTACCTACCGTCATGGCCTCAAGTGATCACATTGTTACCAAGCACACACAGCCGGGTATCCCTCCTTTCTTCCTTGGTGTACGGATATTATGTTGGCTAGGATCCATCTTATTGTAACATTGTTCATCTCACAGTATATATATATCTAATTTATTCATACAATTAATCAATAAAATTGACCCATCATACAATGATAAGCCCCAAATAGTGTTCTAAAACATAGGCTGCACACATAAAATTACAAATTCACAAACCCTGTATATGTAGGATCTTATTTTTTAGGAACCCAACAACCATGCAGACCATATGGAAGACCGTAAGGAAACTTTGCTCGCGCAATTTCCTCAAAAGTTGATCCATCTAGCAACAGTGCATATCCATCGCCATTTTTGTCGCTGATCATGGAGATCGCGACACCTGCAAAACATCACAATTTTAGCAATTAATCATAAGGTTAAAACACCATTTAAAAAACCAAGCATTAGGTGAAAAAAGTGCCCCTTTTGTTTAGTGATGTTTCCGTTTTGGTATGTAGATTTTGGGTGCTTTTGAAGGGTTCAAGAGGACAATGGTATGATTTATCCCTAATCTCACCATCGTCTTCCTCAGTTGCTCCTGGTCGTGCCACGAAAAATGGTTCTGAGGGCACTGCGCCTTCATCGTACCAGTTCTTTGCCTTTTTCTTCACAAAATCAAGCTGCAAAATCATTTTGAGTCGACTCTGTTAGTTCCAGTAGTTTAAAAGTTGTTTGATAAAACAGTAAGCTTTTATTAATAATGTTAAAAGAGACCAAATAAATCAAAATTCTAGTAAAGCGTTTGTAAAATCATTTTGAATTGATATCTTCAAAGTTATATGATGAAAAAAATTAATTTTTACGAATAATGTTAGAAAAATCAAATATTGCTACTTACTAATTTAGCCCATGAATTACTCAGCTTATATCTGTCTTTGCGTGCGCTTAAAAATGCTCTCTCTCTCTCTGTCTCTCTCAAATTTTGAATATACCTTAGTGAGTGTGTTGGGGAAGTTGCAAGGGCGTCGAGCACCGCAAGCATAAGCATATCTGTAATTCTTGCCCAAAAAGTTGGGGTTGATGCTGCACATGTCCATGCCTCGTCCATGCTCATTGGGATCCAACGCCGCTTCGAGCTTTCCATAAGGACTCCCATCCAATGGTATAATGAATCGTCCTACCCTGTTGGAGATTGAATAAATTGAATATTTATCTTATCATATGTTTAATTATTCACTGGGATTGAACAAAAAAATCAAAAGAAATGACAAATAAATAAATAAATAAATAAAAGAAGGGGAAAAAGTAGCTTTGTTTTGATTACCTGGCATCAGGCAAGACATCTTGACCATTGAAAGATCGAAGGTGTTTTAGCCTCAGCCTTTCTAGGATTGAAGTATCAGCATAGTGTTCACAACAATCGGCGATCACTGCGGTAACTCTGCCATCTTCATCCCTCTCTTCGTAGGCATTGATGAAGTGAAATGTCACATATAAGGGTACTTCCACACTTGCCACCTTCGAGGAATACATTGCCCACCATCATCATGAACTTGGAGAGAGAGAGAGAGAGAGAGAGAGAGAGAGAGAACTTACAATATTCCCAGAAGCCTTGCACATGACATGCATGTAACCTTTGGATTCAGGATGCCATTCAAACTTGTACAATGGTGTGGGCTCAGCCTTTAGCAGATTTTGGGCACAGTACCTTAATGGCATTTCGGGCACAATAATATAATGTTGGGTAACAGGGAACGAATGGACCCAACCCGGTGAGGGCCCGCCTCGACAATCGACACGCCCAATCAACTTCCTCTCATTTGTACCCGGATCCATCCTTGCCACCCAATAACCCGGTTTAATCAAATCGGGTAGTAGGGTAAGGAACTCCGTATCTGTCACAATCGGGTGGGCCGAGTGAATTAGAAACCCTAGAGAGTCGGTATATTCAAAAGTCCTCAAGGTGTCCAAAGTATCCGGATCAATTTCAATGGACCCTTTAATTGTCTCAGTAAGGCACACGACCCGCCCGTCTCCAAGCTTAACCACGCCCGTATTAGCATTATCGGTTAATGATTGACCCGAAAGCAGACTAGCAAGCTCTCCAACATAAGCTAAAAAGTTATCTGTCTTGGGAACCTCTGAAAATTCACGATAACATAATTTCTTATTCTTCATAGCAGCTTTATATGCATTTGATTCGATCTGTCGGTGGCCAAAAATCAATCGGCCGTTCTCAAAATGGAGGCGGACGAGGGTGGCGTAGCCATCGAATAGGTGGCGGAACTGGTAGTCCCCTATGTGCCACAGCCCGGGTCCGTTCCTTAGGTATGTTCCATTCTGCATGCAATATTCCGTAATATTCCATGATATGCTAAGAATATTTTGGGTTGACATCATTTTTCACATAAAATATAGTTTGTTTGTCAACATCGATAATTTTAATTTGAAATATAGTACAGAAAAAAGAATAATTTAGGTTGAACCATATGATATTTAATTAAAAGAAGAGGCAGTGAACATCACATGATCAGCATAGTATTTTCTGTTGTGCCATATGATATTTAATTGAAACCTAGACAATATTTAAATCTTGTTATAATCACCAACCTTCTAATGCTTTCTGATGTCGTGTTGTACCTTACCTGACTCTTAAAAATTGAAACTTTATAATATTTTTTTAAAAGAGTGGCCCTTAAAAATGGACAAACATACAGCACTAGAGAGAGAGAGAGAGAGATTTTAATAAAGAATGATTATAGCTAGTCGGGGTTATTGATTGACCTTTGCACAAAACCTTTATGCCAAAGGTTTTATGATCCCATATTCTATCCTGCTGGTTTTTAGGGGGGAAGCTAACTAACAAAGCTTCAAAAATGGCAGAGCAAAGACCAACAGAGTTCTAAGGCAATACCACAAGTAGTCAAGCACTAACAAATCAACAACTCATGCATGGACTTCACACTCACACTATCACCATGTATTGTCTCCTATAAAACAAGCAAACATGCAGGTTTCATATATATAAAACCATAACTATCATGTACCAGCCAAAGTGGGATCTCTCCTTCTACCACCAACTCTCCTTCCCATCTCTCTTGCCTAATACTCGTCCACGCCGCCAACTTCCTCTCCTTACTACCGGTCGTTTCTGTCTCGATCCATGATGTCGCCGGAGGTGCGGTTGCAACATTTGTGACAACTAAGCCTCTTTTACTGTTGTTATTCTTGCTTTTCTTGTAGAAAATACTAGGTTTCTTCAAGAAAACATCTTCGGATTTGTGTGTAGTTGAGGGTGGAACATATTTTGGTATAGAAGGAATAGTTAAGGAAGCCATGGAAATAAGTAAAAGATGCAAACCAGTGATAGTGAAGTTTGAAGGGAGATGAGAAAGGTATTTATAGTTATATATTATTCAAATTGGAATCTCGACTGGTGGAATTCGAAAACACAAAATGACACAAAGTGGTTTTGGGCAATATATCAACTTGAGGGATCTGGTGCCCCCATTTACCTAAGTTTTAAAATTACTAAAATGGCCTCTCAAATCTTTTTCTTTGCTAAAGGATTTTCAAAGATGAATAAATGTTAATAATATCCCTTTCACACAAAGAAACAACCAATTCTAGACAAGAAAACTTGCTATTCCGCAGTTCCTGGAACATTATTCTATATATTTTTTATTAACCGATCGGTATTCGAGTTATCTGATTAAATCGATTCGAACACTATAAAATCTAATTTAGGGGATAGCTCTCTAAGTGCCTTTTTTTCTAATCCCAATACTCGAATTCGAGATTTTGGTTAAGATAATTTAGTGTCTTACTACTAAATGCAAAGGATAATGATGAAACATTATTTTATATTAGTGAAGTCTAGTGTCCCTTAAGGATAACTCAAGTAGTGGAGCCTCCCCACCTCTATCCTCTTTTTTTCGATTTGATTCCGCTTGATTATATTTTCTTATATATAAAAAAAAGACATCTAAGGTACCCTTAATTGAGTTATAGGGTATACTACTAGTACTCTTTAACTTTTTGATAGAACTGCATAAATAGATCTGTTATAAAGATAATAGCTATAATTCCAAATCAGATATTCTAAAATGTGAAGGAAATTATACCTAGGGAAAAGTTTAATCAAAAGAAAAAAAAATGTTATGAAAACATAGTAATTCTACTCCCAGTAACTTTATTCGTAGAGGTTGACATTTTAATTGTTATGAAAAAAGATAGAGTAATTTTACTGCTAATTAAATAGAGGATTCATTTAGTACATAAAGTGTTTGTCGACTTAACACGGAGGTAAGGAAAGGGTTGGCATATATTACGCAAGCTTCTCTTGTTATCTCGAGATCACCAAACGAGTAAGTTCACTGTTGCGTCAAAATTAAGTTATGAAGATATTGCTTATTTATTGTTGACTGTTGAAAAAAAATTTAGGTTTGAATGTTACACTACTAGAAAACATGACATTAACGATAAAAATTAGCGACGGATAGTTATCCATCGCTAATTAATAACAAAATTACGACGGAACAAGAGAATGTTGATCCTTTAATCGCATTTTGGAATTCTTTCAGGCTTGAGAGAAATACGCTCTGTAAATTCAATACTCGAAATGAAGATATGAAGTAATAGAAATCAGAATACATTAAAAATTCAAAATGAATATAAAAGATTTTCCATTTTAATCCCTCTTGTCATCAAAATCAAGCTTCGACATTGAATGGATGGAAATGAATCCAAGAGAAAAATATCTACATTACATCCCATCGTGTTATCAAGGCAAGTTTGAGTTTTTAAACTTGAATCGAGAAGAAGGGTTACTATGTAACTCCTTGTATCATTAAAATTAAGTTTCAACTTAGATGGATTGAACTTACTATAAGAGAGAAAACATAAAATACATTTTATTATAGAGTGTTATGACACTTGAGTCGAGTCAGGTAGTGTCAATACCCGAGCTTTGTTCGAGTGTTGTTTAGGTAAGTTCAAGTTTGAACTCAAGTTCTTCGAGCTCAAAATGTTATCAAATATTATTATCGGGTAGTGTCACTTATTTTAAAAATTATTTTAAAAGATATAATTATTTTAAAAATATAATTTATTAGATTCATCTTAAAGTTTAACACAATTAGGCCCGAACTCAAGCTTAATATTGAGCTACTTGAACTCAAGCTTAAGTCAAGTTTTGATCGGGTAGCCCTTCGTCTGCCTAAACGTTCTTCATTTTTCCTTTACTATAAATGTTGAAAATTACTCTTTTAAGGACTCGACCTTTTTAATTATTACAAACATGGGACCCAACTTGCTTTGAGTTGTCATACAAACAACATTCTATACCTAATCGAGATTTTCTCAATATCCCCGCCAGTCATGCCCTGCCAAAATAGCATCGTTGCAAGGGCTTGCTTCACAAAACTCATGCCTAATTCGACAATTCTCCAACCTAGTAGTAATAACCTACAATTCTCTCTCATTATTTAATTAGTAAAAATATTATGTTTTAAAATCAAATAATATTGCAATGTTATCATCATTATTATTAAATTTTGAATTTAAATTACTTCCTAATATACAATAAAATAAAAAATAGAAAAACTTATATAAACTAATGGATAGTTGACCTAATAAAAATGACATTAGGTTCCTCAAAGATTCAAGTTTAAGATTTGGAAAAAAAAAATTTATGTTGAAAAAACTTCATTTCGATTGAGACCCAATAGCAATTTGGTCAGAATAGTTGAAGCAAAACTCTAAATATGATGTAGTATACCAAATCCATGGCAAAAAAAAAAAAACTTTTATCGTTATTTTCCTCCTACAGGCCTTGAATTCGAGTTTCACCCATCTATCAATAAAAATATATATAAAGAATTAAATAAATTACTTTACTAGAGATATTAAATTCTGTATTTGGTCCACTCTCTTTTCCCTCAAAATTACCTGAAAAATTGTACTAAGGAAGGGTGGAAAGAAGATTACGTTTCCTTTCTTAACCAAACAAACGACAGGTCGATTCCTTTGAAAATGATAATATGAACCATTGCAAGTTTGACATACGAGGTCGAGCATATATTGACAAATCTACCGTCACAGTTTACACCTACTACCCCATAATTGATAATTCTCATTAAAAAAAAAAAATACAAAAATTTGTAATTTTAATAATCTCAATATGAATAAATATATTCTCAATTTTGACGAGTCTATCTTTGTGTCATAGGGGTCCATGCCTCTTAGTGTGTGAGTAATCATCCCTCCAAGGGCTACCCCAGCTTCCAACTCATCTGGAGAATGTACTGGGCACTTGTGTTGATGATTTATCAGTTGATTCAAGATCTGAATGATTAACCCCATTTAACTAATGCCGAGGAATGAAAGTTTGACATGGGATGTGGAATGTGATTGGTGATGGATGATGATCGGGATCAGCTTGCATCTGGATCTGCTGTTGAAGCAGGAGGAAACAAAAGATGGCGTTTCTTTCTTTGAAAAATGAATGCCTTTCTATGGTGGTGTCTTGAACTCCATGACCGCACTCTGAATGTCGGCCTGAAGTTCCTCAGCCAGGCAACTATTAATTTCTTCATTTCACAATTTAAAAAATTTTATTGTAAAGAGTTAATATATTTATAATTTATTTGGAATTTATTTTTTTATATGTTTGGTGTACTTCTCGATCCTTAATATGGAGAGGAGTTGGTGGGGATTGATTTATGCGTCCGTCCAAAGTGGAGTTGAGTCGAAGCAAAGCGCCAAGGCCTCACTTCACAGTCCCAAATTGAAGTCCAAAGCAAATGATGATGCCATCCATGAGATGACCACAATACAGAACAATCACACACACACACACATGAGTCCCCAATGTTCTTTGTTTTTTTTATGGCCTTCTTCTTTCTACTCTTTTCCTCGGTCCATACTCCTTTGGGAAAGTGGTGGGTGCCCAAAGTGTCCACTTGAATTAACATGTAGTACTAATATTCTGCTACAAAATCAACCAACAATTGAAATAATGGAATATGGTATTAAATTTTTTAATCAACTTTTGAATTTAAAACTTGAGAATAAAGAAAACTATGCTGGGAGAGTCATCCCCTTAAATAAAGTACTTGTAAACGCTCGAACCGAATTAATTAGAATATAATTTTGAATATCAGTGGTAGATAAATATAAATATATATATATATATTTTTTCATTGACAAGCGGCAAACTAGGTCCAGGTGTCTGCCACCCAAGTGCTTCTTGCGTCACCAAAGCTCCCTTAATATGAGTAATCAAAATTTTCAAACCATTAAGAGAGACCATGGCTGTCTCTCATTCCAAATTCCAGAGGTCAAAGACGAAGAATTGCCCTAATGCTAAGGGGGACGTGGGCAATATGCCACTTGGTTTCAGGGTTGTCAACATTTCGCCATCTTTTTAATTAAATCGTGTTAGGTTATGATTATTAACATTTTGACTTAATCATGCGAGATCATAATGGGATTGAGCAAAGATTTTTTGAAATTTTCTGGTAATTTTTGTAAAACTATTATAGAGGAGCATCTATAGAAAATGCTTTAATGTTTCTGCTTTTAAATGCTCATAGAGAAGCAAATCTTACCAGGGTTAGGGAAGAGATGCTGGTAAATAAGTCCCAAAGTACACCTAAATCTCTTAGAAAATTTGGCCAAATTGAATCCTACTGCTCTCTCTCTCTCTCTCTCTCTCTCTCTCTCTTCCTCGGATCAATCGGTATCCAGAATCATATTCTGACTAATTCAGTTTGAATTACTATCAAACCTTTTTACGGGGAAAGCTCTTCCAACGTAGTTCTTTCCATTCTCAAAATTTGAATCTGATTATTGATTAAGAGATTTAACATTCTACTCACTAGTCCAAGTCTTGATTAAGGGATTTAACCTTACAACTTCCCAAGTTGGGTCGTCTAGAGTTTGCTTAGAATAAAAGTGACGGTTGATATATAAGTTTTATTCTCCATACTTTACTTATATATATATATATATATATATATATTTTGATGAATCTTGGTGCAACGGTTGGAGGTTACGGATTCGAAATATAAAAATAGTTTTTTTTTTTTTTTTTGTAAAAATGCAAAAAGAAAAATGCATACATATACGTTCACTCTGAAAACCGACCCAAATTATTGAGAGTAAGGTTCTGATTGATCGATTGATTGACTCACTAGTGTATCTGTCCATAGGTGTCTTCTCTCTCTCATATTTGCAATTTACCTTCTGAATCAAGAGAAAAATCATGTGTTATACATGGGTAGAGCTCAATTTCCCAATTGGTAGGGACAAGGGAACCAGCCTCCAGTAGGTTAGGCCACCAATTGAGACATAGAACTATGTGAGAGCTCATCAAATTGTAAGATTCCATATATCATGAAAATTAATTTAACTAAGTAAATTAGTAGCTTTCTTGGGGCCAAGCTTGTGCTTACCAATTACTCAACTAGTAATACAATAAACAACTAATCAAAGACCTCTCGTGAACAATACTAAGGTCATGCACTGGAGTTGCATTTTTAGTGGTTGAGAACATGGGTTTCACCTGAACCATACGCAACTCTTATAACATAAAATATTAAATATATATATTAATAAAATAAAATAAAATATATGTAAATCTTTGATGTGGAAGAATATTTATAAAATATGTTTAAACAATAATAGAGAGTGGTATGTCCTAAATGTTTGAATTGAACGAGGGTTCTCACTAGTTAGAGCAATAATAAATCCACCATCACTTCACGTATTGTTTTGTCATGATTTCGTATATAATTAAATTAAGTAATACAATTAAGATTTTACTATTATTCAAAAAATAATTTTTTTCAATCTCTTAAAACAGATCTCTCAAATTTCATATAACGCAAGAGTTTCATGCAAAAGGGATGTTTAGCATGGTTTTGTTGATTTTTTCGACAGTTATCGATTATATCAGTTATAAGTGAATTTAATTAAACCAAACAGATCCAAATCGAAACGGGTTCAACCCCATTCATCAATAGAGTAGATTATCTGAAAGTTTCTCAACAATCAAGAATAGGGTTTTGTTGGGTATCAGATACTTGGGTAGAAAAAACAAGAACACTTAGGATCCACTTCGATAATTTATTCAATGATTCTCCCCCATTTATAAAACATTTCTTTTTTTTTTTTTTTTTTTTTCATCTTCTTCAATGTTATTTTATCTTTGCCACGCAACAAACTTGGTTTTGGCATTAATGTTATTCTGCTAGGTAGCCTTGATTTGTTTAGTCACAAGACAACCTTAGTTCACATTTACTAACATAACACTGTCAATAAATGACAATATTAACGTTGAACCTATGGACTAAATCAGAGAAAAAAGACCTTACCACTCAACTCAATGATCCATTTTTGACTCATAACATCAAATAATCACCAAGACAAAATGATACAGAGGGCAATAGCCATTAGCCAAGATTGTTAGTGCCCAATTTAAGGTTAGAGTGGACCATATTATGTTACATGTTACCAATACTTTGACCAAGATGAGAGGAAGGGAAACATGCAATAGACAGGATGAGATCCATTCTCATCTAGAAAATATATTTAAAAATTAATGGATAGTTAATCTAATAGAGTAAGATGTTAAGTCTTTTAATTAAATTTCGAGATTAAAATTTAGAAATGAAAAAAATTACGTTAGGAGAGTCATCCCTTAAATAGAATATTTACAGATATTCGAACTGAATTAGTTGGAATATGATTTCGAATATCGGTAATAATAAAAAAAAAGAAAGAAAGTATATTTAAAAGAAGGAAATTCATGCCAACTTGGCCTAATGTGCTTTCACTCAAGGTCATGTCAAGGTCTTGGTTATTGGAGAGAATACCTTAAATTTAATGAGGGGATATGCTAGCTAGACCCTCCTAATTGCTTGAGTGTCTCTTCTTTGCCTTCCTTGATTCCCACAAATATCACTCAAAAGGGTAGTGGAATATAATCAATTATGGCAGACAAAATTAGGGTTTCCCCACAAAGGGAGGCACATTTTTTTAATTATTTTTTTAGGAAAAATAAATTAAGTGCTTATAATTAATCAAATTTTATTAGTGGAGGGGTCCAAAATCATAATAATTTTAATGAAAATGTAGGATCATGGTGATGTGTAACTCACGTCTCACATTCGCATGTAGAACAATAGATTAATATTGGGATTTAGTGATAATTTTCAATTTAATCCAAAGTCAAGAAAGCTACTAAGTTTCGAATTTGTATTCGATCAATGTGCTATGAGATTCTAAATTCCAAACAACTATGAACAACCCAATGGTTTTATTTTTCTTTCTTTTTTTTTTTTTGTAAATATATTTATTTATTTACTTTGTAAAGATGCTTTTAAGAGAACAATCTCAAAACATGATGCTTCCTGTCCCTCTTCTCGTCTTGATGTTCAATTCACTAGAGATTTTTGTTTTATTTTGTTTACTTATTTATTTCTGTAACTAGAATAAATGAAGGATATCACATTGGCAATGATAGATTCCCTTCTATAATTTGTAATTAGTATTGTAACTACCAATTATAGGTGACAATAATTTGGCATTTATATACACACACATTTACTTGACTATCAGTATTTAGATTATTCGATTAATACATACGGTTCAATTTAGGGACAGACGTTTTCAGCACCTGCTTTTTCATTTTTGAGACTTGAACTCGAGATTTTAGTTCAAAAAGTCTAATAAAATCAGAAGAGATTGAAGAAAACATTATACCGCCATTTTTTTATGTCGTGTATAATATAAAATCTTATAATTTTAAATATTGTTTGTCGCTTTAATATTATAATCCTACCTTCTAGATTATAACCCTACATATTTGTCATATCTTGATTTCATATAGAATTTTGGCCTCACCAAATTATTTATTATTTATTAGTTGGGGATTGGGTTAAGTGTCATTTAGCTAGGATTTCTATTTTGGGCTACAACATTAGACTCTCACTCTCATATGAGGGCTGCCCATTCCCACTCCCATTTAGTATTTTAGTTGAAAATATTTATTTTAATGGGAATCAAATATAATTTCAATTTATTCACCTGTCGAATCCCATTTGGTAGCCTATGAAAATATTTCGGATTAACTGGTTTAGTTTATAAAATCTTGAAAAATAGTACTAAAAATTACATATCGATAATTTACACAAAATCTTATTTTTGGTTTCTCATTGTTATCCACTGGGTTGCACACAAAAAAAAAAGAAAAAGGAGATACAGAAATAGATACAAAATGATACAAAAAATGATAGTTTATAAAAATACAAAAAAAAAATAGAAACGTGAACAAACATTTAAATATAAAAAATAAAAAAATTTATATAAATATTAATATGGAATAATAGAATAAATATCTTTTATAATAAAAATCTAAAATGATCAATTATATAATTATTAATTATAAGATAAATAATAGAAAAATAAAATTATAATTAAATAAATAAATAATTTATTAAAAATAAAAAATTATATATATAACAAGTTTAAAGATTTTTATATAAATATTAATTAATTTAATATATTAAAATATTTCAAAAATGGAAAACGTTAATGCCAACAAGGTTATGTGTGCATAACAGGTTATTCAAACCCCTTCTAATTTCCATTAATTAAATCAAAATTTGTCTATTTAATGTTGGCTTCATTTTACAAGAGGGTAAAAAAAAAGTAATAAATTTGCTTAAAATTTATCAACAAGTCATGAAAAAGCAACAGTTCCAAATTTGGCCACATAATAGGAACTTAATTTGACATTTATGGACCGACATTTATTTTTGTCACAAACAAGTACCATTTATAGAGATCGAATCTTAGTACAACAATAGAGTTAATTCTATGATGATCTTAAAGTTATAGATTCAAAATATAAAAATAGTCTCTTTACAAAAATATAAGGAAAATATTGCGTATATATACGTTCACCATTTTTCTATCCCTACACTAAACGAATGAATAATTTGTATATCAGATGAATCCTTTATAAGTACCAATTATCATTTTTAAAAGATTTTTATTTTATTGCATTGGCGCTTACGGTCTTATAATAGTTAAAAACAAAAAGCCAAAAATCAGAAGCAAAAAAACAAAGGTGTTTTGAAAATCTTTGATTTCTGCTTTAAACTTATGAAGGGGTGATGTGGACTCAAGGTATGAATTTTAGTATTTGTATTTACGAAATGAAATGGGCTTCTTTTCTTTGTCACTTTCATGATTCTTCATGTGCTTTCGGCTTTATATTTTTGTACATATATTGGACAAACATGGCATCTTTTTCTTGCCCAATACACATGACTTCTCTCTTCAAATTATGCTCTATTCTTCTTCTCGATCTACATGCATTTTTTTTTTGTTTTTTTAATAAACCATCTTTATTAAGTAACTTAACTACGTTAAATCCGATTTAAAATGGGTTGGCTCTTTCAACACCTATTTTTGTGTATATACAAGATTCAAATCTTTAAAACCTTGTTTAAGAGATATCAGTATCCGGTTACTAGACTAATTAATATGGTTTTGGAATCGACTTCATTGATATTTGACTAAACATGATCTCTTCCCAGATTATCGACTCTGACATATTCCATAAAATAGACTTCATTATATGTGCAGAATCTGATTCATACCCATGGGAGTGTGTGTGTTTCAGCTGTGAGATTTCCCCGGTTCAATTTTGTGCCTTTTTTCTTATTTAATTTTATTTTTAATTAGCAATTGGGACAGGGTTGGCTTACATATGTTGGGTCAGACTCGTTTGGATGGCCCAATAGGAGATTGAGCCTTCAAGATTTTCAGGCTTGAAGTTCTGGTTCCAGGAAAGGCAATTTTAGGGAAAGCCCATTCTGATAATATTTCCTTCTCCACTTATCCGCTTAAAGAGAATATCAGAATTGATAATCAAAATATCCGTTAATGGTTATTATATTTGGTCAATTGGGAAAACAAATATCAAAAGATAATCATCACTATATATCAACCTTCAACTTCTTTAATTTTTTTTTTTTCTCTCTTTTCAGTTTATCAGGATGACTATAAGTTTAGGGTTATACAATGAGAGATCAACGGATAGTCGGTATAATGAATATGACATTAAATCCTTTAATCAAGATCTCAGGTTCGAGTCTTAGGAACAAAAAAAGAAAATACTGGGAGGATAATCCCCGGAATGAGTCACTACAAATCCTGAATCAGATTAATTAAAATATAGCTCCAAAAACCTATGATGTACACAAAAAAGGGTTATACAATGAGAGTAATTCTTCCCATGTAACTGCTAAGTAAAGTGAAAACACTACTTGAAGTAAACTGTACTAGATATCTAACCATTAACCATCAAATTTTACCAACTTGGGCATCAACTTCTTTAAATTAAAAGAGATTGCGTTACTACCGTAACTTAAAATTAAAATTTTAAGGGTTTTTTTCCCATGAAATTACAGAACATGAAATTAGCTAATAGACTTCGGTCGGTATGCTGGAGACCTGAGGTGGTCTATGATTGGTGCGTTAAAGAAATTTAAATATGATTCTAATAATCCTTATTAAAAATAGAAAACAATTAATCAGTAGGGTTTTATATAACTATATTACTTATTATCTCTTTACTTTATACTTGATCGATTGGTATCCGATAATTAATTTATTGATTCTGACTAATTCGAGTAGAGTTGACTTTTGATCCATTGAGAAATGAGCTATTTCAATGCTTGTGTTTCTATTTTTAAAAGTCAAACTCAAGAATTTGACTAAAAAAATTAATATTCTTATCATTAGATCAATAAAGAGTTAATATCACTTACCATCTTTAACATGGTCCCAGCTTTAATAAGACCAACCCTAAAGCCAAGTTGTCGCCGGTTTGGAAGTTGGGCCCAAAAATGTGGCAAAACTCAGCCCTAACGTAAGGCTAGAATGGCAGCACCATGTTGCCCTTAAATATCGGGCTCATAATGTCAGCCGAAAATTGGCTCATATTAAGAGTGCAATCAGCCAAATCAAGCTGAATACCTCTCGATTCGCACTCAAATTCAACGATTAATTTATATAAATAATATATATTATATTTAATTTAATTTTTTTTACTATAATAAATATATTAATATATTTTTTAAACTATTCAACGGTATTTTGAGTTTAAAATTCTGTTATTCAAATTTGACTCGATTGTATAATGAATTCGACTCAAACTCGACTTGAATTCAATCAAAATCGAATCGAGTCGAGTCGAGCCGTTGATCAAGCAGTTTGAATCCAGTTCGGTTTGTATAACAGCACTAGCTCATATCCTCCTCTACTGACTAATAATTTTAAACCTACCCATTTATTTTTTTATTTTTTTATTTTTGATCAATCGGTATTTGGGTTTTGTCCGACTAATTCGATCTGAAGGACCTATTGATGGATTGACTCTTCCAAATTCTTTTTTTCCATTCTCAAAACTCAAACTTGAGATCTGTGATTAAGAAAATAGAATATCCGATCACTCAAGACAAAGGAGTTTGATACCTACCCACTTATTTTGTCACACTGAATAACCTATTCAAAGTTCATGGCCTCATTCTTTTTCTTAATGACAATACTACAGCATGAATTTTTGTGAACGTATCATGTAAAACCCTAATTTGTACAATTTAAATTTCAAAAAGGGTAGAATTTGTACAATCTCATCTCTCTCTCTCTCTCTCTCTCTCTCATTCATTTCATATTTAATGGATTGTGAATTTGTTCTTGGGTCTACTGAGGTTGTTGAGATTCATATACACAGCATAGCTGAAATGGGTCTTCTTGAACTGCTGGTTTCTGAACTTATTCTCTACCACATTGGTGTTACAATCGCAAGAGTTGATGCTACAATTGCAATATGCTTTGGTCTTTGTGGTTTCTTCCCACAGTCTAAACAATTAGGACACACCACCTTAATATTATTCAAAAAATAAGACTGCCCTGTAATTTAGTCAACACTTAGGACACACCACCTTAATTTTGTCAATTTTTTAACTACATTTTTTTAATCATGAAACTGAGGAGAAAATGAAGGGAATCTTGTTGATTATCTTGTTGTTAGATGAGGTTTGATCAGTAGATCTTTACTTTTCCCTAGATTTTTTTTTTTTTTTTTTTAGTTGTTTTAGACATCATAAATCAAAGTCAATTTTTACTAGTCATTAAGCAATTTTTTCCTTTCTTTTTTCTTTTTTATAAGAAAACAACTCTTATTTTAGGATACCCTTTTCACAATTTAAATTAATCTCAAAAATAAAGCCACAAAAAAAGACAGATGTAAATGAATTAAACAAAATATGTGATATTCTGAATAGTTATATTTGTTTATTTTAACATATATCTCTACCGTATTTGAATTGAAATTATATTTCTTTGAATTCCTCTATTACGATGGGTAGATGACTCGATAAGTATTTTTCTTACCTTAGCAGACTCGATGAGTATTTTTCTTACCTTAGCAGATGCGGACTTTTCATTGAAATTCACTTCATAGGGCTTACATGACTTCTTAAGGGGGAAAAAATTACATCACTGTGTATATTAATCAATTTGTTTAGTTTTTCCTTTAAAAAAAATATTCGTTACATTTTAGATTTTAAAAGTCAGTTGAGGATGAGCAGAATGAACTATCAAATTATTTCATATGAAATGCAAATACTTGGGTATCCATAATTTTTGGCTCCAACACTAGCAAGACAGGCACCTAAACCTTAGCAATTTGTCCTCATATTCCTCATCCAAAAGCTTTTCTTAATAAAATTGCCATCCTACGTTGAAATGGGTATGTCAAAAGGTACTAGGGTAACCTGGAATTTGAAAATGATGAAGACCAAGGAATGGATCCTTTGTCACTATCAACAAATACTAATACTTGCTCTTGAAGAGCTGCTCTATCCATGTGGTTTTCTCTGAGGTGTCAGCACTTGTGATTGATGCTACTCCCCTGCAAAATCATCAGCATTAATTGCACTGCAGTTTTATTTCTTCCGGAAAAAGCTTTGTTTGCATGAGAGGGCCAAAATCTGACATCTACAGTACCCACTGTTTGGTGAAATTTTGGAATGACCAAGAAGATTGCAAATACGTGCCAAGAAAAAGATAGGTGAATGTCACATTACAGAATCTCTTGTGAAAACATTATTGATGGTGTTTGTTGGGGCCCAATAATGTACCCTCCCTCTCTCTCTCTCTCTCTCTCTCTCTGAGAGCAATTCACGTGAGAGTAAAATATAATGTGTCTGCAAATTGGTGCACCAAAAGGACAATAAATTTTGGTAGCCTGTTGGATGCAAAGATGGATGACAAACCCCATTAATGCGCCACTCGTCTTACACGTGTCTGGGTGAGAGAGGGCGTGGGGGGAGAGCTAGCCATGTCCAAGTCTAACAATTTCCGTCTCTCTCTCTCTCTCTCTCTTCTTTTGAACACAGTAGAAACTGTGGCTGTATTTGGTTCATCCTATAAGATAATGACCCAAAAAGTTACAGCATTGGATGTTGGATTGCATGTCTCTTTTGAAAATAGTAAAACTTGAGGATATCTTTGGCTCTCTGGCTCTCGCGCTCTCTCTCTCTCTCTCTCTCTCTCTCTCTCATCAATTGTATTTCCGTACTTTCCATCAGATTAAACTTCAGTAGATGGTTCAACATATCGTTTTGTTCAACATAGAGTTCCAATGTGTTATTTACGATGTGAGCTGGGCTGATGGGTAAGTATTGTATGCATGTGCTGTTCTCTCTCCCCCCCCCCCCCCCAGAAAAAAGGGGAAATGAAGAAACAAAAGAATAAAGAAAATCAACCCTTCAATTTTAGAGTAGTCGCTTTCAAAGTTTATAGCAATATTTATCCCACGATGCAGAATACAAGCCACGACCTCTCTCTCTCTCTCTCTCTCATATGAGGCATTGTTGCACTCTACGTTCTTCAAAACTTAACAACATAAAACAGAATTTTTTTTTTTTTTTTTTTGTAATTTTTGATATCTTAAACTATATTCTGATTAATTCAGTTCAAGACTTACAATAATCTATTTTGAGAGTTATCCCTTCTGGAGTAGTTTTTTTTTTTAATTTCTAAAATTTAAATCTAAAACTTTATTTAAAATATCTAACATCACAATTGAACACTATATTGTTAACGAAAAAGATTGTGCTAAGGAAGTATTAATACTTTTATTGTTTTTAAACACCTTTAATTGGATCACGCCTAGTCCATGACGGGCCTAACAAGACTTGATATTTATTTTTTTTAATAACTAATCGATATTTAAAATTATATTCTAATTAATCTGATTTGAATATTATCAGACATAATTTAAGAAGAAACTCTATTAACATAATTTTTTCTATTTTTAAGTTTTGAATACAAAATTTAATTAAAAAATTTAATATCCTTACTCACTAGATCGATTGTGCATCCATAGTCTTGGTATCTCTGTGGGGTTATGATCAACAGAGGAAAATTGGATGCACCAATTAGTGGCGCTCATGAGAGTGAATATATTTTAGGATAATATTGATTCAATTACACTCAAAAACTATTCCTCACTCATACTCCGACTTCGCTCTTAGCTGTATCACTGAACTAAGAAAATTTCTACCATTCTAATATAGAAATCATTGAATTATTATCCAATAATCACTAATTATTTTATTGTTCTTTTTAATTAAATATAATAACTGTAAAATGATAATTCAATAAACAGATTCTATAGATACTACTATCGATGAAGATTATAGATATTCTTGTTGAGGGCCATAATTTTAGTATTCCTACCAACCCGCATGAACAAGCAATCGAATAATAACCCCCTCAGAGCTATCATCAATGAGAATCATCTTGTCTTCGAGCTAGTATCAATGCGAGCTGTGACCACTGAAAAAGAAAAATGAGAATCACAACACATTTATTGAATTTAATCCTTTCCAATTTCATGTACACGCATCTGACATCCACACACAGTACCAACTGAGATCATGTGGATGAATAAATGGGCAATAATTGTTATGAAGCAAATGTCATCGTCCATATAGTGATACTCAAGTGGTAAAAAAATTTTGCTCAAGTGTCCCTCTCAAGATTGAATTCTAGTATTGGATACGTATATTTCTGTGATTTTTACGATCTCTATGTAACAAAAAAAAGAAGCAAATGTCATAATCTCATGACAATTGATAGATACATCCTAGTCAAGTGCTTTTAGATATGGAAACAAGAAATGAATAATGCATGGCCGAATTCAAGTCTCTACTTAGAGCCACAAGCTTAGGGTTTTGGAGAAAAAGTTGATGGGGGCATTCCAAAAAGGCAAATTCACATGAGTGTGTAATATGATCTGCCTGCATCTTGGCACCTATTTTTGGGACATTGGATTCATTAGCCCACAAATATAGGGATAAAATTGCTGGCACCCTCGCTTATATGAATGCCATCCCTCACTTTAGTGGGACAATAGAAGAGTTTAAAATAATTTTTCTTTTGTTACAAGGAAATTTGAACCTAGATTTCGGTAAAGGAATTATGACCATTAGATTGGGGAACGAAGAGTTTAAAATAATAGTTTATTTGTATTCAGATTTAAAATATTTATAGATTAGAGACGAGTTACATACTATTATTTTGTAATTTAAATATTTCCTATTAAAAAGTAAATCGGATAGAATTATATAAATTAAATTTTATTGTTGTAATTATTGACTTTTCGGTTCAAAGAGCAATAATTTAAATTATTGGTTAGGTGTCCCTAAGGAACAAAATTTTGAACTTTGTCAAAGGAAAATGTGTAAATGTTGTCTTTTCTTCTACTGTGTTGTCTTTCTTTTCGAAGACAAACACATGGCTTAGGATTACGTCTTCTGTTCATTGTTCATGCTTTTCTTCATCAATAATTGTTGAAACATTACCCAATTTTTTTTTTAAAAAAAAAAAACTCAAGAAAAGGGATGTAAAAAGAGAAACTCAAAAAGAAAAAAAGGAAAACCCCAAATAAAATAATTTAAAAAACTGCAAAGTACGATAATTATTTGTACTATGATTTTTTTTTTAAATTACTTGTGGATTTTCTTTTTTATCTACAAACCCTACTTGCTGGAACTATATTTCAACCTCAACGGGTGCAAAAGGAGAAAGGGAGATTACTACGCCAAAAAGGGCAAAAGACGGACACGTGGTGATCACGTGAGGGTGTCGTTGAAATAAAGATTTATGCCGGTGGGTCCTCCGGCGACGTTTGTCTGGTCGTCTGGACGCTTTGTCCTCCGCCGACACTGCAAAATTTAAAGCTGCAGCCTCCCTCTCCTCAGCAAGGGATTTACAGCCGGCGGCAAAGCTTGCCATCTCCCTTCCACTAGTCAGCAGAGACTCCGCCTTCAGGCATTTCAAACTAATTTAATTCATTCTTATTTTATCTCTTAAAGGGCTTCCGGCTTACTATACGGTAAAAAAAGTATGAACGTGTATGTTACGTGGCTCCCTCCAAATCAACATCATAAAAAAGGAAGGAATGTGATTGATATGATGGCTTTGAGATCTGACGGCTGTAAATCTTCCTCCGGAGACGCGTCCCTCACGGAGGGGTCGATCTAGAACGCGTCCTGTGGTCCTTCCCATACGGCGTGGTCCTCTTTGGACCCCATCGCATCCGATAAATTTTGGTCTAATACTCGATGAAAACGAAAAAGATTTTATGGCTCAGGATACGAGGTTATATTTTTTTTTTCAATAAATTTTTGATATCTGATAATTATATTAAAATTAATAAAAATTATTTTAAATTAAATTAGATTCTTAAGAGATAAAACTCTTTTATCGTCTATTTTTTTCATATACCAAATATCTTATTTAAAATTATCGATATTTACTCACCGAAACAAATAGACTTCGGTATGATTATTTTTGATTCTTGGACAATGATTTCATGGTATTCATAAGAAAACAGTTATCAGCACAAAAAAGATTATAAATTTTTCGTATGAGTCTTAGATTTTAATATTTCCATAGAGTAGGAAAAAAAAATTTCTTGTTTTGTTACAGCCTATGATCTGAACAAGTCGCATATGATACCCTAATCGGTGCTGAGGGCACCCCACAAAAACGGAGAATTTTGTAACATTTCTGAGTGACAGTCTCTTATTTCTAAAAAGTTGTTTAAATCTGAGAAAGTACATTATATTTGAATCATAGTTTTGAGTACAAATTAAACATCTCATGACACATGAAGTACTCACGAAAAAACTATTGCTGTTACACTGGTTTCCTCTTTCTAAGGTTTGCAAGTTTTCATGTAGCAAATGAAAGAGAAAGGCCACTCCTTTTTCTCTTTTTTTTTTTTTGGTGGTGTATCAATCTGTATCCAAGGATATGCACCGACTAATCTAATTCGACAGCTTGTTGAGTCTATTTTAGGGACAACTCTTCTAATGTTATTCTTTTTAATTTTAAATTTTAAATTTTAAATTTGATTAAAATATTTAATATTCTTAATTATTAAGCCGGCCGTCCGTTAATTCTTTTTTCTCAAATTTATGGTACAAATTGGAAAGGTGGGCCATGCCGATGCAGAGATGGGTGTAGAAAATGGGTTTCACGGAGCAGGCAAATAGGCCTTGAATCCTCTTCAGAGAGACTGACATGAAACTTTTAATGGGGGCACAGCCCAAAGAAGTCATTCTCTCACTTTTCGCCAGGCGTGTAACACAAACACCTTTGTTTGTTAGCTGTAATATTTAGACAGGCACATGTACAGACTGTGCTCGACTTTATGGTTTTTGAGAAACTGTTTTAATCTTTTATTTTTAAATTAAGTCGACATATACAAACAAAAAATTAGATAGAGAGAGAGAGAGAGTATGAAAGGAAAATTTGGTGGAGGATAGCATAATCAACAATCATGGACTAAAGAAGAGATTGAATAAGACTAAACATTATAAACTCTTCACATCCTATGAGGGTCACTTGCATTCCATGACTTTTTACGTGGCATTTTTCAACAGGAAGAATTTATCTCTTGGTTGCCTTGCTCATAACTTTGAGAAAAAGACTCATGATATTGACGGGCACGAAAATATAGTCAACATATTTCCTTTACCATTGCTCCTATTGGTTTGGTTGATACAGGACATGTCCTCTCTCTCTCTCTCTCTCTCTCCCTCTCTCTCTCTCTCTCTTGTTGTCTTGGACTTGGTCCATCGTCTAGTATCAAGAGTCTCGCTCCGACTAATCTAGATCAAACTAGCTACTGTTAGGTTCTCATTCGGAAGGGAATCTCCCAACATCGTTTTTATCATTATCAAGACTCGAATCCGAATACTTAGTGTGAGATTTTAATACCCTTATCATTTTTGTCATTATCAACAACATTGTTCTAGTCTCTCTCTCTCTCTCTCGATCAAACAACTTGCTCCCTATTTTCAGGATCGAGAGAAGGGATCCTTGTTGGATTTTTGAAATTATCACCATCACATAATTTGAATTCATTTGATTAAATGTTGGTAATCTTTCTCTGTCTCTCTCTTTGGTTACTTAATTCATTTTGGTTCGATGAACTTAACATGCTACGAATATGATAGATTAGGTTCGCGATATTGTTGGCGTCATCCATTACGTGTAAATCTTTAGAGTTTTGAAAGTAACAAGTATAGGCTTTAAGGTTGTCACAATAGCTAGCCAGCTTATAGAATTGGCTAGAATCCTAGAAACATCAATGAAGGTAAGACACAAATTTCCTAGGAGCTTAGTTTAGTGTAAATTCTATCCGGATCGCAAATGCATGAGCTGCTCTAGGATTTACATCACGAAAGAGAGCCAAGTATTAAAGCATTTGGTTAGGGAATCCAAAGTAACTTTCTACAATTTAAAGAGTAAATGTCTTAATCTCACTGTAGCGTATATTACATCTGTTGATGTTCTTTTAGACTTTATAGAATCTATAAATTTTGTAATATGTGAAGAATTTGACCAAGTCATTAGCACAATGATTAAGAAAAAAAAGAGTAAACCCCACAAAATAATTTTGAAAGCAATAGATAGGCATGAGTAGAAAGAAGGCACACCACCTCAGGGTGACCTCACAGCTATAATAATTATAAAATTAAATCAACTACCATCACTAATTGTGGCATTATACAGAGAGAATATCAATGCAGAATCACAAAAGGGGTCACCCCTTTTAGTAATTTGATTCGTTTGTACACTTATACACTTTCTTCTTTATTACTACTTTATTTCTTCATCTTTTGGGTAATCATTATTGTTACCCAATGTAGCACCTCCACCTTATCAACCATACTTAGGGCAGCAGTTTAATCATTATTTTTTAATCATAGTACTAAATTTGGGCATGGCTTTAGTATCATGTTAAAGATAAGAGCATATAATTATTAATATTTAGTTGTTTCAGAGGTTACACTCAGGTATTTCTCAAATAATCTTTTGGATTTGAGTTTTGTATATAACGAAAATAGACGATGGGAGAATTTGTCCTTTAAGAATCTAACTTGATTTGAACTTGATTTAGTTGGATTCAACGTGATTACTATTTACCCATGGTTTATTTTAAAAAAAAAAATGATAGAGCATATAACCCCTTCAGAGAACCAATGTTTGTAGAATAATTCAAATTCAGATTTTTTAATTTAAATCGATGACCAATTTTTGGGAGGGGAAAAAGAGAGAGAGTTGAAGTTAAAAAAAATTTACTTACAAAAATTTATAAAGGAATTATCCAACATGAGGAAAAGGGGTTTAATGCTTCAAACATATAAGAATTTCGTGCCTCATTGGTAGCTAAACTTGTCTAATGCTACAGACTATTCAGGCATAACAATAGATTCTTTTTATTATTATTATTTTTTTTTATATACCAAGGGACACAACATTGGGATCATTTAAAATTCTGGGGATTGATTTCTATATATAGCAAGTGGACCTTTTTCCTAATATTTTTTATATAAAGGTTTAATGGTTTGAGATCTATGTCTTGTATGAAAATAGTATGTCAGTGTCATAGGGGAGCATCATACTGATTAAAGGAATTAAATATGTAATCATGAAGACTAATAGGCCATTTTATCTATAATTATTTTGGATGAAGAATCTTGATGACAACCTTGTTTATTTAATTTATGTTATGAAATGTACCTCTATGTTATAATACATATGGAGGATGTATTGAGAGACGTGTCTACGTATGCACCATGCTTGTAAGTCTCTCTCTCTCTTAACCAATCATCATGATCCGATTAATTCGATTCAAATATTATTGGATCCAACTTAAAAGAGAATTTTCCCAACGTTGTCTTTTTTATTACCAAATTTGAAATTCAAAATTTAATTAAAAGATTTAATTTTTTTACCTATTAGATCGACTATCTATTAGTATATAAATCTCTCTCTAAATATTTAAAAATATAACAATTCTGCCTCTTTATACATCGTAATTTTTTTTTTTAAATCTATTAAACTCATAAATGTAAGTTTGGTGATTATACATTCGATATAACTTTAATTAGAGAGTAGATTCAAATTTTTACCGATTCTGATTTATCTCGTGATCATGGAGGAGAATTATGACCGTTAACTCTAAACGATGGATAAAAATAGAAAAATCTGTTAAGCTAATCAAGGGTGCAACTCAAATTGATTAAGCCAATGGATCAATGACTTAGTCTTTTCCTTAGATATTGGGTAGGTTTATGCATTAATTAAGGATGGCCTATTCATATTTATATGAAGAAGTTACATTTAGGACAGCGATTTAATAACTTCGGTGTGTTAAGGTCTTTCAACACATTATTTGTCGACATGACATGACCTATCTTAAATTTTGAAAGCAAACAGGAAAATCACTTCCATGGGGTGGAACAACCATTCCTCTTCCAATTTAAAGTATTTTTATTTATTATTATTGTAATAGTAATTTATTATTATTTTGTGTTTTTTCTCCCCCGTTTTTTTTTTTTCCATAGAGATCACGAAAATTATAAAAATACACATCCCACAAAACTATGAAAAAACACTTGACTAAAATTTTTTTACCGACCGGATGTTCCTATAAGAACTAATTATTATTTTGCTCGCCAAAAGGATTAAGTGAGATGGTGAATGGACCATAATTAGGCTATCTCATAAAGATTGGGGTCCATTTCAGAACGGTTATATCAGACTCATTTGAAATTAAATAAAATTTTTAATATAATGATAATTTTAATTATTATATGTCAAATTGTTATTTCTTATCAAAAAAAATAAGCCATAAATTTTCTGCATAAAGTGTAACAGGAGTTTTGATCCATCCGACTGGGAATGATGATTACTTTTGATTATAAATATAACCCCATTTGCTCGTACAAAAATAGTAAGAAAAATTAGTAATAATCATCTTAGGAAAACTAACGATGTGTAATTGGTTCGAATCTCGTATACGAAAAAAATAGATATCGTGTGAGTTTTTTTTTTAAGAACTCAATTCGACTCAAATTAAATTTATTTAAATTCAAAATGATTATTAGATACATATAATTTATAAAAAAATTATCATATGAAAACTATAGTAATTAAAATTGCAATAGTTAATTATCTTGTTTCGCATATGATCTTTATTCTATGTACTTAACATTTTTTTTCTAAAAATAGAGAAAAGTTTTGGTGTAATAACGATTTGGACGTCCAACAAAAAAAAAAAAAATTATGCATGGTTTTTATTAAATTATTTTAATTAAATTATTTTGTGCTATGCATGGTGGTTATTATATTGTGTTATGTGCCCCTAGAGAAACCATCCTTTTACGTGCATGAAAAGTAATGACTAGAAATTGGGAGACTGCACTTGAAAATTACTACTCATTACTATTTTCAAAAAAGCAATGATATCAAAGAGCATGCTCTCTGCGTGGAAACTCGAGACAGATTGCGATTTTGCTTTCTGAAAAAGTGAGATGAGGAGCCCTAATAGGGGGGCGGGGGTCTTTTTTTCTTTTTTGGAAAAAAAAAAATTGGATGGTCAAGGAGATAATATGGGTTTTTTTTTAAAAAAAATTAATAATTTATTATTATTATTATTAATTTTTAATAATAACTTTTATGAAAATAAATTCTGACGTAATGATTGAATTATTCTTTTAAATAATAACTTTTAGGTCATGGATTCAATATGTAAAAATAGATTCTTTATAAAAATATAAGGAAAGATTGTGTATGTATACATCCATCATTTTTCCTATCTCTATACTAAACCAGAGAGCACTTTGTGTTCTGAATCTTTTAACAATAATAATAATAATAATTTTTTCGTCAGTGTTTTTTTTAAAAAAAAAATAGTAAAAGCTTATAAAATTATCCTAGTCGAGGCAAAATAGTTTTAGGTCAATCCTTATTTTATCATTTGATTTTGAAAATTCGCATAAATGTATCTCAATCAATACACACTAATATCTCTTGGAATTGAGAAATTAACACATCAGAGGACTCAGGACATGAATCTCAATCTAACTTGAAAAAATGTTGATTTTTATATTGCAGAAAAATTATAAGAATGAAAAAATATATATATAATAAAGCTCTTTTGGAACCTTGTTAACCTTGATTAGTTAAAAATTACATGGCACAAAAATGAAAATAAAAATACAAAAATGAATAGAAATGATACAAAAAATATTATTTTATAAAACTACTCGAAATGAAAACATAAGAAAACATATAGATATTAAAAATATAAAATTTTTTTTATAAAAATATTAATTATTTTATAAAAATAATAGAATAGTAATTTTTTATAATAAAAATTTAAAATAATCAAATATGTAATTATTAATTATAAGATAAATAATATAAAAATTATAATTATAATTAAATAAATAATTTATTGAATGTAAAAGTTGTATTTTATATAAATATTAATTAATTTAATATATTAAAATGTTTTAAAAATATTTTAAGAACAAAAAATATTAATACCAGGAAGATTTTAATTTTTAAGAGAAAAATTATGAAAGGAAAAAAAATCTTGAAAAAAGTAGAATATTTGCGATGTGAGACACGTGTCAGAAAATGGGAGTGCCGACAGTCGTGATCATTGTCAAGGTGTGCGCCTTTTCTATCGCCAGCTCGTTTTGACGCTGAGACTTTGATAATGACACCCCCACTGTTTGAGCACCCAACACCACATCCTTTTATTCCATTATTTATGTCCTAGTTGGTTTTTGTTAATTAACTATGCCACGTCAGACTTGTCTGCTTCTGTCTGCTTACCTGTCACTCCATGGTTGGGTTTGATGTCATCAAAATGTTTTTCTTAAAATAAAACATAAATTTCTCTTATGCACAAAAGGAAATGAACTTTAGGCTTTAATAATTTAAATAATATGCATTTTATAGTATTTTTTATTAAAAAGATTTAACTTTATTATGATTACGTTAATCAGTTAAATCTCTTAATAAAAAATCATCATTTAATTGATTTAATGATTAGATATTGATATCTCTTAAATAACATTTTGGATTCGAATCTTATATATGAAGAAAATAAATAAAATGAGAGTTTTATCTTTTAAGAATCCAACTCGACTCAAATTGATTTACTTAGATTTAATATAATTATTAGATACTGATGATTTATCTTAAAAAATCTTTTAATAAAAAATAATTTCAATAATATTTAAAATAAAAATTAATTAAGTTTTCTACCCTAGAATTTTGACTGTCTTATAAGAGCTTCTAAATAATCTTGAGACAAATAAAAATTTAAAAGTCATGTATTAATAAATGTCTTAAATATTTGAAGAATTTTGATCGTTTTATATTTTAATATAAATAAATAATCTTTTCCTCTATTAAATTAAGGAAAGGGCAACCTTACTTTTCCCATTTGATCAACCAAAATTTTGATCATTTGATTCATTGAATAGAGGCATAGGGAAGCACAATCCAGTTGTTAAAACTACAATGTAGTCAAATGTATAGTCAAAAGGTGTCTCTTATAGCACTATATTCAGAATAGAATCATTCACCAAATGGATAATCTAACCTAAAATTTAATAGATTTTCTTTTCATATTCTTTTTTTTGGGGGGGGGGGGACCTTGTTTGGAAGGGACACTATCCATTAGTTTCTTTTAGTGGAATTCAAAACTTCTGTAATCATTGACTCAATAATTCCAAGATTATCGGAAGCTAGCAGCCTAATTTTTTCTAACATTGGCATTATTCCCCATATTCTGAATCTGAATAATACTTTGGTCTGTAGGGGTGAGGGACATTTTGGATTACCCTTTTGAAAAAAGAAATTAGACCATAAGTTATGACATCATGGCTTAGGAATTTCCTTTTTTTATTTTTATTTTTAGTATCAATTACTGATATATGATGATTAAATTCAATTCGAATTGTGTTGACAAAACTCTCTGTGTGTCCATTTTCGTTATACTTAAAATTAGAACTCAAAATTTTACTTGAAAGACAGCAACATATAATCACTGGCCACCTAAACGTTGCAAATCAGTAAATTTTTCACGATAGACCTTCACGGTAAAAAGAAGAAAAAACATCTTGGTAACAGCATTAATCAATCCCCATCAAAAGAATCTCGGCATTAGTCAATCCCTATCAAAAGAATATTACTGTGGAAAAAAGGTTTTTCTGCAATAACAATGTATGATCATAATTCCCCAATCAAAAGGAGAGGATTATCCTTATCATCTGCAAGTATTTTAAGACATACAATGTATGATAGGTGTGTTGCTTATGATTCCAAAAGCACTTTGGTTGGTGGTATAGATGAAACATCAAAGAGGGTGGAGTTGTATAAGGTTAAAGTGTCTTTAACTTTGGCTCTAATGTTGGATTGGTAGAGAGAGAGAGAGAGAAAGAATTCCAATTTTGGGTGCATGAAAAGCTTTGAGTAACAAATTTGCTTTATCATGAGGGTCAGAGAGAGAGAGAGAGAGGAAGTGTAAGCAAGAAAAAAAGAAAAGGCATAGGAAATTTAGAGATGGAGTGTAGAAATGTCTAAAGGCATGTACCTTGTGTCTGTCGCATGGGGAAGGAGAAGTAAATTGGCTTGTGGCCCTAACAATTTTTGGCTTACGCATCCAATGTGACCATAAGTCAATAAAGTGATCATCGATGACTCTTCAAAAAGTAAAAATTCAATTTACTACATCATGTGTTCTTCTGGGTACCAAAGAGACATGGAGATTTTTGATATCTATACATATATAATATAACTTCTCCCCTAAGAAAACGACTTAGATTTAGTGCCCTTATTTCAAGTACCCTTTAGCCCTAACCCTACACTAATCAACAATGACTAGCAATATTTTTTGCCATCCTTATTAAGGAACCCACATAGCGATTGACACGATAATGACATGCAAGTTGTACAATAATTAATGATATTTAGGCACACCCTTCTCCTAATATGTCCCCAACCTAAGTGAGTTGTGCAGTTTTGGGATCTCTAGCACTCACCCACTAGCCCAAGTACAAAACAATTAATAGTATCAGCAAATAATAAAGATGTGAATTTGATTTATGTCAAGCTTGTCAAGCCGGATTAAACAGAATTCGTGTCACCATAGAGAAAGAAAGTGAGTCATAAAATGCTTTCTTCGGTGAAAAATAACTTTATAATACTTCTAGATGTTTGGGATGGTCAGAAGCCCAAATGTCCCTAATTTTAATTAGTACTTTCATTATTCATCTAGTTTAGAGAAGTCTTCCGATTTGTAGTAACAAGATTTGGAGCACTGGGGTTTTGACCCCTTTTTTTTCTTTTTAGTGTATATTAACACTAGAACACGAGTTAATTATAAGAGAGGAGAAGAGAGGTATCATTTGAGTTAAGTATCGGAGTTTTGACCCATTGTGGATCTCTAGCATTACTCATAGCTTTAAGCTCCAAAAGACAGCCTACGCCTTTTTTTATTCCCACTATCGATATTCGAAATTATATTTCGATTAATCTGGTTTCACTACAAGAAAAATGGGTATCAGCAACGGAAATATCCGTCGTTGATACTTGAATTTCCGTCACTAAAAGTATTAGCGACGAAAATTTTGCAATGGAGAATTCCGTCGCTGAAAGTCACCTCGCTAATTTAGCGACGGAATTTCTGTCGCTGATTATCCGTCAGTAACTTAATTTTTTATTTTTTTTAATTATTCTTAATTAGCGACGATCGGCTCGGCTGCCCGACCCAACCCGCTGCCCTCGCACGCACCTGTCCCGACCACGGCCCGCCCGCTCGCTTACTTTTAATTTGTTGTAAAACTGTACACACCCAGGTTCGCACCCATGTTCGAGTCTGGGTGTGAGAGAGAGATATTGAGAGTTTTAACCACTATGTCACCACCACATTTGTGTTATTAGTTTATTTCTTTCTATTTCTATATTTTTTTTCTTACTCTCAATATTATAAATACAATACCCAAATTTAAAAAAATATAAAATTTTATTTAATAAAAACATTAAATTATATTTTAAAAAATATAAAATTATATTTAATAAAAATACAAAATTATATGTAATAAAAACATAAAATTATATTTAATAAAAATACAAAATTATATTTAATAAAAACAAAAAATTATATTTAATAAAAACACAAAATTATATTTAATAAAAATATAAAATTATATTAAATAAAAAAAATCATATTTAATAAAAGCAAAGGAGGGACGGATCCACCGAGCACATGCGCGGTGGAACCAGCTGAATTTTTTTATTTTGTTTTTTTTGTTTATTGGTTTTTTTTTGTTTATTTTGTTTTGTTTAGTCTTTTTTATTTTATTTTATTTTTTATTTTTTTAATGGTAGCTGAAACAAAAAATAATAAAAAAAAAAGAATAATAAAAACAAAAGAATTAAAAACAAAAGAAAAAAACCAAAAACAAAAAAAACAAAGGAGGGGCGGTTACCGCCCCTTTGCACTTTTTTTTCTTTTGTTTTTTTTTAATTTATTTTGTTTTGTTTAGTCTTTTTATTTTTTTATTTTATTTTTTATTTTTTTAATGGTAGTGAAAACACAAAACAATAAAAAAAACAAAACAATAATAAAAAAAAGAATAAAAAATAAAATAAAAAAACCAAAAATAAAAAAAATTAACAAAGAGGGGCGGTTCCACCGCTCCTTTGCACTTTTTTTTTTTATTTTGTTTATTTATTTTTTTTTCTTAATTCTTTTTATTTATTTATTTATTTTATTTTTTGAAAATAGAAAATTATATTTAATAAAACACAAAATTGTATTTAATAAAAATATAAAATTATATTCAATAAAAACAAAAAAGTTATATTTAATAAAAACACAAAATAATATTTAATAAAAACAAAAAATTATATATAACAAAAACAAAAAATAATATTTAATGGAAAAACAAAGTAATATTTAATAAAAACAAAAAAATATATTTAATAACAACAAAAAATTATATTTAATAAAAAAATTATATTTAACGAAAACAATTTTTTTTTCAAGTTTTAGCGACGGATTTAGCGAAAGAAAATTTTTGTCGCTAATTTTAGCAAAGGATTTAGCGCCGGAACAATTAACGACGGAAAAATCTGTCGCTAAATCCATCGCTAAATTTTTCGTCACTAATCCGTCGCTAATAGCGACGGATTTTTTTCCATTGATAATTTCCGTCGCTGAAAGACTATTTTCTTGTAGTGTTCAAACGATTATGGGGCCCTATTTAGGGGGTTGGCTCTCCAGCGTAATATTTTTTATTTTTGAATTTTAAATTCGAGACTTAAGGGATCTAACTTCTTATCTCGACTGTCCATTGGTAGACATAACCTATTTTTGTTTGTGGATCATGCAAGCCGGAGGTAAACTTGAAGAATATTGTTTACCAATGTTCAGAAAATATGAATTGCAAAGGGAGGATAAAATAGACCACCTAGCTAATAGATGTGTGAGGTGCAGAGTTGCGAGATGTGGATTGAGTCACCAATTGGGCATGTCTCTTTCCATTAGCTCATAATAATGAAAAGGGCATCCTTATGGTGAATCTTTCTCAGGATCCTCCACCCTTTTAATGGGCTCCACCCCATTCATCTACCCTCTTGTCAATGCAGTTTCAAAAAATTTCGGAGGTTCACTCACCTTTTCTTCCATCCACCAAGGAGCTGGATTACGATCACTTGTTGAGGTCACATCATTATTATTTTTATAATATTAGATACTTTATGATTAGAAGAAATCTGTTTGGATGATTGTTTTCTGATTTCTAAGAGAAATTTGTCACAATATAAGTTCATTCATAGAATTCTACCCGAGTGTACTGGGATTTTAAGCTTTGTTTGAATCTGAAAAACAATTTTTTTCTGAAACATATTCGAAACAAGAGTTCATTACCTGATTTTTCATTTTTAAAATTTTCCAATTCTTTGTTGTTAAAGAAAACGTTTACCCTCCTAAGACTCAAAAGGACACTTTCTCTCTGACTACGCCCTGCAAAATGCAAGACCATAACTGATAGACCCTTCGGTGTATTACTATGAAGGTGATCTGTACGTTGTTAATAGCGAAATATGTTCTCTCTCTCTCTCTCTCTCTCTCTCTCTCAACTTTGTTGTTACATGTGAAATGGGCAATTTTTATTGCATTTGCGGCCATCCAGGCTAAGAATATCTTCAATCTACAATTATGTCCCGCGCCCCACGTGGGCAATGCGACATCAAGATGCACCATATCCAATGCAATTTGCCGGTGCCATTCTCATAACATAAATACACCCAAAGACTTGGAGAGAGAGAGAGAGAGAGAGGCCATTTTCCTAATGGTCAATTTCTGAAGTGGTCTCCAAGAAATATTAACTTCTTCCCTCCAAATGTCACTGTTAAGATTGTGGTCACAACACCTACACATATTATAGTACACAAACTTATGGTCTCTACAAACAAAATAAATAAATAAATATATATATATAGAGAGAGAGAGAGAGAGAGATGTCCTAAAAGAAATGGGGACCGAAGATGGTCTTCTTGAAGGTACATAATATATAAAATAATGTGGCCAAAAAAATGAAGGGTAGTGAGCTCTTCGTCCCGAGTCAAATGGGTCTAGCTAGCAATCGAGGCTCCATCAAATCACCCAACTACCCTCCCACTTGTTATTGTTCCTTCCCCAAAACCTTACCCTTCCTACAAAACTATGCTCCCAACCCCCAATCTTTTTTCACCCCTTTTTGTTTCTTTTCTCCTTAGATTAGCAGAGAAATATAATTATTAATTTAATAAATTGGTTGTTCCACTAAAAAAAATGCCTTTTTGCGACGAAATTTTAAGAAAAATTAATTTTTTATCACTATCTGCACGTCGTAAATATTAACAACAAAAAATTAAGGTTTATTACAAATTTAACGAAGAATTTTACGACAAACCCTTCGTTGCAAAATTCATAAATTCATGAATAATTATTTTATTGGTGTTAAATCACAAATTGACCTTTATAATTAAGAATTGATATACCTTTAATTGACTTTCACTCAACCTACTAGCAAATCAACCCTCCCATCATGAAATAGGAAGAAAAGTCTCAACCATAAAAAAATGAAAAAGAAAAAATAGCGAGTGAAATAACATGACAAAAATTTGCTTAGAAACTCAAATCTACTGCAAATTGACCTAAAATGGGCTGCAAATAAGATTACAAATCCGAAAAAAAAAATATTTTTATAAATTTGTTACACAATTTTTCTCCAACAGAAACAAAATAATGATTTTATGAAGATATTGAAATGTGCACTTAAACTTCCGTCGGCTTGCATTTGGTACTAGAACCAAAACCCTTTCAGCAAATGAGGAAACCCATTTACCATCGTCTAACATGGACGTCAGGACGAGCACAATAAAAGCTGGGATACGGGCACCGTCCATTCATAGCCCCAGACTGTTCAATCCCTCAAAAACTATCAGGGAACTTGGCATCATACTTCTGAGGCAGCTGCACATGGTACATGGCAATTATTTAGAAACTATAATAGTTAATGAATAATAGCACAGAAGCAATAGAAAGTGTAATTACCATGAAAGCTGCGGTGATCATCTTCCCAGCAAACCACCTACCATGGAGAGAACGTTGTGCACCTATAGCAGTTTGCGTATTTTCGAACCTCAAGTACACAAAACCAGCACTATGTCTGTTAAAAAAATGGGCATGTAAGCCAAACTACAGAAAAGCCAATCAGGTCAATTTCAACAGCACTGATTTCGATTCCTTTCCGGGGCATACACATTACTATTGGAACGCACTTCAAAAGATAAGGAAAAAAAATTAATCTACGAGAGATTAAAGAAAAAAAATAAAATAAAAAACAAAAAAATTTAATCAAACAAATTAAAAAAGAAAAAAAAATTAATCAAACAAATAAAAAAAGATAAAAAAAACCAGGGACGAAAGGGGTGCTCCCCCTCCCTCCTGCAGTGGCCACGGCCTTCACGGCCGTGGAAGGATGCGAAGGGCCACAGTAGTCGCGGCCTTCGCGGTAAGGCCAGCGGCCACGAGGGCTACGGCAATCGTGGCCCCGAAGGCCGTGACCTTCAAGTAAGTCGTGGCCCGAAGGCCGCAACCTTCGCAGTAGTCGCGACTGCGAAAGCCTACGAGGGCCGCCTCCACTCGCGGCCCACGAGGGTAACGGCCTTTGCGGCTGCGATGGCCCATTGCCATGAGGGCCGCAGCAGTCGCGGCCTTCGCGGTCGAGATGGCACGCGGCCACGAGGGCTGCGATAGTCGTGGCCCCATAGGCCATGACCCTCACGACCGCAGCGCCAGATCCGACGGCTCTGTCGCCGGATCTGCATGAGAGAGAGAGAGAGAGAGAGAGAGAGAGAGCTTACCTCTACCTGCAACTATGGAGCAATGGAATCCCATTCGTGAATGAAGAAAAATTTTCCAAGTAGAAAATAGAAATGAAAGTGGAAATGATGCAAAATTGTCTAAGTATAGAAAATTTGTAACAAATTTAACGACGAACTCAAGGGTTCGTTGCAAATTTTACGACGAACCAATTTCATTACAAATTTTACGATGAACTCAAGGGTTCGTTGCAAATTCTGCAACGAAAATTAGGTTCGTTGCAAATTTTGGGACGAATGATAGGTTCGTTGTAAATTTTACGATGAATGATAGGTTCGTTGTAAATTTTACGACGAATGATAGGTTCGTTACAAATTTTGCGACGAACAATAGGTTCATTGCAAATTTTGCGACGACTCAAGGGTTCGTTTCAAATTTTGCGACGAACATTAGGTTCATTGCAAATTTGGCGACGAACACTAGATTTGTTGCAAATTTGGCAACGAACTCCAAAGTTCGTTGCAAATTTTGCTACGAATAATAGGTTCGTTACAAATTTTACGACGAACACTAGGTTTGTAAATTTTGCGACAAACTATTTTTTGTTGAAAAATTTATTGTTAATTGACGACAAATTTTTGTTTGTCACAAAATTCATTGCTAAAAGAGTGTTTTTTTGTAGTGTTCGTCTAAACAGATTTTTATAAAATTTAGACAAAATTTTAGTTATGATATTAAAAATATAAATAATTAATATTCTAAAGTCATTTTTTAACTATTTTTGATTCATATTTGACTGAGCACGCATAGGATGGTAATAGCCCTTAATTAGAAAAAGTTTGGAAATAAATTAACGATTTGGATTTAGTAACATAATATTAAACTCTTTAATTAAAATTTTGAAATCAAATATTAGAAATAGAAATAGACATTAGGAGAATTAGCCCCTAATTAAGTGTCACAACTATTCAAATCGGATTAGTTAAATTTCTAGATACACACGGTGAAATCGTGATTAAGATTTTTTTTTTCAAAGAAACTCCAATAAAAAAAGAGTTTTTGCTGGAAAAGGTCTGCATTGAACTTTCAAATATCGTCCAATATCTCAATGGTTCGAACTCATCAATAGTATATATTATTATTGCTCGAAGAGAAGGTTTGCAATATCTATTCCATGCAATATAAATTCATCAAGCATAAATTTATGGTATTATTTTATTAACTATACCATTTATTTTTTCATTGTTATGAGTAAAGATTGTACTTTCTACGCAATAATCTATTATAGCCATATTATATCGAAAATATATATTTCTCATTTATTTAATAATTACTTAGAAAAAGCTTGGAACACATGAAAAAAATGTCCTTGTGCATGTTTCTAATATTCAAATTGGAAATATTTTCCCTTTAAATAATTCAATCCTTCCAAATTTGGAAGATCAAACTGTGGTGGTCCAGATTGCCAAATTTAGCAACATCTTGATCTTCATATTGCCCTTCATTTAAATCATATCACCAAACATGAAACATATCAAATCGCTGTGGGATCACTTCCATCAATATATTGTGTGTGCAGTGTGCGTATAGATGGGAAAAATAAAATAAATAATCTATAATATCGATAAAATTATAAAGGAAAAAAGTTATAATTGTTAAAGAAAAATTACAAAGAAATAATATAAATCTGTCTCACTAAATAATTTCTCGATAATTTCTCATAGAGAGGGATCAGTTTAATTAAAATTAGATCATTCTGATTTTTTGATAATACAAATATGTATGAAAATCATAAATGGTCGAGTTTATTACATAAAGGTATAGTTTAAACATAATATATACTTTATCATTTCGTGCAAAAAATCATATCTAACCTAAAATTGAGATCATTTAGACCACAAAAAAAAAGTAATATTTTCCTTTGCTTATATATTTTTGATATTTTAGATAAACAATGAGTAACATGATCTGTGAGAAGATACTGCCCCTTGTTCAGTTTTATATCCTAAGATTAAATTCATATAAATTATGTTACATACTCAATTATGAGAAGATATTATACTTGCACCCACCCACTTTATCAATTTTTTAAATGCCCATACTTGCTTATATAAATGTTCCACGACTAAACCCATATAATTAATTTTATCATCTATAGAGTTAACCTGAGACTTTTACAAGGGGAGGAGGAGACGGTATCAGTTAAACTATAACTCATTGGTATATCTATTGATATCTACCGGCCGGTATCCGAGTTAACCTAATTCAAACGTCTATAGAGTCCATTTCAAGGTCAACTCTCCCGATATCTGTTTTACCATCAACATCTTGGTTCTTAATCACTAAATTCACATGACTTGGTCCTATATGTGTGTGTGTGTGTGTGTGTTAAACCGCCAATCTTTGCACTAGCAAGCCACTCTCTCCATAACCAGCCAGGAGGCCCTCGTTACCATACTCGTAATGAAATCTAATTGGCATATATAATATATTCAATTAAGAAGTATATGCTTTTGTTAGTGATCAATTACCCAATTAAAAATCATTAAACGTGGGATGGTTTACAGGTGAATCACAAGATGGTCCAACGATTTTTGTGGAGTCATTTTCTGAACTATGAATGTTGGAGAATAATTAGTTGATTAATTTGAATTAATTATGAACATAAGCCAACTCACTTTGCAGGCTCTCCCTGCTCTAAACACCTGTTTATCTCTATTATATTAATTAATCGACGTGGATTAATTCAATTAACACGTGATTACGTTGTACTCCTTGTTCTTCTAATTATTTAGCATAATAGTATTTAAAAATTCTTCCATGTGATTACCATATAGTTCAACCAACACTTAGTTGGTCTAATGGTTAAATACTGATATCTCGTTCCTCATAGACAACTCAAGTGGAAAAGGCTCCCAACTTATATTATTTTTTTCCTGATTCGATCTCGTTTGGTTGCACTCCTTGTATAAAAAAAATACCGATATGTCTTAAATAAAATCTTGAATTCAAACCTTGTGTATAACTTCTTAAAGGCCAAACCCATTTCAAATCAAATTTAATTGGTGGTTTATACTAAAAAATAGCTTTAAATTTTTTGTTAAAAAGTAACTTAAAAATTTACTAAAAAGGAGATAACTATGAAAAAAATAGCTTAAAATTAACTAAAAAAAATCAAAAACTAAAATGAAAATATTATTGGAAATTATTGAACATTATAAATAGAAAATTATTATTATTAAAAATTGTTAACTAAATTATTTTTCTTAAAAATCATTGTCTAAAAAAGAGATATCTTCCAAAGAAAATTCTATCTTTTGACCACTTCTGTGTTTTGGTGATTTTTTCTGGTAGATGGGAAAAGAGGGAAACCCTAAAAGTGGATTTCAGAATTCCAAAATTTTTAGAAATTATGTTAGGGTCAACAACACTATAAAGCTACCAATGCCCCTTTGAGCTTCACAAAAAATACATTTGGCATCAAGATATTTGGAGGAGAAATTAATATAAAAGACAATGTTTTGAATATTTCCAGCGCCCTGGCTGTTGAATCATCATTTTCAACTCTTTCCTCATACTTTCAAAACTCCTTTTCTTTTCCCATAAATTATAATCAAAACAAGAACCAAAATGTGACATTAACAAAACTGTATTTTTGTGCTTTTTAGGTACTCTAGCTCACCCACGAAACCAAAGAAAAAGTAAAAATGGATCTGCACTTAATTGGTTGAGAGACTGAATACTGATTCTCTTTAAATAAGATTTTAGTTTTGAATTTTGTGTATGAAAAAAATAGACACCATGAGAGATTTAATTAACCCTTAAGGGTCCAACCCGATTTGATCCAGAATTAGACAACTTCAATGTGATTATTGGATACCGATTATTTGTATTAAAAAAAAAGGAAAAATAAACATGAAGAAAAATTAACTAACAATGACCCTTTTTTAGAAGAATAAGTACTATTAATTAGGTAATAAAAGCATTTTGGATTGGTTGGTAGTTACTTTACTTTTTATTAGGTATAGGATTAAGCTAATTAGATAACATATTTAATGGGTCACACAACACATACCTAACCTTCTTTTCCGTAGCTTCCAAATTGTTAAAGGTGATCCAAAAAAAACATTTCTTGTTGATCATTAGAAATATCAAAAAAGATGAAAAGAACAAAAATTTAATATATGTTTTTGGTTTTTTTTTTTTAATGACAAAATAAGATGGGGTCCTAATGCACTAAAATGTTGGGTCACACAAACAAGCTTATAGGTAAATGGGGTCATGAAGATTCGATTAGTGGTACCATTAATTTGTACAGGGTGGAGAGAGAGAGAGAGAGAGAGAGAGAGAGGATGAGGAGATGGGAAGTGGGCTTCAAGATTTTGGTGTCTGATTTGGGGAGTGAATATGAGAGAAGGGGCCTTTTTGTTTGGATCTCTTTTAAAAGATATCAATCAAGAAACCAGAAAGATTCACTAGAAAGCTTCTGTTTAGCTTTCTCAATTATTTGTCCCCAAAAACGTTAAATGATTTGTCTTTGGTGTGAACCATAAAAAGAAGGTTGTTCCCTTTACATTTCACGTGGTGTAATTTTATATTTATATAAGAGTAAATAATTTAAATAATTGAATTTGATTCGAAATTATGTCAATAAAATAAGAAAACCCAATGAATATTTTGATAAATAGTATACAACTTGTGTGTTGCGATATCTTAATAATAAGCAAATCCAAATATATATTTTGATTTGCTCAAAATATATTTTGACAAACTGAAAGCATCACTAGCTTACGGTTTGACCCTAATAGCATAAGTCAAGCAAAGACCACCTTATAAGGCTAGGGCTATACAGACTCGAACCGTAGACCTTCTCAATAAAACAGACCAAACTATTTATTATCAAAATAATTCGATCTGTTTCAAAGATCCAACATGTTAAATGCTAAAGAACAAGGGAAGCAATTGTTTTTTTTTTTTAAATAATAATAATAAAGAAGAAGAAAATTCATCTTCCATGCTACGAAGATACGATTTGAGACATCTTGTGTGTGGGCAATCAATGATACCCTTTAAAAGTTAATAATTGATAGATTGCTATTTTCTTCTAGCTTTCCTTATTTGGGAAGCCAAATAAAATGCATGAGACACAAGACACCATGTGGTCATAATAATTACGGTTGATTCGTTTGCTTTATATATTTTTCTTTTAAAGAAAAAAGAGAATCAAACGGTAGCTTGATACTGATATCTGTTAAATAAAATTTTAGATTTAACTCTTATATATAGAAAAAATTGACACATTAAAAATTCAATTCAATTCAAATCAGATTTCGTCGAAGATAAAACAATTATTGAATATCAGTGATCTATTAAAAAAAGAATGAAAAGATCAGAAAATTTGAATATTATGTGAGAATTTTCATCTGCCACGAAATAATGAATAATAATACATAAATTAAATGAGTCAAAAATTATTTCTCATTGCCAAAAAATTTGAATTACGAACTACTTAGGCAAGCACAAGCAACTTGGCTGTATGTTCAACTTTACACCATTTTCCTCATTGCATTAATATTATCATTAATTTTTTTAATTTTCCAATTGCTTTTGTATTTTTGTATGTCGAGAATTAATAATGTAGTCAGTATTAAATACAATAAATATCTGTAGGGGTAGGGTTAGGTATTTTTTGTAACACATGCCCATATCGTATTATGTATTATTTCTCATTACCAGACAACTCAAGGATATGCTGTCATGTCTTAACGTTTGTGATGATCTTACGTGAGAAACACTAATTTTTTTTTTTTACGTTGATATTTGAATTTGAAATCATCAGATTGTGAAAAAATAGATTATAACAACTAAATTATTTCCTTAAAAACATAGATAAAAAAGACCTTAATGTTTCACTATTTGCCTCTCTTTCTTAACCTCCAAAATTATGAAATTAATAAATAATAAGAATTGTGTACTAATTTTGGTATTATTTATTCATATAATAAGATGTCGATCAACCCCCAAAAAAAATATTAATTATTTTTCTATAAGAAAAGAATAGGCCAAGATGGTTCTAGGGTTCCATTGCTTTGAAGATGAAGCTAACCAAAAGAAATTAATAAAAACTGTACTTCTTTAATGCTGAAGCAGAGGGTGGCATCTTTGGCTCTTACTCAGAAAGAATATTTCTGCACCAACATCAACAAAAAAAAAAAAATAACACACTAATCACTCATCAAATGATGAACATAAATCTCTCTCTCCATCTCTCTCCCCAGCAAAGTGATAAGAGAGAGAGAAAGAGAGGGAGAGATTAACAAAAACAACTTAGGGTTTTGTACGGTGACATGGTTTTTTTTCTTTTCTTATTTGGAGTAACGTTCTTATTAATTCAATTTAAATATTTACGGAGTTCTTATTTAGGAGACGACTCTTCCAATATGTATAGTATTAGAATGGATGAACTCTTGGGAAGTCCTGCACCCCTCATTTTGGTGACATGATAATAACAAAGATTTCCATTGATAGAAATTGGATTTGGAATTTTTATTTTTGATTTTTTTTTATTTGACAACAATAAGATTTGAATCTTTCAATTACAATTGTTTGAGTAATAATATGATAACTATCACCAATTTTGTGTTATTACAATTTTTTTATTTGGAATTTTTATTTTTGATTTCAATTTCATTTTAAAACAGTAGTTATGACTTAAACATAACATTTTATAGTTATGACAGTTGACTTCTTCTAAGGAATTATTTAATATATTAAAAATAAAAAAGGGTGCATCTAAAAATTTTTTATTAATATTTTTTTTAAAAAAATATACATAGTACTTGAATTATGATGCAATAATTATTTCTTCTAAACCTTTTTTTTTTTTCTTTCCAAACTACTAAATGTAAATTTATCAAAACAATCACCAAAATCAACTAACCACACATTTTTCCTAAGGGCTACAAAAACCTTGTGCTTCTAAACGAGGAGTTCAATCACACAATTGGCCTATAATTTTTATCCTTCAAAAACGAATTTCACTAACACGAATACTATTCTAAGTCTTAAAAAGTTTATCGATCCGTTTAATAAAATAAAAATATAATTATTATTATATAAAAAATAATCATATAAATAAGAATATGATATAAAATAGAATATAATGATTTAAAAGAATTCAAATAATTAATTGGTTACTGTTGTTGTATAATTTTTATATTTGTAGAATAAAAGTTCTATATTTTTATTTAAGACAAAATAAATCAAATTGTACCGTTGATCTCAAACTTTTTCGAATTTAATTCTTTCACCATTATAATTTTGTAAATAAATAAATGGAAGACAGAGAGAGAGAGAGAGAGAAGGGTATTGTAAATTGTAAATTTCACAGTTGGCTTGGCTGTGACTATCATGAAAATTAGAGCCCTTGGGGCTGGCTGACATGACTATGACACAAAATGCTTTTTCCCTTATTGGTTGCTATGCTTGTAAAAAGGGCCGGCCCTAAAATGTTGTGAGGTCAGAGAAATTTCCTTTGATACATTTGTCCACATCTTCAATAATATTCATTAAAAATCCTTTTTTTTTTTTTTTTTTGACAAATAATCATCAATGAAATCATAGCTCTGTAAAATAGTTTAAATAATCATATTCTCTTTTTTCTTTCTAAATAACATTTTTTTGTTTTGCCATTTAATTAGTAAAATGACAAATATATATATATATATATATATATGAAATTGAAAAAGAAGAATGATTCTAAATTTTTATGAATATAGTAATAGGATGTTGTACTTTCTTAATTATAGACATTGAGTTTAAAATATAAAACTAGAAAAATAAGATTTAAAAAAATTAATCTCAAAACTGAAACTTTGAACAATTGCCCAAATACAATTTAAATTTTTTGTTAGACAAATTTTGACCCTGACCCACAATCACTTTGCCTGAATTTCCATAAGGCCTCCAATGCATGCATGTTACCTTACTCTGTTCCAATATGCAAAAATATATTAGAAAATTTAGGACATGCAAGCCCTTTTTCTTATTACTCAATAAAAGGGTCCCTTTATTAAAATTATTAAATAAATTAAAATTAATATTAAAATTTAAACGAGATTTCCTAAAAAAAAAAATCCGATGTACTAACTATTAAGTTATATCTGTCTATGTACCATGAAATCGCTCGAATTCTACTCTAATTTATTTCATTTTTAATACTTCTTAACTTAAAAAAAAATATATTTTATAAATAAAAATCATTTTTTATAAAAATTAAATTTATTTTTTATATCTATAATTTCTTTTTTTTTTTTTTTGCATCGATGATCTTGCCTAATATTTTCTTTACTCAACCTCTTTTCCCCATGATTCAAAGTATACATTAAACAATTGGGGAGGGACTGTATAATGATAATGCTTAAAAGAGGGGGCAATACAGCTACTCTAGTGATCACCCTTCCACCCTCTTCACTAAGCAAAATAAGAAATAAGAAATAAGTATATAGTGTAGCTTCTAGTGGAGCCAAATTTTGTGTAGGGGCTTTGGACTTTTTAGTATATTTTTGGTTTATACTATATATAATATCAATATTAGTCATATTTTTTTTCACTTATTTTGTTTCTTTCTAGTGCCTAAATGTGCCAAAATAGATAAGGTCAATTTCTCTATTATTAGCTGGTACCCACTCTTGCCAATGATGTAAAATGGTGAATACAAGTTTTATTCGAGAATCAGCTCTTAAATTAGATCTTACTGAGTTTTACGATATTTAAATTAAATTAGTTAGATAATTCTTATCAGATTAATCAGATAATTTTAATGGGATGACCCAAATACCAATCGATGATGATAAAAAAAAAAAGTTTGAGGTTCTCTTTGGTGTTTCATTGGCTTGCTTTGATTAATTCTATTCTTCTCTTGCAAAACCCAACAATGTGACCTCTCAACCAAATATGAGAGAGAGAGAGATGAAATAAACAACACCCAAAAGAAAAATTTATGACATTTTGGTTTTCCCTTCCAAACACTGTACAGTTAGATTCATTGAAGAGGGGACAATTCCATGATCTCACAGTAAGTACACCACACGTGTGAGAGAGAAAAGAGAGGACTAGAGCGAGAAGTAGGTTTTCTTTTTAGCCCTTCAAAGAAAAACCAAAAGAGCTAAAATCAAACTTCCAAAAAAAGAAAACAAATCACTCCACATACACACAAATGATAAAATTAAAAAAAAAAATTGCTAGTAATTCCACAAGAAAGCATCAAAACCAGGAGTCAACACAGTCTCTTGCTCTTCTGGAAAAAATTGATCACAAGAGTAATATGGAGGAGGATAAACCCACCACCCATCCAGTGAGTCAGCAAACACAAACTCACTTCCCAGCTCGGCCGAGTCATCGTCATCCACCAAACTCGGCAACTCCACTATCTCACTCAATTCCTCTTCCTCATCCCGGACTTCCTCAATCGCCGAAATCAGCGAAGACAAAGATGACGAGGGCGAGAGAGAATCTGACATTGAAGAGACATCAGAAGAATTATCAGTAGAAGCAAAACAGTTGTCGAATTTCTCCATAGCCGCAGCTTTTGCGGCAGCGGCTTGAACATCACGTGGGTTGCTAGAGATGGGTCGAGGGAAGAAGGGGGCGAGGTGGGGGAAGTTCAGAATGGCGGAGTTGCCCTTGATGGCGAGGGCGGCTACGTCGTGAGCGCGTGCGGCCATTTCAGGAGTTGGGAATGTGCCGAGCCAGATGCGGGATTTCTTGCGGGGCTCGCGAATTTCGGAGACCCATTTGCCCCAATTGCGCATTCGGACTCCTCTGTATACTGGGTGCTTGTTGTTGGTGGTGGTGGTGTTGTCTCGGATTCGCTTGATTTTCTTGTGGGTTTCTGCTGATTGCTCTTGAGGATTTTCGAATGCTTTGATTTTGATAGAATGAGTTGCTGTTGATTCCGTTGAAGATGGAGATTGTGGTGACGTTGGTGATGACGGATTTGAGTTTGAGCTGCTCTCTGTTTCTGAATTCATTTTTGGGGGGAGGGAGAGAGAGAGAGAGATTGATGAGACACTAGCAAGGTTTATGTTGTCCGCGAAACCAACCCAGAAAATGGATTTGAGGATATTAAATTCGTTCAGGTAGAGAGAGAGAGAGAGAGTGGGGTTCTATGACGGAGGCTAAAGAAGGAAATGCCGGGGGGAATCAACAAGAAAGCACAAGCAAAGCCCTTTCTGTTAAGGAAAGGGAGGGAGAGGGGCAAGAGAAATGCGGAAAAGAAAGAGCAGAGAGGGAGAAAGATTGAGTGAGAATGCACCGATTGGATCAAAGCAGGCCTTTTTTTCGCGTCATTTATACTAGGCCAATGCAATAACCCGTACAGGTAGGGAGGGAGGGAGAGAGAGAGAGAGAAGCTTTTATCTTTGATTATTTTCGAGAGAGGGGTTGTAGGACCCACAAAAGAAATGGGACACCCTGCTTGTCCCTATTGTCCGACGGGGTCCCCTTCTTCACATACCACGCAACCCCAACCCCGGTCTTGGGTGTGTGTGTGGGTGTTATGTTAGCTACCATCTTCTTCTAATATTTTCACCTCTTTGTTCACTATTCATTTTGCCCCTATCTTATCTTCTATCACTCACATCCCTACCATCCCGTTGACACCCCCAACCCACCTGCTATTAATCACTATTTTATTCTCTTTTGTAATTTTATAAAACGTAAAATAATTATATATGATAATAAAATCTTTATTCTATCGAATAGAATAGAATCGATTATATGAATTTTTTAATTTTAACAATAGAACTTTAATTATAAAATTAAAAATATAAATATTTTTGTTTTGAAATCACTTCTAAATTATATTAGATCAAGGGATTTGATGAATTACATAAGTATTACTCAATACGATCAAATTTTTTTTTAATTAAAAATAGTTTGAAACCGATGATAAGATGATACTGACATACTACTGTAGTCTTTGCCATCACTATCCCTATATTTGTAGGGCTTAATTATTAAAGTTAGTCTTCATTATTGCTACAATTTTAACCTAAGGTAACTTGGAGATTTGGGTACATGATTTGACTTCATGAAATTTTGGGTTTTTCTAATGCAGAAAAGGAATTTTCAATTTCATTCTTCTGGGCTTAATATGGGAGAAAAACCCACAAAAATAGGATTAAAACATTAGTAGTTTTAGAAGTCTGTTGTGTTTATACAACGTTGGTATGTTTTGCTATGTCCATGGCATGAATAAACTCAAAAATTCCATTAGATATTCAACTATATTAATGGAATTTATTTCGAGAATTTTTAGGCATATAGGTTCTTCAATTATTCCATAAAATAAAATAATAATAATGTGGATATAGTGATAAAATATTGAACTCTTTTAATCAATATCTTGAATTAGAGTATTAAAAATAAAAAAAATAAGTGTTGAGAGACTCAATCTCTAAATTAGACTCCACAATTACTTGAATTAGATGTAATTGGATTTTGGAATATCGATAGCCAAGTGTTAAAAAATAAAGTATTTTCATTTTCAATGTGTAACGAGGATTATTCTTGAGAAATTACATTATTTTTTTCTTCAAATGAGGGTTTCCTTTGTTTTTGTTCAATAATAGAGAAAAGGGTAAAACTCGGGTGGAAAGCATTAGTTAAATGTAAGAAATTTGAATTATTAAAAGATTCATTCCAAACAAAAACTTAATTTTTTTGAAATTAAGAAAAGAGAATTATATTTGGTACTACTTCTTCTTAAAGAAATATATATATTTGAAATTTAACGTAAACATGAATCAAACTATTATGGATTTCTTAATCAATCAAAAACCAATATTAAAAAAAAAAACAAATAGAGGACATTATCTACAAAGGACCCAAATTTCAAAGAACTATGTCCCATTTGATAAACCCATCTGTCCTTCAATATCTGCAAAGATGTGGAAACTACCCTATCAAGTTACTGTTCATGCATGTTATATAAAGGTGGGTTTTCTGTGGTGTCCATCTCCATGCAAACTTAATTAAAAAAAAAAAATACACTTTACAATTTTTTTTTTAATAAGAAAAAAAAATTGGAAGGTTATATTGCTTGAATTATCTCTCAGAACAGAATCAAGTCATTTTGAGCAATGAGTATGGACAAAATGATGATCATTGGGATTATTACGAAAATAGTTTTATAAAAATAATATTGAGAAGGCGAAATCTAAGTAGAATCAGAGATTATAAATTTATAAAAATAATATTTTTTAATATACAAGAATTTATATATAAAAAAAGAATATTTATATACAGGTATCAAAATAAATCTTTAGATACTCGATAAATCAATGTCAATATATATGATCCATATAAAATGATTTAAGTATTACTAAACCGAGTATAATATTACAATAATAAAAACTATAAGGATATGTAGCACAAGATATTGCTCATTGATGAGATATTTGAAGGGGTTATTTCCCAAAATAGTGCTTTTTTTCAATAAAATTCCTCAAATAGTGTGATTTTTTTGGGAATTTTCAAACTAGTGAAGTCGCGATTGGCAATCGCGCTTTCAACTTTTTTTTTTTTTTTTTTTTTTTACAACTGTTAAAAAAAAAAAAGAAAAAAAATTGAAATTACCCCTTCTGGAACGAATTGCCAATCGCGCTTTCAGCGTGATTGGCAATTTGTGCCCTGTTTTTTTTTTTTTTTTTTTTTTTTTACTTTAAAATAAAATTAAAAATAATAATAATAATAATTTAATAAAAAATATTAATTTATTATTAAAACATATAAATATTAATAAAAAATTTTATTAATTAAAAATTTTTATAAACTTCATTTTTTATTTTTGAAAAAATTTAAAATTAATGAAATTTAATTATTAACAAATTAATTAAAAATAAAAAATTGTTAAAATATTAATTAAAAATAAAAAATTTTTAATTAAAAAACATATAATTAATAAAAAATTATCATTAATTTTTTTATTTAAAAAAATATAAACAATATAATTTTATTAATCAATAGTAAATAGGGTTTCGAAAGAGGCGTATTTTTGCAGTAAGAAAATTGACCACTGGTCCAAAAACTATTATCAGAATCCAAAAATTGTATCTTAAAACTGTTCCAAAACTATTATAAACAATATAATATTTATATGTTTTAATAATAAATTAATATTTTTTATTAAATTATTATTATTATTATTATTTTTAATTTTATTTTAAAGTAAAAAAAAAAAAAAAAAAAGTCACAAATTGTCAATCACGCTGAAAGCGCGATTGGAAATATGCGAAGCGATTGGCAATCGCCCAATTTATTTTTTTAAAATAAAAAAAAAAAAAAAAAAAAAAAAAGAAAATTGAAAGCGCGATTGCCAATCGCGACTTCACTAGTTTGGGAATACCCAAAAAAATCACACTATTTGAGGAATTTTATTGAAAAAAAACAGTATTTTGGGAAATAACCCATATTTGAAGACCCTATTTTATTAAAAAAGATACCGAATTGGGGAAAACCATAATAAAAATAATATTTTAAATACTTTTATCTATAATTTTAAAATTTTTATTATTTTTATGACTTTAAAACAATATTTTTTAAATTTTTAGTCGTATTTATGAAAATATTGTATATATATTTTTATTATCTTTAATTGTAGAGGCATTGTTGCCCTCGTAGCTCTGCCACTCTATATCGTAACTTTTTTATAAGAAAATGTTAACAAAAAAAAATTATTTATTATAAAATATTTTATTTAAATTATAATTATTATCTAAAAAATGAATTCATCTCCACAGTACTGTTAAATTGTGGTTCGCGTTCTATCTAGTAACAGACAGGATTTGATGCCTTATGATAATGTATAGTGTATAAGATTAAGAAAATCAAAGATAATTATTTATTAATGTTTGACAATTAAAGTATTTGACGAATGTACGTGGCTGCAGAAAAAACCCTCATTATTAATCAGTGCACTCATTGAACAAAATCAGAATCAGAGAATATTCCCCCCCCCCCAAAAAAAAGATTTAAAAAGAAAAAAGAAATATATAAATTAGAGAGATGAAGTAGGCATTAATTGAATTTGTACTTTTCTGTATTATCGTTTTATAAATCATATGATCATATTTGCGTTCAATACAAATAAATTTGATTTTATATAATTTAATTGATATACAACGGTAGCACGAAAATATTTTTCAAAAAAATAAAATGATTGAATTTTGGATGTATTTCAATAAGTAAAATGTAAAAACAATTAGGAACCATGAAACTTTTCTTGAACGATCTCACAATCGGGATGATAACTACATTGAACGAATTATCACCACAATGTTATAACACTTTAATTCTAAGTTCGATAATCACAGTGATGGAAAAATTTCCTATATAAAATTTTCTAATCCCTCTAGAGAATGTGTTTCTTTCAAACTCAACTCTCTTGATCAAAGTGTTCTCTCTCTCTAAGAAGACTCTCTTAATCTTCCAATTGAAGATTGTCAATCTCAACTCACGTAGGAAAGAGATGTTATCTCAATTAGAGAGTAGTGGGGAGAATTATTAGGGAATTAAGGGATAATAGGAATTATCTCATTATTCTACTTTCAAATTTAAATTATTATCTTGTGATAAAATGTTCCAACGTAGACATATTTATCAACATCTCTCACTTGTATACGAGAGCATTTTACGTTTATCATAAGATTACAACTCATGCGATTTACCATATCACCTTATTGTACTTTTATACAGAATTTGACGTTGTGTAACTATTGAATACACCTGTAAACAAAGATTTCTCGATATACTTATTAAGATGATCGAGAAATCACCATTAGTATTATAAAGAAGTCACTATATCCCAAACCCAACGCAATTATATCTATTGAGCCACTTTCCTTATCGAAAGCGAACCTCAATAATTATTCGACTGTGTATTCACTATTATATTCAAATCCAACATTGATAGATATAACAGATTAGTTGGTAAATACTACACAATGATATAATGTTGATTAATCTTCCTTTACCCAAACTCAAATCTATCAACCTTAATTTAGCTGTTTTCCTAGACCTATCCATTAAACATTAATATATCTTCCGAGTTATAGATAAACAGACTAAAATAACAAATACTAAACCAAGATTTTGAGAAACAGTTAAAAGTAATAAGAGTACAAGATATCTCGTTCAATGGATCTCGGGTCTCATACAGTGGGGGTTAGAGATAAAGATTAGATCGTCGTCTCATTTAGTATAGTTTCTACTATCATTAGTCGTCTTATCATACGCGATATAAAACACGTGCCACAGTGTTATTCCCCAATTTCTCAAAAAATGACATAGGTTAGATTTTTCTAACATTATGCATATATGAGTCTCAATCTACACATAAGATTTTACCCAAATATCTCAGAGAGAGTACCTTAGAAAAGATATCACTAGTCGCACGTAATATCTGAGATCTTAATTTTGACTACTTACAGACAACATGGATGTGAGTATATCCATGTTGGTCATTTCACATAACCTCATTCTAAAAATATATTAGGATGACTTATGTTCTAATAGAGTTACTTTCAAATTCTCTTACAACTTGAAACCGTCTCATCCACCTCTATCAAAGTTAGAGATGGTCGCTTGTGTGAAAAATTCGATTTTGCCTGCTTGATATATCTTTTTATTATATCACAGAACATATAATAAGAAAAGAGTGCATTAAATAAAATATAACTCATATGTGATTGAATAATACACAGTAATCATATATATAAAGATAATAAGTATCAACATCCTTTATCTAGTACATAATGAGAAATGTCAAAATATATGCAAACCTAATGACTCTCTATATCCTAAAACAAGTCTCTAGCAATGGATTTGGTGAATGGGTCATCCACCATACTATGTGTAGAAGTGTACTTGATGGTAATTTCACCCTTCTTAATGATGTCTCTCACGAAATTGTATCTGGTGTCAATATGTTTGGTCCTACTATGATATTTAGGATCTCGAATGTAGGCAATAGCAGTTTGATTTTCACAATAGATGGCCACCCACTATCTACTATAATCGCTAAATCATCCAATAGTTTTCGGAGCCAAATACTCTTCTAAACTGCAATTGAGTAAGCCATGAACTCAGCCTCCATCGTAGATAGAGGTACACAGTACCACCATTAAGCAAGAAAGCAAAACATGATGTGGATTTGCGCTTATCCAGATTATCACCCCAATCGATATCTTAATATCTCACAAGGCGCAAATCACCTCCTCTGTAATACAAGTAGAGGTTTGCAGTTCGCTTAAAATTTCAGAAAATCCTTTTCACTTCTCTCTAATGACTCCTTCTAGAATTTGATTGATATCTACTTACCAGACTGACTGTATAACAAATGTTTAGTCGTGTACACAATATCACGTACATTAGACTTCCCACTACACTATAATAAGGGACTTTACTCATTTTCCTCTATTCTTCTTGAGTTTTGGGGCACATATCAAGACTCAGACTGTTACACTTGGCAATAATAGTATTTATGGGATTACAATTATTCATCCTAAAGCGCTCGAGAATCTTCCTAATATAGGTCTCTTGTGAAAGAGACAACATCCATCTCAAATGATCCCTCTAAGGATGAACTTAGTTTCACCCATATTCTTCATGTCGAAGGTTAATGATAACCATATCTTAATGGTCATCAGATACTCAATATTATTCCTAACCAACATTATATCATTCACATACAGAGACAGGATCACAAATGAGTTATCAGGACGTATCAAATATACATAATGATCATTCTCAATCATTATAAAACTATAAAATATCATTTCTCATAAAATCTCGAGTGCCACGGTCTGGATGACTGCTTTAGGTCGTATATCAACTTCTGAAGTCGACAGATCTTATCATCTTGACCTACTAGAATAAACTCAGAGGGTTGCTCCATGTAGATATCCTCATCCAAACTTCAATTATGGAAGGTGATCTTTACGTCAATCTGGTATAACTTCAAATCTATGTGCGTGATAATCACCAAGAGTAAACGGATCGATGTAAATTTAACTACATGAGAGAAAATCTCATCATAATCAATGCCCTTGGTCTGTATGTAACCTTTGGCTACCAGATAGGCTTTGTATCTCTCTATCGATCCGTCAGTCTTTCTTTTGATTTTGAGAACCCACTTGTTTCCAATATCCTTTTTATCCTTAGGTAACTTAACTAAGTCCCAAATCTCATTCACTCTTATGGATTCCATATCTTCCTCCATGGTCTTTAATCATTGGTCCTTCGTTGGACTCTCGAGAGTCTCCTGGAATGTTTTGGACTCCTCATCATCCTCGGGAGTCATAATGAGGATCTCATTCTCAATCGAAAAATGATGATGAGGTATATATCCCCGACTACTCTTATGAGGAGGGGGAGTCTCCTCACCTCTAGATGGACTACTCTCACTAGAGCTAAGCTTTGTAACGGGTTCTTGAGTCTCACCATTGAGCTCAACTGAGCAACTAGAATCATCCATCTCATAAAAAGTGTAGTCCCGATCAATTTCTTATCTTTTAGAAAAATCGTTATCAAAAAACATGGTATCACGAGATTCAATCTTAATAACAGTGTTATCCGTATGCTCAACTAAGAACACATATCTCTTGAAGTGTTTAGAGTATGTTATAAAAATATACTTCTTTTCTCGCGGGCTTAACTTGTCATACGGGTGCAAGAAATCGTGAATATACATGGCACAACCCAATGACATCAAATGACTAAGGTTAGACTGTCTCCCTATCCAAAATTCATATGAGGTGCTGATTATGGATTTTATTGGAATACAGTTGAGAACATAGGGTACAGTCAATAACGCATCTTCCCGATGGAAGATTGGCAAATTGGCCTACGCCATCATCAACCTCACAATCTCTAAAATAGTCCTATTCTTTTTCTTGATTACATCATTCTCTTAAGGAGTAGCAGAAATAGTCAATTGTCTTGTAATGCTCTTATCGAAACAGAGTTCTTTAAATTGCTCAGACAAATACTTGTGCCCCCGATCGGTATTGAGAGTTTTCACCCTCAAGTCTAACTAATTCTCAATCTCGCTGATGAACCTCTTGAAGCACTCCAATACCTCAGACTTGTACGACATCAGAAAAACGTAACCAAAACGCATGTAATCATCTATAATCATAATAAAATAAGTGGCTCCATTTTGGGTTCTCACATTCATAGATCCACAAAATATCGGAGTAGACTAACTGCAATAAAGTCTCAGTTTTCATTGTTTTTCCAAATGGTTTTCTTATAATTTTGTCAGTTAGGTAAAATTCACACAATGACAACTCAACCATGGTTAGCGGGCCCAACAAGTCACTCACAGCTAACAAGTTCATTCTCTCTTACCCTATGTGGCCAAGTTTACTATGCAAAGTAGTGATTTCATCAATTATACTATCAGATGTAAAGGTAATAGGAGGTAAATGATAAATGTCATTAAAAGGAATCATATATGGTACATAAAGTCTATCATGGACTAAACCAGAACATACCAAAGAACTATTATAATAAACTAAAACACAAGAGTTTCCCAAAGAAATAGAGTATCCTAAACAATCTAGACAAACGGGCAGATACGAGATTCCACTGAATCTCGGGAGCATACAAAACATCATATAAATTTAGGATTTGGTTATTTCGTAGCATTAGTTTGCTTGTACCAATCCCTCTAGCAGCCACAAATGCTTCATTCCCTACATATAGTCTCCTCGCATAGGGACTTAATCGATGGAACTCTATATATGTGCTCCTATCATGAACTACATGGTCAATGATTTCTGAGTCTTTTGCTCACCACATTCGCGTGCAAAATACCAAATCTTGCCACACATGTAACACTGGACCTTATTCTTATCGAACTTCTTCTTCTTGCGCTTCTGTTCTTTATCGTTGGTATTGACAAATGGTTTCTTCTTACCATGGCCTTTGGTCTTCTTGTCATACTTACGCTACTTGCGCTTAGTGTCCCAGGAACCCTTACTCGAATCCGCTGCAAAGGCATGACTCGAAACAAAGCTAACCACCTCTTGGTGCTCCTCTTCGAACTCACAATACCTACTCATATCTATAAAAGTACGAATACTCTCAATGTATGTGAGGTAGGTTTTAACAATCTTCCAGAAGTCAGATAGACACTAGATCACCCCCAATACCTAAAACTCATCCGACAGTAGCTCCCTCATATTCTTCAAAAAAGCTATTATATCGATATGTGCATGAGATGTTGTTTCATGGTATGATCCGATCTCTTCTTATAGGTAATGAACTTGTAGATCATCATCCTCAACTTGTGGGCTGATCGGGAGGCAAAATGCTCTCTCAAAACAAGCCAAACTGACATCGCAGTAGGATACTACTCGTAAATTAGGATTATATCATTGTGCATGCTAGTCAGAATGATTGTTATAATCTATCCATCCTTTCTCTTTCGTACACGGAATGTCTCCTGATCCCGTCTCGCCTGAGGCGTGATACCCTCCCAGAGGTCCTTCATCTTATGCTTTAGAACCTTTGCAAGTTCCTGTTTCTCGAAGACAAACTGAACTTTCCGATACTAAATTTCATAATTATCACTATTCAGTTTGTCTCCCTTCATAAAATCTAGTACGACAGTTTTTGTAACAACCATTATCTCTATCACACAAAAAAAGATATGTTAGTAATATATGATACTTAATCTCACAATTTTGTACACCCTACGAAACAATAAGTTCTAAATGATTTGAGTATACCCCAGCATGCCTTACAAACTCGCTCCCAACGTGCCTCACATGCCTTAGCACGTGTGCAGGCCACGCGCCCATGGGTTGGGCTGGGTCTTCTTCACCCAATAGGTCTGCTTCGCCTGAAGGGTCTGCAATCGAGTCCTTCGACCCTGCTGCCAGAAAATCCAAATTTTCAGCCATTTTTCACACGTTTTCAATTGAAAATTAAAGTTGAACATCCTCCAACCATTCTTAATTCAATTTTAGGAGGATTTATACCCTAATTTCGGCGAATTAAATGTTCAAAGTCTTGGCCCTTTGTGACCATTTTTCTAACTTGACATCCGGCCACCAAAAGTCACAAATAATATAGCAAATTATAGATTTAAATATGAGAAACATATCTAGACCAATTTCATGGATCAAAACATTATCTATCTCGATGGATGTAATTTTTTTATAGTCTCAGTCACTATTCACGATCAAAAACTTCGATCGAAATTTTTATGATCTAAACGTAATTAGAAAATTACAAAAAAATTATCTTTGTGATTTACAATTCATGGGTAACATTGTGTCATTTTCAGATTCACGAAATTTATCCGTAATTTGAATGCTAAATTTTTCACTCTACATTTTTATACTCGAAAAATTCCAAAAAATTATTTTAATAAATCTCAAGTATTCTAATACCAATATTAGATTTAATTGACATGCAGTGGAAACATGGAAATATTTTTTTAAAAAAATAAAAGAGTTGAATTTTGGGTGTACCTCAATAAGTAAAACGCAGGAAAAACTGGGAACTATGAAATTTTTCTTGAACGATCTTACAATCGGGATGGTAACCACGTTGAACGAGTTATCATCACAATATCACAACGTTATAATTCTAAATCTGATAAGCATAGTGACGGAAAAATTTCCTATACGAAATTTTTTTATTCCTCTAAAGAATGTGTTTCTCTCAAACTCAATTCTCTCAATCAAAATATTCTCTCTCTCTAAGAAGACTCTCTTAATCTTCCAATTAAAGATTGTCAATCTCAACAGAGAGATTATCTCAATTAGAGAGTAGTGGGGAGAATTATTAGGGAATTAAGAGATAATGGGAGTTATCCCATTATTCCACTTTCAAATTTAAATTATAACCTTGTGGTAAAATGCCTCTACGTGAGTATATTTATCAGATTTGAATCGAGTTAAACCTCTCAGGGAATAAAATTCTTTAAACATTTATTTTCTTTATATACAAGAGTCAAAAATGAACAATATTTAAGCATATGGGTACTTGACCACTAATGATCTGTTACTTTTCTGTGTTATATTTTTCTCTTTTCGCATAAATTCTTTAATTAATTATGTATCAATCAACAACAAAAGAATTTATATTCGCGTGTATTAGAAGAGATAAGTCTCAAGTAATAGACAATCGATTTAGTGGGGTGGGGTCGTAAATTTTTTAATTAAATCTCGAATTCAAAACTTGAGAATGAGAAAGATTATATTGAAAGAGTCATTTCCTAAAATGGATCCCTTACAATATTTGAATTGGATTAATCAGACAAATTCCAAATATCGTTGATGATAAAATTTTACTTACAATTAAAAAAAAAAAAGAAAATGAGATAAGTCTCAAGTAAATCAAAACAACCCTTTTGTTATCGGTGAGTCCTTTTATTTGGGGTAGAGATTTTTGCATATGCCCCCGGCCCAAGTACTAAAGACAAAATAAACATGTCTATGTGAAGCCAAAGAGTGAATATTATGAAATAAATATGTATGTGCAGTAGCTATCCAAGTTTTTACTAAAGACAAAAACAGAACCATCAATAACTTTTAGAAAATTAATAAATAAAAAATTTATAGTTCCTCAATATTGCCACTGACCTTTACGATCATAAGAAATACTATTTACAAGGTATATTCTTTTAATGCTTGAAAACTAGATAGTTTGGTATAGCTCTTGAAAAACCAAAAATAATATAAAATGATATAAAAAAATGATATTTTATAAAAATATAATAAAAAAAAATAAAAAAAATATAAATACACATATATAAAATATAAGAATTTTTATATAAATATTAATTAGTTTATAGAAATAATAAAATAATCATATTTTATAATTAAAATTTAAAATAATCAATTATATAATTGTTAATCATAAATCAAATAACATACATAATAAAATTATAATTAAATAAAAAGATAATTCAAAATGTGAAAAAATATAGAAATATAAAAATATAAAAATTTTTGCATAAATATTAATTATTTTAACTTCTTGTTCCGAAAATGGAAACATTTAGCAAACATTTTAAAATAAAAAAACCTTAATGTTAAGAAATTTACATGAGTCCGAGGTGTACATTATAGAAGCAAAGGTCCATTCTTTTTCTTTTATTTTCTTTCAACACCAAGAAAACCTATGCTCAATAATGTTTTTTTTTCTAAATATTTATATTTAAACCAAACAATCTTTTTATGAAGTAATTTCGACATTAAAAAAAAAAAAATACTAGATTTGAAGGTTGGATGAGCGAGAAAACTCTGAGTATTATTAGAATTTCTTGAAGTGGTTTAAGAAAAGTCCTACACAATATAAAAGAAATTTTCCTTAAACACATATCAGAAGGTTGTCTACTTCCCACATGTTTTAACGAGATATTTTAAGAAGCCCTAATTAATTTGAGATTTAAAGCATGAAATTATTTTTTATAGGGTTCATCCGATACACAAAATATTCGCTAGTTTAGTACAGGGTTAAGAGTAAGGAAAGGGTGTGTGAATATGTACGCAGTATTCTTCTTACATTTTATAAAGAGGCTGTTTTCAAATCTCGAACCGATCTCGAGGTCGCCAAATTATTTTCTATAATTCATAAAAAGAAAAGGGTATATAGGAATACATTCTTTCCATAATTCTCTTTAGGAAAAAATGTATTTCGAGACATTCCTTGCAAAATTCTTGCATGAGCCCATCAAGTTGTCATTGAAAGCAATTTATCACCCCCCCCCCCAATTTTCCCCCCTTATTTGTGTCAAGGTTTGATAGAACTATAGCTTTTCTGGAATTGAATTTTGGGTACCCCTTCAAGTTTTCGTGAGTGATTGCCCTAATTCATAGGCTGGCAGTAGCTGCATTTGATCTCCAACCTTCATATCTACCTAACAAAAAGTCACATCCCTTAGTTTGGTCCGGCCAAATCATACTAGGGTTGCACCCACGGCCCACCATGGCACACGACGAAGAGAGGGGGGGACGGCGGGCAGCCAACTCCCTAAAATTTTTCTAAAATATTATTTTTATATATAACATTTAAAATTATATTCTCGAATATTCTTTATTCCATGAAAATTCTTAAAGTTATATATTTTATTTCACTTTTCTTGATATAAATTTTTAATTTCTTCTTCGGTTCAAGCTAATTTCATACGTCTCTTTTTTGCGATTTTTTCACAAACACTCGTGCTGTTAGAAAAGAAAAAAAAAAATAGCATTTTAATAAGAGAGATTTTAGATTGTAATGCCTCGTATTAACAATAGTACGAAGAGATTTCTCAAAGAATAGTTTAGTAATCATAATTCTCTCTTTTCTAATCTGGTAATCCTACGTCCAATTCGCGATTTATAAAAGAAAAACAATAGCAGGAAGAGACATCTCTACACTTCAAATTCTATTAATTAAAATGAGGTGAGCATAATAAGGAATCGAGACCAACCCCATCATGATATAATAAAATTGTCTTGAATTGATACCAAATCTAATGCCTAAACCCCACAAGATCTTCCTACTTCATATCCACAAAAAACCCTAGAAAATTTAAATCATTTTTTTCTTTCATATTTACAAGAGAAAAAATAAAAAGTACGGAATGGAATCAAACCCATATGTGGGAAAATTTTAACCTTATCCTGAATTATTTTGTAGGCCATTATGGGCATATGTTCTATTAGAGCAACTGTGAAATGTACCATTGTTTGATCATTTTCTTCCATAGAAATGGGCTCAGGGGTTGGCCTTTCTTGTGGGGTACTTTCACAAAATGTTGATCTTGTACCTTGCATGAGTGAGCTGCAATGACATGACCCAAATTTTTGGAGTGGACTTTACTAGGGCTCTAAAAATGTACTACAATCAAATACATTGTACCATCACAGTTTTTCTTTCTTATCGTATATTTAATAATTGATTCGATATTATTTATTTATTTTTTAAAATCAATTATTTTTGATCAATCGTATTTAAATTTCATCTGACTAATCCATTTTAAATATTATGAAATTATTAAAAATTTGACTCTCTTAAATTCATTTTTTATTTTTATAACTCGAATTCAAAATTTATAATAAAAAAGTATAATATTTTATCATTGCATCTAAAAAAATTTTGATTTTATTTATTTATTTATTTTCTTGTTGGTTTTGTAGAAAACTTAAAGCGGAAAGAGTTTATCCTCTTGTATCTCTAACTTACCAAAATCTCGACATATGGTCTAAGTGGAGAAGAAGCAAGGAGAAATGCTTAAAAAAACAAAGTCGAAACTAAAATAATTGAGCCTTTTTTTTGTGTGTGTATATGATTCAATTAATCCAGTTTGGGATTTATAATGACTCATTCTGTGAGTTACCCTCTCGGTGTAATTTTTTTATTCTTAATATTTGAATCTAAATCCAAAATTTTAATTAAGAGATATAGTGTCGTATTCTATTAAGTTAATTATCCATTGGTATAATTGAGCCTTATGCTAACAATAATTTGTATCGCATTTTATTAATGCGATTAAATAGAAATATGATAAAAATATGATAAAAATATTGTTAAAAGTCTTGAAAATATTATTAAAATTCTTTAAAATGTTATTTATTTTCTAAAAAAAATATAATGTTTGTGTTAGAAAATATAGAAAGGAGAAGGAGAAGATCATAACACAAATTTATGCGGAAAAGCACAAATCAAGAAGAACGATGTGCAGATAAGAAGAAATTTTTTATATGAGAAAATAAAATGACTGTAATTGAGATGAGAATATTTAAATAGATGTGTAGAAAAATTAGGAAATATAAGATTAAAAATGAAGAGATACGTAGTAAGTTGGGAGTGTGCTCAATTGTGGATAAGATGCTTGAATATCGTCTGAGGTAAATCGGACATGTGTAACAAAAATTCAAAAACGCACCAGTCAGAAGGATCAAAGGTTTAAATATAGAAGAATTAGTGAAATGTCGAGATAGGCCGTTAAAAATCTGAACGCAATGTATCCATAAAAATATGATGGATAAAGAGCTAATTAAGGAGATGATTTTAGATAAAAACGAATGATATATGAAAATTAGACCAAATTAAAATATCTTAGTATTTTCGTAAGTTTATAATCTTTTTTAATTATTATTTGTTTTTTTTTTGTTTTATATATATATTTATTATTATTATTATTATTATTTAAAATTATACTTATCTCTCGAATAGCCAATCTCAAAATCTGGGATTAAGGGCGTATTGTTGTTATTGTTGTCATGATTGCGCTCGAGTCGCACAATGAAAAAATAATTGTTGCTCTGTCAATATATCAATCTTAAAATCTCTTAATACTGCTAAAAATATTATTTTGGCTAAATTAATGGACAACTATATTGTATATAATATTACAACCATAACATAAAAATCATAAATATAATGCGATATATATGTATGTTTGTTCAAGGAAATAAATATTGGCCGTTACTCATTTGGTCTATGGTATTTGGTCCAATTTTTTGTGAATTTTAATGAGAGCTTCCCCAACTTAAATTTTTGTCCACACATTTTATTCTTATGTATTTTTAATATTTTTTTGTAAGGAATATTGATTTTGTGACGCATCTTGTGTCTCAGTGTGTCTAGTACGAACGCATATGCCAAAATCCCTTCATGAATTATTAGTATTTACCGGATATTTTGTGGGTAATTCTTTCTCGGGGGAAAACCTCTCAGATAAGCAAACAAACAAATAATGACATAAATTTCATGCCTGAAGACAAACGAATGGCCGATGCCAACCCCTCGTTAGCGAAGACCCTGGTTCAATTTCAATCGTAGATAATGTGGGAATTTTTGACTCAGTTAAAAGAGATTTGAGTTTTTTTAATCATGATCGTAAATTTAATTTTTTATGGGTATAGAAAAAATCACGTTAGAGACTTTTCTCAAAAAAGATCTGACAGTAGATCAATTCAAATTAATAGGGACGAAGTTTTGGATACCGAGTAAAAAAAAAAAAAATTGTAAGAATTTTTGGGACGGGGTGTTGCGCAGGAGGTGGTACATTGGGCGTAGGTGGTGTCGCCCAAACGTGATGATAATTTTTAGCCCTGTAGCTTTAGGCCAATTTGCCATCATATCAAGATGGAGAATTTCAGAATGGTTAGGATGGAAGTGGAAGTGTTGCATACCTCCGGATCGATCTAAGAGAAGAATAATAGTCTTTTTTTTTTTTTTTAATTATCGATTGATTTAATAGTACAGGATATTAAAATTTTTAATTAAAATTTATATTTAAAATTTGAAAATAAAAAAAAAATTATTTTAAAAGAGTCGTCTCTAAATAAAACTTTTATAAATATTTAAATGAGATTAATTAAAATATAATTATTATGATAATGAAAAGTCTACTTTGGACTTGAGTATCGGATATGGTTGGTCGAGTTGATAAAAATAAAAGGTTTACTAATAGCCAATCGGTTCAATTTAAGATTAATTAAAACCCAACGATTGTTGCTAAGATTTCAAGGGTTCTGAATGCAGAGGGAATCAAATTCAGAAAAAGCAGAATAGGTTTCTCATAGGGTACTCGATATTAGGCATAAAAAAGGTTTGTACCTGAAGTCCTAATCAGACATGTCCTTTGCCTGGGGCTTGCTGGCTCTTTAATGGCACAGAGAGAGAGAGAGAGAGAGAGAGAAAGAGACCTTTATAGCTCAATGTGATTAAAGAGTACGCTTCCCTATTTAAGCACTAGGATAGTTACTACTTTCATCAGAATCCCAATTGGGACAAAACCTCAATGATCTGCAAGGACTTCACAGAATCAGACCTATTATCTTAAGATAAGATTTTCTGAAAATATGTTTTAGTTGTTTACTAAAAAATTTTGGAGATAAATTATTTTCCAAGGTTGTATTTTGCTTCACAAAAAAAGGGTATTTCCGATAATAATGACTCGAATGCTCGGCTGATGGCCATAGGGCATGTAACTTGGAGCTTTCCAACAGTATGAGATACCAAGGTGTCTAACGGACACAGGGACTTGGGACTTGGGAGGTATTACAAAGGCAAGTGTGGATTAACATAAAATGAAGTGCAAAAATTTCTCCTTTTTTATTATTGCAAATAAATTTGAACAGAAAGAATGTCTTATTTAGTCTGTAAGATATGTTGTTGTTTCAAAGATTTTAAGTTAAAATGGATAAGAATTGGAGGTGAATTAATTCTCTAAAATCACATTGGCTGAACTGGCTGGAACTGAGAAGGGACAACACTTACTCCCTTCTCTTCTTTGGGCTCAGTTTGAAGTCATCATCTTCATCGTCCATGATTCTCTTCTTGGCTTTTACATTTCCGTTCTTTGATTCCTGCTGCTGCTTTTGTGGACTTTCCAGTTTGCCTGGTGGGGATGACTTCATAGGGGTACCCATTCGCTGTTGCTTCTGTTTCTTCTGTTTCTTCTCGTATGCCTTCTTAGCCTTTTCTGGGGACAAGAGGCCATGTTCCATCAACCTGCAAAGTAAATTAATCCTAGTCAACATCACACGGCCTATGTCGTAGAATTCCAGTTTGGTTTTGTGGCATGATTTTCCCATGTTTAAACTCATGCCCCTAGCAGCGTATGCTGATTAAAGCTCGATGCACTGCAAGGGTCCGTGATCAAGGTTGTGGTTAGTAGTCTAAATGTCAAGTTAAAGCACAAACAAACAAATAAATAAGCATATATTTTCATAGGTCTGAAATTGATTTAAGCCAAAGCATTTGGTATAAGCCATTGCTCATGTGGCCATATCAGGGAACAACTTCATAAGCAATTTATGAAGATACACTCTGTGTACATAATCTCGCAAGCATTGAATTGAGCAAATCAACAATAACCACAAAGATGTACTCTAGACAGTAACAAGTATTTCATTTTGGTTGGAGAGGGGGCTCAAAGCCCAAACACATGACCTAAACAAACAAGAGGCTTACGAACCCAGTACCAAAAACAGAAGACAGACTCCTATTCTACCCATAACTTGAAGCAGCAGACGCCATTCCCTGTATATCCCGCTGCATCAGTGGAGCTTCAGAGGCTAACCAATCAGCACATTGGTTAGCCTCTTTGAAAATACACTTAACTTCACACACATTGAAGTTTCAAATCGCTTAATGATATTGTCGAACCAGTCAGAGCAGCAGCTTTTGAAGAGGTTGAGCTGATCCTTTGCACCACTGCCTGAGAGTTCATCTCAATAATAAGATTTGCTATATTCAACGTTTTGGCTATTGCTTCAATCAATGCCAAGATCCCCAAAGTTCAGCCAATGGAACAGAACAACTTCCAAAACTAACCATAAAACCCCTAATCCATTTACCTTCCTCATTACTGATTAATCTGCCAGCAGATGCTTGACCCTCTTTCAAACCTCCATCTACATTTAATTCGAAGAATCCATGCGAAGGAGGGTTCCAACATACAGCTGCTGCCTTCCTACCCACCACACGCTTCCTCACCTGACAAGTTCCTAAATGAAGTATCATCTTCCTTCTTGTCTGGATTAGCTATTTGAACAAATCGCATTCTCAAAAACTACTTGACTTCTACCTCCCCATAAATTCTTGATCACTTGAGAGAACAAATAATCCTACAGTAAAGAACTTGACTCCAAAATTTCTTTTCTTAAAAATATTCCTGCATACCCATTCTTCTAACCCAACTTTAAAGAAACAGTTTTTAAATTCCCACGGAATAGAAATCCAGAATTCTTTAACCTCTCTTCAGTATCTTAAAAGATGAATAACTGTCAGAGCACAATGGCCACACAGACTGCCTGAATTGGAACTGGCCATATTAGTTCTCATTCTAATCACATTGGTTAAAAGCCCCCCATGTAATATCTTCCAAATGAGAAAGCAGACTCTTGGGTATTCTCGGATTTTCCAGATTGCCTCCCAAACCTTATGATAGTGATGTTGAAATTCTCAATTCTAAAACTATGATAAGCATTCTTCACACTAAACTCTCCCGTCCTTTTCATCCCCAAACAATAACATCATTCGCCCCTTCATCTACTGAGATCAACATGACCGTAATCTTTTCTGTGGATTCCTCAGTAATCCGGCACTTCAACAAATAATAATTCCAACTCCCATTCATCATAATAAATGTCTCATATACTGAGAGGCCCTGGATCTCAAGAGGAATATCAATTTTTGCTTTCAAAATAAGGGGATAGTCTGTTATCTGCTCATCCCTCCAAACTTTAGTAATCCTATGATTCCTCACACTCCAACTGAAACCATTCTTTATCCAATCGTTTCCCTTGAATATCTGCCTCCAAATTTGGGGCTAGAAGAAGGAACTTTCAGGTCCTCGCATTCCCATCTATCTTCTTTCGCACATTTGTCATGAAGCGCATGAACCCAAAGCAAGTTCATTCTTCCCACAGATATCATGATTGACACTAACTTTGATACAAAAGCTTCATTAACCAATTTTGATTGCCTGACCCCCAAAACTCCCTCCTCCTCAGGAGAACAAACTTTATTCCAAGAAATAGTGTGAACCCAGCATCCTCCCCCCATCTGAATTTCCTACATCTTTTGTCAATCTCATCAAAAACAGAAGATAGAAGTACAGCCCTCTGCATACAGTATGAGGAAATATTAGAAATAGTAGACTTCACCAAAATCACCCCACTAATCATAGACAGTAACATGTACATTGGCATGTGAATAGACTCCATAACAGTTTTCTCCATTTTCAGAGACTTGGACCCTTTCCATATTGCGTGCTTTCCCTAATATTTCATCAAAGGTTGCAGATCTCTCGGTGCGAAGAGTTTTAAATAAGCAAATCTTATTATCTTCATCTATGCAAATAAATTGGGAAGGATGCCTAAAATGATGCAATATTTGGTGACAAAAAAGAGTTGCTAGAGCTATTATCACCAGCATTAAGACCCTAAAGCAGAGCATCATATGAATGCCACAAAACAAACTCGTCTCACAATGATTTTCATGACCAACATTGAACTAAACATCAATTCTCTTGTTCCTAATCAAATGCACCACATGCCATTTCCTTCCCAGACCCTTGATGTTTATACAGAAACTTGTTTATATTCCACGGCCATACACAAAACGAAGTTCTCATCAATTGCTAATATTTAGCCAAATGGGAGTCCAAGGAAACTGAAGTAATGCAAACTGGGAGAGGGAAACAAAATATTCTTACCTCATTTGGCAATCTATCCTTGCTATACTCATATCAGCTTGAAATTGACATTGCTGACATCACAATGCATGCATAGAAAAGTCAGGGACGACTTTTATGTCCCAAAGTTGGGAGACAAGCACAAAGCTTATCACATAAGTTGACTGATATTGCCTCACTCAATATAGGATACATTAACAGTTGAGAGACGTTATGCAAATGCAATTAAGAGGTTATACACTTTCGATTTTTATCATCAAAAAGTAGGATAAGAGCAATAGTGTTTGCAAGTGTCTCTGCATACTGGAAAAATTGAAGATAAATGCATGATGCTGATAGAAAAGTGCTATGATGTATGAAGACCTATTTCTTTATTTTTTTTGGGGTGGGGGGAAGCTTCTTTGGCACATCCACTTTCATATACATAAAAAAAAAAAAGAAAAAATCCTAAACGAATATTTGAGAATGAAAACAAACAATCATAGAGTACTAAAAAAATTTGTTATAACTATTAGCCTCCAGTGGAAAAAACAGATATCAAGACCAAAAGCAGTAAATGATTTCAAGCAAAGTTCAAACAACTAGGTTTAGTATTTTAAATCAGATACAAGTGATTGTCAGAAGCTTACTCTGTGTGGACAAATTACTAACAACAACCATTCAGTAGAACTGCACAAAATCGATTCAACTAAAGAGAAAAAAGAAACATAGAAAAGATAGAAACAGTAGTGGTATGTAACCAATGTTTGGATAAGAATTAAGTCTAGTTCAGAACAAACGTAGACATCCAAAACCACTAGAACATGTAAGCTGAAGCTTTGAGGTAAAATAAAGATATTTCTCACCAAAACTCAGCCATTTCGCTTGAAGGTATTTGCTTTGACAATGACTCATAAAATATTCGAAGAGGCTCTCTCTGCAGAGAAGAAGCATATCATTGCAACAAAATGTTAGTTTCCTAGACAAAGTTCTTCAATTTAAATGGAACTTAGACAATGAGATGGCTGCAGAACCTCTTCAGGAACATCATATTTCTGCCCAGGCAAGTTATAGACCTTCTTCTCCCTTACTTTGGTCGTGGTCTTCTTTGTTGTTGTTGTTGTTGTCTTTGATGAGCTAGGAGTTGTTTTCTCCTTTACCTTTACTTAAACAATATAAACCTTATAAAAACCTCAATTATAGTCAACCAGTATATCTTCCACTAAAGAGCGTTGGTGTCAAAATCACAAAACCTGTGATCGGTATTCATAAGAACACGGACAAACTAAATTGAACACAAATTTTTCTGGAACCCTAAAACTACCTATTTCAATGGGAAGAAAACAATCATATGAAAAGCGTAAATCAACCAAGCCCCAAATTCAATTAAGCCGATTCAGAAACTGCAAAAACTCACGCAACCAAATTAATCTCAAACAGGAAATCACATTAGAAATTTCACATACCCAGTTAAATAAATCCTTAGAAAACAACCCCCAAAATTCTATATAACATGGATTACATGAGACCTCAATAAATTAGGTTTCTACAAAAGGGCATATTAGAACCATAAAAGAACGAGATCAAAATTTGAAATCAATTCACAGATTTCACAAACCCAGATAAAAATTTTCTTGTTTAACAACCCCAAATCACAGAAAAGCCAAATTACGTAAGAATTCAATAAATTGGGCATCTACAACAGGCCATGGTAAACCAGAAAAATTAAGCAAATATATTTCAGTAACACTAGGTAAATCAGAACATATTTGAAACGGGTTTTACCTCAGATTTGGAGACAGAGGAGACAGATTTGTGATTAGAATCAACATTAGATTTGGTTGGAGAGGTCTCCAATTTCTTCTTGGTGACAGACAAATCAGGTTTGGGCTTTGCAGGACTCAATTGACTGCTGCTGTTTTTAATTTTCAACACATTGGGTTTGATCTCTGCAGCCATGTCTTTAATGGGTTAACGTTGGAATGATCCGAAAAATATGTTATCTTCTTCTTATACTTATTCTTATTCTTCTTCTCCTCACTTTCTCTTGTCATTGAATATATATGAAAACTCTCTCTCTCTCTCTCTCTCTCTCTCTCTCTCTCTTGTTGTGTACTGCAAGATTTTATGGAAAAAAAGAAAAAGGAAAAAGGAAAGTGGCCGGTGAACTCTTGTTTAACAGCTTTTTGCTTTTAATCTGGTGTTGAAAGATCCATGGTACTAAGGTGCTCCTCGTTTTTCTGTATGTTACACGTAATAAAAAAAAAAAGAAAAAAGGTCAAAAATTGAATTTACTGAGTTGAGGAGGTATATTTTCATTCGCCCACACAATGTATATTTTTTTAATGACCAATGAACTTGTGCCACGTTAGCTTCGATCATTTCAATAATTCCGTAACCTTTTTTACTTTTAATGAAAAATATGGTATTTGTATCATATGACGGTATATCCGATAAAATCATTGCCCTTTTTGAAATGAATAATGTTATGTATTACGTATTTTGTTTTAGTTACCAATGAAGTTATATCGTATTTCTTTTGAATATTCTGATAATTACGTAAATCTTTTATGCAACTCTCTTATTTTTAAGGGAAGAGTTTAAGTCGATTATTTATATCTCTTAATAAAGAATATTATGTTTTTATTTATATCGGGTGTCATGGTATACTTTTTTGAGTGAATTGTTTCTTTGGATCATTCCGATATCTGGACGATTCTTTTATACAACTCTTTTATTTCTAATTTCTAAAGTAGGAGATTAGGTCTATTAAAATACTATATTTACATTATACGGCTTTGTCTAATAAAAGCATTACCGATACGTAGTATAATTATTTTTTTAAGTGAACAATGTGTTGTATATATTTCTTAGTGATGAATGAACTTGATCTATGATTCCCTTTTAAGTGAACAATGTATTGTGTGTATATATATATTTTTTAGTACAAATATTTTTTGTATATATGGTGTCTATCAAAATCATCCAACGATTGTACATTATGCCATTTTGAGCGACCAATGAACTTGTATCAAAAAGTTTCGTACTAATCGTAAAATTAATATAATTACTGTTATAGTATTAATTTGTCCGTCTTGATATTAAATTTAAAAAAAAAAAAAAAACCTGATAATAGCCTAACAATAATGATATACTAAAACATCTGATATTAAAATTATATTATTTTTTAAAAATACCATTTAATATTAAAATTTGTTAATGTAAGTTCATATTTATTTATAAAATAATTAAATTTTATTCAAAAAAAAAAATTCTCTACGTGTCTATTAAGCCGGAAAAAGAAGCAGTCATAGCTACCTATTTAATTGAGTCTTAGGAATTGATTTCGTCATCCGATATGATGATCTCAATCAACGGCTGAAAAAGGAGAGTCCATAAAAGTTAGCATGAGAGCGCAAGTATTTTACTTATTCTCTTGGGGCTTAAAAATCTTTTGCACAAAATATCACGCGCATCACGTGCATAACCTGATTCCACGTGTCACCGTTTGAGAGCGGCTTAACCGACTTTAACGGATTACGCACAAACTTTTAACCGTTGAGATAATTGATTGTTTGTCCAAATTATTTGCAAATTTGCCCCTATTTCCCAACAATATTTCACATAAACTCCACACAGTTTATTAAATTTTATTTCCAGCCCCATTATTAATTTCACATTTGATTGAGATTTCGGATAAAAAAAATCCTAATTAATTTTAATATGAAAAGCATGACCAATGCAACAACTTTAATATTGAGGATGCACTTTATTATTTAAAATATGAAAATTTTAAAAATGACACATTTTGCCCTTAATGATTTTTTGGAAACTGAGGAGAGAGAAAGAGCGAGAGAGGAGAGAGAAAACTAACGAAGGAGGGAAGAGAAAATTACAGAGAAATGAGAAATCCAAATTAAATTTTTAAAAAGACACTAAAGTTATTTCACTAAAAAATTGGGTATTAACAAATTTGACTGATCGGCCAAAAATAAACCAAAAACAATTCAAAACATTAAATTTTTACATGAAAAACTTTTCAATATAAGGATAAAAATTTAAAAAAAAAAAATCTTTTATTCTAAATTACCAAACTAAGATATCTTTTCTAGTATTTTTTTTTTAAAAAAAATATTGGTATATTAAATTTTTTAAAATACAATTTTTTAATAATCAAATGTTAATTTCATTATTTAATAATGCAAATCTTAGCAAATTAAAGTAGTTGAGTCGACTCGAATTGAAATACAAGATTGTGTACTTAATAAAATTATCATATTTGGTTTATATAAGACGGAAATAGATAAAAATCAGTCAAATTTCTATAACTTTTTTTGAAGGAGACATGAGTAAGGATAAACACTAAAAAATTTAATTTTTTTTCCTAATTTTAACGTTATACCTTTTTTATATTCAAAAAGTTATGCCATTTTTTTTTTTTTACTCTTTTTCTCGTATACTTCAAACCAAAATTTATTCTTACACCTCCCAATAGTTACACCAGATAATTTGTACATACAAAACTTTTGTTAATGACATAATTAGTTGAATGGAATGAGATGTTAAATCTATTAAAATCTCATATTCGAAATTTGAAAATAGAAAAAATTACTTTGAGAGTGTCACTTTTTAAATAAGGTCTTTGTAGATATTCGAACTGAATTAGTCAAAATATAATTCTAAATATTGATAGTCTAATAAAAAAAAAAAAAACAGTTGAACCATGGGCCTTGTTGAGCTTTCCGATAAGAATCAAATCTTAATTCTATTAAGTGAAGTGGCTATATGGATCCTTCGAATGAGTTGGCTTGATCCAGAGAATTTTAAGTTTAATGCCAAGATACCAAATAAATCCAAGAGAAGGTGGGTGATATCCCTTAGGTACAAGTCAAGCGATAAAATCTCTCAACTTCTATTTTTGTTTTCTACGATTCGATATTACTTGATTGCATTTTCTTATACTAAAAAAAAGTAGGTAATCCCTTCAAATCACAATTATATGTACTTACACAGTGACAGATCCAGAAACTAAGAACAGTGGGGACAAAATATTTTTATGGAACGAAATGACATATATTTTTAATTTACAAACATAATTTTTTTTTTTTTTGTGGGGGTAATTTTTTGTTTAATATATAAAATTTAATAAAATTTTTTATTTTAGTGGAGGCAATTGGTCCCACACCCTTCAACGTGCATACTTACATTACATGCATCCCAAACATGCATTAATATTACTATTAAATTAAATTTTGATAAATATTTCTAAGAGATTATAAATCAAATCTAAATTACACTAAATTGTGAGATAGAAAAAAAAAATCAAATTTTAGCATTTAGGATCGTAATTTGCATGCCTTTTTCCTTTTCCCAAAAATGAGTCCAGAGAGCTGCAAAATGAGAAAATTGTTCCAAAAATTTAAATAAATGAGAATAAACCATTATCAGCTCAAATTTTCAATGTTAACAACATTATAACATAGGGATTTTACGAGGATCCATTATTTTAGTGGTACTCTCTCTCCTTGTCACGCTTTAAGGTTGATGAAAATAAGAGAGAGAGAGAGAGAGAGAGAGGTATATCATGCAGCGGAATGTAGCTTTCCCTTCTTTGTGTTGTCCTGAATTTGTACAAGATGTATTGAGTAATCAACAGTGTTAACAGAATGTGTAAACATACATTTTGTCTTTCAAAACCTTAGCTTGTTTTCCCTCCCAAGGGACTCTACTCAAACCGTGAAGTGATTTGTACAAAGGCTTCAATATCCAGTCACCCAAAGTTATTTATCTTGGATTGACTTGAAGAACTCTATTGAGCCAAACCGAGTGAAGTATCATATGAAAAATGTCATACTTAACAGGCCTTTGATGCCATAGAAAATGATGCTGCACCTTCTTTACTCTCATTTGCATCTGCAGATACCTCTTCTCCGGGATTGAAAGGAGTATGTCCTTTAAGCTTGGAATGTCTTTTTCCTTGATGAAAACTGCAAAAGATTCCCAGTTCAATACATTGAAGAACGGAGGAACAAAATTGTCGGATATTATCACCGGGACACAGTCGTAGAAGATAGCCTCCACAATCCTTGGACTGTTCACTTCAAAACCTCTTGGACAGATACAGTACTTGCTGCTCTTCATGAAGTTAATGTAGTTCATGGAACCCTTAACCCTGGGCAGCCGATCAAAAACTTTTATGGCGGGATCTTTGTTTCCCCAGTATTCTAACAGAATCGGCCGAAGATACCCGTGCATCTTTCCAGCAAAGAAAGCAAGATAGGGCCGGTTGGACGGTGGATTGCCTCCCAAATATCTCAGAGGATTCCTAGGCAGGCGAATGTTTGTCTCTGGAAGAGACACATCTTTGCCAAATTTGAAGGTCTCCCTGACATCGGCATTGCACATAGCCCTTATGCAGTTAACCATAATTTTCCTTGTTTCAGAAGGTGCCTATAAGATTTCAATAAAAACCGATCACGCTATTAACCATAATATTGAGAGAGAGAGAGTAGACAAATGAACAATAAAAACCAGAACACTTTTTGTTTTCCATGGCACTTGTGGAAAACAGAATGCCAAGTGTCCCAAAAACAAGAACCAGATGTAACTTTGAGCATAGCCAGAGTGACAGTATGTGAAGCATACCCAGTCATGGCAGGCAACAAGAAAATGATCTGCACCATCTGTCCTGTTCCAGTAAGGATATTTCGCCGTAATCACATCCAGGTAATCTTTCAAATATTTAATTAGGTTTTTACGATTATGAGAATTTGGCACATACAAGGTTTCCTCCAATGCTCGTGTACTAAAAGGTAGGTAAAACAGGTGGGCTTTTCTAGGGTTTTTAGTAACGAAATGTTTGTTGGTTTCCATAAGTTTCATGAACCATCCCTCAGATGCATAGATTCCCTTGAGGATTGGCTGATGAAATATAGGCTTTGATCCTTCCCGATAAATGTAGACTCTGAGCATTTTTTCCATTAGTTGATAGCTCCTGCAAAATAGGAAATGTTACAAGTTGACTTAAATTTGCAATGCCAATTGCCAGAAAAATTTTCATTCCCACATGCAACAAATGTCCAACATGATGGAAATCATAATTTGGAGGATGAAGCTTAAGCTTTCTGGAAGGCAAAAGATTTTATTTAGCTATATAGAACCAGGAAGGTAAAAAAAAATAAATAAAAATTTTATTTATTTATTTATTTTTTTAAAAAAATAACACACTATCTTTCAACCATCTGCTCAGCAGGAAAAGAGATTTTCCAGCATGACAAGAACCGGACACCTGCTAACTAGACACAAAAAAGTCTTAAAACCATCTGCTCCATAACAATGACAGTATTAACACGTGACATGTAGATACTTCATGGCTGAGAAAACATCATAGTGTGGTTTGCACGGAAGATGACCCCTTGAATTAAAGATAAAAACTAAAGCAGCAACTTGTCAATGTTTTATATGGACCACTTGTTTTGGTGAATATATTGCCTGTGTAAATTTGACTTAAATAAAAGGGATAACAGATTCATCAGGATTTGACAACAAACATCTCCGGGGATAACAGATTCATCAGGATTTGATAACAAACATCTCCGGATTGTCCTACTGTAGAAATTGTCTTGTCACACAAGATTGTATGTTCCCTATTCTTTCAGGGAGAGAGAGTTCTTTGTGAGGATACAGCAAACGGAAGCAGAGGAAATTACTCTTTTCTATGCAAGAACTCTTTGAATCGAACATGAGTGTTATTTTATGAGAACCCAAAAGAGGTGATCCACAAAACTTCAGCAGTCCAACTAAAGGTGGTTAATTTGTGTCAATAGAGTCTAACTCAGAGGGTGAATCTTAGCGCAACGGTGGGTTTGCTCCTTTGGTGACCTCGAGATAATGGGTTCGAGGTATGGAAACAACCTCTTTGCAAAAATGCAAGGAGGAAGCTGCATAGATATATGCCCACCCTTCCCCTACTCCCGCACTAAGCTGGGGAACATTTTGTGTACCGGGTAAGCCTTTTTAGAGTCTAACTTAATGAAGCATGTAACAACAAATGCTGCCTCATCATGGAAACAGTTCAATATTGATCGATAATACCTCAGTGCATGCTTGATTGTATCAGGTGAGCTAACAGTTCACATAAGTACGCAGATACGATATTGCTGACGAAAAGCAATAAATCGATCCCTATTTTTCTGAAACTTAATACTAGACCATATTAGCATAATAAAAGGACATATCTTTTGAAGAAAGAAAATAAATAAGTTAACTGAAGAAATTTAAAAACATAGTAGTTAAATTTCTGCTTTCTTGTAATCTAGTGATTAATATTCTAAATAACACACAAACCATCTTTCCTTTCTGATCTAATATAGCATCAAAACCAGATTACCTTCCTGTTAGACAAAATTATTAAAATAGAAATGGGCAATAAAACAGTCCTGTTTGAATACTACTTTAGGCAGAAACAGTTTTAGATTTTTATTTTGCTATTATTCTGCAGTAAATCCCTCTTATTCTCTAATTTTGAAGTGCCTTCTCAGTATTGATGTATTTAGCAAAAGCATAAACTAGTGATAACCATTTAAAGAGATCGAATATGTTCATGAGCCCTTTTGAAACTAACTGAAGTAAATATAAATCATTGGATGACAGAAATGCACGGTAACCCAATATTCCCTGTATTAGATCAATTATAGCAGCTGATTTACCTTACAAACATGGAAAGATTCCTATATAGAGGTGCATAAAGCATTGGGTCCTTTTCAATGTTTGGTGCACTTCTGATCTGCAGCTTTGCGTATAGAAGTTCCTTGTCAGCACTAGAAGACCAATGTGGTTTCTACAAGTGATTTGGATCGCCATTAGGATATAAATTTCTTTAAGGAAAAAAGTTAATTCATTTAAATTAAATGTAAAGGATCCACTGCAAACCTTAGAATGGGATGAAATTTGATTCTTTGTCAACCAGTGGTCCATTTCAGATATAGACAACACATGTGCTGGGTCAAGCTCTGAATTCTCAATGGAACCAATGGAAGAATTATTGGGGACATCATCTGCTTGGACGGCCTTGGGAAGTGTTTCGGCGACATTTTCTGAAGTGTTAGTGCTGGGAGATGTCACCGGAGGAGACAATGAATTTGTATCCAAGTTTCCGGCAATGGTTGCATTTGATGAAGAAAACTCTGGTACATTTGGAGATGATGCAAGAGGAGATTTGGCATCAACATCAGAGCTTCCATTTCTTGCAGCTGTCAAATCTCTATCATCATCTCCAACCTTGGCTGGTGAAGACGTATTATCTGCAGTTACAGTCTCTGATGTGAGGACATTTTCTTGTTCTGTAGCTTTCTTTTGCATCGAGCCATCATCTGAATTATCCATAGTTTCATTCTGTGATGAGAAGACATTTTGCTGTTCCGTGACTTTCTCTTGCATAGAGCCATCATCTGAATTTTGGGTAGCATTTGCAGTGAAATTTAAGTTCAGTTCCTCAATGTGCTCAGGTGAAGACTCGTCAAAAGGGATACCATCCTCATCTGATGCAGTAGAATTATTGGGGACTTCATTGTCCCCACTCACTTGATCATTCTCCATACCTCCGTGTTGTTCTTTTGACTCACTTCTTTGTTTCTGTTGCTCTTCAGTATCTGACGGTCCCCAGTCGACTGCTACCCCCTGAATGCCATTAGCAACGCTAGTGTTTGGAGTAATCAGAATGGTCTCATTAACAACAGAATCAGTCTTAAGTGTCGAATCTCCGTGACTGGACCTGATCTTATCTGGTGGTGGTAAAGAATTGCCAATAGGAAATAAAGATGATAAAACTCCATATGGAAGTTCAACATATTGAACTATCAAAATCAATGCAAATGCTCCTCCCATAATTAATAGCAGTCTCCTAGTTTCAACCTGGCAGGTAATTGCAAATTTATGATCCATATTTAAGAAGTCACCGAACCTGACAGCTGAGAGATTTTTTGAGTGACCTCAATTACACTGCACAATTTTCAAGCGCAAATATTTCAGTGTGCAACCAAAAATTGGGGGGGAAGAAAGAATATTTTCTTTTCTTAATATGAAAAAAGCAATTCCACATGATAACATCAACAAGATTACACATGAAACACAATGATTTTCCAAATACGCAAATATACGATTTTTATCATGTCAATAATTGTTAAAATCCTAGAATCTTAGCTGTCGTTGCACCTACACTTCATGCCATGCTTCATAGATCTTAACTATTTGGTAATTCAAAAAAAAGAATCTAATGATTAAGAATTTTCATAAAACCTTAACCCAATTGCATAATGTGATTCAAGAAGCCCCAAAAATGATCCTTCGTTTAAATCCCAATTTTCAACAACCTTGTTCCAAATAGAGTACAATACAATGTAGACCACATGAACAAGGACCAAATGGACCAAAATCTAAGTGGCAGTCCACATGAGCATGTTTTCACCAACTTAATTAATCATCTGTATGCTTTGACCAATTCAAACAGATATTTGATTAAGAATTGATCAAAACATGTTAATGTAAACTGCAATATAAGATTTGGTCCACATAACATTATTCTTCCAAAACTTATGTAGTCTAATTGTTAGGAACTCCAACATTTCAATGAAAGAACATATTAATTTCTCCAACATTCCAATGAAAGAACATATTAATTTCTTCATAACATAAATACACCTAACCCACATTGATCTGACAAGGCCTCATATAGACAAGAAGAAGATAGTAAACATATACACAATCAAGGGCTAAAATACTGATACAAGTAGACATCTATAGATAATGCTAAAAAAGCATACTATAACAACAAGAACTGTGACATGGAAGCAATCCAAGGAAAAAAGGGAATTAAAACAAATTCTACAACAAACATGGATGGCTAATTTCCTTAAAAATCCAACACTAAAAAACTAAGAAAAAAAATGTCCTAAAGGAAAAATAAAATAAAATAAAACACGAACGGGATTGAATCTTCCAATAGTAGACGCAGCTTAGTTTTAATAAAGCATGGTTCAGTCAAATATACGAATGAAACTGAAAATTTCAAGAATTCAAGAACTAACCATTTCAGATTTCATGAACCCCACGATAGTAATTCTCAGAGAAAACCCAGAAAAGCAAGAATTCAACAAGAAAAAACTGAAGAATTGGAGCAATTGGGCAAACAAAGAAGGAACTTTTAAAGTAACAAAATGATGCAAACTCTGAACTTACTTGAGAACTCCGTTTCAACTGAAATAGAGAGAGAGAGAGAGAGAGAAAGAGGTGTTGGGTTAGTGATTGGGGTTGGGATATTTGATTAAGCTGAGATCGTGAGGTTTTACCGCTTTAATGTTTTTTTTTTTTAATGATTTCTTGAAGAGTTAATTTTTCACTTGGAATTTGGAAATGCCATTGGTCTTGCAAGATATTTACAAAAAGACCTCAGTAATGTTTGTCTTCAACTATGACAGCCGTCAGCTTATGTACAACCACGCGCGAGATTGTGGTATTCTTCGACACGCACTTTTGTTTGTCTTTTTTCTTTTTAAAGGAAAAAAATAAATAAATAAGAGGGAAAATAGGTAAAACGTAGGCATCGAAGGTTGGATTTGTACGAATCTCAATTCAATTCAAGCCACATCCATTAATAAATTGAATTTTAAAAAACAACTAAAATTAATATATTTATATAATTCAATGACTTATAAATTAAGCGAAATAATTAATCGTATATAAATGATTTAGCGAGCATATCTGATTACAAGATCTAATTTGTTTGGAACTGTTAAAAATAGAAAAAAGATATTAAATAAAATAAGTATATCGAGACTTTAGTGAGTTTATGAAAAAAAAAAATTTAAATTCATTCAACTTGAATGGATAGTCAAAATTTTCAAACTATATCGATCATACATCATCTCAAACCACATAATTCAAGTTTATTAGTTATGGATAACTTAATCATTAAGTCGTAAATACTAATCATATTTCATCTATGGTTGATTCAACAAAAAAAAATATTTTTAAAATATTTTATGACAATATGCAATGTTAATAATTTCTAACATTGATATAAACCTAACTCGAGCGGTATGATTAATATTTATAAATTTCAAACTCTGATACTAGAATATTCTATAGAATATACAATAAATATATTATTAATATTTTTTTAATTATTATGTTATTAGAGTTTTAAAATACTGAAGGAATATTTATATTGATAGAAAATTAACGAATTTAAATTTTATTATATTTAAATTGTATTGATAGAACATGAAGAGATAAAGCTATTGGGAGATAATCTCCGATGAAACAGTTTAGTGGTTATAATTATTTTTTGAATTCATTAATATTAAATTTAAATCTCACGTAAGAAAGGAGGAAAAAAAAAAAAAAACCCCTCAGAGACATGGTATTCTTGGCTTTACTTCTCCTGCACTCAACGGTGAGTGTGGTCCAGGCACGTCACCTCCTCCGTCCTTCACGTTGTTAAATCTCACAGCACGACATGCTCGCGTGTAACGCCTTCACGTGATACGGACTCGCTAAGATTCTTTCTTCTCTCGTGAATTCACGCTGAAAATCACCACGCAAACCATATATTCCGTTTTCAACTGGAAACAAATAAAAACCTTACTTATAATAAACTAAATCGGAACCGGTTCGATTTTTTAACCAAAACAGTGAAAAAAACCGTGAAATTGGAATTATCAATGAACCGTGAAAATTATAAAAAAATAGTTAAAAAAAAATAGTAAAAATCTAGAAAAATCAAGAAATTATAAAAATAGGAAACTGAATCTAAATCAAAACTGTTCGATTTCAGAACAAAAATAAAATCTGAAACTTTTAATTATAAAATTAAAATTAAAATTATTATATGGATTTTGGTTCTATTTTTAGTCAAAATTAAATGTATGCTTTTGATTTTAATTTTAATACAGTTCCAAATTATTATAGAATATTTATCTTAAGTTTGCAATTCTTAATAGAATAATACTATGAAATCATGAACTAAATACTCCAGTTGAATTATTAGGCTTTAATCTATTTGATTTTTGATTCTCCATTATTCTTGTGGGTTAGAATATTTGAAGTTAATTATTATAAGAAACCACAGACTTCTATTTTTCTTTTTTTGGTAGTAACATAAAAATGAATAAATCTTTTGCAAATATTTAGATAATTGTTCAAACCAAACACTTTATTATTCGAACACTTTAGGTTTTACTTTTCACATTTGAACATTGACCAAATAGGCAGAAAGATGTTCTCAAATCTTTGAGTTATATGTAATTCATATTCATATTCAAGGTTCAAATTGGTTTCCAAAAAGAGGGTCCAAGATTGATAGGTTCCTTTTATTTTATTTTATTTTTGCTTGGGTGAAACAACAAGAAAAGGCAAGTGAGTAACAATTTTTTTGGGTATATAAAAAGACTTAAATTTGAGATCTTTACGGTAAGAGGGATGGTACTACTTGAATTACAGCTAATCGGCAGCAAGCAAGTACCAATAGAAACCCTGATCCTTGTGCAAAACAAAGCATGGCAAGTGAGGTATATAAATCATGGTTTAATCACATCCCACCATGGAAAACCATATGGAAGCTCACCCCATTTGCTGGTAATTCCGGCAATGCCACGTGGATTTTAAAACATGGGCTAAAATGATCTATGCATTCATCAGAGTGGAGAGAGGAAGAGTGATAGGAGTTTTGTATGCTGCCCGATATGTCCAAAAGGGTTTTCTAAAAGAAAAAACCAAATCTTAAATTTTTTTTCCCCCCTTTCCCCAAAAATGCTTTTGACTTCTTGGTTAGAGACTTCTGCTTGCCCATTGATTTGTGGATGATATGCAGTGGTTACTCGGTGATTTATCTCATATTTATGCATTAAGGTCTTTACCGTGCGATTGTAAAAATATATACCTTGATCACTAATAATTTCCTGTGACACTCCAAACCTACTGAAAATGTAAGATTTAAGGAAGCCTACAACAACCTTAGAGTCATTAGTACGAGTAACTTTTGCTACTATGCATTTCAAAACATAATCGACCGCAAGTAAAATATATAAACAACCACATGAACTAGGAAGCGATCCCATAAAATCCATATTCCACGTATCAAAAATCTCACAAAATAAGATAGAAGATTGAGACATTTCGTCTCTTGAAAATATATTACCAATCTTTTGACAATTTTCACAACTTTTGTAATATTAGTAAGTATCCTTAAAAATAGTCTCCCAGTAAAACCCACTATCTAAAATTTTTCTAGCTGTCCTCTTGGGACCAAAATATCCACCACATGCATGACTATGATAATAAGCAATTATGAAATGAATTTTATCATTGGAAATACATCTACGAATGATTTGATCAGACTCTATTTTCTACAAGTAAGGTTCATTCTATATGTAATACTTAGCGTCATTTATGATCTTATTCATCTTTGCAGTATTTAGGTTATGCAGTAAGATCCCGATCACTAGAAAATTAACAATATCAATGAACCAAGATTCCTTATCTGACTTACCTTGTAGAGCAAACAAATGCTCATCGGGAAATGTTTCAGATATTGGTAGGGGCTCTTCTTCACGCACCAAACGACTCAAGTGATTAGCCACAGAATTTTCGATCCCTTTCCGATCCTTGATCTCCCAATCAAATTCTTGCAAAAGCAATACCCATCGGATGAGTCGTGGCTTTGATTCCTTCTTCGAAAGGAAATACTTCAAAGCTGTATGATCAGAAATACACAATAACTTTAGATCTCAATAAATAAGATCTAAATTTTTCAAAAGCAAACACAACGGTTAAAAGCTCCTTTTTTGTGATAGTATAGTTGTATTGAGCCGGATTGAGTATTTTGGAGGCATAATAAATGACATGAGATTGTTTTCTTTCTCTTTGTCCAAGAACGACTCCTAAGCATAGTGGCTAACGTCACACATCAACTTGAAGGGATGACCCCAATGGGGTGGCTGTAAAATTAGAGCTAAAGTTAGCAAGATTTTCAATTTATCAAAAGCTATTTTGCACTCTTCTCCAAATTCAAATGGAATATCGTTTGCAGCAATCTTGACATTGGTTGGGCTATCTTTGAAAAACCTTTTATGAATTTTCAGTAGAACCCTGCATGACCAAGAAAACTACGGATTTCTCGCACATTAGTAGGATACGATAAATTGGCAATCAAATCAACTTTGACTTTGTCAACCTCAATGCCCCTAGATGATACTACATACCCTAACACTATTCATTCCTTGACCATAAAATGACATTTTTCATAGTTAAGAACTAGGTTAGTATCAATGTATCTCTTAAAAACTTTACACAAATTGTCTAAGCATTGATTGAAAGAATCACTATACACCGTAAAATCATTCATGAAAATCTCGATACAATTTTCAATTAAATCAGAAAATATATTCATCATGCATCTTTGAAATGTTTTCGGTGCATTACAAAGTCCAAATGCCATCCTACGGTATGCAAATGTTCCAAATGGATAAGTGAAAGTGGTCTTTTCTTGATTTTCTTGGGCTACAACTATTTGATAATATTCCAAATATCCATCCAAGAAACAAAAAAACAATTTACTCGCTAACCTTTCTAACATTTGATCAATGAAGGGTAAAGGAAAATGATCCTTCCAGGTGGCTGTGTTTAATTTTCCAAAATCAATGCACATTCATCACCTGGTTTGAAGTCTCATTGGCACTAACTTATTATTGTCATTCTTCATCAATTGAAATCCACTCTTTTTGGAGACAACATTAACCGGACTTGCCCATAAACTATCAGAAATAGAATATATGATTTCTAACTCTAATAGTTTCAAAATTTCCTTCAAAACAATCTCTTTCAATGTAGGATTTAGTTTACGTTGAAGTTCTTTTATCGGTTTGGAGTCGAATTCGAGCAAAATTTGATGCATACACACCGAAGGGCTGATACCTTTTATATCCGCCAATGTCCATCCAATAACCATTTTATACTCCTTCAATACCCACTTCAAGCTCTTCTTGATTCTTAGTTAAGTCCTTGACTATGATTATTGGTAAGTCTCGTCATCACCCAAATATGCATACTTGAAGATATTCGGGTAGAGGCTTCAATTCGAGCTTCGAAGTCTGCATTATAGAAAGAAGAATTCTCTCATTAGAAAGAGGCAGTGGAAAAAAATTGCTTGCATACTTGTGGGGTAACTCCGATGTGAACTGCAAAGCCATGATGGCTTCCTTTGTTTCTTCGTCTTGGACCGCCTCGGTTTGTTTATCTGTCCATCCCTTTTCCAGCACAAGATCAAGTTTATCAAGTACCAAATTTTGTTCAAATTCCTCATGCACAATGGAATCAATTATGCTAACATGAAAAAGGACTCCGAGTCATTGGGATATTGTATGGCATCAAAAATATTAAATATGAGAATCTCGCCATCAAATTCAAATGACAAGATTCCTAAATCAACATCAATTTTGATTTTTGCTGTTTTCATGAAAAGCCTTCCAAGCAATATAAGAGCAAGGTTCAGTGAGCAAGCATCATCCATGTCAATAATATAAAAATCAACTGGAAAAATTAATTTATTGACCTTGACTAGAACATCCTTAACAACACCCTCGGGGTATGAGGTGAACCTATCAGTTAACTGAATGACCATATCGGTCTCCTTCAAAGGTCATAAATTCAAATACCTGAACACAGATAAAGACATAACATTGATTGAGGTACCTAAGTCAAGCATTGCCTTCTCTATTTGTTTGACACCTATGATGATTGGTATAGTAAACATACCTGAATCTTTTTCCTTTGGATGATGGTTGAAATATTCTCATTAACACAAATCTTATCGCTCTCCCCTAACTTTGTTTTCTAGTGTAGAGTTTCTTGAGAAATTTTGTATACCTTGACACTTGTTGGATAGCCTCCAAGAGTAAGATGTTGATTTCCACTCTTCAAAAAGTATTCAAGATCTCCTTTTCCTCATCCTATTTCTTCGATCATGTTAACCTGTCAGGAAAAGAAGGTGGAATCAAAATTTTAGTTTTGGGAGTATCTGTCTCTTTACTTACCTTTGTGGCCGATTCCTTTGATGCTGATGTCTCTTTTTGATCAACCTCTTTCTCTTCCTCAATTTTTGATGGATTTTCCTGCACTTCCTTTCTATTTTTTAACACCATAACACTCACATTTTCTTTCGGATTGATCTACACTTAAGAGGGTAGTTTACCATTATTTTTCTCCATTCAACTCATAGCTTCAGCCAATTGGGACATCTGATTCTTCAAATTGTGAATGCTAGTCCTCGTCTTTTGTTGAAATCATTGGCTCTCCTGTAGCATCAATTGAGTGTTGTTAGTCAAACTTTTAACAATCTCTTCCAGCGACGTACCTTGATTCGAAATAGGTTGTTAAGGTTGAATTTGAGGTCGATTATGTGGTTGTTGTGGCTGAAATGGTGGTATTCCATAGGATTGTTATGGAAATCCTTGTGGCCTTATTCCATAACTAAAGTTCGGATGGTCTCTCCAATCTGGGTTATAAGTGTTGGAGTAAGGATCAAACTTTCTTTGGGGCTACCCTGAAAATCCTCTTACGACATTCAATTGTTCGTTGGATTCCTCTTGAAGCATAGGACACATATCGGCTTAGTGACTCACATTGGAACAAATTCCGTATGCCTTCACTTGTTGCACCTGTCCTAGAACTAACTTTTCCATAATAGAGGCTAGGGAATCAATCTTATATTCAAGCAAAGAAATGTTTACCTCATTGACCCTTTTTGTAGCATCTTACCTCTCCCAAATTGTTGTACATTTGCTGCCATATTGGAGATCAAGTTCTGTGCATCCTCAGGCGTTTTGTCCATCAATGCACCACCACTTGTTGCATCAATCATATTCCTCTCCGACAACAAAAGCCTTCGTAAAAATATTGGATGAGCAATTGTTTAGGAATTTGATACTACGGACAACTTGTGCAAAGTTGTTTAAATCTTTTCCAATATTCGTAGAGAGTCTCTCCACTAAATTGTCTCACACCACAAATTTCCTTCCAAATGTTTGCTATGAGAAAATTTTCTCTAAAATCATTTTTTTTAAAATTATTCCAATTAACAATAGAATCAGGAGGTAAATAAAATAACCAATGTTTAACCTTATCAACTAAAGAGAATGGAAAAACACTTAACTTTATTTGTTCCTCGGATACACCTTATGGTCTCATGGTGGAACATATGATATGAAACTCATTAAGGCATTTGTTGGGATCTTCTCCTATAAGTCTATGAAATTTAAGGAGTAAGTAAACAAGTCCGGATTTCAATTCAAATAGAGTCTCAATTTCAAGAAAAATTAATACAAAGAGGTTGATGATTAACATCTGACGTAGCTAACTCCCTTAAAGTCCTCTGTGCGGCCATGGTTTCATTTTGGATATGTTGCTCATTGTTGTTAATTGTTTGGTCTTGCAAGTTCTCATCCAAGGTTAGATCAAGAAATGAAGATATGAGTTATTTTATTTGTTTGGTTTCCTTTGTAAGTCGTCAAACTGTTTTCTCAATCTCCGGGTGAAATACAAGTTCACTTGTATGAGACAAACGAGACATAAACCAAAAATAAGGAGACAAAAATTAAAAGAAATAAATCTCTTGACACCTTCTTCCCCGACAACGGTGTCAAAATTTGGTGGGTGTCAAACTAACAACAATAAAAATACATATTTCACAAAAGACAAGTTTAGGATAAGTAGGGTTGAATCCATAGAAAAGAAGTAGATTTATCTCTTTCGAGAAAATAAAATAAAAATAAAAACTTTGGGTTTTAAATTAACTAAATAACTTAACAAAATCGAAATAAATAAGAATTAAAATCAAAATAACAATTGGTAAAAGAAAATGAGACAAAATTAAAGGAATAAAAGTCAAGATAAATTAACCTAGTTGAAGGGTTCATTTTCACTTTGATTCAATTAATTGATCATCGATTTAAAGATAATTCAACAACACATAAATAAATTAGTTATAATCGTTAAATACTTCGAAACGACCAATCTCTCATTCTTTTCCAGCAATTAAAGTACCATCGTTAATTATTTTCCTAATCCAAAAACAATCTAAGAGACTCTCGTAGGATTTAGTGTTTCAACAACTTTAAGATTTAGAGAGATCTAATTTTAATTAATAAATTTCAATTTAGATTTATTTAAATTAGATTATTCAATTCTATGACATGAATGTCATTCATCACTTTATTAAAAACAAACAAATCTTATCGTTTTTAATTAGTTGTATACTATTTTAGATCTATTAAATATTGACCACTTATTCAATAAATTCTAAAAAATCATGATCCATGAAATATAGAAATTAAATAAATACTTATGATTGTTGAAAGAATAAGTATATTTAGATGTCACAATATCATAAATTAAAATTTTCACTAACTTTCAATTAGAAAATAAATTAAAATAAAAGCATAATTGAAAAGAACTCATGTATTAGAATTTTTTAATTACTAAAAAATATGTTAGAACAAAGAAAAATAGTGACCAGTCGTCCCTCTTCCTAAGAGTAGCCGCCAACAAAAAGCATCCCAAAAGCCAATAATCAAAGTCAACCTCGAAGTCCCGTCTAATAAAAGTGTCCTGCTTCCCTACATGAATAACAACAATTCCACCTTTCCTAAAGCAACCAAACTCCTAAAAATAAGGAATTTCCTCTCTTTTACCTTTTTTACTAAAAGGTAAAAATCTTGGAGTTCTAATTTGTCAAAATAAAAAAAGAGAAACTTCCAATTTTTTTTTTACAACTAAAAGAGCTAAATAAAAGTTACAAAAAATGTTAAAAGTTCCTAAATTCCCAAAATCTAATTAAAGCAAAAAAATCTTCAACATTCACATTCTCAATTTCCGTCTGACTCCTTTGAAATTGACGCGACCACGTGCTAACGATTGAGTAATGCTGTCTAAATTCTTTTTTTACATGCATAGTCACTGATTTTGCTCACTTTTTTTCATGAATATTTTCTAACAAATCTAATATATCAAATACTTAAAATTAATGTAATATTTACTCAAAAATACTATAAAACAAAACTCAAATATCATACTAAATTTATCCCTATCAGAGAGAGGGAGAGAGAAATGCTATCAAGAACCAACATTTCGTTGATCTAGTGGCAAGAATATTAACACTCCACACCAAGAATTAGAATTTGAGTCTTGATAGTGATAAAAACGATATTAGAAGAGCTCTCTTTTTATAACGGACTCGATAAAAATTCGACCAAAATTAGTCAGGATAAAATTTTGAATACTTAGTGATGAACGAAATCTAGGGCACAAAAAAATAAATAAATAAAAGAAATGCTATCAAGGAACTCTAGCTAAACCATAAAATAATTAGCATGTGATAAACCGAAGTCTTTGTCTAGGATTGATAGGCTTAACATACCATAGAAAATGATTTTAAAAATTGGGTTAAAATGATCTATGCATTTATTAATGATTTCCCACATCAAGCGTTCAACATCCTTTCTCCTTCTCCTTCGTCTTTCATTGATTATGATTAACAAAATTTAAAATATTCTATTAAAAATTGATCTAAATTATATTTTATTATCATCGTTCTTTCAACGCATCAACATGATGCATAGATTAGTGTCTTATTGCTCAAACGATAAGAGTATTGAATTTTTTAATTAAAATTTTGAATTTAAATATTGAAAATGAAAAAATAAACATTAGGAGAGTTTGCCCTTAATGGATCCAACAGTTAGTTCAAACAAAATTAGTCAAAATTAATAAATTAGTTAATGGATATCGGTCGATCAAGAAAAAAAAATGAACACGGTGTATAGTAGTAATGTAAGAGATAAAAGTTATTTAAATTTAATAAAAATTTCTTTTTGAAAAATAAAGAAAAAATTATTACTTTTTTTTTGAAAAAAAAATACTCTCTATTCTCCAATTTGAGTAATATAATTATTCAAGCAAATATATTAAATAAAAAATATTAATTATTTTGACTTTATTCATCGAAAATTATTCTTCCCCAAAAAAAAACCCTTTAAGAAGTATTAGTTATTAATACTCGAAAATAAGTGATAGTTAATGAAGCGAGGGCAAGTTGCGTACTCTTCCGTTCGATACTGCTTTTCGCGCGCTCTCTCTCTCTCTAGCTAGGGTTTTTTGAAGTTCTCAATCTCTGAATTCCTGTCAATCCTACATACACTTTGCCAACCCTCTATCTCTCATTCATCCTGTGGTTGCAGGCTTCTCACAGGTTATTACCATCCTTTCTCTCCTCTTGAATCTCTATGTGATTTGAATTTATGTTTGTTCTCTACATGTTTGTGAAATTGCTTCAGTGACGAAGTTACAACTGGATTACGTGGTCACTAGTCATGCTAGATGCCCATTTAATTTTCTCATATGCAATAAAAACCTTATTTAATTTTAATCCTCTCTGTTCAATTTCAGCTAGATTATTTGGTCACTTGTCGTACTAGACACCCATTTTTGATTTTCTTATTCGCAGCAAAACCCTAATTTAGTTTTAGTCCTCTCTCTCCCTCCCCCTTCTCTCTCTACAACTTTGTATAAATTCAATTTTGTGGTATTTTACATGTAACTTGCTCAAAATGATGTGACGCCTACTTTTCTTTTTTCAACGATGTATATATATATTTTTTGTATATGTACTATCGCTCCAAAACTTGGCGAGTTACTCTAGTATTTTGGTATATCTTATTGTTCATAATGTGGTGAATTTACATGCCAAATATAAGTCCAGATCTTTGTTTTGCTGAACGAATTTTGTTTTTGTCAATGATATTAAAGAAGTTGACGTTTGTGTTGTGCATATTGCAACTATTTGCAGCTTCAGAGTTCTTGTCGTAAGTTCATATAATGGTTATGGAAGTGGACAGAGTCGATGGACGGACTCCGAACCAGCTTAGACCGCTTGCTTGTTCTAGAAATGTACTTAACCGAGCCCATGGCTCTGCTAGTTGGTCTCAAGGTAGTCATCCCATATTATGTTCTTTGAAAATTAGTTTGATGGGTAGACCATTCTCTTATTGTGGTCAACAGAATTGTCCTTCTATGATCAACTTTTGACATCTTCTGATGGCATGCAGTTTATTTACTCAGAAAAATTTATAGAAATCCTTTGTTTTAGTCATCTAATTTTAAATTTTCATGGTGCTGAGGCATTATTATGGTTCACTCTGATATCATAAATGTTAAACCTAGCTGTAAATGTATCTGTCCCTTCTTTTGCTTCAACGAGATTTTTATTTTTTTTTAATATAATTTTGATAAACTTCCATACTATATTAGGAGATACAAAAGTTGTTGCTGCTGTTTATGGGCCAAAGGCTGGAACCAAAAAGGGTGAAAATCCTGAAAAAGCTTGCATTGAAGTCATTTGGAAGACTAAAACAGGGCAGAGTGGTGAGTTTCTCATATTCTTGGTAGTAAGTTTTAGTACTGAAAGGCTCCCACAGTTTTACTTCTTGTTGCCCCACTTTCTTTCTTTGTTGGTTGTGGCTTGTTTCTTTCTTGCTTTATCCTTTTGTCAAGTGCTTTTGGTGACAAAAGTATTTCACTTTCTTGCATGATCTGTGTTTGGTTCCCAATAGGGTTGGTAAATCTCAAGAAAATCAGTGGTTTCTATAATCAGAAAAACCATTATCTTTTATCACCTCATATTAATCCCCGGGTGTTTTTGAGTAGGAAAGTAGATAGGATTGCATTATAATAAGAAACAAGAGAAAGGGTGAAGGTGCTGTCTCTTAAAATTAATCTCAAGTAAAGGTTTTGTGTGTTGGCAGTTTCTGCATGTGTAGAGAGTTCACTGTCCGCCTATTCATGAGAAAGCTTTCCAAAGTTAGCTTAGCTTTCCATGATCTAACTTTATCTGATTTATAATGTTTAGGCAAACCAGAAAAGGAGTATGAAATGATATTAAGGAGGACTTTACAGAGTATTTGCCTTCTGAACATTCACCCGAACACTACAACCTCTGTCATTCTTCAGGTAAGAGATCTTAAATCTTCAAAGTTGTGCCTAAACTGTCTGGAGTGTTATCACATGTATATGTGGTGTCAATTGAATTGTTTGGAATTTTATTTCAGATTTAAGTGCCTGATTCTTAGCTGCAATCTTCTTTATTTCCTTCTGGTATAGTGCAACAATATGTCACATCATTTCATCAGATAATAAGTATGAAAAGTAAATGCAGAACTCAACCAACAAGTATATTTTAGCTATGTTGACAACCTGAAATTTAAAAAACAACCTTTTATTTTTTTCTTTGATAGGATACATTCAGGTCATGGCTCAGAGTGGATTCAAGTAATATCTGAAAACATTGAAACCGACAATAAATCACTTCAGTTTTTGGACAATTTGGTTAACTTCAGGAAGTATATTGAAAGAGGAAGACTACTAGATCAGAACAAAGAGTATACATGCACTAGAATTGCACCTGTCAGTTCTTAGGCATCATACATGGGCATAGCATTATGCTGTCATAAAACTATAGAGAATTCTGGTTTCTTGGAATCTATTCAATGGTTATAAATCTGAGATTTCAATCTTTTATTGATCCTTTTTCTTTTCTCATTCATTCACATGGCCCCTGCATTGTTGAAGCATATTTCTTTGTGGAAATCAGCTGACTTGCTTTGGATTGGAATGCCAGCTTTACTTTTATGTATCACCAAATTAGGGAAAATTTTCATGTTGTTTCTCTCATGTGAAAATCCTATTTCTTATCTGAATTTTTGAAATTTGAGATGTATAATTCATCATGATGCAGTTAATTAGAAGCTTACTCTATGGACTTTTCCCTTGGCAAAGATTGACTCTGGTTTTCCTTGCAGGTTGTCAATGATGATGGTGCTGTATCCTGTTACTCTTTAATGCTTTGTGTGTGCTGCTTATAGCTTATCTTTCTGAACTTCAATTTCTGTAGTGTTTGGTAAAATTTTTCATATGTTGTTGTTTCACATTCATTAACCTTATTATTTGTGCATGGTTTTACTCCATGAAGTTTCATTTCCTTGACTTCATGCCTGTAGCTTCTTCCATGTGCCATTAATGCATCCTGTGCTGCCCTTGTGGATGCTGGAATTCCTCTGAAGCATCTTGCTGGTTAGTATTTGCATTAAACGCTTATTTTCATCAACTATCAGGGATTAAGTACCAGTGAAGTCTCTGAGAGAGTGAATTATGCATGAGCTTTTGATAAGTTTTATTGCCCTTCCCTTTATTTTCGTGTTCAGTTCTCTAAAGAAACATACTTTTACTTCGTTTCCTTTTGAGGGCTGGACAGAAGTTTTTGGCAGTGGTAAAGTCATCAAAAATATTTAGGATAGTGGTTGTTTAATCACCTTTACTATCTAATATGCTTATTTCCTTGAAATGATCAGCACACATAATTATTGAGCGAGGACAAATTAGTTTGAATGGCCACTATTATACTCATCTGCGTTAACAATGTTTTCACTTGATGAACTTTCAATTTTGCTTGCCTGTGCAGTTGCAATATCTTGTGGTGTTGTGGAGAGTGGTTATGTGATTTTGGATCCTTCCAAGATAGAAGAGCAGGTTTCTCTTTTGTGCATATTTCTTTTTTCTGAGATGGCTCTAACTTAATTGCTGATAAATTACTTTTGACTCTTTAATGGAAGATCCATATCAACTCTTAAAAATACTTTTTCTACAAGTTCATATGCAGTATATGTAATTGTCAATTATTTGTGAGATGTATGGACTGGATATACTTGATCCAACTCTAACAAACTTCTTACAAAAATGGCAGAAATTGAAGGCATTGGTTCATTTGGTCTTCCCAAACTCTGTTCCCTCAGTACATCCCAAAGAATCATCACGTGTTGGAGATGAACCGAAGGAGCATGGGCTCATTTCATCAGTTACTCATGGTAGAATGTCAGGTATCTTTCTCACTCTGACATTCCTGCTTTGACATTATTTAAGCTTTAACAGATATAAAGAGCAATTCTAGATACTAGATTCACATTTTTTCCACGACGTAGTATTACCCAAAGTGTGGAAAAATTCTTGAGGGTTAATTTTTTTTTTTTTTTTTTCCTTTCTTTCTTTCTTCTGATAGTAGATTTTACCAAAGAAAAAAAAAATGATTTTCTCATAGTTGCAGGCAACAAGTTTTGCATTAAATTCTATAAAACCTTTATTTTCCTGAATCCAACGTGTGAAAGTGAACCCACTTTACACAAGGTTCCTCTATGACATTGGCAAGTGTGAAGTCAGTGTGATTGGATGCTGACCCTCTTCCTTCGGTATAGTGGTTACACTTCTATAAACTTACTTTTTTATTTTTTTTTAGTTTTCTTTTGCGTTGCTATTTCTCTACTGATGTTGCCCCCTCCTCACCCCCCAAAGTTTGTAATATGCATATATTCATGTATGTGGCTGGCTCCCATTTGTCTCATCTAGCAGATTGTTGCAGCATTCCCATCACCCTATCAACATAAAAAAGGGGAAAAAAAAAAAAGAAAAAAGAAAAACATCACTTTATTACTGTCCTGGTCCCCTTCCGAATCCCCCAATTGTTGTTTTTCTTCCAATGATTTCTCCAACATGCAGTCTTTTTTTTTTTAATCTTATATTTTTGTCTTGGAAAAAGCAATGTCATATCCTAATAATTTCGGTTTCAGAGTAGGACCTTAATAACTCTTCCCCCCCCCCTTGTAGACTTCTTTTATTTTCGTCTGAAGCATTACCTCTTTGATGGAGACATTGATGACTAGGATGTTTTTATGTGTCTCGCTCAAAATTTTATAAATACTGATCTTGGATTCGGTGCAATGTATAGTTTTTACTGTTACATTTTCATGACTGTTTTTTGCCAAGAGATCATGTTTCCCCCTACCCCACGTTGTTTCATCTGTGCAATGATCTTTTTAAGTGAATGCCTTGATAACTTCTCTAACATGTTATGACTGATTCTGTTTTCAGTGGATGACTATCTCCACAGCTTGGAGCGGGGGCACGCTGCCAGCGCAAAACTATCTGCTTTTCTGAGGAAAAACTTGCAGTCTCAAGTCCCAAGTAATGCATGAAAGGGTGTGTGATTCCCTCAGTTTGAAATATATGAAATTTTGCAAGGAGATATCACAGTTTGGTATAGGTGTAGGTTTTAATCGAAATGGTCATGATGGCCTTTTTCTTTTGGTTTCAGATTGTTGGAATTTTGTAAAGAGTTATGATTGTGTAGTGCTGCTCATTGGTTGCATGAGAAATGAAGTTTTGCTGTGGCAATGGGGCCTCCTAGGAACTTCCAAATTGATCAAATGCCAAGATTAAGAACTAAACTTGTTTCCTGTGATTGTAAAAATTTGGATGAATTTGGTTATCAAGGTTATTGGGAGCTAGACATGGACGTGGCCAGTTTATTATTGCTTCCATATGCATGTGTGGCTGTGCATAGATCTGTGCTGGTTGTGGCAAAAAGTTCTTTGTGGGTGCTTGATATCAATCGAGAAGTGGTCACCAAGCTAGCCTGGCTTGTTCTTGTATGATATGTGACCTTAATTAATGAATCATACTCATCTGGTATCTATGCCTGGTTGTGGCAAAAATTTAAGTTAATATTGCAACAAAAACTTATAAATATTTGTTTGAAATTATATAAAAGGGAAGAAAACAAGTAGATCTGGAATAAAACAATTAATATATGCATACAATTATATGTATTTATATAAAATTACAATCTACAAATTAAAAAAAAAAAAAAAAAAATCTAGTGTGTGTGTGTGTGTGTATGTATGGCGGATGAGTCATGTTGAAGCCGCCTCCTGCCTGAAGTACATACGACTTACAGAATTTTGAATTGTTATAATTTGTATAATTAGTGCAAACTAGTGGGTCACGACTAGGTGTAGGGCCAGTCGCGGTTTGGGGCTTTTTGCTCACCCCTAGCTTGGGACTTGAGACTGCAAGTTTTTTCCTGGTAGTTTTGCACTGGCGCCCTCGTTCTAAGCTGTAGAGATAGTCATTTGGCTGAATATAGAGGCAGGCAAACCATGTTAGAGAAGTTATCAAGCCATTCACATAGAAAGATTAATTTTTTTAATAATCGATTGCTATCTGAATCAATGTTCTAATTTATCCGATTTGAATATTGTCAGCTCCAATTTAAAAAATTTTTTTAACATAATATTTTTTATTTTCAAGTTTCGAATTTAAAATTTAATTAATGAATCTAGGGTTACCGTCCATTATCATTGACACAGTCTAACAAGGGGGGAGGGGGAGGGGGAATATGAACTCTTGGTTAAAACAGTCATGAAAATATAACAGCCTAAACCGTACATTGTACAGATTCAAACATTAGTATGAATTTTGAGAGAGACATAACCCCATCATAGTCATCAATGTCTCCATCAAAGCAGTGATGTTTTAGATGAAAATAAACAAAGTCTACAACAGAAAAAAAAATTATTAAGGTCCTACCACTTTGAAACCGAAGTTAATAGGATACAGCATCCTTTGTTCCAAGACAACACGAAAGATAAAAAAAGGCTGCGTATCGGCAAAAGCAGACAGTGAAGATCATTGGAAGAGAAACAATAGTTTATTCGAGGGAATGGGAAGGGGACATTGACTACCCTCTGAACTACATACCAAAGGGGACCTCAACTCCAACATAATTATCGGAGCTATGTGATGAAATTAATAGTAAGGAGTAGCTGGCCAATGTTTATGCTAGCTGGCACCTGAGATGAAATTAGCTATGTGATGAAATTAATAGTAAGGGATCTGAGGACCTTCTCAAGGGTAGTGACCGGTGAGAGTTTACCTATCCCATGATATGATAGCGTATAAATTTATGTAATAATTATGATTGATTTTATTCTATTTTTGAATAAATATTATACTAATTATTGTGTTTTGTAATAATTGATATAATAGGAATGATGGAGGAGGTTTTTGAAAAAAAATGAAGAAAAAGAAGATAAATTTAGAAGTATGAAAAATTTATAAATATTTAAATATTTTTAAATATTTAGAAATAAAAATTTTAAAAATTTTATACCTTTATAATTTATTATTTAATAATTACCTAAAATTTAAAAAAAAATTCTACTTAAAATTTATGTTAACTCACTCTAAGTAATAAAGGATTACATTGCGTAAATAGAAGAAAGTCCCAAAAGAGGAGCAGCCGCCCCCATCTTCCCAGCAATCACCTTTTCCCACTTCTTCTTCTTCTTCTTTTTTTTTTTTTTTTTTTTTTTTTTTTTTTTTTTTTTTTGAAGACACAAAAGGGATGACCATCATTTTATTTTCATATTTATTTATTGTTCAATGATGCAAACATTGAATAAAACTTGAATAAAACTTTTGTGAGTTTTCTTTTTTTAATATTTTTATTTTAATTTTATTTTTTAATTAAAAAGTATTGAAAGTTTAATTTTTAATGATTATAAGATTTAATTGAATTTATTAAATCAATATCTTATAGTTATTTATTTGATTATGTATTTTATGGATTATGATTTTTTAGGGTTTGTTAAATATTGGTCAATATTTAATATTCTTAGAATAATCTAGAACTAATTAAAACGACAAATCTGTAATTGTTTGTTAGTTTTAATAAAGTAGTAAATGACATTCATGTCATGCAATTAAATAATCTAATTTAAATGAACCCGTTGTGTGTTTGTTAATTAGAATTGGGTCTCTCTAGATCTTAATGCTGTTGATACTTTTAATTTTAAGAGTTTCTCTAGGGTTGACTCTTGATTAGGGAAATAATTAACGAGTTTCTCTTAATTATTGATGAAATAATGAAAGATTGGTCGTTGAACATTTGTCGACGGCCATAATCAATTTATTTATAGGTGTTGAGATATTTAGATAGATCGATGGTCGATTACATGAAATCAAGGTAAATATAATTCATTTGACTAGAAAAATTTATTTTTCATTAGTTTTTACTTTTATTTTTCGAGTTTTTTATTTTTATTTTAATTAGTTTAGTCAATTTTTCAAACCCCCATATTTTTATTTTGTTTTATTTTTTTTCTTAAAAGAAGTAAATCTACTGCTCCCTGTGGAGATGACTCTATTCGCTTTATACTAGTATTTTGTGAAATAAGTATTTTATTTTTTGTTGTTTGACGACACATCAAAATTTTGGCGCCGTTACTGGGGAACGGTATTAAGAGATTTATTTCTTTTAAATTTTGTTTTCTTTTTATTTTTGAGGACTAATCTTTGTAGTGAATTTATTGAGATTTGACGATGACATAGAAAATGACTTGACGAAAATATGGCTACACAAAAGATTTTAAGGGAGTTGTTATTTCCTGATTTTAATGAACATACATTTTGCAGTGATTTTCTTAATATTGGGATATCTCAACAATTTGGAATATGACAAGATATTCCAAAAAAGGTCAACGAGGTAAGTGATTTTTTCCTTCATCAAGAATTAAAAGAATTAATTCCTCTTATGCGTAATTTTATTATAGGACAAATGCGATCAGTACAAATTTATAGAATTTGTTTAGAGATGGATCATCCAACTGATAAGTGTCACATTCTTTATGATGATCCATATTCGAACATCTACAACCAAGGATGGTAGGATCAACCAAATTTCAGTTATAAAAATTGACAACAATAGTTCCCACAACAATCACAATGCCGATCACAATTTCAGTCTCAACAACTTTCTTTGAATTAAGGTATGTCTCTAGAAGAGATTGTTAAAAATTTGGTTAATAGCATTTTGTTAATTCAACATGAAAGCCAATGATTTCAACAACAGACAAGGGTCAGCATCCAGAATTTGGAAAATCAAATATCACAATTGATAACAACTGTAAGTCGATTAGAAAAATTATCAAAAGAGATGCAAAACAATTCATAAAAAACTGAAGAAGATAAGAAAATCGAGCAAATAGAGAAATCATCAACAACGAATGAATCCACCGAGGAGGTAAGTAAATAGTCCAATACTTTTAAAACAAAAATTTTGATTTTACTACATTTTCCTAGTAGGTTGACATAACCGAAGGAGGAGGAAGAGAAAGAGATTTTGGAAACTTCTCCAAAAGAATGATCCAACATTCCCCTCTTAGAAGTAATAAAGCAAGTGACAGAGTCATTCATGAAAAGAGTCAAGATAAAAATTGATGCGGGTTTGGGTACTTTAATTCTTGATTTTGATGGTAAAATTACTACTTTTAATATTTTTTATGTCATGAAGTGTCCAAATGATTTTAAGTCTATTTTTCATGGTACTATGGTGGAGTTCATTGTTCATGATAATTTTGTATAATATGAATTTGATTTTGTATTTAAGGAAAATGTGACAAACAAGGTTGTATAATGGGACAAATTTCTTTAAAACAAACTCTCACATTGGAAACAATCATTGGTAGGTCATAAATTCCTTCACTTTAATTCAAAATTGAAGTTCATATCAAGTAAGTTGAAGTCAAAATGGATCAGACCAGTTTTTGAACGAGGTTAAAATGAGGAGATAATGTCGAGCCAAAGATATTAAACAAAAGAGTTTGTTGGGAGGCAACCCAATCTTTTCTTTTATAATTTTTATTTTATATTTATTTGGTTTGATATATGTTTGATTTTGAATATTTTTTTAGATGAATAAATGTTGAAAAATTTGATGACCAGAAGTGTTCTGTCATTAATGCGTACCCACGCCTTAACAAGCCTACATTGCTATCCAGTTTTGCTAATATTCTCAAGTGATTAGAATTGCACATGAATTAGGGCGTACCCACACCCTAAGAAGGGGTCCATTGCTGCCACCATAATTTTTCTTCAAAATTTGTTGGATTTGACCCTCCATTCACCACTCCACCTTAGGAAAGTCTTGTTCTCATTTTATCTTTTTATTTTTACTTTTATTTGAGATGAATGTTATTTATTTTTTTTCTCTTTCATTTGGCATATATTGGGACAATGTATGATTTAAGTGTGGGGAGATATTTCATGTTTTTGTTTTTTTACAGTAGATTAAGTTTTATTTCATTTCATTTAATTAAAAAAAAATTGAACTTTCTAAATTGATGTATTATTTGGTTGGCTAGAAATCTATGAAAAATGGTTTGTATTAATAGTTTTTGTACTTCTAATGACTATTCATATCTTTAATAGTTTTTCAACACAAACCCCATTTAAAAGTGAGGTTTTGAATCTAAAACGAGTAAATTCATTTTTTGTACTCGGAATTTCTTTTCTTATTGAGTGAATATCACACTTGGAATGATTATTCTAGAATTTGCAATGTTATGCATTTCGAAATCATATTTAAGATTTCATGTATTGAAATAACAAATGCACTTAAATTTACCCCCTTTAACTTTCTTAAAGAACCCTACCTTGATTTATAATCCCCTTAGTTAACCAATTTGAGCTTGAAACTCTTTCTTTCTTCAAAACCCTTCAATACAACACTATAACCCTATTTTGGCTTTCGTTTCAACCCTTGTACCAAGAATATATGTAGTTAATTGCATAATATTAATTATATGATTGCCTTATGAAATATTTGTTACATATGAAAAAAGTAAAAAAAAAGTTTAATTTTGTTCATCTTTGTATTAAGATGTTCTTCATAAAAGAAAGTGAGAGAACAAAAACAAAAAAAAGAAAAAAAAAAAGAAGCAAAGCAGCAGCGAAAAAAAAGAAAAAAATACTGTATTTCTAAAAATTTCATTTCAGTCATGGATTGTGGAGAAAAAGTTTGACATTTTTACATGCTTTTGACTATTAGCTATGTTGAGCACATATGGATAGTGAGATCATATATTTTTTGTGTACTATTTGTGCGGGACAAATATGTTATCGCAGAAAAAAAAATTATTTGGTTAGTTACATATTTTCTTTAGTATATTTTAAACTCTTGATATATCATTTTATCCTACCCATTACCCTAACCACGTTACAACCAAATGAAAGAATTTTAGATTGATGTATGAAATTCAAATTTATAAGTGGTGAAAATTTGATACATTTGTAAACATATGACAATGTCAATTCCGATGTGTTGAGTTGAGAAATATATACATTCTACATCCTATTTTGAGTGAATTTGAGTGAATCCTTGGAGAGGATTGTTAAATCTTGCTATTTTGATTTCATAAGAAATTGTTGAGATTTATAATGGTTGTTCTTATACGAAATACTGTGAAATACTTGTTGTTTTGATTATTTTTCTAGTTCAATTTTCATGGCATATGTTGGCTTAGTAATTTGAAAAAAAATATGTTGATTTTAGTAATTTTAATTTTATTTGAGCTAAGAATGCTTGAGGACAAGTAGCATCTAGGTGTGAGAGAATTTGATAGGGTATAAATTGGTGTAATAATTATGATTTATTTTATTCTATTTTTGAATGAATATTACACTAATTATTGTATTTTGTGATAATTGATATAATAGGAATGATAGAAGAGGTTTTTGAAAAAAAAGGAAGGAAAAAAAGACAAATTTGGAAGTATATAATATTTACAAATATTTAGATATTTCTAAATATTTGGAAATAAGAATTTTGAAAATTTCAAACCTAGTTTATTATTTAGTAGTTATCTTAAATTTAAGAAAGTATTTTCTTTAAAAATTATGTTAACTCACTCCTATTTATAGAGGATTACATTATGTAAAGAGAAGAGAGCCCCAAAAAGAGGGCAACCACCCCCATCTTTCCAGCAATCCCCTTTTTCCACACCCCAGCAAGCACAATATTCAAGAGTTTTTTTGGTTTTATTATTTTTTCTTCTACGACTATTCTTTGAAGACACAAAAGGGATGGCTGTCATTTTATTTTCATCTTCATTGTTCAATGACTCAAACATTGAATAAAACTTTTGTGAGTTTTCTTTTTTCAATGCTTTCATTCTAATTTTATTTTCTAGTTGAAGGATATTGAAATCTTGATTTTTAATGATTGTAAAATTTAATTGAATTTATTAAATTAATATCTTATAGGTATTTATTTGATTCATATATTTTATAGATCATGATTTTCTAGAGTTTGTTAAATCGTGACCAATATTTAATAGTCTTAAAATAATTTACAACTAATTAAAACGATAAATCCGTAATTATTTGTTGGTTTTAATAAAGTGGTAAATGACATTCATGTCATGGAATTAAATAATTTAATTTAAATGAATCCGCTGTGTGTTTGTTAATTAGAATTGAGTTTCTCTAGATCTTAATGTTGTTGAGACTTTCAATCCTAAGAGCTTCTTCAGGGTTGAATCTCGATTAGGGAAATAATTAACGAGATTCTCTTAATTATTAATGGGGAGATTAGTCATTGGACGTTTGTTGACGGTTATAATTAATTTATTTATGAGTGTTGAAATATTTAGATAGATCGATGATCAATCATATAAAATCAAAGTGGATATAATTCATTTCACTAAAAAAATTTATTTTTCATTAGTTTTTATTTTTATTTTTCAAGTTCTTTATTTTTATTTTAATTAGTTTAGTTAATTTTCTAAACCCTATATTTTTATTTTATTTTTTTCTTAAAAGAAGTAAATTCACCGTTCCCTGTGAAGATGATCATATTCACTCTATACTAATATTTTGTAAAATAGATATTTTATTTTTGATTGTTTGACGACACACCATGGTGCACACTCTATACTCAAATAGCATATATAAGGTTATCTGCATTTTCATATATAGAAAAAACAATAGATACTCGGTAGGTGTTGAGAGAGAAAAAGTAGGAGAGATGGTCATGTCAACTTCGTTTTCATATCGAGCATATTCCTCATCCCAAGTTCAGTGCTCCATTCACAGATCATCAATCTTACTCAATCTTGATCATTTCAAGACCTTGCTTTCCTCAACATTCAAGGTAAGTGAAACGATTTGTTTGAATTTTAATATGACTGGACTTGCCACCGGCACCTAGCATGAACAATGGCCTACCTTTCATGAGCAGCCACTCTTGAAAGAGTTGCAGAAAGTTCGGCTCCATTTTGATGTTCCAGAGACCATCAACGATGCTTCTTTGAAAATGCTGAACGCCTTTGTTGACATGGCATTTGAAGTTGTTGACGAGCCGCTACTTCCATCTCAGGTGCCAAAAAATCTGTACATTTTTTTGTATCACAAGCATATAGTTAATGGAAGTAAAGAAAATCGGAAAATGCAGTTGTTCTCTTCCATGCTTCGCTAAAGCTTTACATAAATGCAAGATTTCAATGGATAAAACACGTTAAAGACACGGTTTGCTTTACAATATTAACTATGCCCACAAATTTTTGCAGGCAAACTTTGCTCCAGTTGAAGAAATAAAAGAAGCTGTTCTTGTTGGGAGCATCCAAGGAAACATTCCAGATGATTTCCCTGAAGGTGTCTACATAAGAAATGGTATGTGCATAAGCATGCGAGCATGTATCTAATGGACCATAAAATGGAAATGTTTAGATAGCTTCACATTCATGCCCAGAAATCATGTCCTCTTAGTAGATGGAATTTCATGTATGTTGTCTAAGAAGGGCAAATCAAAATCAATCTTCTTGATCAAAACTCTAGCAGTTCCCTTGATCTGTTTTGGGACCAAGGACAACAAGATTTAATGTTCTTGTCACATATCCTCGAGAAACATTGAACATGACATGAAGAAAAAACATTTTCACTGTTTTGGTCCAATATAAGACATAGGCATGATTTCACACAAATACCTCATTGACATCCTAAATTACCTTAGCTTCCAAAGATTCTGACAATGCTCGTCCTCCATTTATCTATAAAAAATAATTAGAAAAGACAATATCCAATAGCACAAACTGCTAAAAAACCTACCTACCAAGGGACTGAGACATATCATGCCAATAATAAAGTCAACTTCTTGAAGAATCTACCGGCTGCTTTTTTTATTTTTTATTTTTTTACTATTCCTGGATGCCATGAGAGTAGCTTCAAAACAAATAAAGACAAGAAACCATCTTCAGTTATTGCCAACTGTAGAAATTATTTTATTTTATTTTTCACACAAAGTGTATGATGAACTTATTTGTCTTCAAAGCATGGACCACAGAGAAAAAGTTGCATGGATTTAGTGCCGCAGTGAATACTTTAATTTTGGTGATAAGTTTGATGTAACTGCAGGCCCAAACCCTTTGTTCGGAGGTTGGAAATCGACAAAGTCGGTCTTTGGGAGATCAAGTCACATTTGGGTGGAGGGAGAGGGAATGCTACATGCCATGTACTTCTGTAAAGAAGAAGATGGGAAATGGAATGTCATGTATAACAATAGACATGTCCAAACACAAACTTTTAAACTTGAAAAACAGAGATGCAAGCCATCCTTCCTTCCTGCCATTGAAGGCAACTCGATGGCCATTTTATCAGCCTATCTGCTCAACTGGGTTGGTAATTTTTAAGTCTCTTATACTTAGAAAAATATATTCTCCTGATTTTTTTTTCAACAATAGAGAGACCATGTCTATTGGCTCTGGTCATTCAGACACAAAAAATAATAAGTATGTGATTAACCTAACTCTTATCATAAGCATCATGATTAAAAATCTTTAAGATGAAAGAGGAGCACACCAAATTTTGTTCTCCAACTAGCGGAAACTTTACCATTTTGAACTTGAAAAGGTTCTTAATTTCACGTTATAAGCTATGGTAAGAATGATAATAACTTTGATATATGTCAGGTCAAATTTTCTTTAAAAAATAAGTTAACACAGTTTGAATTCTGCTTTGCATGTACCAGTTAAGATTCAGCAAAGTGAACAAAGAACTTAGCAACACTAATGTGTTTGAGCACTCGGGGAAGTTCTACTCGATTGCAGAGAATCACTTGCCTCAAGAGATAAATATCTACACATTGGAAACTCTATGCAATTGGGACATCAATGGAGCTTGGAATCGAACTTTTACTGCCCATCCAAAGGTAATGCTTATCGTTTGTGCCAAAACCTCCCATCATATACAACTTATATGGTGGTTGAACTGAGTATTCTATTTTATCAACGTTTTCCCAGCCTTTTTTTTTCCCTCATTTTACAGAGAGCTCCAGGCAGTGGGGAGCTGGTCATAGTTGGAGTTGAGGCAACGAAACCTTACATTGAGCTGGGAGTAGTATCAGGTGAGGTGATTTTTGTTTCAAATCATAATGCTTTACTTACATTTTTTCCTGTGACTATCATAGAAGCTCAACTGTTTTAAACATGTTGAATATGTTATATACGATAAGACATCTCCCACTTTTTTAGCTGATGGAAGCAGATTGAAACATAAAGTTGACCTCAAATTTAAAAGATGTAGCCTTTGTCATGATATAGGAGTCACCCAAAGGTAGTTAGGCTTTCTCTTTTCTCTTTTCTCTATCATTTCTCAATTTTTTTTTTCCTTGGATTATTGGAGGGCTTTAAATTTCACTTGGTGAGAATATAAGATTTTTGAATTCGCAGGTATAATGTAATTCCAGATTTTCCAGTAACTATAGACCTTGATCGACTCGCTCATGGTGGCCCGTGAGTGAACTGTAGCATTGGCAAGATATATGAATTCTACATGAAAGCTCTTAAAAATTTTATTTCTCAACTTCTTTAATTCTAGGTTGATAAAGTATGATAAGACGGAATATGCAAGGATAGGAGTAATCCCTCGATATGCTGATTCAGACTCATTGCACTGGTTCGAGGTGAAACCAGGTTGTGCATTTCACATTCTCAATTGTTTTGAGGATGGTGATGAGGTAACTCACAAAAGTAGGCTTCTAATATTTGATTTCCTAGTTGAAAGTTGAGCGTATGTAACTGGTCCATGACCATTTGTACCATAATGGAAAAACAGGTAGTCTTGTGGGGGTTTCGATCTCTTGGATCAATCATACCAGGACCAGATCTTGGTTTAGATAAATTTGAGTGGTTTTCCAGAGGATTTAAACCTTTGGTATCACTTGTTGACAAAGATATTGAGAACTTGGAAGAGGATGGGATATTATTCTCTCGTTGTTATGAATGGCGATTAAACATGGCAAATGGAGAGGTGGCCGAGAAGTATCTTACCGGAATTAAACACTCTATGGACTTTCCCATGATCAACGGGGATTTTGTGGGCATGAGGAACAAATTTGGATATGCCCAGGTTGTAGATTCCATTGCAAGCTCTGCATCAGGTACATACATATATGAAGTCGTTGGAGGGAAAATGGTAAAGATTATTGAAAATTTTCATAGCACCCATATATTGAAAGCTCATTATACTAATGTGACAATATCAGGCATGGCTAAATATGGAGGACTGGCCAAGCTATACTTTGAAGAGCAAGACACTCAGTTCTTTATGGTAAAATTGGCTCCAAGAACTTTGAACTTATCTTCTTCCTCTGCTCGATTTTTTTAATTGTGTTACTTGGTCTGGTTTGCCCAAATAGGAAGACAAATATTGTGAAGAACTGAAAAAGACTGAATATCATATGTTTGAGGAGAATACATTCTGTTCTGGAGCTGCCTTTGTCCCAAAGAATGGAGGCTTCGAAGAAGATGATGGTTGGATCATCACTTTTGTTCACAATGAATGTTCTAACATCTCTCAAGTAAGAAAAATGTTTTAGAACTGACGTATTTCAATGCACTCCTTAAGCATGGAGTTTAATGAAAATTAAAACACTATCTGGCAGGTTCACATAATTGATGCAAAAAGGTTTTCAGACGAGCCGGTCGTCAAGATCACACTACCGCATAGAGTGCCATATGGTTTTCATGCAGCTTTTATGCCACTTCCCTTGCAACTCCAGCAAAGCTAGAACCAGCATCATACTAATATATGCCGGAAAATGGTAACAGTCATCAAAATTTGGAAAAATAAGGAATTCACTCTCAAGTCATTGTCATTGGTTGGGAAAAAAAATAAAGGATTTGGTTTCATAATGAACTCATTGAGTGAAAACCGCAATTTCTAAGTATATTTGGCGATGGGAAAGATGTCCGGGCTTTCAAGCCAATGTGAATATGATGTTGTGTAAGTTTTAGTCGATGGAGTAATGTATTCAATTGTTTTTATATCTTGGCATTCCCTTTCACACGTCGACCAGCGATTATTTATATAAGGTCCTGAACATATGAAAAATTAAATGCTGTTAATTGCTATGGTAGAATTTGAACTCAGGACCTACAACTATTATACATGTAAAACAAATTCGAACTTGGAACCTTTTAGCTGTTATACTATGTGAAACAATCATCTGCTCCAAAAGGTTAAAACTGATGGAGTAAGGTGTTCTATGTGTCATGGTATTTGCAACCATGTTTTCTGTGGTATGGGGTGGAGGTAGGAACAAAAATCAGTAAGATGATGGAAAGAGTAACAGAAGCTTAGAGGATGAGAAATCCTCAAAGGCTAGAACAAGGAAAACTGAAAGCGAATGGAGAACTATTTTCTGATCTCTCTCTTTTAAGTCCTCTAGGCTGTTATCTCTGAAATCCCTCAATGAGCCCTCAACGCAAGCAAAAAGGAAAATCTTGTCCAGTAAAAGAGAAAGACTAGTACTATTATTTTTGGATATTCTGGCATTCTGATCCATTCAAATGCACCATGGGAGAGTTATGAGCACAGTTCCAAAGTAAAGGATGCATACCTCTACCCACCAAACCTTTAAAATTTGCAATGTTTTGATATTGAATAACCTCAGTAAGACGTGGGTTAATACCTTCCCAATATTGTTTAGTGAAATGTAACCTTTTGTGCATCAGCAATTCAACATAGAAGGCTACCTTGATGGGCCTCACGACATCTATGACATCTTCTGACAATGTGAAAATGACAGGGGGCTGTAACAAGTGCCGAGAACACTTGCGCAAACTAGGTGAAAAATGATTGGCATTTTTCTTAAAGAAATGAACACTTTGATTCAAGAGTTCCAGTAAGACCATGAATCAAGCCATGTGAAAAGATGCGACAGGTGTGGAATAAAACTAAGAAAAATCAAGATAGATTCTGTTCAACAAAGAACAGCTAACCCATAATCAGAAAGACCAACAACTAGTTGTTTTACAAGATGTTATTGGTGGAATTGAACATGGGCTTCAGCATTCTACCAAGGAACAGCAAGTGGTTGATTTCTTTATTTTCCAAGGCTTGGATTTATCACTGAAGCAGGAATCTTTCCAATGGAACTACCATAACAAAAGCCAAAACACTTCCAAAAAGGAAACATTGCTCCTGCGAACATGAATGAAATATTAGTGTCAATTAATTTATCTCATTATATGTAGCGACATGCAAAATGGCAGATTTTTCTTAATTCAAGAGTTTAGTATTCGAATAACCTTTATCTTAAATATGAAGGTTATTTTCTCACAATTCTTTTTTTTCTTTATCACAAAATATGAGTTTTTATCTAATTTATTTAAAATCTATGTACATATACCCAAATTCTATACACTGAGTTTAGTACAAAGTACATACTTTCATTGAAGTGTATACCAAATTTCATATTCAAAGGGACCAGTATTAGCATACTTATATATATATCCCTATGCCATTGCAATTAACTAAGCCTACCCCCAGGAATCCATATGCATGAACTGGAGCATTTCTTCAATCTTGTACCCATGCCACAAATTAACACATACAGAAGTAACTACTCTAACCCATGTACCATCATCACTATATTTGAAATTATCCACTATTGACTCCCCATGAGCTAGATACTGCAATGTAAATATGTGATCCAGAGCTAGGATTTAGCCAAATTTAAGGTTCAATCCAAGATATAATGCAGTGCTAAACACCATCAGACCCAAAAAATTGCCGGTCATAGGTATCGATCTATACACATAATGTAGAACTCGGCATTTACACCTATACTCCAATATTAAAGATCATGAAAATTGAAATTTGGAGAAGATTTTACTGTTGGATAATTCACAATCAATGTACCATCAGATCTCAAGTTTCCCATTTAAGAAAAAACAACTCCTTTTTTGGAGACTTTGTTTTCTTTTTCTTTTTTTCTTTTTCTGAAATTTTTAATTTTGATTTTATTTTCTTTACAAGAATATCAAAAGACACAAATAAATATTTTCCATAACTATGTGTATATGTAGAAAGAGAAAAAAAATGTTGCTCAATGCCTCAGCTCTAGCATTCTCTGCCTGCTCGACAGCTTCAGACTTTTTGCATTCAATTTTCATTTAAATTGCCACTCAAAACCTAGACAGGATTGCCTGTATATTTTCCTTGATAAGTGGAGTACTCTGACCATATACCCGCGATGGAAGAAACATAGAATTTTCATGACATGGATTTTATAGGGCCTGGAGCAAAACCAGGATGTTCATAGTACATTCTCTGTTTTCTGAGGTACATTAGTCCAAAACATTTAGAAGTACTATGATATTTGATTGTCTTTTTTAATCTTGTTGAACAGCATGAATAGCAATTGGGATTATATTTATTGCAAGCAGAAGCAACAAACTTGTTCCCATTTAACTTTCTGGGAGGACTGGTTTCAAGGAGTGAAATAGGAATATTCCAATGAACTATTTGTTTATGATCTTCCCTATTTCAACTTGCACTAGAGACATCATAAAATGTTAAAAAGTCCCTATACTCTAAAGATACTGCTTACCAAAAGTTTCAATATGAGAATCAAACTTCATCTGTCGTGTATCATAGTGTGTTTTAAGTTTTGTTTTTAATTAATTTAATTTTATTATTGGCTTTGTCCCCCCCCCCAGGTGGGCACAGATGGGAAAGAGTTGGTGCTTTGTGTTTAATCTGGTCAATTATGTGACATGATTCTTGTGTGATATTAAAAAACTCCATTTTTTTCTGCTTCCATATAAGGTAAGATTCTGACTACTATATTTAGGGACTCCTGTCTTGAAACTTGTAAGGTGTAAAGCAGTCTCAAGGAAGAAATAAAAGGAAGGACAAACTGTCAAGAGAAATGGCAACCTTCTTTTTTGCATTGCAAGGAAATGGACCTCTTCCCAAGCACTTTAATTCTCATAGCATCAATCTTGTCAAAACCCCATCCTTATCCAATATAAAGGTATAACAATCAAATGAAAATTTCCTCCTCCTCCTTCTCCTCCTCATCTTCTCCTTCGACAAACTCTTTTGCTTTTAGGCCTTTTCCCTCCTTTTCCCTTATGCCCTTTTTTATTTTCATTTTTATTAATGTGAAGAATGCTGCTTTCAACATGAATATTAACTTCAACCAGTATTTATCTACTAGCTACGGCTGTCGAAAGAGTTCCAAGTCAAATCAATAAGCCATATCTCTAAATTCATCAAAGATGCTTCTAGTAGATTTTTTGATGCATTTGTGGATTCTGTGTTTCAATTCGTGGAACAACCATTGCTCCCATCTCAGGTATTGCCTTCATTAACTCTTGCAGATGTTTGAAGTCCTACAAGTGAATATGTTTTTTCCTTTACCTGATAGGACCTTTACGTGAATTTGTTATTACCAGCTTAAACAATATCGAAATTTTGCCTGAAATAAACATCCAAAATGATGCATGATTCTTTTTGTTCCTCTGCAAACTCACGAGTAGCTACAACACCTAGAGCTTAAACAAAGAAATAAAAATTGAACATTCCATGTTCTATGATTATGTTCCTATGGTGATTTTGGTCATGTGCATGGCATATACATGATGATGCGTACAAAGAGAAACTTTGCACCGGTCAAAGAAGTTGGAGAAGCTGTTAAAGTTGCCTGCACTGAAGGGAAAATACCAGAGGACTTTCCAGAGGGAATCTATGTGCGAAATGGTACGCCATATTTTCTTAGCTTAAGTGTGTCAATTAATTGAAAATATGTTTCTTAATCAGAACTTCATAAATACCTCCATCCACTCCACACCACCAGACAAAAAAGATTTAGGTACCTAGAGATACAGACAAGTGAGGGGGTGGGTGAGAGGAAAAAAGGACAATCAATGTGGTGATGGCATCTAGTACAAAAGTAGAAAGTAATTTTTATTGTTTCCAAAGATAAAGCCACACGAATTGGCATTCATGTAGTGGCGATTTTGGCAGTAAGAAAAGGACAATGAACCTCTCCTTTTTTGGGTGTTACAATTGCTTCAAGTTCAATAGCCAAGGTTTAAAATAACTCTGCAAAAATGTTACAGGACCAAATCCTTTGTTTGGTGGCCTGAAAGCAACCACTTCAATTTTTGGAAGATCAAGCCATATTTGGGTAGAAGGAGAAGGAGTGCTCCATGCAGTATATTTTATAGAGGAGGATCATGGACAATGGATGGTCATGTACGACAACAGATATGTGCAATCAAAGACATTTAAGATAGAGTCCCAAAGGGATAAACCATCTTTCCTTCCTGCAGTTGAAGGAGACAACCTAGCTATTGTAGCAGCTCATCTTTTAAATGTGATAAGTAATCTCTTTTTCTTCTGCATTGCAAATATTGATATATGGATTTTTCCGGTATTTTACATTTGAGTTGAACATGTCACCAAGATGTGTTCTTAATTTCTTGTATTGTTTCAGTTGAGATTCGGCATGGTCAATAAGCACATGAGCAATACAAACATTATTGAACATGGTGGGAAATTTTACTGTGTTGCAGAAAATTATGTGCCACAAGAAGTTAACTTAATCACATTAGAAACTTTTGAAGATTGGGATATCAATGGTGCTTGGGAACGACCTTTTACTAGCCATCCAAAGGTTCTTGCTTTGAAAAATAGAAATAAGCACTGTGCACACAAGCCCATGATATTTTATTTTATTTTATTATTATTATTTTTTTTGGGGAATTATGACTCTTGGAGATAGTGCAGAAAGCTCCAGGAACCGGGGAATTGGTGATAATGGGAGTAGATGCACTGAAACCATATTATGTATTGGGCATAATATCTGGTACTCGCTTTAGTTACTAGAGCATTTGAGATTAGTTATGGTACTCTTGATATGTTAATGGGTCTGATTTTTTTTTTTTTTTTTTTCCTTATACAGCTGATGGACAGAAACTATTACATAAGGTTGATATCAAGCTCACTAGGGGTACTCTCAGCCATGAGATAGGTGTTACACAGAAGTAAGATTCTCCTGCATAATAGAAAAATTTATCCTGATTAACTTTCCAAATATTAATACTTTTTTTTTAATAGGTACAATATCATTATGGATTATCCTCTGACAATTGACATAAACAGACTCATGAAGGGAGGCCGGTAAGTAGAATAGTTTTCTAAAACTAACACTTCAATCATGAAAATTAAAATAGTTTGGATTTTCCAAGTGATCCAGAAGTGATAATATTGTCGCAGATTGATGGAGTATGAGAAAGGTGACTATGCAAGAATTGGTGTGATGCCCCGATACGGTGATGCGGATTCAGTAAAATGGTTTGACGTAGAATCCCATTGCACGTTTCATATTATTAATACTTTTGAGGATGGAAACGAGGTGATTAAGAATAACATTCATTAGCTTTCATCCATCCAACTTTTAGCACCATTCAATTTATTTATTTATTTTTAATTTTTTAATAGATTATTAACTTTCTTCTTTTGGAACCATTAATATCAATAGGTTGTTGTTAGGGGATGTAGGTCCCTTGGATCAGTCTTACCGGGCCCTGATCGTGGTGTTGACAAGTTTGAATGGTTCTCAAGGGGTTTTAAACCTATAAGGGAAGACAAAGAAAATTTTAATGGGCGGTCAACAGAAGATGGATTCTTATTCTCCCGTGTGTATGAATGGAGATTAAACATGGTCACTGGAGATGTTAAGGAGAAAAATCTCACTGGGACTGACTGCTCCATGGATTTTCCTATGATAAATGGGGGCTATACTGGTCTTAAGCATAAGTATGGATACACACAAGTCATAGACTCTATTGCAAGCTCTAACTGTGGTAATGAAATCAAATAGATCACAAGACCTATATTTTCCTTTCTCATCTATTGCTTCTGTTATCCCATATAATTCTAAAAGCATTTCTTCTTCCCCCACCCCCCTCCCCAACAAAAAAGGCATGGCTTTGTATGGAGCTCTGGCCAAATTGTATTTTGAAGAATCAAATGGGATATCTGAGGTAATTTACTCATCATATTTCTCAAATACTGTCTGCCATCTTAGCTTGATATTTCTTGGGAATTTCAACAAACTCATGAGTATGCTTGGTTGCTTCTATCTTTTGTATGAAAATATTTTATGAAACCGCGACTTTGAATTAAGGGGGAGAGCAAGCATGAACAAGAGATTAAGGTGGAGTATCATAGGTTTGAGAAAAACAGCTTCTGCACTGGAAGTGCTTTTGTCTCTAAAAGTGGAAGCACCAGAGAGGATGATGGCTATATTGTCTCTTTTGTTCACAATGAAGATACTGATATATCTCAGGTAAGTTTTCTCAGCAAATTCACTTTATTAAGACCTTTTCTCCTTTCGAAGTTTTCACGTGAGCATTGCCTTTAAACGAGGTATTGTAATAATACCTAATTTGGACATTCACAGGTTTATGTGATTGACACAAAGAAGTTTGAAGATCCTCCTGTTGCCAAGATTACTCTGCCGCAAAGGGTGCCATTTGGTTTTCATGGCATTTTTGCTCCAATGCACTGCCAATTTTAACAACTTAATTTTTTATGGGATATACGACCAAGCGGAAGCCTGCTGTCAATTATAAAATTTTACTGGCTGATCAGATCAAACCCAAGTCAGTTTTTGGCTGCAAACTTATCTATGTAGGTTTCTTTCTCTGGCAGATTTTGTTTAGACTTCCCTGAGGGTGACAGTGTTTCTAGATCTTCCCTTAATGCACAGAACATTGACAATGATCATTGTATAATTGATAAGATAAAAATCAGTCATGGTCATGACACTTCATTTGATGAACCTTAATCCATATGGTCATTGAGAAAGTCTAAATGTTCACTTCAGGATGATTACGGAAGAATGAAGAGAGACAACTGTGATACATAGCTACAAATACAGCAGATGTTTTCCAGCTCTAGCAGCATGCCGTTATGCTTGTTCTTTCTTTCCAACTATTTTTTTTCCTTTTTGCCTCTGAACCACTTGAAAGATATATACATATCATGTCTGCAATGCTTAGCAGTTCAGAAAACCTTAAAACAATATACTTCATTCAACTTTGATTCCTCATACAAAGAAAATTGGCAGAGAACTGCAGGTGCTTCAATATGCAACCTAGAGTTCTGGTTATCTCTTTCTTAATTCTAAGCAAGTCCTCAATGAAAAGAAAATGATCTGTGTCACTACGGAAGTTCAGCATTCAGTCAAAGATTCAATTATATGAAAAGAATTCCCTGCCTTGTTCCTATAAAAGGTTCTTCCAATAAATGCTCAAATTTCAATTACTGATTAACAAATTGCCTTCTTGAAATAGAGGAGCTCTCTTAAGGAAGCAGTTTGACTATCACAAAATAGGGTAAAAACCACAGAATATGCGCAGAGAGTGCACGAGGGGGTATACAATGAGAATCCCCTCCGAACTCTATCAAAAAGAAAGGGGGAAAAAAAGTTTATCTAAAATTTGATTGTCTATTAACTATTTCATCTTTTTATCGCATAGAATAGATAGATTTATAGAGCACGTACTACTGAACCACCTAAGGGCTAAAGCTTGTAAAGATTTGAGTAGAAAATCATAGAAGCAGAGTTCTATGCCAACAATAGAAAGGGACCGGACTCAAGTTTCTTTGTGTACGATATTGAATTTGTCTAAAACAAGAAGGCGATAATCGAATTCCATGTCATTGGTTGCAGAACAAAACATGCAGAGATTTGGAGATCATGTTAGGAGGTGGGCAGGGGTATTAGACTCATTGTATTGTAAGCCAAACATAATATGAGAGTTCATTTTAGTATCTGCTACGAGAATAAGAAAATAGAACTGCTCTTATATTTATTAAAGAAAAAAAATAAAAGACAGTACCATACTGTTTTCAAGTCTTTTTGCTAATAATTAGTTTTAGAAAATAACAAGTTAGTTTTATATATAGGACAGACAGAAAACCTCGAAAGATTCCAGCAAAAAGGACAAGCTAGAAGAGCCATGTCCGAATAGTCCCATGAGGAAATAAAAATGTACCAAAACAGCAAACCATCTGAAAATGACTCACATGAAAAGAGAAGACAGGTATAGAAAGGAAAATATATGCAGGAAAAAGGTTCATCAAGGGAGTTTCGGCAACCTAGCAGATTCTTTCTGGAATTTTAATCATCTCAAGTATCCTACTCTCTCGTGAATCAGTTTATGGTGTTAATCCTACTTTCTTTCTTGTTTTCCCACACCAAAGCGCAAGATAAATCCAATGAACAAGTTATCAATCCATTACATCCAAGTATTGCTGTTGTTGTTGGCGTCTTGTGTGTAATGTTCTCTTTCACTTTTTGTCTTAATTGCCTATGCAAGATTCTGTCACAGGAATCCGCCTTATCTCTTAGACCAGCAGCAAGACCTTTAGGAACTGTTCCGATCACAGCCTAGGTTCTCTGGAATTGAAAAAACAGCAATAGCATCACTGCCATTTTTCAGATTTTCATCACTAAAAGGCACTAAAGAAGGCTTGGAGTGTGTGGTCTGCTTGTCAAAATTTGAAGACAGTGAAATTCTTAGACTATTACCAAAGTGCAGGCATGCATTCCACATGTGCTGCATTGATCAGTGGCTAGAAAGCCACTCAACCTGTCCACTCTGCAGATACAGATTTGATGCTGCAGATCTTACAAGTTTCACAAATTCAAACAGTACGAGATTTGCATGAAACCCGTCAGACCTCTCTGAGAATCCAAATCTTGACCTCTTTGTGCGGAGAGAACAAGACAATGAAGGGACATCTGAGCTCGGAAACAGGAGTAGCTTTAAGAAAAATAATGTGGATGAGAAAAAAAATAATGTTGATTCAACAAGGAAGTCCTTGTGGCAGATATAAGAAGGTCTTCCATAGATTTAAATACAGAATTATTGTATCTGATGTTCTTTTTAATAGTCCTTGGAGCGATGTCAATTCTTCAGACCTTATGTTCTTAAATTCTGAGATTCTTTGTGTGATGTCAAGCAACAGATTCTCTCCCTTGGAATTGCTGGGTTGGCAAGTCTTCTTCATGAATGAACTAATTGGAAAGATCAAGGAGGATATTGAAAGAAAAAGACTGTATGAATCCAAGGTTGCTGACTTAAATAGAAGCCAATCAGTTTCAAGCTCAAGCTACACCTTTACTAATACCACTGCTACAAACCTAAGTTCCAACTCAAGATTGTTGAATCCTGCTGAGATGAGATCTATGTCTGAGATCATTAATTTTTCAAGATTGACAGAGTTCAGTATAAAGAACAAGATCAAAGAAATTTCCTTAGCCAGAAACAACGGCAAGGAAGAAAGGATTAGAAGACTTTGGTTGCCAATGGCAAGGAGAACAATTCAGTGGTTCAGCGGTGAAGAAAGAAGTTCACAAGAAGTTGAGTACAAACGGCACATATCAAATGTCTAAATTTGATAAGGAACTTCTGAAGTTTAGTGAAATTTCACTGTATCTGTTGGGGTATTGAATCCGCAGAAGATTGACAAATGCACGACAAGAAATTTCCTAAAGATTTTCTTTCTTGTTATACTCATTATGTTGAAAGTACGATTTTCCAGAATGATTGGCAATGGTTCTTTTGTTTTAAATTAATGGGGTACATCTGGTGTTCCAATTTTCATAAAACATAAGGGATACTGCCATCTTGAATTACTCCACAGACTAATCAAATGAGTTCACCGGATAATTTAAGAATGTACTTCAATAATATATCTTTCTTAGGTATGTGTCCCTATTATCTGTTTATTATCAAGTTTGAAAGCACATCTGTAACTTAAAATTGGGACCTTGCTAAGTTCAAAACCAAGAACCTGTCCATATGAATCTGGCTTCTAAACTAAAATACACAAAAACATATGCATGTAAGACTAATGAGATGCCCTATGTCTGAAGAAGACCGTAGTGTGCTGAAAGCCCTCATTAATAATTTAAAACATTAAATCCCATTAGCCATGGGGACCCACAGAATCAACCAGTGAAAACAGGGCAGCAAGAGTTAGAGGGACAAGAGGTTGATAAGGAAGGCTCATTTCTACTATATAAAACGAAAATTTAGTAACATACATAGATAACAAAGAAAAGCAAACAATTTAATTGCCATTTGTATTGTATGTACTGGTGCTAACTTTCAAACTTAAGCATACATACAAAAGCCAAATAGGACAAACCACCAACTCCATCAGGAGATGGACAATACCAGGAAAATTGATTTTCATTAGTAGATTCTGAAGGGTATCCTATATCTACTTCGTTTTCGCAGTTGTGTGATTAATCTACCCGTGTCCTTTTCCCTTGTCCACTTCAATAGGAGTAGAATGTATCTTTAGATGCCTCGTGTATGTCATGTCCTACCCAGACACAAGCCAAAGTTCACCCCCCCACCCGCCTGTATGAATCCCCATTATATTAGGATGAGATGAGTCTGCATTATCTCTGTTGTAAAACACGATGTGCACTTTGTACAATCTAGTTATATTATGAACTATAAGCATAATTCATCTCATAAAGCACCCCCAAACATTAAAATGCAGGATGTAAAAAACCATCTTCCCTTTTCCCTTTTGGGGGGGTTGGGGGTTCATGAGACAATCATGCCCTCCAAGGTTTCACTGGGACTAGTTATAAGGACAATTTCACAGTTTAGACTTCTGGATATATGAGAGTTCTAGAATCTAGAACATAATTAACCAAAAAACAGAAACATTATATTGTGGATCTCTAAGTTTATTTAAGGTACCTATCTCTATTTTAACAGGCATGCCAGAACTATACGCCAAGGAAGGAAATGTCAAGAGGATTGTAGCACCATATGCATCTTACAACATGTACAATATGCACCTTACCACATGTCAAGAGGGTGAGACTTGAGTAACGATAGAGTTATGAAACATGAAAACAATCTCTTTATAAAAATGTAAGAGAAAAACTGCATACATATATATTTATCTCCCTTTACCCCACACCACATTAAGTGGGGAACACTTTATACAGTGGGACTCCTTTACAACATATCTAATGGCATCGTAAAATAAGACACAGTACCTAAACAGGGGTAGCATCCTCTGTAAGAGCTATCCACATGAGTTGCTAGAACTAGAAGAGTAGTGACTGCCCCTTTATGTCATGCGCATGCCTTCAACACGGCTGATGCTACGATGATGGCTTTCCATCCATTTTGTTTTCCTCTCTCCATTCCCGTTTTCTTACTCAATGATGTGCCAGCATCACAAACATACAAACCTGGTCAATGTGCTCAACACCCATCTAGTCCCACGTTGTGGCATAAATGTCCATATTGCGGCCACGTAAGCTGATGCCATGAAAAATACAGATGCCCACGTGACCTTATCTGTAAAGCAGTGTCTACATGAATAGTAACATGGACACTTTCCAATCTGCATAGAATTATCTAAGGTTTTCCATTTAGACATTTCTCAGGGAGTTATAGTAGGCATTGGGATCTCGAATGGCCTTGTGTAAACAAGAGATTGCTTCTGAGAATAAGACTTAAAGCAAAATACCGGTAAATGAAATTTACCCCCTAAACTTTGAGCAATTGTCAAATTAGTTCCATAATTTTTTTTTTTTTTTTGGCAATGTGCTCCCATGAACTTTCAACCATGGCAAAATTGCCCTTCTGGCCATCCATCCACTAAATAATTCGATTCACATGCAAGGCAAGTGACTGCAAAAATGATATGCTACCCTTTGGAGCCGCTTTGATCCTACCTGTTAGATCTCCTTGATCTCAACAGTAAGAATAGCCTGGATTGCAAGGGATCCGCTAGATCTCAGTCATTGGATCTTCTTTGATCACAACTGTTGAATTTCCTTTAATATCCGTCGTTCAATTTTCTTTGATCTTGGTTGTACGTTCCTCAAAAATACAATAATCCTGTCAATGAATTTTAGTTTAAATAACACTTTTTCACTCCCTTGTAATATGTTAGAATTCGAATCTCAGTATGTAAAATAAAAAATTATAATCCTGAAAAAAGGGTCTATAATCTTGATCATCAGATCCGTTTGATCTCGACCATCCAATTTTAAAAGCCTACTAATCTTGGCTATTAGATATGTTTTAATCTTAAAAATCCTAGTGATCTCTATTGTCCGCTCTTGAAGGCCCTAATAGATTTGCTTTGATCTCGGCCGTCCATTCTAAAAACCCCATGCCGTATCTTGTTTTCCCGACATTTTCTCTATATGCCTCCCACCCATTCTCTCCTCTAGAACCAAGGACAGATGCAGAGGGGGCTGAATTATAACTTTTATTTATTTATTTATTTATTTTTTAAGGAAGGTGGAATCCTAGAATCATTGGTCCGGCCTACTTTAATTATACATATACATATATATATATATATATATATATAAATATATAGGGCTTTTGAAGCTTTTTTATAGTTAAATAATTGATTTTTTATATTAATATTGAAAAAACTTAGTACATGTTAATTGGTTTATAATTAATTTTTTAAGGTTTATTTTCAAATTTCACAATTAATTTAGGTTCTTCCCTTTCACAAACACACTTCTCTTTCTTCGCCATCTCTCTCTCTCTCCCTCTTAGGATCCGTATTTCGATTAATCCGGTTTGAAAGTTATTTGTTTTAATTTGTAGAGAGCTCTCTTGATGTAATATTTTTTATTTTTAAATTTTAAATTTAAAAATTAGTTAAAAAACTTATTAATATCTTATCATTTAGAGTGACTGTCTGCTAAAATATTTGTAAATCATTTAATGGCTTTACAAGGCACACAATGTTTTCATCACGTCCCATGGGTTTGGAATGGACACGAGACAAATAACTCTTTACTTCTACCGTAATATGAAACATTCCCTAAATCCTCTACTCAAACTCCTCCAACACACCAGCAAGAAAGAAAAATGAAAAAAAAAAAACCTAAAAATAATATTCAACCAACTTTATTTTGAAATTAGGGTTCCCAAAGTCATTAATTAGCTTTTGAACTCCACTTGGATTTAGTTGCTATCTCGGTTCCCTTTCTTTCACTTGTCTTCCTTGTCCTCTTCTTTTAACATAAATAAATAAATAAAATAACTGGAGCCCCAAGTTGTTGTGTCCATTTAATGACAAGAACTCCAAGAATGTAAAACTGGGGAATACATGGCATCTTTATGACCTTGGATCCCCCACCCCAACCCCAATTGCCTTACCATTCTCCAACATCAACATACAGACAATCCAAAAACAGTATCACGTAAATAGCCCCGCCCCCCTCACCCCCTTCCCCCCCCCCCCCCAATAAAAAAAGAAGCGGCTACTGAAACAGGCGTCTGTAAACAATCAAAATAGCAGCCAAATTCATATTTGAGTAAAATCAGAGACTAAAACAAAATAATCTCGCAGACCAGAAATCAGAAGTATCAAAATAATGGGAAAAAAAGAACATCACAAATGGTAGTTGAAATGGAAAAGAACAAGAAAAGTTGGGTACCCAAATAATGGAATTTGGGTCCCAAAAGAAATGAGGAGAGGTCAAGAAGACAGAGACGATGGGTTTTATTGCATATCGATATGGTTTGATCAAGGTGTACTTTTGGGAAAAGAAAGGGCTTTTAGTAAATATGGGTTACTTTAGTACCTAGAATATAATTAAGAGGGTATTGTTTTCTATCCTGCAAACTTCGTCAAAAAGGCCAACAGTTTTGACAATGGTACTGTGATAGAGTCATACGTATAATGAAATATTTTCCTAGCATAGTACGTATAATGAAATACCCTCCTCGATACATGCCAATGAAACAAATGTACATAGATCTAGAAAAGGAAAAAGAGGGTAAATGTAGATATGTTCCCTAGGTTGAGTATTTTGTGAGATATAGAACTTATGATAGGCATGTTGAAATTGCCACAAATGTTCATTTAACATCCGCTACAAAGAATCTGAAAGTCCATCTCACACTGTATCCTCCAATTTATGTCAACTCATTCAATGCAAAATAGATAGTTATCTTTTTTCCCTGGTCCCCAGAGGACCACGTTCTTCCCTCAAAACCCAACACCCCCCCGGACCCCCCCCCCCCCGGGGGGGGGCGCCTACACTCATCTCTGCAAACATCTTATTTATAGCGGCACCATCCTACTCATTATCTTCGTACATAGCACACGAACTCTCTCTCTCTCTCTCTCTCTCTCTCTCTCCCCCTCTCTCCCTCCCTCCCTCCCCTATGGAGTTCTATGAGAGAAAATCTCTTTATAGCTTCATAGAGGAAGAGAAAATGACATTGCAATCACCAATCCATCATCACCACATCACAGATTATGATCATCATCATGTTCAATGCAGTCCTTCAAGGCACTCTCCATCCAATAACAACTCGACACATGCCATCTCCGTAATCCAACCGCCGAGCCCCGAGTCTCCATGGACTCTCTCTCCTCTCCAAACCCCATCTCCCGCCCTCCTTTACCACTGTGTGGCCTCCCTCCACCGCCAAGAGGGCAATATCTACTCCATTGCGGTCTCTAGAGGTATAGTCTTCACCGGATCTGATAGTAATAGAGTTCGTGCATGGCGACAACCGGATTGTGTAGAGAGAGGGTTTCTCAAGGCAAGTTGTGGTGAGGTTAGGGCTATTTTGGCTTATGGCAACATGCTCTTCACATCCCACAAGGATCACAAGGTCAGAATGTGGAACATCACGCCTTCTTCAGAGAGTTTTATGTCGAGAAAACTCAGTACATTGCCTAAAAGGAGCTCATTCTTCCTTTTTCCAAGAACAAGTACGTACCAACATAAGGATTGTGTTTCATGCATGGCTTATTACCACGCAGAGGGACTCTTATACACTGGCTCATGGGACAAAACGGTTAAAGCATGGCGCATTTCGGATAAAAAATGTGTAGATTCATTTATAGCACATGATGATAATGTGAATGCAATTGTTGTAAACCCCGAAGATGGCTGTGTTTTCACATGTTCATCGGATGCATCAATTAAGGTTTGGAGGAGAATTTATGGACAACGCTCTCACACTCTCACTATCACTCTCAAATTCCAACCCTCAGCCGTTAATGCATTGGCTTTGAGCTTGTCCACGAACTCTTGCTTCCTCTACTCCGGTTCATCAGATGGTTTTGTAAATTTTTGGGAGAAGGAGAAAATGTCTGGTAGGTTTAACCATAGAGGGTTTCTACAAGGTCATAGATTTGCAGTTCTCTGCTTGGTAGCGATTGATAAGTTGATCTTTAGTGGATCGGAGGATACTACGATTAGGGTTTGGAGGAGAGAGGAAGGCAGTTGTTTCCATGAGTGTCTTGCCGTGTTGGATCGTCATAGAGGGCCTGTGAGATGTTTGGCTGCAAGTTTGGAGATGGACAAGGTTGTGAAGGGTTTTATGATCTATAGTGCAAGTCTTGACCAGAGTTTCAAGGTTTGGAGAGTTAAGCTTTTGCCCGAGGAAAAGAAAGTGCCATTTGATTATGACATGGAGTTGTTTGAGCCCAAGACAACAAGGATTATGGAATATGAGATGAGTCCTGTCTTGTCTCCTTCATGGGTTGAAAAGAAGCTTCAGGGTAATCAATTAGAACTTTAGGGAATGTAAGAAAAATGCTCCTCATAGGAGCCAAATGACAGTAATTTCTTCTCGTGGATAAACGTGGTATTCTGTAATTAGTTATTTTTTGGAAAAAAAAATAAAAAACTATGATCAATCATATAATGCCTCGTTGATGCGGACAAAATAAGGGCATGGATAGCACCATCCCTAGCTATATTTGGTCATCTTGTTCAAGACGGTTAGGTTGTAACCTTATTAAGAATTATCTTCCAGAAATAAGGTAATGGAATAATTAGAAATTAAGGAAGAGAGACCCATTTATCATTAACATTAAAGATATTTGTTGAAGGTTGGTTTTGACTCCACAAATACCGACTTCTTTTGACTCGAACAGTTACTACCAAGAACGATTTGAGACTTGTAAAACAACGCCAGAAGATGCTCCAACAAGAGAGGTCCCGACGCTCAAGTAAAAAAACGGTTTTCGATAAAAATTAACAAGCTGAGAGCAAGAAAGCAAGAGAGCTGATCTTCTTATTTCTTGTATGCCGAGTATAGGGGTTTCAGAAAGTGTACCTGGGTTTCAATATACCGAAGGCTTTTATACGAGGTGTCGTAAGAGTCGTGTGTTCTTAGAGCATAGCAACCCTAGTTTCCTTTCAAGAAAATCTAAAAATTTTAGAATTCCATAGTCAAATATTCTAGAAGATTCGTGATTTTTATTACGGGAAGATCTCTTCCCTTATCGATTAGATTTTGAAGGTTTGTTTCCTTATCTAAGAGATAAGTTTCGTGTGAAATATGAAACAAAAGGTCGATGTAAGGTCTAGTCAAATATTACCTTTAGCTAATGTGATTGATTCCTTAGGAAGCGCTTGCTCATCGACAAAGGAGAAAAAAATATCGGTTCGAGTTTGCCGAACATTTCTATGAAGCGGTCGAATTGCTATCATCAGGAACTAATCTAACGATCGGTTGTCAATCACTTTAACGGGAAGATAAATCCCTCATCAATGTGAGTCATAATACGGGTCTTTAGGTCCTTGGGCACTACCCCTATAATCCTTTGGATCATGCCCCATCAATATCTATACTTATCAAAACGCCAGAAAAGTTATACATTAAAAGATACATACAATGATATGAGCATCAATTGGTACATATTGAAGGTGTCTGATAATGACCCAATTGCTACTAACTTTAAAGATATCTGTACCAACCGAGACAACAGAAAGCCAATACATTAAACTGTATGTATAACGATGTGAGCATCAATTGGTGCATATTGAAGTTGCACGAGAATGACTCAATTGGCAGTAACTTCAAAGATATCTATTCCTACGCCTAGATGACAGAAAACCATACATTAAGAGATACAACTATACATTAAGAGATACGCATAAAGATGTAAGCATCAATTAGTGCATATTCACGTGAAAAACTGCTATGTTTTAGTGTGGCTTGATGGAGGTGACTTACCAAAATTTGTCAAATTTCGTCTACCATCATATGATCCCACCAATCATGTTGGGCATCTTAATTTTCAGAAAATAAGACATTTTGATGATAAAGAAGAATATATCATTCATAAATATATTAAAATAATAATAACTAATCAAAATATATTAAAATGAAGTTTTTTTTTTTTGGGGGGGGATTAGTTGTAAACACAAAAAAATAAAATAAAATAAATAAGAAAACAGAAATATTTATGGGGTTTGGCTTGAGAAAATGTTTTCTATTTTCATTTTTTATTTTTATTTTTTGAAAATAGATTTCATTTTTAGAGTTTTTAAAATTCAAAAAATATATTTAGTTTGTAAGTTAAAAAGTAATATTTGGTTTCAATTTCACAAAATAAAAATGATGAAAACACTTATCATACATGTTCTTTAAATAGATTTTGCTTTTATATTGCGAAAGGGAGAGAGAGAAAATAAGAGAAAAGAGAGTTTTTATTATAATTACAATTACATCCATTTTTTTTTTTTTTTTTTTTTGATTTTGAACTGATTTTTAAAATATTTTCATTGAAAATAAAAAAAATAAAACAAAAATTAGCTGAACCCAAAGAGGCTCCAGTTTTCTTTGAATAGCTTTTATTTAGATTCAACCCTAACAAAGAAACATACACATTTGTCTGAGACTTTTATATCTTATAGCAACAAAAATGACCTAATAAGTTAATATAAAATGAAATTCTACATCATTGATGACCTATCAATTAGGTATAGTATAAATACTTAGATTGTCGAGTAGGTCTCTCATCATTAATTTTCATTTATTAACCAAGCAATTTGAAATTGCAGTTGGGCTTAATTTAATTTACTCTGCCAGTTTTCGTATGGATCATAGAATTAAATTGTTGAAATAAATGATTTTGTCACTTCTTTGAATAATATATGTTATCTTATTAATCGGTTTAATAGTTGGACATTCGCACCCTTTAGATAAAGTTTTGAGATCGAATTTTATGCATGGAAGTATGAAAAAAATCAACGATGAGATAATTTGTCCTTAAAGAGCTAATTTGACTCAAATCAAATTTAAGTAGTCTAACGTGGTTATAGAATACTATGATTTATAAAATATATATATATATATATATATATATATATATATATATATATATATATATATATATATGTTATCTTATTAAGAAGACTTTTCTGAGCAAAATTTAAGAGAAAGGCAAATTGGATGTTATTCCAAAAAAAAAAAAAAAAAAAAAAAAAAAAAAACACAGAATAAAAGTGATCATAATGAGAAATACTGAAAGGTTTCCAACCATATGCATTCAAAGCATTAATAAATATAGCAACTACTTAACAAGTTAATGGAAAATAGACCCAATATAAACAAATATGATGAGAAAATTGTGTGTATGAAAATAATGTTATTTATTTATTGGTCAGAATTTATGTATTGATTTGATATTAAATTCAAGGCTTCATTTAAAATTTGTGAGACCCCATATAATTGTTTAAAAGTATTACATCAGAATATATTTAAGATCCCATATGACAGTTTTAATGCTAAGATCCCAAATTCATAGGGATTAAGATGTGTGGTTGGAGCTCTCAAGACTTCGATTAAAGATTTGTAACAACGATGGGCAGCTGAGGGCCGCCATGGTGTTGCACCCTTGTGCCGCGATTCTACTTTCTACATCTCCGGTGGCTTCCCACTTAATTTTTAATAATGAATTGATATCCAAAATCATATACCAATTATGAGACCACAACGACTGACTCTTATTTTTTTTTGGTTACATCAACGACTAACTCCCTTTTTGCTTAGAGTATCCAAATGACCATAAAAATACCCATATTTACTTTTAACACATATGAGAGTCGAGATTGAAAGGGTTTTAATATCCTGTCTCTCTCTACCCCATGGTTTTTCCCATTTGAGCTTTTCACCTAGATTCTTGTATTCATGTATGCTTATTGTTTGGGTTTTTGCTTTGGTTGCTCCTACTTGCTTCAAATTCATGCAAATCAAGACAGAGTTGGAGTTCTATTCTAACCCTTACAATAAGTCATTTACAAAATGCAATAACAAGAACTAGAACATGTATACTAGAAGGGTATAAAGGTCATCTGCTTATGTCTTCATATAGTTATGTTGCAATAAATGCATAAACATTTGGTTCAACCACTTAAAACTATGCATTTCATTTGTAAATAAAGGTTAAGAGCATGTACGCTAGAAGGGTATAAAGTTCAATTTAATTTTTGGTTTGGAGGGAGCCAACTGCCCAACTGCCAAAAGGGCACAAAGGGGCTAAACCCCGACTCTAATTATTATTATTATTTTTTTTATATAGAGATTTAAATTTCAAATTTTTAAGTTAGGGAGAAAAATTATGACCGTTAGGTTGTTCATTTGGAAACTTTCGTTCAGGGTGTCGGATGCACTAATTAATTTTTTTTTTTAAAGACTATTAATAACAAATTATTTTTAATCATAATACTATTAAAAAGGCATGCACGAAATTTGACAATAACTAACAAATTACACATACACCGTTTATTTTTGGTATATTAAAAATCAAAAATGAAAAATTTTTAATTACATAATATCCGAAATAATAAAAAGAAAAGTACCCAAAAATGATAATATTTAAATATATATATTTATATAATATCTACTCGCTCAAAACCATCGTTATCTTTGAAATACATGGAAGCAACTTCAATGGGTGTAGGAGATTGGTTTTGAGGTTAGGGATGTGAAGCCTGAGGTGGCTCATGAGGTGAACAAATCACCAAGAGACTTCAAAATTAACCGTTTCTAACCGGAACTGGTGGGTTTTAAAGAAACCAACAATGACATGCACCCACACCGAGAACCCCGGGAGATAAAATATTTTTATAAAATAAAATAATGATGGATCGATTGATTATCTTAGTGAGGATAATTTTTAGATTAAACGAGAGTAATATTTATTTGATATATAAAAATTAATAAAATTATTTTGATCCGTCCACCCTTCAATATATGTAGCTCCGCCACTGCATGCACCGCCATGCAGAAGAAATCCATAAAGCTCTTCTTTGCTTGTCAGAATCAAACCTAGCCGGAGAAATTCACATATGATGGCCATTCAAATGATCTAGCTCAAAATCTTATCGTAACTGTAAGGTACGTTTAAATTAGGGCTTTATCTATCTACAACACTATCAGAAAATACGACTTCAACGACGGATTTTTTCGTCATTGATACCTAAATTTCCGTCGCTAAAATTATCAGCGACGAAAAATTAGCTACAGATTTTTTCGTCGCTGAAAGTCACATCATTAATTTTAACGAAGGATCAGCGACGGAATTTTTCCATCGCTAATTACTGATGGATTAGCGACGGATTTTTTAGCGACGGAAAATTTTGTCGTTAAATCCGTCGCTAATTTTATTTTAGAATTTTCAAATTATCGGCGGATTAGTGACGAATTTTTAGCGACGGAAAATTTTTGTCGTTAATCCGTCGATGAAGTTAGTAAGACCAAACCCAAATATCGGAAGCTAGACGTCCAATCCAACCGCCCTACCCGCTTCCACCACCATCCGTAACCCGCCCCGCCCGCCTGCCCGCCCACGCGTAAATGTACTGAAAATGATCTGAAAATATGCTCTCCTCCAGGTTCAAACCCGGGTGTGAGATAAAAAATTTGAGAACTTTAACCACCATGTCACAATTACATTTGTGTTGTTGGTTTATTTGTTTTCTATTTCTATACTTTATTTGTAACTCTCAATATTAAAAATACAATACTCTTATTTAATAAAAATATAAAATTTTATTTAATAAAAATATAAAATTATATTTAAAAACAAAAAATTATATCTAATAAAAATACAAAATTATATTTAATAAAAATAAAAATTATATTTAATAAAAACACATAATTATATTCAATAAAAATACAAAATTATATTTAATAAAAACAAAAAATTATATTTAATAAAAAAAATAAAATTATATTTAATAAAAATACAAAATTATATTTAATAAAAATAAAAATTATATTTAATAAAAACAAAAATTATATTTAATAAAAATAAAAAATTATATTTAATAAAAACAAAAAATTATATTTAATAAAAATACAAAATTATATTTAATAAAAATAAAATCATATTTAATAAAAAATAAAATTATATTTAATAAAAATACAAAATTATATTTAATAAAAATACAAAATTATATTTAATAAAAATAGAAATTATATTTAATAAAAAATACAAAATATATTTAATAAAAATACAAAATTATATTTAATAAAAATAGAAATTATATTTAATAAAAATAAAAATATATTTAATAAAAATACAAAATTATATTTAATAAAAATACAAAATTATATTTAATAAAAACCAAAAATTATATTCAATAAAAAAAATTCAGACCTATTAGCGACGGATTTTTTCCGTTGCTAATCCGTCTCTAATGGGTCTGAATTTTTTTTTTTTGTTTCAGCGACAGATTAGCGATGGAATTTTCCGTCGCTGTTCCGACATAATTTTGTTATTAATTAGTGATGAATAACTATCCGTCGCTAATTTCTGTCGCTGAAGCCATATTTTCTGGTAGTGCAGGTCCTTTGTTTCTTCATAAAAATTAGGAGGAAAGTAGGCAAAAATTGGTGTGCTATTAGCTTGCTATAGCATCACATTCATTTTAGTTGCAATTTCCTGACCTAACCATTATCCTTTACAAAGCATTCTTTGATTAATCTATTAATATGGAAAAAAAATTAATTATAAGGTTGAAAATATTAAAAATACTGATTTTGTGGTCATTTTTTAAACTATTTTTTCTTTTATAAGGGGTGAGGGTGAGTTTTAGTGCAATGGTGGAATTGCTCTGTAGTGATCTCGAGATCACAGGTTCGAAACGTTGAAATAATCTCTTTTCAAAATATAAGAAAAAAACTATATTCATATATGTCCACCTTCACTTTACCCCCACACGCAAAATTATCAAACCTACGGTATGACACCCAGGTAGATCAAATCCTCTGAAAGAAAATAATTTGAAAATTACTCTAAAATATAGGTTTAAGTTTTTCAATTCTAGAATTAAAGTTGTGCCTTAATGTAATTTTACTAATATAGGGGTTGCTATTATCTAATTTAATTAGTAAAAATTTGAAAATAATATTAAAGAAATGATTTCATAAATATGCACCAGTTAGGAGAATTGATAAATTAAATATAAGAGATATAATAAAACGACGAGATAGACCATTAAAAATCTGGATGTAATGTATTCATAAAAATATGACAGTTAAGAGATTAACTAAAGAGATGATTTTAGACAAGAACGAATGGCGTAATAAAATTAGAGAAAGTTAAATCATTACTTTTCGTATTATATATGTATTTGAATAGTGTGTATGCGTGTTTTTTTAAAATCATTTTATATTTGTCTCTCAAATAGCCAATTCTAAATTTTGAAATTAAGTTTCAGATTCTTGTTATTGTTGTTTGAAAATGATATTAAAAAATTTTAATTGTGCTTATATATCAAAGATGTGTGTGTGTTTGTGTGTGGAGAAAAAAAAAATCACTCGTACGAATCAATCAACTCTAAGCCCAGAAAAATAATTATTTATAGAAATAATGAAGTTTTAACACTTTTTATAAATAGAATTATTTCTTTTCCTTTTAAATTTAAAAACAAAATAAAATCAAATCAAATAACATCTGTATAGGCCAAATTATATGTGGCGGTTCATATGAGAAAAAATTTAAAATTTGTTAATGTTGATTAATTTGTTAAAATATTTTTAATTAAATAAAAAATTTCAAAATATATTAAGATGGATTGCTCCTAAGATTACATCCATCTGATTTTTTCCTAGTTAATTTGGTAAATTTATCATTCCTAGAAAGGATTCGTTACATAAGGAAGGACGCCAGTTTTTTGGGCTTCTCAGCCATCTGTCGTTTCTCTTAGCCAAGGCCCACTAATTTTGTTGGGCTGGATCACTCTCCGATGGAAACCTTGGCCCATTCATCCTTCATTTTTTTAGCACACACACTTCAGAGAGAGAGGGAGAGAGAGAGAGAAAAAGAGAGAGATAACAAGTAACAGTCCAATGACAACAACCAATGACAATAGCCCCTCTCTCTCAATCCCATGATCTGCGATTCTTCTTGTAACCCAAAGAGAGAGAGAGAGAGATATGGTGTGATGAGATGGGGTTTTAGCTCTCTTAACAAAATTTTGGATTTGAAACTTGAAAATGAAAAAAATTACATTCAGAAAGTAGTTCCATAAATAGGACTCCCCAAATACTCAAACTATACTGATCGAAATATAATTTTTGATATAAGTGATGGAAACCAAAGAGAGAGAGATTAATTTTTATAGAACACAAAAACGATCATGGAATGAATCATCATACAACAAAAAGGAGAAGCACCCATTTTTTAGTATATTTAACAAGTCAAACATGACATAGACTAAAAGCTCTCCTCCTCTCTTGGAAGAGGAACATGATCGGATGGTCTATCTATGAAAAAGTTCTCATATACATAACCGGAAACCCCACCACCAACGAGAGGCCCAACCCAGTAAACCCAATGATTGGTCCAGTCCCAACTCACAAATGCAGGCCCAAATGATCGAGCCGGATTCATCGAAGCCCCGGTAAACGTCCCACCAGCTAAGGTGTTGGCACCCACCACAAGCCCAACAAGAAATGGCCCCAACCCAACTGGAATCTTCCTTCCTGGGTCTAGCATTGTACCATATACCGTGAACAACAATGAAAAGGTCAATGTAGCTTCCATTAAAGCTCCTTGCATGCAGTCTATTCCACTTCCAAGTGTTTGTACCGGTATATCCTGCATAAATAATTGCGGCCCAAGAAGAGAGAGTAAAAAATTTAAGTTTTAAATGGGCCGGGCTTAAGCCCAATAGCTTAAAGCTTACCGGTACAAACTTACCTCTCGAGGCAGTTGAACTAATAAATAATATTAATTTTTTTAATGTGTTTGAAATTTAAAAATAAAATTAAAAAATTATATTAAAAGCACTATTCTCTAAAATAAATATAACAAATACTTAAATTAAATTAATAAAATATGATTCATTTATTAAAAAAAAAAAAAAAAAAAGAAGAAGAAGAAGAAGAAGAACCGACAAAGAAATAGAAAAACAAATTTACCAATCCACCAGTCATGTACTTGAGTGAGTAACAGGCCAATGTCGAGGCCAATAATTGATCAACCCAGTACAGTACCAATCGAAGAATGGAGAAGTGGCCGCCCACGGCGAGGCTGAGGGTTACTGCAGGATTGATATGGGCGCCGGAGATATGAAAACCGGCCGATACGATGCCTGCTACAACCAGTGCTTGTGCTACGCCCACATATAACAAAGCCACAAGTGAATCCCCATCTAGTTTTTCTGCACCCCAATTGAGGAAAAAAAAAAGGGAAAAAAATCAATTCAGTTCAAACATAAGTATATTGAGGGCTCAGACTAGTCGGATTCGGTTTATATAAATCTGCATTGAGTTGTATACGTAACTGGTAGTCATGACGGAGGCTACGGCGGTGAAGACGAAAAGGAAGGTGCAGATGAACTCAACAATCAAGGCTTTGAAGAAATCTTTCTGCATAATTTCTGTGGGATTGCCCAATGCGAGTTTGGCCATCTTCTTCAAATTGGTAAAGTTTCGGAGGCTCTTACATCAAAAGAGCTCCAAAAAGAAGCTTCACCACGCGAGTGCTCACAAATTTGGGTTCCACGCGATGGTCATTGAATATGATATTGTCCTGTCCATAGGCCGTGTTTGGGTACAATTATATTTTATTTTTTGCAGTAGGGACGTTCACCTAATTTTGAGATATTAAATTTGAACCGACTGATTGAAAATATTAAAAAGTATTATATATTAAAATAAATTAATAATTAATTAGATTTTAAAAATATTTTATATATTTTTATATTTTTAATAATAAATTTATTTTTATATCGGTAATATTTTATTTAATGGGTTGGGGTAAAAAGTGAAAGGGAAAGGGAAAGAAAAGTAAAAGTGAAAAAAATAAAAAATCTCACTTGTTTGGTAAGGAGGTAAAAGTGGAGGGAAAATAAAAGTAGGATATAATCTTTTTTTTTCTCTTAAGAAATCATTTCCGTCCTAAAGCGGACGGAAATGGAAAGAAATAAAATTTTTGGATAATTTTACCTTTATTACTTTTTAATATTTTTGAAATTATCTATTATTTTTTACTATTATAATTTTATTCAATATAAATAATAAAATTTAATTTCTTTTATCAATTTTATTGAACAAATTATTTTTTCTAATTTTACTTTTTTTTATTCTTTTTATTTTTTTACATTAATATTCTAATTTTATTTAATATAAAATAACAATAAAATAATTTATAAAAAATAAAAAATATATATTAAATAACTATTTTTTAGAAAAAATTATATTTTTAGAAAAATATTTTAAATTAAAAAATAAAAAAATCATATAGTTATAAATATTTAAAATATTATTTTATAATAGTAGAATAGTAAATTAGGTGTTATTTTCTTTCACTTTTCACTCTAACCAAATACAAAAAAATATCACATATTTCCTTCTCTTCTATCCCTACCAAACAAAAACGAATAAAATACATTTACTTCCATAAGGTGAAGTAAATTTCCCCCTTCCCCTCCTCCTTCCCAAACCACACTTACCCTAAAACAATTTATCATTAAAATTTCATATTATTATATTATTTTTAATTTTTAATATGGTATAAAGTCATATTTAAATTTCTATGTATGAATTGACAGGATTCAAGTGATAGCGCTTTCCATTTTTTAGCGGCCTAATATATATTAAAAAAATAATAATAACACTTGGTCCCTCTTATCACCACCTCTATGGGCAAGAAAATATATATCTATTAATTTGATTTTGTGAATAAGTAACAGAGGGTTGAACGTGGCCTAATTGAAATCAATAAGTTCATTGCTTGGTTCGACGGACGGTTGAACGCCCAGTCACCCATAAAAAGGAGAAATCTTCACCACAAGAAGTCCAATGGGCCCACAATTCCTTTGAAAAATTCAATAGGTCGGCCGAAAGTAAATGAACCTCAATAATTTTATTTTGAACATCATATGACTCATGGGGCCTGATGAAAATGATGCCTGATCAAATGAAATGCGAACATGTCTTCCTTCTAGATCATCTTATAATAATTTAATTCTCGAAAGATAACCTAACTTGAAAGCTACAATTGAATTTATAAGCAGGAATAGAATTAGCATTGAATTAGGGAAAAAAAAAAGGTAGAGAGAGAGAGAGAGATTGCTCCCCTTGAAAAAGGCCCAACAACAGCTCAGACCGATTAATTAGAGCATGACTCCAAATACCAGTTGATTTAATACCAGAGAATAATTGTTGATTTATTTGAGTGATTAAAAAGGGCTTAGGAAATGGATCATAATGCAACCATAATGTGTATAAAGATACAAACATAATCAACAACATTGTATACATAAATACAAACATGAGACCGAAATAGGTATAACTGAGCAACAATAAGAAGCCACCATTAGAATTAATAGGTCTCATCGTCATCATCTGCAAGAAGAACATGTTTAACTGGGGGTCTAACAATGAAGAAGTTCTCGAATACGTAACCGGAAATCCCACCACCGGTAAGAGGTCCGACCCAGTAAACCCAATGGTCGGTCCAGTCCCAGTTCACAAAAGCAGGCCCAAATGATCTGGCCGGATTCATCGAAGCCCCGGAAAATGCCCCGCCAGCTAAGGTATTCGCACCCACCACAAGGGCAACAAGAAGTGGGCCCAGCCCACTAGGAACCCCCGTCTTGGGGTCTACCATTGTGCCGTAGACGGTGAACAGCAAAGAGAAGGTCAGTACAGCTTCCATTAGAACCCCTTGCCCGATGGTTACTCCACTTAGTTGATGTAATGGGACTCCCTGCATAAAGTAATTGCCACCAAGACATAAGAGATAGAGTGAGAGATGGCACGACACTAGTTAGTTGCCTCGGAAGGGTTGGACCTTAGCCGGGATGGCTGAGCCCTACACCCCTCAAAATAAAAGGGCCTTAAGCTAGAGCTGAGTATATCCTGAGTCGAGTATTAGGCCTTTTCGTTGCTTGGCCCATTGTCAACCCTACTAGGAGGCTATGAAAGCTAGTATATCTCATTTCCAAGAGAAAGCTTTTGTTATACTCTTGCCGCCATAATTTTTCATAATAAACCAAGTTGTCTTCTGGGTGTTAGGTCGCTCACTAGTTCAATTTCAATATTTTTTTTGGGGTTACTAAGAAAATTAGAGGAATTTTTTGAATTGAGAAGATCTAGGAAAATGAATTTTCAATGGATGGAGAAAAATATGAAAAAATGTTTGGATTTCCATTAAACCGGTAATATGATTATCCTTGTATGATGTTGGTCACCCCATTGGTCACGTATGAAATGACTCCTGTTTGATTCCTAATGTGCAACATTTAAGAACTTTGCTAATGAATTATAACTTAACTGGTATTATCTCTCTCCCTTTTATAAAGGTCTTAAATTCGAATATCCCTATATATCAAAAAAAATATATATTTAAGAACTTCAATATACAAACAGATATCAAATAATTATTAATTTATTGGACTAAAAAATAATTATTGATAGTTTTAATACAAAAAAGACCTCGAGGATGGATCGTTATACCCAAAAAAGAAAAAGAGAGAAAAAAGAGTAGAAAGTAAAGGTTTAGGGTTTAGTTTACCCTCAACCCTAGAGCAGGCCACCGTAGAAATCTAATAGCCCTCATAATCTTCTGGAAGAAAAACAGGCTGGTTTGGGGCTGGAGGACTGACCATGAAAAAGTTCTCATAAATGAAACCGGAAAGCCCACCACCAAAAAGAGGTCCGACCCAGTAAACCCAATGATCAGTCCAGTCATTGTTCACAAAGGCAGGCCCAAATGATCTTGCGGGATTCATTGAAGCCCCAGTAAAGGCTCCCCCAGCTAGGGTATTGGCACCAACCACGAGCCCAACAAGTACTGGACCCAACCCACTGGCTGCCCCAGATTTGGGGTCCACCATTGTGCCATAGACTGTGAACAACAACGAAAAGGTTAGTACAGACTCCATTAAAAGCCCTTGCGTATAGCCCATTCCACTTGCGAGCTGCTGCACTGGGACAGCCTGAATAAAATAATTGCCACCAAGACGTGAGAGAAAGAGAGAGAGAGAGAGAGAGAGAGAGAGAGAGAGGGAATTGCGATAAGCATGACAGCTTTTGGTTGTCGTAAAGGCCATAAAACGCGGGCAGGAAAATGAAAAAAAATTAATATCGTAGTAAGCCACCTAATTGATAAAAATGTTCCATGGCTAAGTTGCACCATTAGAGACGAAGTGGGAGAGCAATAGAGGTGCGACCCGTTATTATTATTATTTTTTTTATTTTCATTTATCGTTATTCAGATTTTATCCAATTAATCAAAATTATAGAGCTCATTAAATAGTTTCTCTCAAATTCTATTTCTCTATTTTTATGATTCGAACTTAAAACTTATAATTAAAAGAGTATAGCGTCTTATCGTTACACTCATAAGACTCTAGTCACACGTTATAGTTTAGGCCTTCAAACTGCTTCCTAATTTTTGTATTCTAGGCATTGAATAATTTGTCTAATATTATAATACTACAATAACAATAACAATCAAAATTTTAATTTCAATAGTTAAGATGAGATTTAGAGTAGACATATATGTACGTAATTTTTTCTTTATATTTTTGTAAAATGACTGTTTGTATGTTTCAAAACCATAACCTCGAACTTACTAAAAGAACAACTTAATCACTCAATATTTAATACAACGTTATGCAAAATTTTGTTTATTGAAAATGCAAAATTAAATTCGAAGTTTAATTTTTAAGAATTGCATGAGGAATGATTTGTGGGCGGTGCATATTAGGCCAGTAAGACACTTTAGCAAGATGCTCATGATTTTATTTTTTTTTTTCAAATTTCATGAAAAATATAACAAAATCCTAACTTTACACCAATTATTTTAAGGTCTATCTACCAAAATCTTAGCTTTTCTTTTTATTTTAATTGTAATATTTTTGGATTAAAGTAAAAAAGTTTTGTAAAAGATGTAGAGTTTTGTAAAATAAATATCAAATTTCTCTCCAAAAAACTAAAATTATCACTATAGTAATTTTTTTTGCAGTATAATTTTACCTAATTTAAAAGAAGAGAGAGAGAGAGAGAGATGAGGTATAGTGAGGTGAAGACACATGACCAGGGAAGAACGAACTTACCAATCCCCCAGTCATGTACTCGAGAGAGTAACAAGCCAATGTAGAAGCAGCCAACTGATCAAGCCAGTAGAGTAATGATCGGATAATGGTGCAGTGGCCACCGACAGCGAGACTGAGCGTGACTGCCGGATTAATATGACCTCCGGAAATATGTAATCCGGCAGACACAATGCCTGATACAACCAGTGCTTGGGCTATGGCTTGATATAGCAATCCCACTAGTGAATTCCCATTTAGTTTCTCTGCACCCATAGCAAATGCAATTATCATGAGTATAGCATGCTTGATACAAATGGAGGATTATGTGGTAGCAAATGAATTACCGTTGGCCATGGCTGCGCCGACGGCGGCGAAGGCAAAAAGGTAAGTGCAGATGAACTCAACAAACAAGGCTTTGAAGAAGCTTCTCTGCATGATTTCTTCTACATTGCCTATTGTTATTCTTCCCATCTTCTTCAGATTTTCAAGACTTTTGAACCAAACCCCCCAGAGAAATTCTAAGTTCTAAATTACTTTGCTGAGGCTTCGCAATGTGAATACTAAAAAAAATATTACTTTTATATATAAAGAAGAAAATGAAGTCCACAAAGTTATTAATGTTTTTGTAAGATTACACAAATGCCCACTGACTTTCTCTTGGTGTTATACTGTTCTTTATTATTCTTGTAAGATATAATGTTCTTTGTTTTTAATATGATTTTTTTTGTATTTTTATTATTTTTCAATTTTGCTTTGTATTATTTCTTTGAATTTACCCTTATTTTTCCATGATAAAATAAATAAGAAAAGTAACAACAAAGATATAAAACGTAATGTACAAGTGTATATAAAATTTCTAATTCAGAATAAAAAAAATACGTACAGAAAAAAAGAATTCAAAGAAGAACATGAAGAAGAAGTATAAGGAGGAGTTTTCGAATGAATACAAACCGAATACTACCACCAAATCTTAATATATATAAATACATGCAATAAGAAAACTCTAATCTAAAAATCCTCATAATATTTTTTTCTCACATATATCGCACAACAAGCTTAAAACATAATTCGTGTAATCATAATATAACAATTATATTTATTAAATGCGGAAAGAACATTCTCTCCTTTTTTTCTACAATTTTTTTTCCTTTTTTGAAATTTCTCTAGTATGTAATAGGTGTGGGCAAATTAGTGAATTTTTGGAGAATATATGTAGGGTTATCTTTTTTTTTTTTTTGTGGGGGTTAATTCTTAACACTTTTGTAGACAAGAAGTGAAAAGGGGTATGTGATTAACAATTGATTAGAAAATTAGGGAGAGTGACTTGTGTTTAAATGGGTCTAAATAAATTTATTTATTTCGAGATTTATTCGCAAAAGAGAAAATTTATGAAAAGATCTTTCATATTCTTAAGAAAACTATGGTATATCTAATCATTTTACAACATATTAATGTGTATATCCTTAGTAAAAGTTACAATTAATCATGTGATTTATATGTTATCTTGATTAGACAAAGGGTGGGTATAAGGTATTTTAACAAATTATGCCATTCTAAAAAATGTTTAAATTATTTTGTGATAATACAATTTATTACCCTTAACGAAAATGATGTATAATCCTACAAGACATGCAAATGTACTCCTTAAATTCTTGAATAGGAACTTAACTTGGAAGCTCTGTGGATTAATTAATTAGACTATGCCCTTGAAGTTTACAGAATCGAAGTCCATAGAGTAAATAGAATGGTTTTATTTTGCTAATGAACTATAGCTTAACTAATATCGTATCCCCTCCCCCTTCCGGTTAAAAATCTCAAATTTAATCCTCCTTTGTATAAAAAAAAAAGGTTTTATTTCTACTCTCCTTTATTCAAATATGGCATTTAGTTCAAATATGTCTATATGGGTCATTTCACTCTCTTGAACCTCCCGAGAGAGATTAAAGAAAATGTCACCTTCACTTCACTTTGTACTTTGTTTTGGCTTTAAGAGTAAAATCACTTTCACCACACATTTTTGCTGCATGCGAATTTTATTATATTGATTTTTATAATTACATATTTGAATTACTCTAATTAAATAGAAATTTTGTAAATAATTTTTGGGTATTTTTATTGAAATAAAGAAAGTTAAATATTTTCATAATCAAATCGATTATTAATTTATTTTAATACAAAATATTATTTAATAATTAATTTGATTTTGATTAAGAATTAAATATTTGAATTTCTTACTGTTATTACAAAAAACGAAAAGAAGAATTATTTGAAATGTTGAACTTGAGTTACCAGGATATAAAATGTTTAAATACATTTATTTATTTATTTATTTATTTATTTTTCTCAGGAAAATTCCCATCTGAATTTAGTTTCATTTTGGAGAGATTAACCAAAATATTTTACACTAATCACACTTTTCTAGCATATATGACAAATTATGAATAAGAAACTCAATTACTTTTTTTTTGTACAAGAAGATATTATTAAATAAGATCAAATTGATTAAGAAAAAATAAAAATGAAGAGATTCTATTACTTGATCTGTCCTTAAGAAACAAAACTCAAATACTATCTTAAGTAGAACGAGAGCCATGTGAACCTAAACTAAAAATTAAATAAATAAATAAAATTATATTTATTGATATAAAAATTAGGTCACGAATGTATGCACTGCACACCACCAAGTACCAATGTTAGATTTGCTATTGATTTCCTTAAAGAACAAGCAGATCAAAGTCTAGTAGACAAGGAAATTCAGGATATTAGTACTTGTTCCATCTCCATCCTCCCTCCTTCCCTCTCTGTCGCTTTGTTGAACTTCCAAGTACATTAGTACTTGAGTTGCCATTATAATCATGGAGATTTTATTGTGTTTAGGGTCCCATTCCTTGGTAACAAGAAGGGAGAACATAAAATTTTACGACCCAAAATTAGAAAATTTGTGTAAAATCAGATTTTTAAGCAGCTAGAGGGAAATTTTTTACAGTTTTTACCCATGGGTGAAATGACTATTACATCCTAACTATTGGGGTGTAAATTATATAAATCTAATGAATAGCTCGAACTGACTCGATTCTCTCATTATTAAATCCGTTAATTTTGAGAGTTTTATTATTTATAATTTAAAATATTAACTCGGCTTGCAAGACTAGTTTGAGCTCAAGCTTGAACTCGAAATATGTATCAAGTTTAAAGTTATATGACGAAAACAAATTTGAAATTTTAAATACTGTGCTTGATTACAACTCTATTAGCTCTCTTTTCTTTCTCCTTTTTCTATCTCTTCTCTTGCTCTTTTTCATCATTGCTCTCTTCTTTCTCTCCCCGTCTTTGTGGTGAATGCAGTGAAATCAGAGGTGAGAGAAGCAGAAAGAGAGAGTGACCAGATCCGATCGATCGAAAGAAAAAGACGAGAAGAGAAGAGAAAGAGGAGAGGATAGAAAGAGAAAAGGGTAGGAAAATAGAGTGTAGGGATAGAATGGCCATTCTGCCTAGGGGCAAAGCTAGGGGTGCAGGTGGTTCGGGTTAAACCATTAACCCGAACCGAATCGAATCAAAATTTTAAGTTTGATTCGATTTTAAAAAAAAAAAAAGATTTCGGTTCAAACCGAACCAAACCGAAATTATTTCAGTCAGGTCTCAGTTTAATTTTTTAAAATCTATTTTTTAATATTTTTATATTAAAAAATCTAATTTAATTAATTTTTTTCCATATATTTTTGTAATATTCAAATGATGGACTAGGTTATATTATTTTAAAAAAATATATTATTTAAAAAAATATTTTTCTCCATAATTATTCTTGATATAGTTTAAATAAAAAAAATTATTTTAAAATCTAAACCAATTTAAAATTATTTTTAGAGTTAAAACCCTTAAATAGTTCTAAAAATATTATATTTGGAGAAGAGAAAAAGAAATTCATATGTTTTTTACACATTAATTGTAAATAGCATCTCTTTATATCTAAAAAAAAATAGTGACAAATGAAAAAAAAATCAGTTTAAACTAAACCAAATCAAATCAAACCGAAATTTTTTTGTTCAATTTGGTTTAAACCAAATTAAATTCGGTTCGATTTTCTGTTTAAAGTTTTTTAAAATTTTAATTTTTGGTTTGGTTCGATTTGGCCACTAAATTGAATCGAACCGAACCGTTCACACCCTTAGGCAAAGCTATAATTTCATCCAAGTAAAAGGATTAGGTTTTACTACCCTTTGTAAAAATTGAGAAAGCAAAGAAATGGGGGAATGTTAAGATCAATAGCACCAAGCTGTCATGGCTATTTTACCTTTGAAGTGAGCATAGGGTCCGGTCCTACTTTGTATTCTCACCAGGCCTCTCCAATTTCCAACTCATGTACCCTATTCTATTAGTGAAGGCTGAATTTATGTTCTTGAATAAATGGAACAAAAACAAATTAGTGGGACAATTGGTTTAGGGTACAACCCCTTGAAACCAAACTAATTGTTCAACATAAATTTCAATCCAATTCCAAATATGGGCAAAGTTCTATGTGTGCCAAGATTTGGTTGTGGACCCAAAAAAAAAGAGTTTCAAGCTTCAATGAATAGAGGAATTGCTTAAAGGGTCACTTGTGTGAATTTGGACTCTTAAGGATGTTTCTCAACATCCCCTACCCTACCCCATGGAAGAAGCCAAACAAAGGAATAAACAAAATTGTGCAGCAAAATTTGTAGCCCGCCTTGCATTATTGCAAAAGTTTGAATAGCAAACCATTTGTTCTTTAGTTCATCATGGCCCCTACAATTTTGGGTAGTATTCTAGTTTCCCCCACCCCTTTTACTACTGCATCTTTCAATTTCATGGTGACCAGATTCTATTCCACTAAAGAATATGGTGTGGGCATATAATAGTAAATTTTAATTATGTCCTTAATGTATAAAAAGTAGACATTAAAAGTTTACCCAATACACAAAGTGTTCCCCAGTTTAGTGCGGGAGTAGGAGAAGTGTGGACATATATATATACGTAACTTTTCTCTTGTATTTTACAAAGAGACTATTTCCACATCTCGAATCCGTGATCTCGAAATCACCAAAAGAATAATTCTACCGTTACACAAAAATTTGCCCTATAAATATATATTTATATATTTATATATATAATGCAACATAAAAAATGTAAATTGACATAATTTTATTATTCACGAAGGGTGTTGATATGAATAGCAAAATAGGTTCTTCATGTTTTAAAAAAGAAAAAAAAATCAATTAATAGCAGTTCTCATTTAATCCTTTTTTCCTTTCACTAGTGTTAGGTCCTTGTCCCTATCTCTTAAGGGTAATCTCTCTCTCTCTCTCTCTCATTGCGTGGTTAAAATTGTGGCAAGATAATGATTTTTTTTTTCCATTAAAATTGCTTTAATATGTGGCTTATTGCTTCATTCTTTGCTAAATTTGTTTTGAAGTCTCTATTTTGTTTTGTTTCATTGTGTTGATTGAGACTATTGAGTTTGACATTGTGGGTAATCGTAGGGTGTTGTGTTGTGATACGATGGTGGACGAATTTTGTTATTAAGTTTAAACAATCATAAATGCAAATTAGTTTGTGCTTAAACTTCAACAATGGAGTCCTTGTGGGGACACTTCAACGATAAAGAGTTTTTTTTTTTTTTTAAGATCTAGTATTTAAATTTTTATAAACGCATGTATTTTCATAATTTTTGTCGTCTTATGTAACCAAAAAAAAAAAAAAAAAAAAAAAAACCTTCTAAGGATTTAAACCCTTGAAATCCTTTTGTACAGAGCGGGCATCTCCATCAAATTTTAAGAAAAAGGTTTTTATATATAATTTAAAAATTATGATGTTAAATATTATTTGTCTTTTAAAATTTATAATTTTCTAAGATGAACAAATTCATATTTAAAAATAGAAATAAAATTAGAAATTTATATTCACAGATGATATATGATATGGATTTATTATTATAATTTTAGGGACACCCCCTCCAAATGCGAATCCGATCGCGATTCGATCTAAATTAATCAGAATAAAAATTCAAGTTATTGGGAGGTGCACCAGGGCAAATAATAATAATAATAATAATTTTAGAGGCACGCCCTTTAAGATTTGTTATAATAAATGCATAATATATATCACAACTAGTATAAATTTCAGAATTTATCACTGAATTTCTCTATCCTTAGAAGTTACTCTAGGCATCTACATTTTTCCCCCCAAACCCATGAATGCGATTATGATTTTTTGACCGCGCAATTGGTATGTGGTAGTAGTCAAATGGAAGGAAAGTAGTTTACCATATTTCAGGTATGAAATCTAATTGAGGCACCATTTGTGAGAGAGAGAGAGAGAGATTCAGAGAATGGATCACTTACAAGAAAGAAGGTAGAAGCAGCAAACAGTACAAGCAAAGATTAAAAAAAAAAAAAAAAAAAAAAAAACTAGTAAGGGTATTACGCCAATTATTTAAATTTCGAATTTGAAATTTAGTAATGTAAAAAATTTTATTAGGATAGTTACTCTCTAAATTGAATCTGATAACGTTTAAATCAGATTAATTAAAATATAATTTTAAATACTGTTTAGTTATTAAAAAAATACTAATAAAACACTAGTAATTCAACACAGAATAGAAAGTAGCAACCCCATCATCTCCTGGAAGACCCTACCCGAAAAAAAAAAGTCATTCCCTGGAAGAGCTTGATGGTTCTGGCAATGAGTGGTTTTATTTTCTTTTTTTCTTTTATTATATAGAAATTTAAACCTCGTATCATGGTTAGGGAGGGGCTATGACCACTGTTCCTTTAGAAACAAAGTCGTCAATCCCACCATTAATAAGAGGGCCCAACCCAGTGTACCCTGTGATGGGTTCAGTCCCGGCTAAGGCAGGTCCCACCCAATGCTGTCGCCGGATTCATTGCAGCCTTCGAGAGAACCCAACCAGCCAAGATGTTGGTACCCAGTACAAGCTCAACAAGGAAAGGGCCCAACCCATCAAGAGCTTCCCTTTGGGGTCCACTATTAAGGCGTAGATTGTGAACTACATTTTTTTTTTTTTTTAAATCAATCTCGTTAATTCAATCTAAATATTATCAAATTTTATTTAAAAAGAACTCTTTTTTATTTTTAAGTTTTAAATTCAAAACTTGATTAAAAAATTTAATATTTTTATTCATTAAACTGATTGTCGATTATAAACAGATTATGAACAGTAATAGAAAAGTGAATACAACTTTGATCAGAACTTCTCGCACGCCACCGACTCCAATTCCAAACCTAATTATTGTAGTTGAGAGAGAGAGAGACAGAGAATAAGTGGGCTGGTTTATGGCCCATGAACTCACCGGTCCTTCAAACATATGCCTTAGTGGCAAGCAAGCCAACATAGAATCTAACAGTAGATCAATCCAGTAGACTACTAACTTGAAGACGGTGCATTTTCTTGCCACTATAGACGGTAGTAGTCGCTCATGGGCTGCTCAATTTTTTAATCTTCTCACTTTCGATTTTTTTTTTTTTTTGATTCGATCGTATTTGATTATATTTCCTTATAAAAAAAAAACTATAGTCACAATTCTATAAATTAATAAATAATAGTTAATCAATAATTAATCCTTTTACACTAGAATTGGTAGCCTAATAAATAATAGTAATTCATATTTGAGTGCTCAGAATTCTTCTAAAATCGAGGAAGTCCAATTCCTGAATTTTCCTCTGCTTCCCCCCCGCCCCTTCTTAACCATGAAAGTGGTACTTATTTGGACCTTTTGATGAAGTCTCACCGACTCAAAATCAAAAACTTATCTATGATTTCAAAAATAATTTTACAAAAACTAAAACAATTAGTATTAAGTTCATAAGATTGGATGGAAACATTAAATTTACAAACCTAAATCAATACAAATTATACAAATTTTCTATGTAATATTGAGTTACTGTCGATCAAAAATGTATCCGGAACACATCAGTTACTGTTGGAAAAATATTTTCATTCTTTTTTGCAATTTTATTTGGGTTAGGTTGCTTTTTTTTTAATAAATCATTGGTATCCTATATTCAATTCGAACCGGTTTGGATTTTTAAGGAACAAAATTCTCACGATACCCATTTTCGTTGTACACCAAAATCAAACTTTAGATTTTGTATAAGGTCAATTTGACATTGGTAGGTTGATTGGTGTGGTTGTGGTCTTGATTCTGTTTCTATTAATCACTTTCTTATACAACTTTCTACATCTTATCATTGGATGAGTCAATTTCAGATTTTATATTTCATCTTGTTACAATTATATAAATTTACACAAAAAAATTATTCAATTCATTACTTAATAAATATTAACAATCTAACAAATATATTAGTTATCATTCCAAACTAATTAATAAAAATTCAAAAACTTCATTTTTTTTGTTCCAAGTTGATTAAAATTATAATGGGCATTCAGCTCTTTCTTACACAAACTTCTTGATAATTTACTTTAAAGATGTCTGACATTTTCCAATAATGGTGGTTGGAGATGGGGCTTGGCATGCACAACAGGGTCACATTGCTTATGCTCATTGAAGCGTTTCCGTGACTAAATACCAGCTCTTTTTAATCAAAATTTTAAATTTAAATTTTGTGTATGAAAAAAACATGTGTCGAGAAACTTTATCTCGTAAGAGTCCAACTTGATTCAAACTGAATTTAATTGAATTCAAAGTAATCACTGTATTTCAGCCCAAGGCGGTTGCCATTGCGACACTTATGGGGCTATATGGGCCGACAAATGGAGCTGTTGGGCCAGAGAGAGAGAGATATCAATTAATTATTCAAATTTTGTATAAAAAAAGCTCAGAGAATGGATTAGGAACAACAAAGAAAGCAGATATACAGCAAGAGTACTACCCCACTAAAGATAAAACAAATAACTTTTTTTTTTTTAATATATAAGAAGATTCAAACTCAAGACTTTTAATAAAAAATAGAGACCATACCAGTTGAGATATGGTTTATTGGCATTTTTTTTTAATGGTACAAACGATAAGATAAAACTAATAACCCTCATTGTCTCTGGGAAGTGCTTGATGGGTTCTAACGATGAAAAAGTTCTCATAGATGAAACCAGCAAGCCCACCACCAATTAGAGGCCCAACCCAGTAAACCCATTGATCGGTCCAGTCCCAGCTCACTAAGGCTGGCCCAAATGATCTGGCCGGATTCATCGAAGCCCCTGAAAATGCCCCACCAGCTAGGATGTTGGCACCCACTACAAACCCAACAAGCATTGGGCCGTTCCCATCCAGAGAGCCCTTTTTGGGGTCTACGATTGTGGCATAGACTGTGAACAACAATGAAAAGGTCAGCACAATTTCCATCAGAAGTCCTTGCAGATAGCCCACTCCACTTCCAAGTGTGATTGCCGTGGTCGTCTGCATAAATAATTGCCACCGACAAACATCAGAGAGAGAGAGAGAGAGAGAATTGGGTTGGGCTTTTAGCCCAAAAAATGGGGCATATGAACTCACGAGTCCTCCAGTCATATAATAGAGGCAAAGGCAAGCCAATGAAGAAGCTATCAGTTGATCGACCCAGTAGAACACTAATCGGATGATGGAGCAGTGTCCACCCATGGCGAGACCGAGGGTGACCGCCGGATTGATATGACCACCAGAAATAGCTAAACCGGCAGACACCATGACTGCTACCACTAGAGCATGAGCCAAGCCCACAAAGAACAGGTTCACTAGTGAACCTCCACTTTCTTTATCTGCCCAAGAGCAAAAACAAAATGACCGTTATGTCCCATTGGAGTCAACCCCATGAATTTCCTTGATCAAATTCATGAGATCATAGCAAAGGGAATGTTTAATATAATGACAAAAATTAAATTTAAAAAGAAATATTCATTAGGGTTAATAAAATGCTAATAGACCAATTATCGTGCCCTGATAAGCAAATTGTGGTCATCATACAAATGAAAATGCTTGATGAGATATGGAGGCAAAGCGATCACCGGTGGCCATGACGGCGCCGACGCCGACAAACACAAAGAGATAGGTGCAGATGAACTCAACAACCAAGGCATTGACAAAGTCTTTCTGAAAAATTTCTCTGGAATTGCCTAATGCTATTTTGGCCATCTCTCGGATTAAGAGTGATGACAAGTTCCAAAGGACTTTGCTTTCTATAATACGGATCTCCAAAAGAAGTCCTCACTTCACTGTGAGAGTGCTCGTGCTCACTTAATACTCCATATTTAAAGAAGTATGATTGGGTCCACACCATAGTTTATAGGTGAAGAATATGCATAGTACATTTAACTTTGCAAATAATTCACTTTTTTTTTTTAAAAAAAAAAACCAACCGACAATTAAATTAGTAGAAAAAATGTTAGATCTTTTAACCAAGACTCAGATTTGAATCTTGAAAATAAAACGTACTGAGTTAGGAGAGCTCCCCCAATAGAAAATCTGACTGTAATTCGAGTAGAATTAGTCGAATCATAAATTCGAATATCGTTTGGTCAAACACAAAAAAATAATAACTCACTTTTTTCTAATAGTAGGATAATATACATTTGACTTTAATATGGTATTATATTATTGTTGCCATGTTCCTAAATGTGTATCCTTTCTTGGATGCACCATATTCATGACTATGAACTCTACCAGTCGACTTAGGGCATCACATGATAATACCACAGGCTATCTAATAAGACAATTGCGCAATAAAATTTATTAAATTTTCAACATAAAATTAAAATTTGCTAAATTATTGAGGTCTTATTTGAAAATATTGAGATCAGATTCAACTATTCTCACAGAAAAATTTATTTTGATATACAATTATTATATTAAAAAAAAAAGACTTAAAAAGATAAATTGAGATCAATTGAATCTCATGATAGATTTAAATGCTTAGTGCTACATGATGATTTTATTAAAACTTTTGTACATTGAGATCAGATTCAACTAAGAGTAAGTTTGGCTTTCCTTTTTTTTCTTTGGGTGCTCTGGTTTGGAGCCACAACCCAATTTTTTAAATTTTATCTTAACTATTCTGGGTCAATCCGCTATCAGACCCCAATTGGAGGAAGGGATCCCTTAGCGTGGATTTTTTCCCCGATAGATTTAAATCTTTAGTGCTACATAATGATTTTATTAAAATTTTTATACATTTTATAAGATCACATGTCTTCAACAAGTTGAACAACTCTATTATTTAGTTTTCTCGTACTATTTTTTATTTTTTATTTTTTGAAGTCAACTTGCAAACTTAATTTTTATTTTTTATTTTTTTGTGCACGCAATTCAAAGTCAATGATCTAGAATGTCCTCCTGTCAAAATAATAAGTGGGCTAAAATTGCTTCTTTTTTTTTTGTCACATAAAATGAGTTTTTATATGAAATAATGTCATTTTTTTTTCATTATTATTATTATTTCTTTAAAATCGAAGCAAGAAAATGAGAGGTGAATGTCAACCATAACTCACCTCTCTGAAAAAAAAAAAAAAAAAAAAGAAAAAGAAAAAGAAAAAAAATTTAAAAATCCACCGACTACATAATGACTAAATCTACGTTTTTATTTAAATGGAAAGTGGTGAAAATATGGTTCTTCTCGAATTCATTCCATTGGTTTTATTCTCTCTCTCTCTCTCTCTCTCTCTCTCTCTCTCTCTCTATATATATATATATATTTGGAAATTTTATCTTAATTTATTCAATTATCACCAACTTTGTATTTATATTTTTCAAAATTGAATCACCACTTTCAAATGAAAGATACATAGAGAAATTGGGAAAAAAAATATTTAAATTCACTAATTTTATTTTAATAAAATTTACTTATTAATTTAGGAGAGCTTGTACTTAGAAATCAGAATTAGATTAGTTGGATTTGAGAAACCTCATAGTTTGAAAGTTTCATTGCTAAACTCTATTCATAGTTTTTCTTTCAATTCTTTTTCAAGAAAATGGAGAGGTACAAAGTGTGCATACTGCCCCCCATGCTTCGTGAAAAAACATTATACTCACATGATGTCACCTATAATTAGAGAGATCTATGCCAACGCCAAAATTTCAATGTCATTTTAAGAGTAGTAAATTACACTGCATAAATAGAAATTTAAATTCTTAATTTTATAAGAAAATTCACACAAAAAAAATTTAATTTTATCTCTATCTTTACAAGCAAAATATGATATTTTTTTACTGTATTCAAATCTCTTTTGTTCTGTTTTATATTTAGTTTTTGTATTATAAAAAACACGTGGATCTAGTCAGCCTAATAGGATGTGGCATTATGTTCTTTAATTAAGTTCTTGGGTTCGAGTTTTGAGAATAAAAAAAAACTTATTTCGAGAAGATAATCTCAAAATGAGCTATTATAAGTTTCGAACTGAATTAGTCAGAATATAATTTTAGATATCACCATTTAATACTCAAATTTACTATTTAAAAAAACCTAAAATGGTACACATCGGCCTACCCTCTAAAGCAATGCAAGAATAGAATACTTTAGGTTAGGAGCCATGTTGTTTGTTAACCTCTTCACATAATCATAATCAAGTCACAAGAGCTTACATCTAGTCATCAACATCGTGCGTGCTTTTTACATGCATGACTGGTTGACTTCACCTCACTGCTAGGAATGTGAGGTGGCTGATGAGAAACAGTAATGGAAGTCATTTTCTAATGACGATGTCTTCGCAGGCTTGCTATTGGAAGGTGCTTTCAAACCTTTTTCTCCCATTTTTTTTTTCCTGTCACTCACTCTCTCTCTCTCTCTCTCTCACTTGCTGAGCTTCACATATTTTTGATTTGAGTTGACATGATAATCGTGGATATGCTTCCCTTTATTCACTAATTTTGATTTGATTTGAGTTTACGCATTTTTCCAAATTAAAATATATATATAATTTTTGACATATTAATAATTTTTTTTAAAAAAAAATTTAAATTTCAATCATAATATCTTGTATACAATTTTTTTACTTTAATTAAAAATATTTCGATATTAACCGAAAAAAAAATGTAACAAATTGGGATTTTCCTATAAAAGCTTTGTCATATTTTTAAAAAATATAATATTTTATTTTATTTTAGTTATACTATTTTTCAAATAAAACGTAGAAGTTTTTGATGAAAATAATATAATCTTTCAAAAGATTATAAAATTTCTTTTATAAATAAACAAAAAGCAGTCATTATATAAATAAATATTGACACTAGAAGCAGCTCATTAGCATGGGAAGTTTCATCTGGGCAGAGATTTTTTTTTTTTTTTTTTTTTTTGTTTCTGCAATTTAAAAATCTCACAAATATTAAAAAGAAAGATATTTTTTCCATGTTTTTATTTTAAGAAAGCCATCTTCAAAAGAAAAAAAAAATAATAATAAATAGAATAGGAGACCACCAATCGTGCCAAGCTCTCATGGCTATGGCTACTCTTTTACTATTTAATAGCTGAGCATGGTCTTCCTCCTGGTTGTCTCTGACCAGGCTTCTTTAGTTCCATGTGACCCTCCAACTTGTACCTCATATTTTAATGGTAGAAGAATGAATGGTGAGGCTAATGGAATGTACAACCAAGGAAAGCAACTTCCATGGTGAATCAAGGTCTTTAGGGTGCTTAAATTGGTTGTACCGTTTGGACAAGGGGGTACCCAAATGTGGGGTTTGAAGCAATTTATCATAACCCACCTTGAATTATTGCAAAAGGTGGTCTAGTCAATCTACTTGTCCTTTTGTTCATCATGACTCCCCCATTTGGCTCTACCCTAAATCATAACATAGTCGAGACCATTTTCCATCGCCTAAAGTCTCTTCTTTTTAGGTGTGGGGTACCCTTTTTTCTCCCCTAATTGTGTCCTTCAAAATTTTGGAGAATTGTCTTTCACAACTTCAACATTCCTTAATCATCACATGATTTTTACCGGTGATTTTATCCTTAAATGTGATATCTTTTACAAGCAATTATTTTTAGGTGTGTTTTGATTATTTGAATAATTTGATTTAAATATTATAAAATTTATTTTAGATATCAGTTTTTTTGGTTATCATTTTTTCATTCCCAGAATTTATATATGAAAGTTTGATTGAGAAAGCGTAATATCCGACTATTATACTCATCAGATGTTGATTTTTATAAATATATTTACATAATTGCTATGTGGGTATTACCTTAACTATTACCATTTAAAAAAGGGTCACAAATACTATCAACAGAGCTATAACTTAATTAATATTATTCTCTTTCTCTTAAAGTCTCTCCTATATAAAAAACAAAAAATTATAAGATCACTATATAAGGCTCAATCTTTTTCCATAGAATGCTCTTGATAGATATATACAGACAGATAAATGAATTATTTATAGATTTAATATTAGTTAAATGTCACCATACAAGAAAAAAAGTAGATTTAATTACAGCATTGGGCATAATAAGTTTTTTTTTTTTTTTTTTTCGGGGGGACATTGGGCAACCCTAGTTGGCAATATAGAATTGACCACTCTCCTCATCATAGGGAATGGAAATTTGAGGGATTCTAGGCATGAAAAAGTTCTCATAAACAAAACCAGCAAGCCCTCCCCCAGTGAGAGGCCCAAGCCAATAAATCCAGTGGTTCGTCCAGTCCCCACTCGCTAAGGCAGGTCCAAATGACCGGGCCGGATTCATCGACGCCCCGGAGAAGGCCCCACCGGCGAAAATGTTGGCGCCAACCAAAAGGCCAGTAAGCAATGGGCCTGACCCATCAAGAACCCCCCTTTTGGGATCCACCATTGTTGCATAGACTGTGAACAACAGTGAAAAGGTCAATATATGTTCCATTAGAAGTCCTTGCATGCACCCCACTCCACTTGCAAGTTGATTTATTGGTATTCTCTGCATAGATAATTGCCAACAAAACATTTTAGAGAGAGAGAGAGAGAGAGATGAACTTATTGTGTTAAACTCTCTATTCTATTAGTCTTCAATATATAGTGAGTTTTAAAAAGAAAGCAACACTTTGTGGTTTAAGGCAAGTGAACTTACCCTGCCTCCTGTCATGTATCTGAGTGAATAGCAAGCCAATGTAGAAGCCAACAACTGATCAACCCAGTAGAGAAATGATCTGAGGACGGTGCAGTGTCCGCCGACGGCAAGACTAAGGGTGACTGCTGGATTGATATGACCACCGGAAATGTGTAAACTGGATGATACCATCACAGCCACAACTAGAGCATGTGCCATCCCCACAAAGAACAGATTTGCTAGTGAACTTCCATCCAATGTTTCTGCAAAACACAAACAATATAACTAAAGCATTGTGTTCCAAATAAGATGAGTTTAGCTACAGGACCAAATTCAACATAACTACGCAGATACCCATATAAAGGCGTAGAAATATACCGAAAATTCTTAAAAAATATTATCAGTTTCTTAAATGTTATGAACTCTACCACTCATTCTCCTTGAATACAAATTTCTAGCTGATCCATGTCGCCGCGATAATACAATAGTTTCATATGCATGGTATCATGTTTCTGCAAGTTACCCTTTTCCATTTTTCCCTTGGCCATACATGCTCTTGGAGAGAAGGAAATGTTACCTAAAATTTGGTTGCAATTTCTAATTCAATCTTGCTTTTTAAAAGAAGGGAAGATGAAATGCGATGGTCATGAACATTGACAACACACACACACACACACACACAAAATACAAGAGAAGGTTGATGCAGCAAATAAATTACCAGCAGCCATGGTGGCACCGACGCCGACAAACTCATAGAGGAAGGTGCAGATGAACTCAACAAGTAAGGATTTGAAGAAATCTTTCTGCAAAATTTCTTTCTTGTTGCCTAATGTTATTCTGGACATCTTCTTCCAACTATGCAAATCCATAGACACGCAACGTATTGAGTTTGAAAGGCCCTCTTTAGTCTCTAAAAGAAGACTTCACAATGTGGATGTGAGAGCTGTTTCTGATAACTCTTTATATATATAACCAAACATAGTGAGATTGGATTCCACACCATACTCATTGAAGGAGAATATGCACCCGCACAAATGAATTTGCAAATATGTGAAATTACAGAAATGCCCATACGTATACCATATAGCATATTCCAAAATATTTAAACATAAATTTTTTTTATTTTATTATAACAAGATACTAAGATAAGAGAGAGAAAAAAAAATGCAAGATATGAAGTCCTGGTTGTTGGCAAAATATTATTTGCAAAATTAAAAATAATTCAAGATTTAAATTTATTGAATATTAAGCATCTGTCGAGAATTAATAGAATTTAATTAAAAACTTTGAATTTAAAATTGATCGTCTTGGCATTAAATTCTAATTTTACCGGACAATAAAATGGATGCTTTTTTTTTTTACATGATTTCCTCATTTTTTCCAACTATACAGGGAAAAATTAAAATTGATATTTTCATTTTTAGTCTTTACATGCATTATTATTCTTTTACTATTATTTTTGTAATAAAAAATTATTTAATGATTCCACAAGCAAATAATAAATCATAATATCTTTTTCTTCATATATTTTAGGTTTCCTTCTTTGCATTATAAGGAATTTGTTTTATGTCTATATTGGTAAAATTCACTTGATCTCGTGTATGAAGACAGAAGAAAAAGTCGAAAGCATAAAAGGTTATATACTTCACTTGTTTTATTTACGTATTTTTTGTATATATACTGATATAAATATTTGCAAAAAAGAGTTTCAAAAAATATTGTTGTCAATATTTTCAACTCAAAATTCAAAATTCTCTTCTATGATTAGATTGTATACACTAAAGGACCACCAAAGTAAGGTCCCGATTGATGGTGATTTCTTAAGGTTATATTTGTTTGGATAAAAATATTAAAGATAAGAAACAATATAATAATATAAAATTCTAATGCTCTATTATTTGTATGAATTATTACAATATATTAGATTTATATAAAAAACTCAATTGACGAGTACAAACGTATATTGAAGTGCAGTTTTTTCCAGAATAGATCATGAAATTTTTTAAAAATGCAAATGGGCGTGTGATCGATCGGCTTTTTAAACTCTTTTTACAAAGTGGGTTTTGACACCATATTAAGAATAAATTTTTAACATGGAAGATAGATGATATTTTGAGAAGATATCATAGCCATGTTCCTCAAAAAAATTTCTATAAAAAAGTTTAATTTTCAAGATTTTTTATGTGTTTGGAATTGTTTAAAAATTTTCACTAAAGTTGCAATTTTCACTTCTTTTTGCGGTTGGAAAATAAAATCCAAAAGAATTTAATAAATATTGTTTTTCCTATTTTTCTCTTTTTTTCAAATTTTATTTTATTTTTTTCAAGATTTTATGAGAAATAAAAAAAAAAATTCTAAATTTGTCTTAATACGCAACTTGTAGGCCTTTTTTTTCGTCGGACGCTTCGAGTACATTTGACATTTGAGATGACATTATTATGTTCGAGACTCATTAATATAATTACACATTTTCCAAAGATATCGTAAAGAGGACTCCAAATCTATTACTTTAGTTTTGAAATTATTTACCAAAAGATATACAAAATTTATATGGTTTTTATTTATAATATAATATCGAATATAATTATAAATTAATTTCATAATATATATATTTTTTGGTCTCTGAACTTGGTTTATTGCTGAATATCTAAAGTTTTATTCTGATTAATATATGTTTTTAATTCTAGAGTTGAATGGAGAGAGCATAAGGTAGCTACCCTCTTAATTTTTTTTAAAAAATATATATAATTACAAATATTATTTGAATATTTTAAAATTATAATTTTAAATTATAGTCAAGAGTACTAACTGAACACTGACCCAATTTTACTTAGCATGGATCCTCTTTGAACAACACATACCCTATAAATTCTAATGGATATTGATATACAAATATAAAAATTATATAATCATAACAGTTAATTTCTAAAATAGATATTAAATTCTCTTCTCATATGGTACCATAATTAAGTTAACACATAAAAGTCATATCAAGCATGTTATATTGTGAATTTAGTGGGAAAGTATTAAATTCTTTTAATTGAAATTTGAGTTTGAGTTTTAAAAATAAAAAAATACATATCAGGAGAGTTAACTCCTAAATTAATCTTATAACTGTTTGAATCGGATTAATTAGATTTTCGGATAGCGATGATCAATTAAAAAAAGATATTATATATAATTCACGGTGGATATGTAAAGTTATTCTTAAAATAAGATTAGAATTCTTTTCTAAAAATTTGTTAATAATATAATTTTTGATATTTAAAATTTGTTTGAATTACTTTTTAACAATTATTATTTTTTATTAATAAACTGTCGATTTAGTAAATAATAGTGTTAGGTTTTTTAATCAAATTTCATATTCGAAAATTGAAAATAAAAATATTATATTAGGAGAGATTTTTTTTTTTTTTAAATTGGATCCAACAATACTTAGGATCAGAATTTTTGCTTCCCGGGACTTCCTTGGTTTTGAGTGGTTGAAAGAAAAAAATCCATGTTGAGAGTCCACGTGGGCCTAAAGAAGTTCTTACCAATGGAAGGCAAGCAAGCAAAAATTATTCAACAACAACATAATTTTGAATTCCCTTTGACAATATGTACCAAAATAGGGTTGTACAATTTCATTAAGATGGCAAGAAATGTGGATCAAACGTGAGCTTCAAGCATACCCCTCTTGATATTTCCCACTATAAAACCTAGTGTAGTATGTAATCTTCTTTCCCCCCCCATTTTTCAATTCCTTCATCATCACTTAACCATTTAGTTTAAGAAATATATAACCAAATTTAACCAGCTCTCTTTGGTCAATATATATTAAACTGAATATAATATTAAATTTCTCATTAACCATTCCTAATGAAACATGTTATAAAAAATCAGTTCGAATATAATCTAATGCAATCTTAACTTATAATCAGTCTCAATCTAATATTAGATAAGTAAGAGAGGGATAGATAAACTCATAAATTTCAATTATTATTTTTTTTTATGTTTGATCAGCCTGTATTCAAAATTATACTTTCACTAATCCGACTCGAATTACTATCAAATCCTATTTAATGTGAGTTTTTTCAACATAGTTCTTTTTATTTCTAATATTCAAATTCGAGTCGTGGTTAAAGGATTTAGTGTTCTTTTATTAGACTAACTGTCCATTGATAATTTCATATTTTATAACTTAACCAGAAGGATTTCTCTCTCATTCAATTTTTCAGTTCTCCAATCAGAGAAAAATAGTGAAGATTCAAAGTCATCTTTTGGGGAGTAAATGATACATCTTCAAGAAAAGGCAACAGCCTACAATTCTCCTATAAGAGATTTGCCCTTTCAGAAAATAACAATTCTCTCCCTCTCCCTCTCTCCCTCTCTCTCTCTCTCTCTCTCTCTCTCTGTTTGTTTCCTTCTTGCAGCTTCCTGTCTGGTGTACAAGCACCGTACATCATTATGTAGATTGACTCCTCAGATTGTACCTTGCCTCCTCTTACTTTCCTCTCTTTTGAATGTTTCCGATTGGTCCTCCTTTCTATTGATTTTTGTCCAACCATTACGTCCTCGAAGTAGAAATTGTACTGCTCACATGCACGAGCAAAAAATATATATACATATATATATATATATATATTATTTAAAAAATACAAAATACAAAATATAGAGAAAAAGAAAGCAATATTATCACTTTTAAGAAAATAAATAATATTTTAATGAGTTTTAATCACATTATAACTTGTTTGAAATAGTTGAATTTGGATTATTTGAAACTAAAAGAAATTTTAAATAAAAAATTATTGATAATGTAATAATTTTAATCCTAAATTAGACTTTAAAATTTAATTATATTTTCCACTTTCCCCTTTAATGAATTATGTAATAATAATTCTGATATTATATATATTATTTAAGTAACATAATATAATATATTTGAATATTATGTGTGATAAAAACAAATATAAAAAGAATTTTATCACTTAATAATTCACTCAAATAAGATTTAATATAACTATTAAATATCGATTTATAAAAATAAAATAAAACAAAAAAGTGACGAAATTTGATTAATTCTATGATGTGAATTTAGTTTGGTCGGTTTCAAACACCCGACCGGGAATTTCCAAACAGGTCAGCCACCGATCTTCCCTGTATCACAGCCGGCAAGTCCAAACCCCAGTTTTCTCCACCTATAATCTCTCTCCTGATCTCATTAATATCCCGAAATTATGACAAGGGTTCAACTAAGATTGCGTTAAGATTGTGACATCTTGTAGTTATTGAGAACGTCTTGGTCAAATGGGTTTCTAGGGTTTCTGTAGATGATCCAAATGGTGATTTTGAATGAACTCACAAAATTTAAGAAATTTTGCATCGATGGGTCATTGGGGTTTGTGAATTTTGTCGTTGATTTGAAATGTTTCGTTCCCAAGATAGTGATTTTGTACTGGTTTGCTTTTCTTCGTTGCTCATTAAATTTGTTTTACGAAGCACGTCTATCTTCTTTATGATTGTCTAAGAGATTTAACATTTTGGTTGGTCAATGATAGTATGGTGGAATTGTTGATAAGTTGAAGGAATGATGAATGCATTTGATTTCTCTTTGGGTCAAGAGAAGAAACATTTGTTTTCTTAGACCCTTCAATGGGGTTTTTATTATGACCTCACAGCTGGGTTTAGACTGGTGAGTGAAAGTCACTTGCTACCATTTTTGATCCGATGGATCTTATCAATTGATTGTTATGGCATATTCTCTGGTTCAGCTTTTTATGGGCGACAATGTCAGAATCGTCAAAGGTTATACTAATGAGCATTTTGCATAGGAATGAAGAATAGGTCAAACATGGCAAGGGAAGGATGTTTCATGCTATAAGCACATTTGAGACTTAATTGACTATGGTATGTACTTTGTATCCATTCACCAAAATTAACCATAGGAACCAAAGTTGTGGGTGACCATAGTTTAGCATAGATATCACTATTGACCACAAATTTGAGAGAGGGAGGTCCTGATTTTGGACTTTTGATGCATGCATCACGGTCTAAATGCTTTGATACCTGAGGTCGAAATTCTGGTGCAATTTGAGATCAACAGATTATAACTTTTACCACAGAGAATTCTAGTTTGTTAAGTTGCTGCATTGAAAGGACAATGTACCATATCACTTTGCTTCTTGTTCATATCTATTGCTTGATTGACCTTTATTATAATAGCTTTGACCTTAAAACTTTTAATTTGCGCTGATGGCAGATTCTGTGCCATATTGCTTCGAAGTGTATGACATGATAGATAAAAGACTTTTGCTTCCAAGTGCGTCTTAGGAGTTTCAAGGTCTTTCTTTCCCTGATCATTCTAATTCTTGATTGCCAATTAGTTTGCAATTGTCACACTCATTGTACATGCGATGTAGGAGAGTAGTTTTAGTTAAGTCAAACATGACTTTACCTCATATAGCTACTTATGACAGTGTATGAGATCGTTGATCCTCACACAATGAAGTTCATAGAGAGTCCTTTTTCATTATTTTTGAGCTTTTTTATCAACAGCCTGTTTTTAGGCTCATGCATAAACTCACTTGTATCAGACCATTGTCATGTTGGCATGGCACTGCAACATGTACTTGATTCCATCAAGCCACATCCGTTTTTCATCTTTACTTCTGCATTCGAATTCAATTATTCTGTCCGATGTTTTTACTCCAAAGTATGCTCTTTTCTCACCAGTCTCCTCTTCTCTTCCAGGCCACGGTGAAATGTTATGATAGACTCCAGAGACTGCACCTGTGGCAATGAGAAAGCTGCATTAGGATCGAAGGTGAATGTGAAGGGACTTTAAGGTGACAGTGGTTTTACTTACATTTCTTCTTTTTCGTGAATGTTCCTACCATAACCTTGCTTTTCATTTTTGCAACGACCTGCTCATCAACAATAATGTGGAATGAAAAGAGAAAGATTGGAATAAAAAAGGTCTAAGTGCTCCTTTGTTCTCCTTTTTACCTGCCAATTTGAATTTATGTTGAAAGAGACTTGCTTCCAGTGCAGTCTCCTGTTTATCATATACTGATATAATATGTATTTGGTATTAAGCCTCAAAGAACAACATTTGTGCAATATATAGGTTGGTGTACCTTGTATGTTTCAGAAGGTCACCACCTTTCACAACAAAGTTCAATGCTACCGAGATGTTTATATCACCGGCCTGTTTATCAGTCTGGGTAAGGTTCATGGTCCCATACCCCATCTGTAGTCTTGCCCTAAGAGTTGCAGCTCCCCGTAATGCTGCACCAGTGTTAATAGAAATTATAACATGTAAGAGGAGAAACAGGTAAAACACTAAAACTAGACAATGATGATCATAGGCTAACTTGAATAAGCAGAAAATGAAAAATCTATTGTCTCTCCTTAGAAAGTTTTTTATTACAATGTCAAATGATTGGGTTGATGATTAAACGATTGGATTAGGATGGTGGCTAAACAACTTCCTTAAAAGCCTCGTCTAGGTAACTGGACCACCTTAATGAGTTGGTTGATGAGTTAGCCTCGGACTTTGCTCCTGCAGTTTGTCATGATATCTCCATTGGTTCTCGCATTAACTGAAGAGTTGACAACAGTTATTATCTGGTCATGATCAGCTCCCATGTCCTCAGTAATTTCGATGCCGTGGGATGCTACCAATGCAGCTGCTGATGCAATGCAGCAGATTTTAGAAGGAACCGCCTTGTATTGGGAAGTCGATAATTCAGCCGATTTTACTGATGATGCAGCAAGTGCCGCAACAGCTGCAGCAACTCCAGCCACTGATATTGCTGCATGGAGCTGCACTTTGTGAGTTCTTGCTCCCTGTTTCCTCCTCTCCTTTTGATCTTTTATCCACCGCCCCCAACGTCTTCCCTCTTAATACACTTTTGTCTAGCTACGAAACAATCATACATGAAACCAGGTCTTAGTGATTGTTGGCTAGATAGTAAATAAGATCTTTGAAAAGATGAGGTACCCCAGGTCCTAGCAATTGTTGGCTAGACAAGAAATCCTGATTAAGTGCTTGACGAAGAAGAAATAACTCCTGCAAAAATGGTAAGAGATATATATCAAGGTAATAAGGGATTGTGATGGTGAACTCTGTACACATGCTGAAGGTTTAAAACAAACCAACAAACATAGTTTTTATACCAAAAATTCTAAGATTCAAGTAGGTTTAGAATTATTTATCTATTTCCGATGATTAGGTATTCTAGGTCTAAAAGTGTCACTGAAATCGGATCACCTTCTTTGTTTATGATCCAAATGTCTTTTGATTGAAAATGATCAACCCCATCTTCAAAGCCCTTTCTTGATTTGTCAAATGTGAGAGGATGTCACTTTCATTCTCACTCACTCTCCTATCCAAAAATATATTTTCTATGTTGCTTCCCTTCTCCCTTTTTTTCTTATTCCCGTCACCTTCAAAATTGGGAAGTTTCTTTTTGGAAGTTAACTTCAGGGAGAGAGAGGAGAGACGTTGGGGAGTTTGTGGGGTGGCTTCATTGAAAAACCACTCCTCCTTTTCTTTTTATCCCGTTCAAAATGTCAAAAAAAAAAAAAAAAGAATGGGTTTGGGTCTACCCACATGAGCGGACCCGAACCATATTCCAACACATGCAATTGGCAAAAATATAGCAGTCCAGCCCCGTAGGATACAAGCAGGTTATAGTGTAGTATATAAATTCTCCAAATTGTTTCAATACTAATTGTTGGAACTTTTCAAAAATCTCTATAAATATTGATATTCATGATGTTTGTAATTCTTAGACAATCATCCGATGATCACTGATCATTTTACCTGTTTATCCCATAATATATAATGACTGCTGAATGACAATTCAAATATTACTGATTTCATGCATACTGATAACCATGTGAATTTGTAAAATGACCTACTGATTGATGATTTACGGCCAATTCGTCATTGTGTGTACAATTGAGTGTTTCATAGGACTCATCCATTTGCGTTATAATTTTTTTTTGAACTTTTTATTTTATTTTTTATTTAGTAAAATGGGTAGAAAAAGGCTATTAGGGTTTGCTGTTACCCTTCAGCGTTACTACAAGGATTTCATTTTCAGGAAATTATTATAGTCCTTAAGAGTAACCCTATGCGATGATTCGCCGAAATGTGGGGTTGGTAGCAGACGGTTCCTAAATTCTGAAAAGAAGTGTAGTTTTATATTGGTTTAAATAAAACTCAAGTTTATACAATTTTTTTGAGGTGAAAATTGAGGTTTTGATTTTTTTCTTCTTCTTACAGTTTTCCACCGCACTAACCATGATAGAAAGGTTCATTCGGTATATAAAATGTTCTTCGATTTAGTACGAATATAAGAGAAGAATAAGTGTATATATACGTAACTTTTCTCCTATATTTTTATAAAAAGATTATTTCTACGTTTTGAATTCATGAACTTGAAATTATTAAAAAAACAATTCCATCGTATAATAAAGATTCACCAACCATGAGAGATCACTATTGTTAAAAAACTTCAAATTCAAATCCCCTATATATTAAAAAAAAAAAAAAAAAAAAAAAAACTTCAAGCGTGAGAACAATATTTCATTATAATCAAATAGTCAAAACAAGTTAAATAATAAGTTCGATTTCGTTTTTATTAAATCTCGTTTTTAATAATTGAAACCAAAACATCTTAAATTAATTCACTTTGGTTTCGACTATTAAAAATCTAGTTTGATTAGTCACCTTTTTTTGACATTATATATATGATACAAATACTTAAACTTTAAAAAAAGTTCAAAATTTTATTTATTATTTAGATTTTGATAATTTGATTTATATCATAATTTAGAGACATTATTATGTAGTTTATTTTAGTAAATTATTGATATTGTAGTCCAAATTAAACATTATATATATATATATATATATTGATGATACCCTATTTAATAGGTCTCTCAAATCATGCATGATTATCCGATAAGGAATGCAATCACTATCAAGATTAAATCTTTCCATATTTCTGGAGGAAATCTAAACTTTTCACACAAGAGATTGTACACTCCATTCGTACTTCCAAGTGTAGAAGATGGAAGATGGTGATAAAAATTGACCTGCATAAGGCGTATGATAGTGTCAATTGGGAGTTTCTTAGGAAGACTCTCCAGGACTTCTGTTTTCCCACTCAGCTAGTGCTTTTGATTATGTTTGTGATTACTCATACTTAATCAACGCTTTGATGGAATGGGGAGCCATTACCGGATTTTGGTCTAAGGAAGGGACTAAAACAAGGTGATCCTCTATTTCCGTACTTGTTCATTTTAATCATGGAAAAATTATCTTATATGATCCAACACAAAGTCAACCAGGGTATCTGGAAGCCAATTAGTATCTCTCGACAGGGGCCAGCTATATCGCATCTTTTCTTTGTAGATGATCTTATGTTATTTGTGGATGCTAATCTCAGAACATTACGAGGATTTGGTTGAGCGAATACAGAATAAGATAGGGGGATGGAAGGTGAAGACCTTGAGTACAGCGGGCTGAATTACTCTTATCAAATCTGTTACCTCAACTATTCCAACTTATGCCATGCAAACTGTTTATTACCCGATCAAATTTGTAGGCAGTTGGATAGAGTTAATTACCAATTTCTTTGGGGTGAGGTGGAAGGGAGATGCCGAATTCATGCTATTAAATGGGAAGTAGTTTGTCAGCCTAAGGATCAGGAAGGATTAGGCATTCGAGCCACGAAAGATATGAATAAAGCTCTTTTGATGAAACTGGGATAGAGGATTCTATCTGGAGAATCTTCACTTTGGTGTGAGGTTGTGAACCCATTGGGTGTAGAAACTCTAAAACCCACAAATAAGTTAATTTAACCTAAAAATCGTCCCAATGAATTATTTGAACCGGTAGAATTAAAGATATCAACTTTTGTCCTAAAGGAAGAAGGACCTAAGGTATATGACTTTAAACTCGTTTCTCACTATAACAAGAACTTTGATATAAAGATGAAATGAATGACGCCACAATTTAGGTGGTTTGAAATCTAGATTGATAAGTTAAAGAACTAAATAAGATTCCTATTTTGAATAAATTCAAAAGTTCTCAAAAGAATAAAACTTGTATGAAAAAACCTCATAATTTTATTAATTCTCTCAAAGTTGTATTTTATACAATGTGTAATGGCCTATTTATAGACTAAAAATAAAGAATAAATTGGAAACTAAAAATTTAGTAACTCCTAAATAATTTTAAAAAAAATAGGAAACTAAAATATAAACTATAAAGAAGAATTAGGAAACTAAATAAACGCAACTATTTTGATCAAATTTTGCCGCTATTTTTCCTTATTTTCGTTCTCCCTTAGTTTTGGGTACTTTATTCTTCCAATTGGGCTTGTATGAGCATAATTAAAGCGCATTTTGGTTCTTCATTCATTTAGGTTCTAATTTCTTGTTGTAAAACCCTCTGAATTAAATTATTCAGTACTTTTTTTAATCTTTTAACTCGAACATTTGTTATCGACCCAACTGAAACTTGAGTTAGATTTTATGAATTCCTTGCAATCTTGATGACCTCATCATTTCCCCTCTTGAGAATGATTTGTCCTCAAATCGTCACGTATATCAAAAGGACTCAAGTCAGTACTATTGAAAGTAGCACTAACATTATACTCACCTGGTAAATCAAGTCTGTAAGTATTGTCGTTGATTCATTCTAACACTTGAAAAGGACCATCTGTTACGCCCCGAACCGGGATCGTGAACAGCCGCCCGTTGCCCTGGATGTTGGCTGTATTTTTATAGAAAATCGGGCAGAACCTTTTCATAAATCGAATGTCTCCCATGTACAAATAAACCTGTATAAACCTGTACATTTATATTATCCTGAAAAATAAACAAATGGTCATCCTGCCCTCTCCGAAACCAGCAAATTCCACAACCGACATCCAGACAACGCAAGGATAAATAAATCCCCAACAGTCATAGCCACAGACCTCTACTGTAGAGTATGAGCAGTCGCCACACTGAGCGGACCTAGAATTTTATATAATATACAATAATTTCCCAAGTAGAGAGTTTAAATGTTTACAAATGCCTCAATGCAAGTATAATAGGAGAGTTTCACAACAATATCCATAATTATTACAGTCATCCCATAAAAATGTACATGATCAACTACGGACCTCAATATCAAGACCTTGCAGAGTCAAAATAAAGTGAGTAATTTGTATTTCAAATTAAACTTAAGTCTCACCGTCAAGATGAACCAAACCCGCCAATGATCAATCGAAACCTCTAGAGTCTGAAACGTCGCTCTAGCACAACGATCATGTCTGAGGGAGGAAAGAAGAGGGGTGAGTATCTATGGGAGGATACTCAGCAAGTGAGGGGATTGACATCGTGCTATCAATATCAAGTGTGAACTTGGAGTGTCAAAACATGTAATATAATATCAGGTATATGAAAACAGTGTGCAGTTTTAATATATCTCAAGACACACATCAGAAAATAACATATGCATCCATCCAAGTATCAAATCACATACGTAGAGCAATCGAATAAACAACCCCGACAATGGTCTACCTCGACCAAGGACGGGCGCATTGGGAGTTTTCACAATACAAATATCAAATAACGGCTCTCTACCCCAATGTTGGCCGCAGGCTACTCCAACTAGACTGTAAATAATAATAATAATATATATATAAATAGTCGGTCGTGTATGATGCCCCCGCCTAGTGCTAGACAGAGGTAAAATTCACGTCCTCCCCCGATGAGGGTTCAACCTGGGACAACCATACACATGACAATTTAGCGGATACCTCCGGCCGAAGAGTATCCGGGCACAAAGGGTGCCGCTACCAAATGTCCTTCGTAGCTACGGAACAATATCAAGTCAGTCGTGCACGTGGCCCCATGCATCTCATCACCACGTCAGCCAGGCATACAGCCCCCCATGCATCGTATCATAATATCAGTCGGGCATATAGCCCAAATGGTACGTATAAATCCATTCAAAACCATGTGCCAATGCAAGTGGAAGCATTAAAACATGTCAATATCTCAAAAAGGTGGCACAATATCCGGTTATCAAACTCATGGATGCATATCAATAAAATCAGCAGTTTGGACACTCCAATGGTCACAAAAATATGTATATAAATACTTATCAAAATCCAAAAGTTTAAATTTTCACACGTATAGAAATCATGTCGTTTGGAAATTGGTAAAACATGATTTGTCAATTAATAGTAGATGTCGTAGTCCCACTCACATTCTAGGGAGGGTGGTCACTCCCTATTTCCATAACCAAAACAGACTCGACTCCTGGAGTCTCCAAGAAAGTCAACCTAAATCAAATCATCATGAATTTTATCAATTTTCTGACTATTTTCAGGGTTTATCATTTTCCTTAAATTCGTACAAACCCTAAATTCTTCAATTTATAAATGCATTCCAATGTAATCAATTTCATTCCATTTATAAATAAATAACGAAATCAAAACCAAATCTAAATTCAAAGCTAAAACCGTTCAAAATCGAAAACCAAACTAAAATAAATAAATTTCCTACAAGATGGAAAAATCTTTGAAAAATCATACACTTTTAAATTTCCATCCGATTTCTTCAAACCATAAGTAATTTTAAATGTATTGAAGCCTATTTTCATAATACGAAAATTGTATTTTGATTTCCTATATGCAAAACAACTTATAATGGAAAAGACTACATCGATCCTTAAGCTCAAGTTCCAAATTTTTTAACTTCTAAATGCACTTCGTTCAATCCAAGACCTGCAGTATTCCAAACCGACGCATTTTAACAGTTAGGCTAAATTACTTAGAGATCAAACCCCTAGGGCTATTAATCAAAAACCAGCGCCCTTACCTACGCAGAATGGGATCGCAGGAAACCGTCGCGGCCTAGGCTTTCTGAGGCTTCTTGTTGCTGTCAGTTTGGGGCTCATGCAAAGATTGCAGGAGCGCTCTCGGTTGAAGGGAAACAAAGCGCACGAGCGCGCAAGCAGGGGAAACAACATTGCAGTAGCGCACACTAAAACTGTCGCGCGCTGCAGTCGGGCGCGCAGGGGCAGTCGCGCGCTGCAGTCGCGTGCGCAGGGGAACCATCGCGCTCGCTAGAAGGAAAGAAGAGGCCGCAGTCGCGCGAGCGGGAGAGGGAGAGAGAGAGAAACAGTGAGGTAGAGAGAGAACCAAAAGGAGAGAGGGAGAGAGAATAGGGTGGTGGTGACCGTGGGTGGTTGAAGGCGGCGATGACGGAGGAGGGTGGGAGAGCAACCGAGATAGAGAAAGAGAGAGATAAAGAGTGAGAACGAGAGTGAGATGGAGGGAAAATAGAGAGAGAAAGATAGAAATAGAGGAAGAGGGTGAGAGTTGATCGGTGGCTGGGTGGTGGTTGACGGTCGTCTACGGCAGAGGAGGGAGGTTGCAGTGTCAGCTGGGCGGAGGGAGAAGGAAGGTGAAGAGTCAGGTGAGGGTAGAGTGAGAAAGGAAAGAGAATTAGGGCTTTTTGCCCTAATTCGATTTTTCTTTTTTTTTTCTTTTATTATTATTATTATTATTATTATTATTATTATAAGAATAGATTTATAAATAAATAAATTGGGAAATAAATAATGAAATTAATAAATAAAAAATATATCTTTACATTACGAATCAGAAATACGGATACTTTTAAATATACAAAAAATTTGAATTAAAAATCCCAAAATCAAAAATCAATATAAATAAAAATTTTCTCTCTATATAATAAATTGAGGAATGTTTCATTAAATTCAGGAACAAGAGTACAAAAGTACGGCACTGCAGAGTCGGCGTTACACCATCTCCTCGAGGTAACAATTTAAAACGTTTTTGTGCTGAAAATCTTTATTTTCGTATATGTAACCAAACCCAATCACCGGGTTCAAAAATCAACTTGTGACGTCCCTTGTTCACTTGCTTGATATATTGTTCAGTCATCTTTTCTTTGTTGAACCGTACTTTCTCATGAAATTGTTTTACAAATTCTGTATTTTTCTTACCATCTAAATTCACTTGCTCAGAAATATGTAAAGGTAATAAATCCAAATAAATTAAAGGATTAAAACCATAAACAATTTCAAACGATGATAATTTGGTAGCAGAGTGAACAGTACGATTATATGCAAACTCAACATGTGACAAATATTCTTCTCAAATTTTAATATTTTTACTAATGACAGCTCTCAATAAAGTGAATAAAGTTCTATTGACTACTTCTGTTTGACCATCAGTTTGAGGATGACAAGTTGTTGAAAATAAAAGTTTTGTTCCTAACTTTTCCCATAATGTCTTTCAAAAGTAACTCAAGAATTTAGTATTCCAATCTGAAACGATTGTTCTAGATATCTCATGTAACCTTACAATCTCCCTAAAGAATGAATCCGCAATATGAGAAATATTATCAAACTTATGACAAAGAATAAAATGAGTCATCTTAGAAAACAGATCTACAACCACAAAAATCGAATCTCGTCCATATCTACTCCTAGGTAAATCCAAAACAAAATCCATCGAAATGTCAATCCAATGTGAACTAGGAATAGGTAGGGGTGTGTAAAGACCATTAAGTTGAACCCTAGATTTAGCTTGCCTACAGGTAATACATCTACCACAAAATCTCTCAACATCTCGCTTCATGTGTGGCCAATAAAAGTGTTCCTGTAAAATAATCAAAATTTTGGCGACTCCAAAATGTCCCATTAACCCTCCACTATGAGATTTACGAACTAACAAATCTCTCAATGAACAATTTGGTACGCATAACTTATTTTCTCTAAACAAAAAGTTCTCATACCTATAAAACTTACCCTCTGCAGATTTTTCACAAACACTATAAATTTCTCCAAAATTGTGGCCATCATGATAAAGTTCCTTAATATATTCAAAACCAAGAAATTTAGTATCAATAGTAGAGATTAAGGCATACATGCGTGAAAGTACATCCACAACCACATTCTCCTTACCTTGTTTATATCGAATGACATAAGAAAAAATTTCGATAAATTACATCCATCGAGTATGTCTCTTATTCAACTTATGTTGACTTTTCAAATATTTCAAGAATTCATGATCCGTACGGATCACAAATTCTTTAGGCCACAAATAATATTGTCATGTCTCCAAAACTCGAACCAAGGCGTACAATTCTTTGTCATAGGTAGAATAGTTAAGTGCAGCCCCGCTTAACTTCTCGCTAAAGTACGCAAGTGGCCTTTCATCCTGCATAAGAACAGCGCCTATACCTACACCAGAAGCATCACATTCAATTTCAAACGTTTTAGAAAAATTAGGTAAAGCAAGTAAAGGAGTATGAGTAAGTTTGTGTTTAATTAGTTGAAACGCCTTCTCTTGCTCTTCACTCCATTTGAATGCAACATTTTTCTTGATGATTTGTGTAAGCGGTATAATGATGGTGCCAAAATCTTTCACAAACCTTCTATAAAAACTAGCAAGCCCATGAAAATTTCTAACATCACCGATACTAGAGGGGGTCGGCCAATTTTGGATGGCTTTGATTTTTTCTTCATCAACTTCAATTCCTTTAACACTCACAACAAAATTTAGAAAAACAATCTTATCGGTGCAGAAAGTACACTTTTAAATGTTAACATATAACTTTTCCTTTCTAAGCACATCCAAAACCGAATTCAAATGTGAGACATGATCGGCCAAAATTTTGGTGGGTTATCGAAACCCTCAAAATTAATACTGATTCCCCGATGCGATAAATTTATAGCAATAGTGGTACCAGGTCGAATACCAAGAGAACCAAATTGATTTAATTTTTTAGTTAAATATTAAAAATAAAAATGAGTAGTTTGTCAAATAAATTTCCAAATTAAAAATCAACAACTAAAAATAAGAAATAAATTGACAATGTAAAATAATAAAAATCAAAGAAAAATTCAATTTACGAAAACTCTGATCCAAAGGTTCACCACATTCAATTGTTTCACTGATCATAGGTTAAAAATATTTTTCTTGTAATCTAAGTATTTAACCTTCGATTTATTAGGATAGTCGGAATAAACCTTGTGTTTTCCTAAATTAATTGACCAAACTCGACATCTAATCAAAATTTATCATTAATCGACTGGACACGATAGCGTTCCATATCAATATAATAATAGCATTAAGATTTGTGAAAACAGTTCAACCAAAATACAAATAATTGAGATAACCGTAATTATTTAATTTTGTTCCATCGATTCTCTAGATTAAACATGAATACCGGTAAAAGACACATAAACAAAAATAATCTAGTTGCTATTTGTACCATTCATTCATGACAATTACGGATCACTGAAATTCTGGATAGCAATAGAAAAATTAATATTGAATTAAATTATCAGATTAACCAATACCAATTTTTCATATAAATAAATCAAGAACCAACGAATATTTGAATTAAAAGGACAAGAAATTAAATTAAGAATATAACCTCACAGCAAAGATAATCGAATAAAAATTCTCATTGAGTCAGAAAAATAAACTAACCATTCATGGAGATAAGTTTTTAACAAAAATAAAAATAAAAAGTAAAATAATAGGAAAAAAAACAAAAAGAAAAAAATATATATTCTAAGGGAGGAGAGGAGGAAGAATGACCCCAGCTGGCAGCCCCTTGCTTTGAAAATTGTCTTTGTGGAATGAGCAGCCTCCCTTTTTATAAGAACAGTAGCCGTCCTTGTGTTTCTAAAAATGAATAGCCGCCTACCCCTTTTTTTGTGGAAGAATAACAGCCGGCCAGTCTTCTTGAGGAAAGAATCCTAATATGGGGTGGCCCTAACTTCTTTTAATGTAAATAGTGGTGTAATACAATTGAAAATTTCCCTTTTTTTCTGTTGCTCCAAGTTTTCTAGACCAATTAGAATTTTTCCAATTAAGTAAAATTACAAACTTTACTCCTATTAAAAATAACTTTCACTAAGAATTAAAAGTTCTAAAAAAAATTACTAAAACTAAAATTCAATCTTTTTTTCTTCTCTTCTTTAAAACCCAATAAAATGTTTTGAATCCAATTAACTCCAAAATTACCTTTTTAACCTCATTTTGTCCAAATCTTCTAATTCCAGCCATCTAGTAATAAAAAATCACGAAAACAAATCATTAGAACCCTAGCCAATGCAAAATCAACACATAACAATAACAATAAATTCAATAATTTTGTACGTTATTATGCCACAGGGAAAGTACTGTCATACAGGAAATTTATTGAATTGTCCTCGCTCTTCTATTTGTTCTCCATTATGGAGGGGGATACTAAGGACTCGGGATTTAATTAAGAGAAATGTGAGGTGGAGATTGGGTAGTGGGAGGAGTATTCGTTTTTGGGAAGATAATTGGGTGGGCCGGTTCCGTTAGCTCAAAGGATCCATGGAGAAAATTCAGCGGATGGGAATGGAGTGTATGTTAACCAATTTATTACCCTGAATAGAGCTTGGGATTTAGCACGACTTGAGGCTATCCTTCCAACAACTATTATTGAGGAGATTAGGGCAATACCTATTCCGCGGGACCAAAATTTAAATGACCATATTTATTGGGTTAGGGATTCATCAGGATATGTTCCATTAAATCGGCTTATCTGGCCTTGAGTGGGAGGGACACTACTATGGCTGATTCTGGGAATTGAAAGTTGAAGTGCCAAGAGAGGGTTAAATTTATGGTTTGACTTTTAGTGCATGGGAACTTTTAGTGCATGGGAAATTAATGACTAATGACACTCGTTTCCATCGAGGAATTATGGAGAACCCCCAATGCCCTCTTTGCCACGAGTTGCCCAAAACTCTAGCTCACCTTTTGCATGAGTGTGTGGTTACTCGTCAAATATGGTTCAGGACTACTCGATCTCCTTATTTGGTTGACCTTGCATTTTCTGGGAGGCCAGTAAAGGATTGGTTGAAATAGAATTGTTCTTCCCATGTGGTGCAAAAGAAAATTCCTTGGACTGTGATTTTCTTATACACTCTCTGGTCGATTTGGATAGAGAGGTGTCGTATAGTTTTTGAGGGAAGATCTTTCTCTGTGGATCATCTGGTGGTTATGGCCCGTGGTTATACTGAGGGGGCATTTTTTAGGGCATCTCCCACTATCCCATGGCGAGGAAAATGGATCAGATGGATTCCCTCACCGACTGGAGTGCTAAAATTGAATACCGATGGATCGGTAAACGTTACTTCAGGATCGGCAGCAGCCAGAGGCCTTATTCTGGATGAGTTCGGCTTATGGGTTTGTGGATTCACTTGTAAGCTCGGTGTTACTGACTCATTCATGACGGAATTATGGGGAGTTAAGGAATGACTTTTGTTTACTCTTCGTGCAAACCTCTCCCAGATAATATTGGAGCTAGATTCGGCAGATTTAGTGAAGGCTCTTACAACAGATCTCAACAATCATCATCTAACATTTAACATTCTCAGCGAATGCATGTAATTGATGAGACTCGCAAGGGTTCATTCTGTCCAATTTGTCCCAAGGGAAGGTAACACTTGTGCAAATATCCTAAGTAGAATGGGTCACTCGGTCACTCATGCATTTCATGAATTGGTGTTTCCTCCTATGGAAGTGTGTCCAGTTTTATCGTGTGATATTCGAGAATTAGTTTCTTTCAAAAGTTATTGATCTCGCCCTAATTTGTACCCAAAAAAAATTTATTTTTAGGTCTTAACACAAAATTTGGCATTGGATTTTTTTTCTTTGATACAACACAATTTTTTTAGCTTTTTTCTAAATTATTTTATCCTAAGTTGGAAAAAAAAGTTTGGTTATTTTGTAAATAAAAAAAGAAATCAAAATTAAAATTAAATAATCAAACAATAATTACATTCGGGGTCCAATTAAGTTCATTAATCAAAGACCAAACTAAATCAATGAAAATCGGAATTGAAAATTCCAATACTTGTCTAAAAAATCTACTTATTCATTTTTTTTTTCGAATATTGGTTATTATACATGAAAATTGAAAAGATATAATATTTTTTTCTTTAAAGATGAAATTCAAATATGAAAAAGAATTCCCATAAAAAATATGTGAAAAGGAAAAAGGAAAGAGAGAGAGGGATAAAATGGTGAATAGGGGTATATTCGAGCCAAATTAAGGCTAAGAATCCGTTTGGTAAAGTTTTTTTTTTTTTTTTACTTCTCTTCTCATTTTAAGGAAAAGATTTATCAAACGAGTTTTTTAAGAAACTCTTAAAAAAAAAGAAGAGTTTTTTTTTTTTTTTTTTTATTTTTATGAACAAAATTTTAAAAAGTAACTTTTAAGTAAAAACTCTTGGGAGGAGTTTTTGTTTCTCTTTATTTTTAAAATCTAACTTTTTATTTTTTTTATTCCGCTTATACCTTCACTTAAGAAATATAAAATTTCAAATATATCCATATTATAAATTTATTTATCCTTATATCCTCTATTTTTCTTTAATTTTTAATTTTTAATTTTTAATTTTTACTTTTAAATTTATTTAAAAGTTATAAAATAAGTTTATTTTTAAAATAAATTTACCAAACAATTTTTAATTTAATTTTAAAAATTATTAATTTTTGTTTCTCTTTATAAAGAAAAGATAACCTCAAAAAAAATCCTACCAAACAGGTATTAAGTATCCATAATTTGAATTTTTTAAATTTGATAAATAATTTATATATATAATATTATATTTAATTTAATTTTTTTATTATAATAATATATAAATATATATAATACATATTATTAAATTATTCAATAGATTTTTAAGTTTAAAATTTTATTATTTGAATTTAATTTAATTATATCACAAATTTGATTTGAATTTAATCAAAATCGCTCCATTAATCGAACGGTTCAAACACGAATCGGTTCGCATGGCAGGCTGGTGACGTCCGGTAACACAAAATAACAGTGCAGTTGTAGATGTTGAGATCAAATTACCAGAGTGCCCGTTTATAAACCCTAACTGCAAGCGACGGAGATTGATCGCTCATCTTCTCCCATCTAATCTCTCTCTCTCGCTCTCTCTCTCTCCCCATTTGCATTTGCAGTCTTATTTGGTAGCCTCTCTACGCAGATCTCTTACACAGTTCGCTGATTGATCTTAACCTTGGTAATCTCAGTTCGATGATCTATCTCTCTCTCTCTAACACGCGCGCGCGCATGAAAGCACGGGCACAGACATCTAGATTCAGAGTAGTGTTACTTAAATCAAACTCGGATTCATGATCTTGGGGATAGGTTCAATTCAAATCTTTTGGAATTTGTTCTTATTTACTTCACACCCATTTTGAATTGATCCCAATTCAAGAATTCGTAACTTACTTCAGACGTGTTTTCTTGTGAATGGTTTGCTTTCTGGCAATGAATTTGAAATCTACGTAAGAATTTGCAAGTTGTTTTAATTTTATTGGATTTCTTGGATTCTTGGTTATGCTCTTAGCTTTGATATATATATATATATTTGAATTATTTATTCATTTTTTTGAACTAATCTAGTTGGTTAGAGACGAACTCAACCCAAAGAATTCGTTTCCAGCAAACTGAAATCCATTTCCTTTTGGGTTCCACCAGATGGTCGAGAAGTGAATTTCTTATTTATTTGGACGACATTTTTGCTGCTGAGATCTTCAACCAGGTAATTTCTGGAGCCATTCTTCATTTTTTTAGTTGCAAGTTAATCTACAAACCTAAGAAACAGGCACAACACAAAACATGGGGATATAGACACTGTGAAAATATAAAAAATCATAAATAGATTCACATTAGACATTATCACAACATGGATTAAAAGTATTCGAGCAACATAGCAATTAATTAAACCTTACAAGCCTGTCCAAGTTTAAAACCTTTTAATAGGGGATTGCACTTGTTGGGAATTTTATTTACAGTCGATGATTAGTGGGCAATTGCCAGTGTATTTAAAAAATTTTGAGGGCGGTGTAATTAGAACTCTTTCAGAGGGAATCTTTTCTTGATACACCAATTGCCATATTTCTTTTTATGAAGAATCCATGGTAATGGGGCAAAGAAGCTGTTTCAAAGCTGTAGAGTGTGTTTACCTGTTATTTGATTGCGATTTTGTGACGAGGTTTGATATATCCTTGGGCGTTGTTGGGGAAGAGTTTTTTTATTGAATGCCTAGTCAAGATGGGATGTCCCTACTTATTAATTTCCAGAGTTATGGCTGCAATGTTGTAGACAAGAATTGGGGCACAGGCACAATATATTTTTTATTTTTTTCAAACAATACAACAATTTTCACAGATGTAACATGATATGGTTAGGACAGGATGATAAAGAAATCTCATTGTATATTGTAATTGTAGATGTTCACATTCTCTTAATAGTTATGGTGCCAAATATTTCAAAATCAGCATTTAAACAAATCCCATCAGATGCTTAAAGTCTTTAATAAAAGCTTTTAACATTTCTATCAAAGATAACTAGTAAAATTTCATTGACCTATCCAATCACCATTTTGTTGTTCCATGTGGTTGTTTCTCTATCGAATATCTACAGGTTCAAGTTTGCAACTAAGACATGCTTTCTTAATTTAGCAGGTAATTTTGGTGGGAAAATGAATTTTCTGCTGCGGTCTTCTCAAACTGCAGCATCCGAATCTCCTTCCCCTCATGAACACCCTGTTGAAGAGCCTCATAGATCAAAACTGGTTACCACTTTGGAAGGTCTTATAGCTGAAGATCCATACCAGCAGTATCCCACAACTGAAGATGGTGTGAGGTATTCAGATCAAATAGTTGGTGGTGGGGATAGCGTCGTTGCAAGGCGCAACTCTTCTCTCATAAAGAGTCACTCAGATGTCACTCAAGATGAAGGGTGGATTATTATTCTCCAAAGTATTCCCTTTTCCTTGATTGCCTACAATTCTGGTTTTTCCTAGTTATTTTCATATTCGCATCATGCATGCATGTATTTGCTGTGGGGATGTTCAACCTTCTCCTTTCTTTCCTTGATAAGCAAGGTTCATCTTGTTGCATGAGACACCGGTGACTTGAACATTTTGATGAAAGTTTGAATGTTCAAATCTTTATACTGGTGTACATGCATGGACATGCGGATGGGTTTGATAGAAGATGAAGCAAATGGGAAGTTTTTGGTGTCGATATATGGTTAGAGAAAATTTTCTCCCTTCATTTTCTTCTCTGAGGGATTAATTCATCAGCTGAAGGAAATGCCTAATGGAGCCTAGGAGGGAGAATTTGAGGAAAGTAATTGTCAATGCCTCATTGGCCCAAGCTCAAATGAAGAGAGGGTGTGGGTGAGGTAACAAGCTGGGTGATAATTCTTAGCCACCCATCCATCCCTGGCCTGAGCCAAAAAGAGAGAAATAAAAGGCTCTTCGCTAAGATTTAGCCTCTGACCACTTTTATTTGAGCACTTACAGATACTGTGAAGAATTTTCACATGAGCTTAGCTCTTAGTTGGCCATTGTAATTACTTATTCCTTGTAAACTGTCACTCCCAAAAAATTTCCATCTGCTGTATACCGGAGATTTGGTCCTTTGCTTTTTGAAGAAACCAAAGAAGAAGTTTATGCTGGAACTTGAATCTTCACTGTCACATTGCAGGTCAGGAAATGAGCATTTGTGCTGGTTTCTGCAGGGGACGCTATTTCAAGTTATTATTAGTTCCTTGATAGCATGACCTCTACATTGTGCTGATGTTACTCCGTGGTTGATTTAAACCAGAATTTCCATTGATAAGTTTATTGAAATTTTGAAATTCTTTTTCTGGTAAATGTGAATTCTGGAGCCAAAGTTCAGGGATGGGACCGTTTATAATTTACATCCATTGAAGTGTAGCTAGTTAATTTGTGCACCGAAAAAATGGAAAAACTGTGCCAGAAAAAAAAAAAAAAAAACTACAGCTTACTAATTGACTTGCAATGCTAAATAGCCTTGTATACCCTTAAAAGGCCCAGTGTTGACTCCCATTTTAAGCTTATGGAAGCCCCTGCTTGTATTGATTGAACATATCTTTGTTGTATGCATTCTTTATCATGCCATTGATAACAAGAACAATGTAAATAAGAAAAATATGGTAATATTATGCCTGTGGTAACCATAAATCAGTTCCACTCATCCTCAAATCAAAGCTTTTTTATCTGAAAATAACATCCATTACATCTTCATTGAAACTTCCTTACCATCAGTGATCTGTCTGGCTGATATATTTTTCTGCTTTTTAATAGTCTTTGATGATAATTTCTTGGACCATGTTCATTCAGATGTGAAGTTCTATGGACTAGCTGTTTGGTGATCATTGCATGGTTTTACAATTAGATTAAGTACAAAAATGTTGTGGTTCTCTAGATGAACTCAATGCGTTTCCTTGGTCCAATTTTGACACATGCAAATAATGTGTTTTTAGAATAGTTTTGGCTAGATTTGCATTTTTTTTAGAGCATGGGAACTGAAATGGAAAGGTTAATTAGTTTATTGAGTAATGCTAGATGTACCCAAAAATTCGACTCCAAAACTACTAAATCCAGTGCAGTAGTTTCAGTGACCAATGAGTATATGAAACATCAAATTAGGTATTTTTGGTACCTCTAGTTTATTTTCAGTACATTACAGCCTCCATTTATCAGCTGTTTACTCTTTTGAGTAAATTCACGCATTTACCTTCTTTTAGTTTATCTCACAAAATTTGCAGCAGGTTTAGGCCTTGTTTGGATGTTAATTCCTCTATTTTGTCTTTTTCCACTTTTGGCATTCCTGGGGAAAAAAATTCTAGTAGGAAAGATAAAATTATTAATAAAGACATAAATTTTTTCCATAAATAGGTATAAAGTGGTATTCCTATTGAAGGTAACTTCTACAAAAGTAAAACAGCAAGTCATTTAAAGCTTTGCTAGCATTATTTATTTATTCAAATGGATAGCTAATTTGATTACTTTTGGTTCTCCTTTAAGAGAAAAAAGAAAAGAAATATTTGTAATTTCTTCCATCAGTATAGCATTTCTAAAAATATTTGGTCTCTACCAACTCATGGAGATATGATGTCGTTGTTCTGCTTTCTATTCCAAAATGTTGCTCCTTTTTGCATTGAAGTTATTCTGATTCAGATATTTATTCTCTCTTGTTGCTATTTTGTAGAGGAACTCCCTGAAAATTGGACTGATGCATCAGACATTTTTTCATTTCACCCTCTCGATCGCACCTTTGTTTTTCCTGGTAGATTAATCTTTAAACTCTTTATATTAGTGGCAGCATTCATCAAAGTTTTCCAGTTTCCTCGGGTTGATAATCTTATGTTGATTCCACTTTACTTTTTGTACCAGGTGAACAAGTTAATATTCTTGCATGCTTGTCAGCATGCAAGAAGGACACAGAAATTATAACTCCTTTTAAAGTTGCAGCCGTGATGAGTAAAAATGGTATAGGACATGGAAACAATAAACAAAATGGACACATTTCAGATGAAATAAGAGCATCATCCAGTGGTAGGGAAGCTAGTCCTGATGCTAAAGATATAGTTCAGAGTTCTCAAATCTTGTCATCAGATAACGTTGATCCCCAGATTGATCTTTCTGCTGGCGAATCTCTTCTAAGGCTTGAAGATCATAAAAGACAGACTGAGACACTATTGCTGAGATTACAGAATTCTCATTTTTTTGTTCAGTTTGCAGAGTCAGGCGAGCCACTGTGGTCAAAAAAGTCTACCCTTCAGACATCCTCAGGTCTCAGAGAGGTGAATGGCAAAAAGTTAAGAGCGTGTGATGTACGTCCTGGAACAAATTTGAAGACTATAACTCCTGTAAATATTGTTAATGATAGAGGAAATTTTGATGCTACTGTCTGTGGTGGAGTGGCAAATGCTGTTAAGTGCTGCACCCTTCCTAATGGTGATATAGTGGTATGCCTTCTAAAAGTTCTCTTGCTGCCCTTCAATTGTTCACTATGAACTCATTGTATGTGTTGGGATGCATTGTACTTTGGTTCCACAGAAAAGTGAGTTCGAAACTTAATAACCCTTTCTCTCTTGTGCTCCCCTATGAGATTAATTACATTTTAAGTACATTTTCTTATGCTTGGCATCCATTTAGAACTAGCTGTTACAGATGGTGTCGATATTACTGGTATAGGCAAGGTTTCCTTAATGTGACACTGATTTTGCACTTTGGAGGATGGCTATTATCGAGATCAGCCTTGTCTCCAGGATATGCTATTTCTCACTCTCACATTTCTTTGGAATTTTGGTCATTGGTGACCTCGGATTTCTTCTTTTGATTTTGATAGTTTAGTCTGCTTTGCCCTTTATTCAACTGCAAAAGAAGTCAACACACATATCAGATACTAATGAAGTATTCTTCATATTGAGATTGATGGAATTCTAATCCAACCTATTATTCTGTGAGATGCATATTCTCTTCTTTCTTGGCTGTGAATTTTCCTTCAGTGAAGCTCTTCAATTCTAATTTTGACTTGACACTTTTTCTTGTTCCTGGAGAGAACGAATAGGAGGATTTTAAGGGTGTGGAGAAAACTTCATAGGGTTTTGTGGACAATTTTCTCACATACTTGTTTGTCTCGGTCTTCTTCTAGTCTTTTGAATCTTTTGCAGGGGTCCAACTTTGTATGTTCTTGTAGTTTTGGTGGGTCTATCTCCTTCTCTGCATTTGACTGTGAATAAATTTTTTTCCTTTTCTGATCCAAAAGAAAAGAAATTTCTTGTTTGTGGAAACAACTATAGACATGTAGAATAACATGTAGACATTAAAATATCTGTATCAGATTTAGAGCTACTTTTTATAGGCTTGTACTGATTCTCATTCCATCTTGGTTGGAAGGATGCAGGTGCTTTTACAAGTGAATGTTAGTGTTGATTATTTAAGAGATCCCACACTAGAGATTCTGCAATTTGAGAAGAATCAAGAGAGTCATGTAAGTTCTGACATGGAAGACTTCACTCATATAAATGATGGCCCATGTGGGGAGCTGTTAAAGTGGTTGCTTCCTTTGGATAATACAATTAACCCTCCAGCTCGTTCTTTATCCCCTCCACCTTTGAGTAATGCTTCAGGAATTGGCACTGCATCTCAAAAGTCCAGTTCATCTGCCTCCACAGGCTCCCAGCTCTTTTCTTTTGGTCACTTTAGAAGTTATTCCATGTCTTCACTTCCTCAAAATGCTGCCCCATCAGCTCCACTGGTTACAAATGCCAGCCCTAGGCCAACATTTGACCTAGAGAACTGGGATCATTTGTCATCTCAGAAGCTTGTGAAGGGTCCCAAGTGTGGAACTGAAGGATTATTATCCTTTCGAGGTGTTCCTGTGGAGCCTGAAAGATTTTCTGTCAACTGCGGACTTGAAGGAATTTATACTCCAGGAAGAAGGTGGAGGAGGAAGCTAGAAATTATTCAACCTATAGAAATTACTTCGTTTGCTGCAGATTGCAATACCGATGATCTTCTTTGTGTTCAGATAAAGGTCTGGGTGTTTGAACTGTTTCAAGTTTATGTCATTACTTATTTGTTCTCCCCAATGTCTGGAATGCATATGGCTATTTTCTAGTGTGCTAGATGCTTCCGTGTAGCGCTTTCTTTTTCTTCCTTGACTCCTAAACAAATTGTCAACTTCTTTTGCAGAATGTTTCTCCAGCACATATTCCAGACCTTGTGGTATTTTTAGATGCCATAACAGTAATTTTTGAGGAGGCTTCCAAAAGTGGACCACCTATATCATTACCAATTGCATGCATTGAAGCTGGAAATGACCACAGCTTGCCAAATCTCATACTCAGGTTGTTGCCATTTCTAGGTATTTTTGCCCATGTTTCTATATTATTGGACATTTTTTTCCCTTATTTAAATGTACAATAGTTTTTCTTTTTATATAAGTTATATGAATTTAGTTCTGGTTATCATGAAGTTTGTTGTTAAAGTTCATTCATCTTTGTGGCAGTATAAAGGGTTTCAATCAGGTTAAACTTTGTATACACTAAATTTCCTTCATGAAATAAATTTAGCTCTTTAGCTTGAGCTGTACTCTTATGGTTTAGACTTTGATTGAGGTGGTTTAACTTGTTTATGTTTGAACTTCCAATCTAGAAATTAACTTTCCTACTTTATGGTTGTACTGCTTAAGCAGCATCTTCTTCCTTTTCAGTGTCCTTGTTTTTTTGATTTGAGCTTTTAACGTGTAGAGAAAAATGAACTAGATGCCCTCAAACTTCTTATTGTTTTTTTGATTCGAAAAGCTGGCAGGAAAAATATAGTAATGGACATAAGGCAGAAGGATAAAAGAGGGGATAATAAGGAAGAAAAAGAGAGACGGGCATGATTACCTGTGAATTGTTGTTCATAAAAGTCCAAGCTCTGTGAAAATTGGCTGTCAGAGCCATCTTAAATATGAAAAGGCTGGTGTAGTGGTATTTAATTGACGTGTTTTCCCCCACTACACACGCGAATGAAAATAATCTTATGGAGTTTTTGATTCCTACATGTTTAAGAGTGTGAATACCATATGCTTAGAGATTTCACACTCACAGCCGATAAGCCCCAGAGAGTTGCAAATATGTTCATCCTTTCAACCTTGAAAAGAATTGAGTCTATGATAAAGACTTGTTTTACAGAATTTGATCGAGAGAGAATGACAGTGAAAATTTAAGTGGAGGATATGACATGTAGAAAGGCCTGAGACGCCAAGGCATGCAGCACAAAGAAGTTAAAGAAAGTCCTATCCCAAGACTTTACCCCCTCAGATGCTGGCCTTTGAAGATCCCAGCTTTTCTTTCGTCACTGCTCCAAATGCTTGCAAACAATTCACAATGACACAACCTTTTGGCCTCATTATTGCGTCTGGACCCCTGAAAGCCGGATTTGTCAACGTGTGTCCATTTTCCCCACTCCTCCATGTCTATTTCAAATGTCCTTTTCTGCAGATCAGAGAAGGAAGATATGACCAAGAGTTTCGTTACTTAGAGAGCACACGGTACAAAAATCTGGACTTGGCACCTTATTAGGCCTTATAAACTTGTGGCTAGTTATTGGTATTAGCCTTATTGCAATTTTTAGTCTAGATTCTATAGTGGATTCTAGACCAAGCCTTTGATTTATAAGGAACTTTGACCTTGTAATGAATTTGCAGATGTGAGCTTTGTATGGAAATCCTAAAATATTTTGGAATCCCTAAGCATGATATTGAGCTGGCCATAATGCATCTTTCTTTTTCCCATGCCATAAACAGACACAATGGAGGTCTTGTATCTCCTTCAAGCAATTTACACCAGGCTTAGCTTCTGATGGCATATTTTTCAATTAATTTTGTGGCAGGAGAGGTGAAGAACATTCATTTATTCTTAAACCAGCAACTTCCATGTGGAAGATTTCTAAGGTTACAGGTGAAAGGAGTTCTCAATCATCTCATTTTCAGGCTGGAAGTGCAGCATCTAGTTCTCTTCCTCCTATTAGGAATGCGGCAGGAAAGAGCCCTCCGTCAACCCCTGCTCAATATGCAGTTCTTGTGTCATGCCGATGCAACTACACAGGTCTTAATTCATCATACCAAACTATTTAAATATTTATTATTGTGGTGGGACCATTTTTACTAAGTTGTACTCTTTTTCTTGCAATGAAGTGTCAAGATTGTTTTTCAAGCAGCTGACAAGTTGGCAACCACGCATGTCAAGGGATCTTAAGATTTCTGTTGCATCTGAAATGTCAAAACAGAATCTAAGACCAAATGAAAAAGTTTCTCAGCTTCCTGTCCAGGTTTTTCTTCTTTTCTTTTGACTATAAATGTGGTTTGCTTCACAGATGTCTGTCTTGAATTCATCATCTTTTATTCTAACTGGTTTATGCCACAGGTGTTAACTCTTCAGGCTTCAAATTTAACATCAGAAGACCTTACCCTAACAGTTCTTGCCCCAGCCTCATTTACTTCACCTCCTTCTGTTGTCTCCTTGAACAGTTCGCCTTCTTCACCAAATAGTCCCTTTGTTGGGTTTTCTGAATTTAGTGCAAAGGGGGTTGGTGAAAGAAGGGGTGCTGCGGTGCAGAGCCTGAGCCTATCACCTGTAGGAAAGGAGAATGAGAAACAAGATGGCGATGGAGCTCAATTAGTTTCCTTTAATGAACAGGCCGTTTCCACTTCTGATGTCATTCCAAACGCTGGGTTGGGTTGTACACATTTATGGTTGCAGAGCAGAGTTCCATTGGGGTAATAAATGAATATCTTCTTGTTGTTGTTCAGTGTAATTTCTTTAAAATTCAAGCAGGCTAAAATTTTATGATGATCTTATCATGCTCATCAGATGTATTCCTTCTCAATCCACTGCTACCATCAAGCTTGAGTTACTTCCTTTGACTGATGGCATAATTACACTTGACACTTTGCAGATTGATGTTAAGGAGAAAGGTACTCCTATGATCATTTCCTCTGAATGGTTTGTGGCACTTTTTTATTTCTTTCTAAGACTATCAAAATGAACAATTGTGCAGTCCATTATCCTCCTCTGCATGAATTTGAAGTGCTTACTGCTGTTAGGAAAGGTGTCTGCCTCTTTAGAAGTTTGGTGTATCAGACCTGAGCTCTAGGGTAGCTGATAACCGCAGCCTACCTTTCCGCATGATGATTCACATCATTTTAGAATGCCAAAAGGACTGAATTATTATAGATCAACCCCTGAAAAGCAAAAAGGTTTCTTCACTCTAATCTAGAGCTCAGGTGCTCAAATCAAATGAGACAACCTATTTCCATGTCGGGCTAAGGTTACGGAGCTGTTTCTCTGGGCCTTGCACTAGAAGTTTGGATTCGTTGATTGTCCTTTACTCTGTTGTTAAGGGGTGCAGTCCCATGGTCTTTCTATTTATATAATTTGTTTCCTTTCTTACTTATAGAAAGAAGGTTGATTTAAAAAATCTTATCCTTCCATGAGATTAAAGGTAAGTTTGATTCATAGAAGAGGGGGGGTGGGGAGGGGAAGGGGGAGATTTACTTTACTAAATGTATTTCCTTCATTTTTGTTCAGTAGGGATGGAAGGGAAAAAATTGTGATTCTTTTTTTTTTTTTTTTTGGTTGAAATGAAAAGTGAAAGGAAATATCATTTTATTTACTATTATATCCATGTAAAATAATATTTTTTAATATTTTTTATCACGTATTTTTTTTATTTTTTAATTTAAAATATTTTTTAAAAATATAATTTTTCTAAAAATAGTTATTTAATATATTTTTGTTCTTTTTATAAATTTTGTTGTTTTGTTGGAATGAAAAGTGGAATGAAATATCATTTTATTTACTATTATATCTATGTAAAATAATATTTTTTAATATTTTTTATCACGAAATTTTTTTATTTTTTAATTTAAAATATTTTTTAAAAATATAATTTTTCTAAAAATAGCTATTTAATATATTTTTGTTATTTTTTATAAATTATTTTCATTATTATTTTATATTAATAAAATTAGAATAATAATGTAAAAAAATAAAAAAAAAAAAGTGAAATTAGAAAAAAATGATTTGTCTAATAAAATTGATAAAGGAAATTAAATTTTATGACTTTATATTAAATAAAATTGAAATAGAAAAAAATAATGGATAATTTCGTAAATATTAAAGAAGGATAAAGATAAATTTGTCTAAAATTTTCATTTTCTTTCATTTTCGTCCACTTTGGAACGGAAATAATTTCTTAAGAAAGAATGAAAGAGATTATATCTCACTTTTACTTCTCTTCCACATTTTCGTTCTTACCAGATAACTGAAAATTATTATTTTCTTTCATTTTTACTTTCCTTTTCATTTTCCTTCCACCTTTCACTCTAATCAAACTAACCTAAAGTGAAATAAAGATGTTAAGGATGCATTCACTTTTCTTGCCTTTTGGAAAGCTTGCAGTCCATTTTCTTGCTTTCTAGAAAGGTTTCAGGTCTTTCTGGTGAAATGTTTGTAAATTTACAGAATGATGTTTTAACTGGAATCGGTTTTGGCTGACAGGTCTAGCCTATATCCCAGAGCATCCGTTGAAGATTAATGCGACTTCTAGCATTGCATCGGGGATTGTTTAAGCCTGGTCGTCTTGCAATATCTGTTCTCTTTCTGAAAGGGGAAGTGAAATTAACATGCCACATCCAGGCATTATGATGCAGTGTCTCTAATTGTCATGGCTTGAGCAGGTTTGTCTTCCTCGCTTCTGTGAAAAATGTCATCGGTTGAGCAATCAGCGAGCGGTTCCTTTCTCCCACCAGGCCATTCCCTGCATTTTGTTGGGTAAACCATTCCATATGATCAACATTATCTATACACCCTTTTGTAGCAAAGGAACCCAAATCTTGTGGTGGATTTTTATCAATCACCAATGAAGAGTGCCTCTCCCCTTTTGGGATTGTTGTCTTTGGCTGTATGTTATAGAAAAATGGATTACAGACATGGGTTTCCCTCTGAGTGGGACTATAAGTTGATTATCCTTGAGAATACCTCTCTTCTTGTGCAACAACGTTACCTTGAAAAGACAAGTTCAACCTATATTTGAATTTCACTATACATTAATCAAAGTACTTGATTTATCATTGTGGGGTCTGAGTCTGAGTCTGATTCAACTCATTTTCACCCTTATTAATAGTAATTATACTTTAATTGCTTAATCAACAATAGCATCATTACAATCATATAACTCCATCTAGTTGATGCCCTAAAGGGGAGACTCGATGATATCACTTGCAACGTGTTATTCTAAAACTATATATACGTTCATAAGGAATAGTTTAGTGGTCATAATTTTTCTTTCTTAATTCGGTGATCCCAAATTCATATTTCAATGTAATAAAATATATATAATGAGTTTTTTTTTTTTTTTTCATTTTTCATTTTTCAATTATTTGTTTATTTAGTTTTTGCGGCCGGCATCTTGGCCTACGCATCAACCATTAATAATAGGAACAAATAACATAACATAAATCACTATAATATACGAAACAAATTACATAATATAAATATTTGTAATAAAGAATTAATAAATTAGAAAAGAAGTTAATGTAAAATTTAAAACAAAAAATACTAGAATAATCAATCTATCCAACTAAAAATTTTATGGTAAATTTTATTTTGTAAATGAAAAATGAGAAATAAAAAGGGAGAATTAAAATGATTAACAAAAAAGAAAATTATTTGTACTTTACTCTATTTTTGGATAATCATATTGTTGCAAAAGGGACAACTCAATTTAAGAGTCATTATAAAACAAAAAAGTAATAATAATAAAGATACTAATTGAAAGAAAACTTCAATTAAAGCAATCCTATAAGTTGTAACAGTTGATTTTTTTGGTTCTTGTAATTTTTTACTATAAATTTTATTTATACTTATGTCTTATTTCTTCATGTTCAAATCTTATAGTTGATTAATTATGATAATTTTTAAATAAAGCATCGGTTTCTGGTAATTACGTTAGATCCGATTAAATCTGATTTGAGTCGGGTTAAGCCTTTAACAGATACAATTCTTCTAACATCTGTTTTTTTTCATACATAAAATTTGAATTCAAAATTTAACTTAAAGAAAATCAATGTCGGACCAATTAGGCGTTGATGATCAATTATGATGATATAAACACAAAACTTAGACGAGAATTAAAAGAATTCAAATTTTAAAATTGACATCAATGTAAGAGAACAACTAAGATCATATATGACACAAATATAACAAGATAAAAAACTAAAGATTACAATATAAAAAAACTAAAATAAAGAAATTAAAAATTTCCCTGAACCTTACAAACCCCAAAATGAAGGTTTAAGAATTGAGAATGAACCACGAAGACCAACGAGCAACCATTCAATCGGAAAATTTTATTATATTGTAAGTTATCTTTTATGATATGATACCATGATAATAAATAAAGTTTATTTATGATAAATAAGACATTATCAAGTAAAAAAAAATCATGATTTATGATAAAATTTTTTATCTCTGATGAATAATCTCAATTATGATAATATCTGAAAGTTCATAATAAGTTTTGATTTTTTTTTAGATTTATTAAATGGGATTTTTTTACTATTTGAGTAGATAAATTTTGATATAATGGTAGAGTTACTCATTTAATGACCTCAAAATATGAAAATAATATTTTGATAAAAAATACAAGGAAAATGTTACGTACCTATACGTCCACTCTTTACTTACTATCACATTAAGTCAGAAAACATTTTATGTATCGACCGAACTTTTTTTGTTTACTATTTTAATAACACCCACCATGAGTTACCATTATATAGAAACCCCATTCAATAGCACCCATTGATTGTGTACAGCATCAGTCAATCGGTTTCAAATAGTGCAAGTATGGTTGAAGTTGGGTTATTTTTAATTATTAAGAAAATTAATATTAAATTGATATTAATAGATATTAGAGGCAAAAATAAAATATGAAATCTAATAATTCATTGTTTTGGTAAAATATTACAACAAACTGAATTTATATAAAAATTCCACAGGATTGTTCAGCTCATTTTTGATTATATCCCTAACAGTTGAGATTGCTCTCTATGTTCGTGTAATTCCTCCTTGGCATCCAAAATCATGGGAAAACCTGCCCGTCTTGGTGTACGAGAAAGAATGGGATTTGGGATTCTATTGTGTTGTTTGTCCATGGCAGTTTCAGCAATCGTAGAAAGTGTTCGTGGGGAAATAGCTGCGAACTGTGGGATTTCAGATGACTCAGAGGCTATAATTCCTGATCCCACAGTTGTGCTTGAAGGGGTTGGCAGAGGGTTTCAATGCGATTAACCAAGATGAGTTTTACTGGGAGTTTCCTAGAAGCATGTCTAGTATTGCATCTACTCTTTTTGGCTTAGGAATGGATGCTGCAAGTTTGTTAGCAAGTTTAATCATCACTTCAGTGGATAGTGCTACCAGAACAAGGGGAGGCAAGAGTTGGAAAGGTCACTATGATTACTATTATGGCATGGGCTTCTAGCTTGCTTGCGTTTGGTTAATTTTTGGTATTTTGTCATCTGTTGCCAGGCTTGTGGTTCTTGTGGAGATGGAACAAGTCCAATTATTATTATTATTATTATTATTATTATTGCCGGGGGGAGATGTCCTAATAAATTTTTTTCTATTTCTAAGTCTCGAACCTAAATCCTTGATTAAAAGACCTAATACGCTTCTCACCGGGTTAACTGTGGTTGGTTCGCTTCCATTGAGAAAATGTAATTTTCTATTTTTGGTTATGTAATCCTACAACTTGCACAAACTCTTGATGGCATATTCCATGAATCTTATCAAATTCATCTCCTTGATGAATTTTTCGTTGAATACTAGATTCTCATCACCCATGAACAAACAAACAAAAAAAAAAGTCATAATTAAATTATGCTGTGCATTTAAGAAGAGGAAGAAATATGTGACATAATGTAGATGGCATCCATGAGAGTTCTAGTCATACCTGTTCTTTTCCACTCATACACATACATACACATGGATGCACACTATTTTCATGAAAAGAATGGTAGAAGTCTATTCTGTTATGTCCTTTTGTAGTGAGAATGAGCCCTTTTCAGTTAATGCCATTAATGAAATCTTATATGGGACAATTTGTACTCCATGTAACATTTGACTCGGTATCAATTATGTTTGCATTTATAAAATCCTATGTATGACTTCAAGGTTTCCACCCTCAAATTCCCACAGGGAGGGGGGAGGGAGAGAGAGAGAGAGAGAGAGAGGATGGAAGAGAGATTTATTAGGAATCAGACTTGGACGCCAAGAAAGGGTGGTCTAAGAACTATGCCTTTCATTATAGGTAATATAATGCTTATGCGTATATATATGCACAATTATATACAATTATTCATGTGATCTGAGCCTTTTTGAGAACATTGTTTAGAAATCTGTTTGCAGTGAACGAAGCTTTTGAGAAGATTGCAAGCTATGGGTTGATGCCTAACATGATTTTTTATTTGATGAAAGGCTATCATATGGAACTTGCTAGAGCATCAAGCATTCTTCTCTTTTGGGCTGCCACTTCAAATTCCATGTCCATTGTTGGTGCTTTCCTCTCTGATTCTTACATGGGTCGATTTCATGTCATCGCTCTTGGCTCCATCTCTAGCCTTGTTGTAAGCTTACACCGTTGTCTTCTACTTGTGTCCTAAAGTTTTTCACCACAAACTTCTCATTCTTGCCAATTTTCAGAGGGTTATTTTAGTGCTCATTACTAGTTCTACAATCTCTACTGGGTCAAGTATATAACTATGAAAAGTATACCTCTCTCTACGTAAACTTATGAATTGAGGTGGTCCAGTGTTTCAAAATGTATCTTTAACCCCGTCTACTATTTCAATTGTCTAACATTGTTGAACAATCTCTTTTGTCAACAGGGTACGACTCTTTTGTGGTTAACCACAATGATCCCACATTTCAAACCTCTACCTTGTGATCAATTCTTTCAAAAATGCAACCCTCCAACACCATTGCAACTTGTTCTTTTGTTTTCATCATTTGGATTCATATCTATAGGAGCTGGTTGTATTCGACCCTGTTCTATAGCCTTTGGTGCGGACCAACTAGCCAAAAGGGAAAATCCCCGGAATGAGAGAGCTCTCCAAAGCTACTTTAATTGGTATTATGCTTCAATTGGGGTTTCAACTATATTTGCCTTCACTGTCCTTGTGTATGTTCAAGATCAATTTGGATGGAAAGTTGGGTTTGGGTTGCCTGTAATTCTCATGTTTTGTTCTGCTTTCATGTTCTTACTGGGCTCCTCCCTTTATATCAAAGTGAAACCCAGCAACAGCTTGTTGACTGGATTCATTCAAGTTCTTGTAGTTGCATTTAAGAATAGAAAGCTTGACTTTCCAACAAGCAACAATAACGAATACTACTTCCACGGTGATGATTCAAATCTCCTAGCACCTACAAATAAATTGAGGTATGATCAATTTTCTTCCCTTTCTCCCTAACAAGTTCTCTTAGAAAGTTTTAGTTCTATGTTGCTCCAAAAGTTTAAACTTATGGGAAATGGTGATTGTGGACCTAAGATGCCCTATAGAGGACTTCAAACTTATGGAATACTGAGTTGGGTTTGGATTGGAAACAAGCTAAGTTACAAGGTGTTCCACCTCGGTTCATTTTCTAAATGAGCTAAGCCTACTCATGTCCCATTTTCTCACAAAGCTTAATAATCTAATTCAAAATCATTTCTTTTACCTAGTTGAATGAGTGTTAAATGAGACTACCTATGCAAATTAGGATGGTTAGTTAAATAAACGGCCTCAAAATTGTATTTATGTTTGGCTTGTATGGCTAAGTGAACAAGCTGGACGGAGCCCACTGTAAGCCGAGTACCGAGCTGTTCAAGAATGACTATGTGGGGTTGCAGGTGTCTAGCAAATTTAAGCTAATGGAGAATGATGATCATACATTTTGTATGCTAACATAAGCAAATGGAGGGCTAACATGAATTGGTTTGATTTTTCTATCTTAGCAGGTTTCTGAATAAGGCTTGCATAGCTAACGACTTTGAAAGAGATAAAAGGTTAGATGGGTCAGCTTCAGATGCATGGAGGCTGTGCACAATTGGTCAAGTGGAATCACTCAAAGCACTTCTAAGAGTCTTCCCCATTTGGTCAACAGGCATTGTGATTCTCCTAAGCTTGCATCAACACTCCTTTTTAACCCTCCAAGCCAACACAATGGATCGACACTTGACATCAAACTTCCAAATCCCTGCAGCATCATTCACGGGGTTCTATCTCCTAAGTATAACTCTATGGGTAGTGATTTACGACCGTATTATGCTCCCATTGCTGGCAAAACACACGGGAAAGCCTCGTGGACTTAGCACCAAAACTCGTATGGGAATGGGGTTACTAATTTCTTGTGCAGCAATGGCTCTCGCAGCAACGGTTGAGAGCAAGAGAAGAAGAATGGCTATCGAAGAAGGGTATGAAGAGAATCCAAGGGGTGTGATTAACATGTCTGCAATGTGGCTTGTTCCACAGCTTGCATTGCTTGGATTGGCTGAGGCTTTCAATGCAATAGGACAGATCGAATTCTACTACTCTAAGTTTCCAAAGAGCATGTCTAGCATTGCAGTGGCTATTTTCACTCTGGAAATGTCTGTTGGGAACTTGGTGGCTAGTCTTATGGTGAACACAGTGAATAGAGTTACTGAAAAAGATGGGAAGACTAGTTGGTTATCTACCAATCTCAACAAGGGTCATCTAGATTATTATTACTGGCTTATTACTACTTTGGGCGTGCTGAATTTTGGGTATTTCATTTTCTGTTGTTGGATCTATGGACCTACAGATGAGCAAAACACTTTGGAGTCAGGTGAAGAAGAAAAACGATCTGCATATAGAGATTTGCCTTCTTCCTGAGACCTAACAGGATGATAATCATAGGATGAGTTGTTTTATTGTCTAGATCATTTTATTTACCATCTCAGGAAGAAAAAAGAAAAAATGTTGGTGTCGCAATCTTAGCACCTGATTTTCTCATTTATTTTGGATTATGGTTAGAGCTGCAAATGAACCAAATTAGGTCAATCTAAAGTGTTTAAGCTCATTCATTACTAAGAAATCAAGCTGAATTTGAGAAACAAACCCACGTTTATAAGTCCAAACCATATGTTCGATCTCGGCTTGTCAAATAACGAGACTAAGAATTGTAGTTGAGTCATTTAACTAAATCTACGAACCGAGATGAGCTTTTAAGGAACTGAGCCACCAACTGTAGGAACGACTCAGTTCATTTATAACTTTAATTACAGGTGACAGAAATACATACGTACCAAGTTTAAACACAAACAACATTAAGCAACACAAAGGTTGATAATTCAAATGAAAATACAAGCTTCGCGTGGTAGACAAGTTTTTTGTGAATTCTAATAAACAGTGACAGAGTTGTTTGCAGCAACAGAGATGAAAGTTGAAGCTTCATTCGACCGTGCACTACATCCACCGGCCAAGTTTGAGAGTGCACCAAACGCAATAGAAGGTACTCCTTTTTATTTTTGGTACAAATGTGGCGAGATCACTGACCTCTAAAAGAAGCTAGGCCTCAAATATCACGCGATAAAGCTAGATACACCTCCCTAGGGGACAACAACAAATGATGAAATCCATGAGTAACTGTGTGACTTAGTCGACTTAAAATATCTGCACAAGCATTGCTCTCCTTTAGGACAAACCGAACAAATTGGACTCCTCTGAGATACATTAACTGTATATATTCTCGGATGATATTAAAGGCAGGATGGTGATAGTTAAGATCCTCCGTAAACAGCCTCAATAGATATGCCGAATCCAGCTCCAAGATCATTGGTAAGAGATTTGCACATAGAATAAACAAAAGAACTTCTCTAACTTTCCATAATTCTACCATAAAGGGGTCCATTACACCTAGTTTACAGGTGAAGCCTCGCACCCAAAGTCCAAATTCATCTCGAATAAGACCCCCAACCCCTACCAATCGTGAAGGGATGTTTACCGATCCATCCATATTAGATTTCATCACCCCGATTGGAGAAGGAATTCATGTAATCCATTTCCCCTTCCATGGAAGATGAGAAGACGTCCTCAAGAACGCTCTCCATCCATCCTGAGCATAACAATTGGCCAAAAACACAACATGATCCATGGAGAAGGAACCTCCTTCAAAAACTACATAACACCTCTCCTTTCAAATCGACCAAAGTGTGTATAAGAAAACCATAGTCCAAGGTAGATCCTTTTGCACCGCATGAGATAAACAATTCGGTTCTACCCAATCCTTCACCGAGCTTGTGGAGAATACCATATTAGCCCAGTAGGGAGAATGATAGTCCTGAACCATACCTGCTGAATGACCACGCAATCTTTAAAAAGGTGGGATAAAGTTTTGGGCCAGTCATGGCAAAGAGGGCATTGGAGGTCCATGTTAGATGTTTATGCAAGTTTAATACATGAATTACAAAACAATATTGAACCAAAGAAGGAGCGGAAGCAAGGTATACCTCCAGCCATGGATTCCTGTGACCGCAATTCTCTTTTCAACACCTCCGGACGTGCAAGAAGCCTTCCAAACTCTCAATTCTCTCTCTAGATGGTGTGTGAGACTAATGAATTGAGTTTTGAGATCCATTGCTATGGTTACCCTTATTTATAATGATTGTGCCATCAACAACCATTATAGAGACCCATACTTGATTACCCATGTGAATGGAATTGAAAGGTGAAAAATCCCTAATTTTCTAGAGCAATTTTGTAGGGTATGGGGTGATGGACCACCCTCTCTCACATTCTCCCACTTGGTCCATTCACCCATCTTGGTAATTTTATCCAAACCGAAACTTAATGGGAAAAGTATACATGAATCATTGCGACAAGTCCTCTAAATTAGCGAGTATTGTCTTCCATATATTACAATGCATACTACTCCCTATCCTTATGGTAACCATCTTTATGAATAAACCCTATGTTTATTCGAGATCCCTCATCATGAATTTTTTCTCAAAACTGAAATGTGTACATAATTTTATACGAGAAAATTCAATTTGAAGTTCCATTAAAATTAGGATTTAAACCCATATTTATAATATAATCCATGTATTTAACTAGAGGCATGCCTTTAGTCAGAGGATCAGCAAGCATACATTCGGTGCTAATATCTTGGATTACAAACTTATTTTCCATTACACGTTCTCTTATAGTTAAGTACTTAATGTCGATGTGCTTATTTCAACTACCACCTTTATTATTCTTAACCAGAAATCCCGCAGTCGAATTATCACAAAATATACTTAACAGCTTAGGTACGGAGTCCAAGATCCTTAACCCAGCCATGAAACTTCGTAACCACACTTCCTGTGACGTAGCCTCAAAACACGTTACAAATTCAACTTCCATAGTGGAGGTCGCAGTCAATGTCTGCTTAGCACTCCTCCACGATATAGCTCCACTGGCCATAACAAAAATGTATCCAGATGTTGATTTTCAAGAATCAACGCAGCCAGCGAAATCCGAGTCCGAGTATCCGACCACCTCAAAATTGTCGGTCCTCCTATACGTAAGTATGTAGATCTTGGTGCCTTACAAGTACCGTAACACTTTCTTTGCAGCCTTCCAATGCTCCAAACCGGGATTATTTTGATATCGTCCCAACATTCCAACTACATGCGCTATATCAGGTCGGGTACAGACCTGTGCATACATAAGGTTTCCAACTACGGAAGCATATGTAATATTAAACATCTATTCCCTCTCCAGTTCTGTCATGGGACACTGGTCCAAACTGAACCGGTCACCTTTGACGATAGGAGTTACACTCGATGAGCAGTCCTGCATTCTGTATTTCTTAAGAACTTTATTAATATAGGTTTCTTGAGATAGTCCGAGAACCTTATGAAATCTATCTCGATGTATCTTAATACTAATGACATAAGACGCATCACCTAAATCTTTCGTGGTAAAGTTCTTAGAAAGGAACTGTTTTACCTTATGTAATATCCCTTTATCATTGGTTGCAAGTAAAATATCGTTCACATATAGCACTAGAAAACAAATCTTACTCCCACTAACCTTCTGGTATATGCACTGATCCATAACATTTTCTTCAAAACCGAATGAAGAGACCGTCTCATAGAATTTTAAGTACCATTGGCGAGAGGTTTGCTTCAATCCATATATAGATTTCTTAAGTTTGTAAACCAAATTCTTATCACCACTAGAGGAAAATCCTTCAGGTTGATATATGTAAACCTCTTCCTCTAGTTCTTCGTTCAAAAATACTGTTTTTACATCCATTTGTTGCAATTCTAAGTCAAAATGAGCAACAATCGCCAAAATAATGCGAAGGGAATCTTTCTTAGATACTGGAGAAAATGTCTCTGAATAATCAATTCCTTCCCTCTGAGTGAATCCTTTAGCAACAAGTATGGGCTTATATTTCTCAAAGTTGCCAAATGAGTCAGTTTTTATCTTAAAGACCCATTTACATCTGATGAGTTTTACCCCATTAGGTAACTTTACAAGATCCCAAACTCTGTTACTTCTCATAAAGTCTATCTCATCTTTCATGGCTTCCAGCCACAAGCTTGAATCGTTAGAACTCATAGCTTGTGAAAACGACTTAGGATCATCTACAGCACCAACATTATAGTCAGACTCTTGGAGGTAGACTACATAATCACTAGGTATTGCTGACCTCCTGATCCTAACATATCTCCTTAATGTCAGCTCAATAGTCTTTCTAGGAGAGGACTGTCCAACTTGACTTGTTTCGATATCAGCAGATTGTGGAATATTTTGATTGTTATCTGTAATCGGGTCAACGTCCATGGGTATCGGAGGGACGCTTTGAACGACAATCATCTTTTCACTTGAAGTGGAAGGCAAACTTGATAGATTATTTTCAGGGACTCAGTCTTGAAAGGAATCCCTTCTATTGATCAAATGAGCCTCAAAAAATTTCGTGTTTCTTGATTCTACAAACCTAGTATGATAAGATGGACAATAGAATATATATCCCTTGGACCTTTCGGCATATCCAACGAAATACTCACTTGTGGTCCTTGGATCCAGTTTCTTTTTTTATGGATTATAAACCCTTACTTCTGATGGGCATCCACAAATGCGTACATGTCGCAAATTGGGTTTCCAACTTTTGAACATTTCAAATGGGGTTTTGGAAACCGCCTTGGTTAAAACCCAACTTATGTACACAGCCGTTTTAAGAGTTTCAGTCCACAAGGATTTAGGCAACTTAGAGGTAGACATCATACTTCTTACCATATCCAACAATGTCCGATTTCTTCTTTCAGTCACACCATTTTGGTCCGAAGACCCACACATGGTGTATTAGGCAACGATCCCATTTTCCTGAAGAAACCGAGCAAATGGACCAGGTGCTTGTCTATCCTCAGTATACCTCCCATAATACTCTCCACCTCTATTTGATCTCACTATTTTTATTTGTTTACCGTATTGTTTCTCTACTTCTGCCTTGAAAACTTTAAAGGTATCCAATGCCTCATTCTTATAACGAAGAAAATAGAGATACATATAACATGAGTAATCATCAATAAAGGTGATGAAATATCTTTGGTCATATGAGTCTATATCCAGACAACATATGTCTGTATGAAAGATCTCTAACAGATCTGAACCCCTCTTGGCACTCCTTTTTGATTTATTGGACTGTTTACCCTTAATACAATCTACAAGGTTTCAAAGTCACTAAAGTTTACAGTACTTAGTACTCCATCCTTTACCAACTTTTTAACCCTTTCAATGGAGATATGTCCTAATCTCCGGTGCCACAACATAGAGGAATTTTCATTTACGACACACCTTTTTACACCAATATGTGTTATGTTGTAATATGTATTATTTTGTAAATTAATTCTATATAGTCCGTCAATCAATAGACCTATACCAACGACATTTGAATGCAAAAGTAATGTCATTGTATTATTAAATTGAAAAGAATATCCGAATTGTATAAGTTTTGATACAGAAATTAGATTTTTAAAAAAATTTGGTACATAAAAAATTCTTTCCAATTGCAAGACATGTTCACTAGTCAAAATAAGCTTGCGATCTCCAATGGTTTCTATATGTGAGCTCATCTTGTTTCCTGAATAGATGAATTGCTCACGACCCGCTGGTTTCCGCAGGTTTTGCAAGCCCTGCAATACATTCGTAATGTGAATTGAGTATCCAGAATCAATCAATCATGTGTCATAAGAAGTCTTAGTTATAAGAGATTCATAGCATACAAAACAAATTTTCGTACCTCTGGTAGCAAGCGATTTCTGAAATTTGGTACGGTCCTTCTTTATATGTCTTTTTTTTTACAGAAGAAACACATAGACTCTTTTTTTATAACTGGACTAGGTCCCTTTACCTTTCCTTTTAGTTTGGCATTTCCCTTCGCCTTTCCTTTCATGACCAAATGTGCGCTACCAGTTCCCTCCTTCATTTCCATGAGCAACCTTCATTCTTCGTGTACACACATGGTCATCAACTCATTGATGGACCATTTAGTCTTATGTGTGTTATAGGAAATTTTAAAGGGACTATAAGGTTGTGAGAGGGTATTCAGAATATAGTGCACTATAAAGGATTCAGACACTATAAAGGATTCGGACATCTCCACCTCAATAGTCTTTAGTTGGGCCACTATATCCCGGATCCACATTATCTGCTCGCGCACTCCATGGATAGTGGTGAGTTTCTTCGATAAGAACTCCATAATCAAGGTGCTTGCGAGAGCTTTATCAGACATCTCGAACTACTCATCAATTGGCTTAAGAAGAGCACGGACGTCATTATACTGATTGACGGAGCCACGGATACCAATCGATATTTTATCCTTAATGAACATTGTACTGAGGCGATTAGATTGCTCCCAGCGCTTATAAAGAGCTTTGTCCACTGTAGAGCTGGTATTCGTTATCCTAGGCGGCTTGTCATGCCTTATAGCATAATCCAAATCTCACCATCCCAAATTGAGAAGTATTTCTCCTTCCACACCTTGTAGTTCTCATCATTCAATATGGGAACTTTAATGATATCAACAGTTTGTATAGCTGGAACAGAAATGCTTACTAATTTTAGTTGAGACTTTAATATATGTTTATCAATGTAAAATATATAAAATAAATCTCCTGACATAAAAATTATATGTTGACTGAATTTCTAATTCAGATTAGATTTATTATACTTTATGACTAGACTGACAATATTAACTAATTTTCCTAATGCCTGTGGTCTAATTAGGAGAAATCATGTAGAAAATATATCTCTGAATTAGAGTTTCTCTACTAGTCTACAAGACAACATCATTCGTGCATCAGGAAAGTCCCCAAGTAGGTGGTGGTTCACATGAGACAGCTTAAAAACCAGTCAATCTTAAACTTATTCCCATCTTATTAACAGGACTTTCCTAGACATGCACTTGATCTACTGAAATCGAAAAACCTTGTAGGAGAAAACTCTAAAATCCGGTAGACTATCCACACAAATAGGTTATCCTATTTTGTCATCTAACCTGTTTAATTATTTTGAAGCAACAAAAATTCCTGTGAGATAAAATTTGTCACACAAAAATAAATAATCACAAATAATATTCTTTACTTCATGTGGTCAAAACAATCCCAATGTATAATTTCTTTCATATTACAGCTATTGTGATCATACCCTAACAATAAAAAATCATACAAATCACAAGAATATTTTTCTTTAATTTTATGTAGACTTTAACCTTTATTTTGCATGCATCTTTATATGCAAAAATCATACAAAAATTAATTTGTACAAAATCATAAAGTTTCAATGATTTTATAATTTTATATGGATCTTAACATTTATTTTACACGCCCCTCAATGTGTAAAAGACCATATAAAAAATAATTTGTATAAAATACACAATTTTCCATTTATGTGTGATACCATAATACACGTAAATCTAAAAATTTTAATGTCAAATTCCAAAAAATGACCCAAATATGAATTTTAAATTAGAAAACTAAATTTTCCAATTTTTTGGAATTTTTTTTTATGTCCAAAAGACTAATCTGTAACATTTCAAAATTTATTGGGACAAATCTGTAACATTCCAAGGTTTATCGGATTTTTAGAAAAGACGGGGACCAATGTGCAACATTTTAAAATTTTGTTAGTTTTAGAAAGGTCATAGGGACCAGATTGTAATAGATTAAAAAATTTTTGGGCAATTTCATAATTAAAGAAAGTTTTCAGGCAGATCCATAATTTTAGAAAATTGCAGACCAAAACAACGTCGTTTTGGTATGCATCCGGGTCTTCTTTACCCGTATGGACCTCGAGGGTCCCGACCCGGATTCGGCGGGTCTAAAGGCCAGAATGTCGCTGGAAAGTGGCGAAAAACTCCATTTTTTGCTCTGAATACATGGAATTGTCCGAAATTTCATGCACGGCTCATTTCCAACCTCAAAACCCCAAAATTTTTTCAAATTTGGGTCAATTTTTAAAAAATTAAAAACCCCAAAAAATTAAAAATCTCACCGAAAGACACAGACAGAGGTTCTAATGGCTCTGATACCAAATGTTAGATGTTCATGCAAGTCTAATACATGAATTACAAAACAATATTGAACCAAAGAAGGAGCAGAAGTAAGGTATACCTCTAGCCATGGATTCCAGCAACCGCAATTCTCTTTCTAACACCTCCGGACGTGCAAAAAGCCTTCCAAACTCTCAATTCTCTCTCTAGATGGTGTGTGAAACAATGAATTGAGTTTTGGGGCCCCTTGCTATGGTTGCCCTTATTTATAATGGTTGTACCATCAACAACCATTATAGAGACTCATACTTGGTTACCCGTGTGAATGGAATTGATAGGTGAAAAATCTCTAAATTTCTGGTGCAATTTTGCAGGGTATGGGGTGATAGACCACCCTCTCTCACAGTCCACTGCAATTCTTCGACGGAATCGAGTCTCATTAGTCATTGAATTCCCACACACCAAAAGCCAAACCATAAATTTGATCCTCTCTTGACACTTCAACTTCCAAATGCACTTTCAATTTCCTAATGTATTCTTATTATTGTCCCGTCCACACAAAGCCAGGTAAGCCAACTTGACAGAGTATATCCCCAATGGTTCCCTAACCCAATATAAATGATCACACAAAGTTGTGTCCCGTAGGATAGGTATTGCCCTAATCTCCTTGATAATGGTTGCCGGAAGAATTTCTGCAAGTCTAGGTAAATCTCAAACCCTGTTTTGGGTAATAAACTGATCAATATGCAAACCAGCCACATCCGAGGAAATATCTCCATGGATCCTTCAAGCTAATGGGACTGAGCCTACCCAATTATCCTCTCAAAAATGAATACTCCTCCCACTTCCCACCATTCACCTCGCATTACTTCTTAGTAAATCCCAAGTCCTCATAATATCTCTCCACAATGACGAACAAACAAAAGAGTGATGGCAACTCAATAAATTCCCCGTATGATAGTATTTACTCCGAAGAGCCTCACACCATAACATAGATTTCCTGAATTTTATCCTCCAACCCAATGAAAAATACAATTGTTAAATTTATAATTAACTCAATATTTAAATTAAATTATTATCTAAATCAATAAAAAATATAACGTATATTAAGGATAGGAAAAAAAGAAACTAACCACTGGAATTCTAAAAAAAACCAACAAAAGAGATAAAAGATGATAATAAATGGAGTAAAAAGGTAATAAAAATAAAAAAATGATGATCTGTGGCGCCAAAAAAATAAAAGGGGAAAATCTATGTAAAAAAAAAAAGATGAAAGATTTAAGAGAAAAATGATCAAAAACTAAAAAAAAAAAAAGTAAAGACCTAGAAAAAAATAGTATGGACTAAAAATAAAGAGACGATAATTCATGGGGCAAAAAAATAAAAGAAGAAAAGTCTATATTCAATAAAAACAAAAAATTTAGGTGAGAAAAAGAAAATCCTAGGTCAAAAGAAAGAGAAAAAACCTGAATGGACAAGTTGGATCAAAGAAAGGAAAAAACATGTCCCAAAAAACAAAGGATTTTAAGGGAAAAAAAGTAAAAAAAATAAAAAGAAAAAGGGTCAAAAATTTTTTTTAAAAAAAGTAAAGATATGAATGAAAAAAAAAATTATGATCTAAAATAAAGAGACGATAATCCATAGGATTAAAAAAACAAAGAGGAAAAACCTATGTTAAAAAACGAAAGACTCAAACGAAAAAAAAAAGATTGAGTCAAAAAAAGAGTAAAGACCTGAATGAACAAGTTGGGCCAAAAAGGGGAAAAAGTTATGTCAAAAAGGATTTAAGGTAAAAAAATCGAGTAAAAAAATAAAAAGAGAAAGGATATGAATAAAAAAACAAAAAAGGGTAAACAAAAAAAAGAATAACGAGTTGAATGGAAAAAAAAACCACGGTATGGACAAGTGGGGCAAAAAAAACAAAATAAGAAAAAACTATGTCAAAATAATGAAAGATTTAAGTGAAAAAAATGGTAAAAAATAAAAAGAGGAAAAATGTGAACAAAAAAAAGTAGTATAAAAAAAGATGAATGACATAATGAAAAAAAAAACTGTGGTTAATAAGTGGGGCAAAAGAAATAAAAGAGGAAAAAACTATGTCAAAAAATCAAAAGACCTAAGCGAAAAACAAAATCGGGTAAAAAAATAAAAAGAGAAAGGAGCCAAATGAAAAAAAAAATTAAAAAAAAAAAAAAGAGGGAGGATTTGAATTAAAAAAAAAAATCTGAATCAAAAAAGGGATCTCAACAATAAGGGATGACCACATCCTTTCCTTTTTTTTATATTTATATAAAGGGACAATCATATGAGCCTGTTATGAACAAGTGGGGTAAAAAATTGAAAGGAGAAAAAACTATATCAAAAAATGAAGTATTAAGTGAAAAAATCGAACAAAAAAATAAAAAGAGGAAAAATATAAATTAAAAAAAAAAGATCTAAAAAAAGAAGAAGGACAAGGAAAAAAAAAAAGAAAGCTATGGTCAAAGAGAGGTCAAAAAATAAAAAAGAAAAAATCTATATATTAAAAAAATGAAGAATCTAAAATAAAAAAAAAAGAAAAAAAAAAGAGGTAAACCAATAAAATGGGAAAGACACGCATGAAAAGAAATCAAGTCCAAAAAAAAAAAGATTTGAATAAAAAAGGACCTAAATAAAAGAAAAATGGAAATATGATAAATAGAATTTCATGCACTAGATCTCTCTCTCTATCCCCATCCGTCTCTATTAAAATACTAGGAGGGTTACACCGCGCGTATGCGCGGTGTAGAATTTGAATGGATAGTATGCCCATTGAATGGATAATGTATCCACTTGTTAAAAAAAAATTATTAAAACGTTAATTTAAAATTTGAATTTATAAGATTAAAAGATTAAAATTTATTAAAAAAATTATAACTATTTATAAAAAATAATTATAAAGATATAAATATTTTTTATTATATCCATCAAACATCTCAATTTGTATTTGGTTAGATATGCAAACTAATTACACTTATATTAATTTATTTGATAAGTGATAAATTGAAAATAAAAGAAAAAATTCAAAATTATGACTTGAAAAAATAAAGGAAAAATTTTTCATCAAACAAATACATGTATTATATTTTTTGTAGCCCAATGACAATAGTCTTGTCCCTTGACTTCGTGCTTTAGGGTTCGATTCCTATTTAAAAAAAAAAAAAAAAAAGATGAAAAGAGAGAAATAAACGTCTAATTTTATCCTTGCAAAGGCCCAATCTTACGACCCAAGGCCCACTGGCCCAACCTTAGTCGACCAAGGGCCAAGGCGGGCCTAGTTGACCGAAGGCTCGGGCCTTGGTCGACCATGCAAAGCTCAACCATGCCAAGCCTTGGTTGACCAAAGGCTTGGTCACTTGGTTATTTTTTTATAAATTTAATTTTTATAGCATTATAATATTTGTCTCATTTTTTAATGAGTAAAAAAGGGAGCCCATTTTAAATTCTTTTAATGGGTAAATTAACCCTAGATTTGTCTCATCTTTCTATGTTCCAAAGGCAAGAACCAAAAAAACACTACTCATATTTTGGAAAAAAAAAAAAAAAAGATCTCAGATTTTGTTCCATGTTCCAAATTGAAAAAGAAAAAAATTGTAAAAATACAGGAAAAAGAAAAGTATCAACATTTTGAAGAACCACAGAATCCCACGCTGCTGAGAGAGACAAAGACAATTTTCAGAATGTTGACCAAATGTCAGAGACTAAACAATAAAGATCTACTGCAGAAGCGGTACAGATCTACCGTAGAAGCAGTACAGAGAGAGAGAGAGACAGGAAGAAGAAAATGAAGAAGAGACCAATAAAACTTGTAAACCACAACCAAATTAGGAAACTTGTTCATCAACTCAACAAATGTTAGGGACTGAGGTGGAGGCATCAGAAAACTTACTCCAACACCAATTCTGAATTGAGTGTCCTAAAGTCCAAAATATTTTGCTAAAAGATATAATCTTCTATTCTACAATTTCATCTTTAAAACATTTTTAACACATTAGTAGTTGTCCAAGTATCATGGAGAATCCAGAACTCGAACCTTAAATTTCAGTAATTTTTTTTAAACATTAAAAAACACTTAAATTTCAATCCAACCTAAAATTGAGATTTTGCAAAAGAAAAAAAAAAGGGGAATCCAAGCTGTTAAGTTATGAACTCTTGCTACTTGCACTGATGCTACCATCCTTTTATTAAATAACATGTAAGGAGCAAAAAACTTTTTTGCTCCTTACATTGCATAAGACTTGGAGTTGAAAGATTTGCGTCCAAACACAAATTCTAACATTCAGTAAACCAGATTATTCGATTATGGTTTCGGGCGAGGAGTCATCAGCTCTGTGAACAACTCTGGTGTTTCCATGAACAACAACTCTTATACTACATGGTGAGCTACACGAAGATCCCAACTTCGAATACCCAACGTTGTTCTTTGATGGATCGTGAACATGTGAGCCTTCAATCTGTTTGCAAGTCAAAATGATCTTGATTTGGCCCCAGGATGATGGTTGCTTTTGTTTTTGTTGTTTTTGCTTCCTCTTCTTCTTCGACTGTTGATTTTTCGTCTCTGAAGCCTTTGGTAAGAAAGTTAGAAGAGCCATTCAGGGGTGGGGAGAGAGAGAGAGAGATGGTTTCGAGAGTTAATTTTGAGACTGAGAGGGTGTGCTTTTTAATGGAGGGGGATCCGAAGGTGAGAGTGTGAAGCATTTGTTTATTATTTATTTATTTATTTTTTATGGGATAGAAGTTCATTTATTATTTCGTCCATTTTTGGAGTAACTTATTTGTTGGTCCTATACTAACTACGGTGTATGTTGCTCCACACAATCTCAACTTGAATTTTTATTTTTTTAAAATGCCGACAAATGTTGACCCGGTAAACCACAAAATCGGCCTATCCAATGGCTGCAACTAATTTATACGGTCCAGGGACAATTGCCCTTTAGTCAACTAAGGGCTTTAGTCCACTAATACATTATTTAGTCGATTAAGAAATGTGAGAATTTTTTTTATTTTTAAAATAATATTTATAAAAAATAGTTTTAATAAATTAATATTTTAAAAACAATCTTTTTTGAAAAATTTAAACATTATTAAATTTATTTATATTTTTTGATATTTTTGATAAAATTTTATGGATGTTTTTTGAAAATTGTTATAAAAAATTTGATCAATCTAAAGTGATTTTTTGTATAGCATAACTATCATTTTTTTGAAAAATTGTTATAAAAAATTTAATCATTTTAGAGTTTTATATAACACAACATATTTCTCTCTCAAAACTCTCTAGTAAAAAAATAAAGAATGTGAAAATTTCTAGGTAAAAAACTTCCCGACACATGAAAACTCCCTGATACATAAAAACTCCTCGGTACACACCACATTGCTCTTTCAAAACTCCCCCGTAAAAATATGAAGAATGTAAAAACTCCTCGGTAAAAGTTCCGTGGTAAAAAGTCACCAGTTAAAAAACCAAGAATGTAAAAGGTTCTCGGTAAAAAACTCCTCATAAAAAGCTCCTCGGTACCCGCTCAAAAAGACAAAAAATGTTCTCGATTATTTGTACAAAGTTTGAGATGTTTTATACGTTGTCAATTGACTGCATAAGAATTCTTGTTTTTGTGCTTCTTGAGCTCACGTAATTGGCTTGAAACAATTAGCACACATGAAAGCATAGCAACTTAGGTACAAATACTGTCGCTTTCCCTTTTTGTTTGGTAACTTTTTTCCAACCTAAATAATTAATCAAAATTATCTCATATCATTCAAATTCATGAATGCGGTCTTTTGTATTGACAGAGGTTTTCCTCTTCCATTTTTTTTTTCAATCTTATTATCTTGTATCACAATCGTTACATTTTGGAAGTGATGAATTCTCCTTGCTACCTATGAAATTGCATGAATATGACATACTAAATTAAGTTTTAAATTGACCTAACTTAGTATAAAGTGAGGATGATGTGGGTGGTAGGAATTTTAGTTTTGTATGGTCGCATGAATCTAGTGACCTCTGTGACATCTACAAAGAACGTCAAAGTGGTGAAAATGGTAACGGCTTGCTTGTTGAGCATAGGTGCTCCTGGCACAAACTGAATGTGCATCGTATACCGGATGAATCAATAAAAAATCGAGTCAAAAAGCACTCAGAAGAAGCAGAACGGCTGCTTAAACCCTGCAAGTATGCATATGAACATTATAAAGTATGTGTGCTCCTCGGTACACAACACCTCACACTCTCTCTCTCTTCTCATTAAAAAAAAAAAAAAAACAAACACACACACACACAATGCCTTAGTCGACTAAGGAATTTTTTCCTCTTTTTTGCTTTTATTTTCGATTTTTTTCTATCTTTCTCTTTAAAAAATATTAAAAAAATTAAACTATTTTTTAAAAAAATATATATATCAAAAAATATAAATAAAAAAATTTTATAAATTCTCTTATTAAAACATTAAATTATCAAAATATTAAAAAATATTCTTTAAAACAATTTTGTAAAAATTTTTGTATTATTTTATTAAAAATATCACAAAATATAAATACAAATATTTTTTAAGTGTTTTTAAAGAAAGAGAGAGAAAGATCATTTCACTCCACCCACTCCAGCCAACAAACAAAAAATTTTAAAAAAAAAAATCTACACATCAACTTCCAGATCAGCAATGACAAATCACCTCTTGCCAAATGCAGAGCGATGAATCTGAGGTGGTGGGGGTCATTTACACTTATATCTATATTATTAAAAAAATATCATAAATGTATTTAAAATATTTTATTAAAAATATCACAAAATATAAATGAAAATACTTTGTAAAATATTTTTAATTTTTTTTTAAAAAAAACAATGTTTCTTAAAAATATTAAACTTTTTTAAAACCATTTTTTACCCTTCACCCTTTTTTAACCTTTTTTGGGTTTCTTTTTCACCTTTCACCCTTTTTTTTTGGGTTTCTTTTATTTTTTATTTTTTTCTCCTCCTTAATCGACTAAAGCTTTTTTTCTTTTCTTTTTTTAATATGACCTCTTTTTCTTTTTTAATTAAAAACTAATATAAATAAAAATGTTTTTTACATTTTTTTAAATAATATTTCTTAAAAATATTAATTTTTTTAAAACTATTTTTACCCTTCACCATTTTTTAACTTTTTTTTTCTTTTTTTTTCACTCTTTACCATTCTCCTTCTCTCTCTCTCTCCTCATCAAATGATACTTTTATTTTAAAATTTTGCCTATTGCAAAATTTATATAAAAACGTTGATGCTAATCATATTAAAAGGGTTAAGTTACATGTGATCAGTAAATAAATTTTTAATCGACTAAAGAAATTTTAATCGACTAAAATAAATCCTTTAGTCGACTAAGCAAGTTTTTAGTCGACTAAATAACATTTTAGTTGACTAAAACCAATCTTTTAGTCGACTAAACTATATTTTACTCGACTAACACTTTTGGTCAATTTTTAGTAGACTAAACAGCCACTAAAAAAACTTTTCTTAAACAGGTAAAAAGCTCTTCGATAAAAAAATAAGAAAGTGAAAGCTCCAAAAGCCCCCTGGTAAAAAAGTTCCCGGTACATGAAAACTCCCGGTACATGAAAGCTCCTATGTAGCTCATCGATAAATTATTTCTCAGTACATGAAAGCTTCTTAGTATATAGCTTTTCGGTACATTGCTTCTCACCACTTTCAATACTTGCATAATTACAAATACCGATTACTATCTCTCACTAAATTCTTTACATGCATCTCTTGATTTTTTGTGTATCTCTCAACTCTTGGCTTTCTTGTGGTGTTCTAATAGTAGACCGATGAGGAGAAAATAAGAAATAATATACGGAGAAATAGAATAATGAACCGAGAAATAGAGATCATTAAGAAAAAATATATATATATATTTTTAAATTTAACATAATCTTTTTCCCGGTCTTTTTACTTTTTTTTCCCGTTTTTGCCGTCTTTTTTTTTGCTTCCTTGAAAAGAAAAAATTAAAAAGAATGTGAAAGCTGCTCCATAAATTGCTTCTCAGTATATAAAAACTCCTCGGTACATAGCTACTTTGTAAATTACTTCTTGGTACATGAAGACTCCTTCGTAGTTCCTCGATAAATTATTCTTCGATTCATGAAAGCTCCTCATTACATAGCTCATCGGTAGATTGTTTTTCACAACTCTCAACACTTACATAATTGTAAATACCAATTACTACGATTCTTTTGTGTATCTCTCAGCTCTTGGCTCTCTTGTGATATTGCAATAGTGTATCAATGAGGAGGAAATGAGACATAATGTGTGGAGAAATATGGTAATGAATCGAGAGATAGAGATCACTAAGAAAAAATAATATATTTTTTAAAATTTTAACATAATCTTTTCCCCGGTTTTGTCACTTCTTTTTTCCTTATTTGTGTCGTCCCTTTTTTGCTTCCTTGAAAAGGTAAAAAAAAAAAAAAGAATGTAAAAGTTCCTCGATAAATTGTTTATTGGTATATGAAAACTCTTCGATACATAGCTACTTTATAAATTGCTTCTCAATGTATGAAAGCTCCTCCGTAGCTCCTCGGTAAATTGTTTCTCAGTACATGAAATCTCCTCGATATATTGCTTCTCACTACTCTCAACACTTGCATAATTGTAAATACTGATTACTACTTTTCGATAAATTCTTCACATGCATCTCTCGATTTTTTTGTGTATCTCTTAGCTCTCGACTCTCTTGTGGTGTTGTAATAGTGTATCGATGAGGAGAAAATGAGAAATAATGTACAGAGAAATAAGGTAATGAACTGAGAGATAAAGATCACTAAGAAAAAAATAATATATTTTTTAAAAATTTTAACATAATTTTTTATTTTTGTATTTAAATTTTATTTGTTTATATATTTTAAGTAAAGGGAAAATAACATGACCTAGAGGTAAATGGAAAATAACACGCCTAGTAGTAAACGGAAAATAATGTATCGAGAAAGAAGTAGGGTGATCCATCTCTTGGCATGTAATTGTAACCAAGAAGCTTTTTTTTTGTTAGTGTAACCAAGAGTGGAGGACCTTGCTCTCTTTTTGTAGCTAATGGCCTTTCTCGGTAGCCAAAGAACTTGATCATCGAGAGAAATCAATCAACCAAGCCAAGAAGCTCAAACATTTTTAACTTTGGTGATATGTTTAGAGCGTTGATGTGTTTAGCGTAAAACCTTGAGGAAGATATACGCTAGGATATCAAATTTCACGTCTTGGTAGTTCTGTGCAAAAGAATAGTTCAACTTGTCACAAAACACTCAAGAAGAATGAATATACAATCGCTTAACAACAACAAAAGACATTTTAAATCTTTCATTGAACTCACATACCGAGGAGATATAGGTGACCAAAAGACATATTCCCAATATAATTTTTTTACTTACTATTTTTTTTTTATTAAACTTTAAATATTTCTCGTCTAGTTCTTTACGTATGAAGACAAAGTTTTGGTATAAAACCACACATTATTTATTGTCCTTGGTGCAGAACTATGCACTTTTGATATCTTGCATCGTTGTGCAGAACTGCAATGGAGATTCTAATAACTGAGGAGCACTTTCTGATAATCGAACATTTATTACATCCATGAACCGAGTAGCAACCAAACCAAAAAAACACAATTTTTTTTTAATCTAACTTATAGTTCTGCAACACCTCTATTATAGTTCTACAAGAGCTCCTCAATAATCGGAAATACAATAATATTTGATTCAGCACCAACGATGACATATAGTCCCGTAAGTATTAGAACCACATGCAATTCTATAGCTCTTTAATAACAATTATGTGGGATATGAAAACTATGTAGTTCTGCACCAAAATTTCTTTGTCTTTGTATATATCCACACATGGAGCACTCAATATACAAAACCATGCATCATTTATTATTGTAGTCGAAGAACTATATAATACCATTCTAGGTGCAAAATAACTTGTAGTTCCAACACCTAGTGGTTACTCCACTGTTGGTTTACAAACTAACCATTCACATGCATGATGTCATGTAGTTCTGCACGAATGCGTTAACTCCTCATTTGCAAGAAGAGTGCAAAACTTCCTCCATTATAGTCTTGTAAAAGCTCTTCAATCATCAGAAGAACAATAATATTTAGTTCCATACCAACAATGATATATACTTTTAGTAGCACAAATGCGATCGGTTACACCATTCTCCTGAACAAGAATTGTATAAAAAAAAAGGGATTCATGATCACAACTCTCGTCCACAAGAACTAAAAAAAAATCAGGAATGATCAGAATCATCAATAAACACGAATAGCAACAAAACACGCCAAACAAAACAAATCTCAAGAAACACAAACCTTGAAAATAAAAGAATCATCTTAGATACAACACTGTCCCCAACCAGAATCAAAAAAAGAAATCTAGAATCAACAACCAATACCAAAAGCAATAGAACAATCTTCAAACAAAACAAATGTTTAAAAAATTGAAGGAACCCATAGAAGAACTACTTCCATAATGACCATTGACTGTCTCCATTTGACCTCTTAGAGACAGAGAGAGAAAGAGAATGAGAAAACACAACACATTCATCTCTCCATTTGCCCTAACTTATATAGAGAGAAACACGGGGGGCAAACGATAATGGTTCACATGTACCGTGATCATCAAAATCATGGCACACCACTTTTTTCAATCATTCCTCTTAACAAATCTGCACGTCACTGAAATTACATGTCTATTTATCCGCTCAAATCCTTCTCAACTAATCTGCACGTAATTAAAACTAGGTGTCCATTTACCCGCTCACAAAGACAAAAAATATCCTTGATTTTTTTTGTTTAATATAAAATAATAACAATAATAAAAAATGAACAAAATAAGAGTCTTATGGTGTACCATATAAAAATTTAAAAACAAAAACAAAACCTAAAAAGCAGAGTTCATGCGGGACAGAACACTGAAATGTTGGAAAGGAAAAATTTAAGAGATTTATCTTAATTGAAAGTTGGGAAAAAAAAATTGGACATTTGATATTGGAGTTATTGGTGAGTGAGATCTATTTGGATGTGCATGTCAAGTTCCATCATGGTCAATTCTTATCACGAGTTCTACTTAAGTGTTGCATATTGTTATTGAAAACTCACGGAACTCCTTGATACTATCACTTCACTCCCTTTTTTGGTCTTCTGCTTTTGGCATATCTAGCACACGCACAATCCACATGCTATCACTTCAATGTTCGGATTTTTTTTTTTTTTTGTCTTCTGCAAACAGAGTTTATTTTTAGGTGAAATAAAGAATGCACGATCAAGGGGGTTTGTCTATATTTTCTCTATTCTGAAATGATATGCCATCAAGTTTCTTTTGTTTCCATTTCATCGACAAAGTCAGCACTTTGTAGAAGTTAAGTTTAAATTGCAATAGTATTGTTGTTTTGCAATCAATTGAATTTCTGATCAGATAATATTTTCACAAAACTATTCATACGACTACAACATGAGTTCTTGTAGAACTATTATTGTAGAACTATTGTGAAGTTTTGATATCTTGGAACTATTGCAGTTCTCATATTCTACATAACTCCTATTTCTGATCTACATTCATATTTAAATTAACTTTTTTATATATTTTATAAATCATAAAATCATACAGAGAAATTTGTAAAAAAACAAATACATATTTTCTTACTGTCACATACTTAGAAGCGGAAGAAACAAATAGAAGTTTTTACAGCAAAGAATCACTTCCACACACTGCAATCATCATTATCATTATCATCAATCATACGATTCTTCTCAACAAGAACTGTAAAAAAAAATAAATAAATAGAATTTTGGAATTATCAATAGACACGAAGAGTAGCAAAACAAATAACAAATGTTAAACAAAATAAATCTTGAGAAATGCAAACCTCTAAAATAGAAGAATCCCTCTATAATGTTTAAAAGCACTTGAACAAACTTCAAACAATGTTTAAAAGCAGGAAGGAAAATAAACACAGATCTTCATAGCATTCATAACAAAAAAATGACATCCGTGATGGTGTCTCCATTTCCTCCACCTAGAGAGAAAGAAAAAGAGACGGAGAAAGAGAGCAGAATGTCTAACTATATCCATTTGCCCCACTTATATAAAGAGAGACACAGGGACATACAAGAATGGTTTACATGCATCAAGATCATAGGACACCACTCTCCTCAATCACTTTTCTCAACTAATTTGTACGACACCTAAATTGCGTATTTATTCACCTAATATAAATCTCCAATTTCATGATTTTTATAGTTTCCAAAAAAAAAAAAAAAAAAAAAAAAAAAATTCACACATCAGTCCAAGTCAACAATGACAAATCACCTCCCACCAAATGGAGGACGACGAATCTTAGTTGACGAGAGGTGATTCACACTTATATTTATATTATTAATAAAATGCCCCTTTTCTCAAGTTCGAGCTTTTGGCATGGATGGTCATCTTATAAAAGTTTAAAATGGTACCAACACGATGAATTTAAGTTTTGAGTCATGCCAAATTGCTTTCATTTAGAAGACTCTCTCTCTCTCTCTCTCTCTCTCATTCATGCACCCCAGGTGAAATGGAAACATCCCTCTAACTTTTGGGAGATTTTGAAGTAATGGGTATCCACATTTTCTTAGCCATGGTTGATTAATCTTGGCCTCGCTTCGGGTGCTGCAGCAGCGGCATTTTCTGCGGTACTTGTGGTTGGATATCACTATCTTTTCAATAAGGTTTCCCATTCGAATTTTGTAAACTCAGTGTGTTTTAAATTTAACTCACTCCGCGAATTTTGTAAACTCAGAGAGTTTTAAATTTAACTCGCTCAAATCGGATTTGATAAACCTTACGCAATTAATGGTTTTAAAAAATAAAATTAAAGGCAAATATCAGGAAACGGCCGTTACGTACACGGAAGCTCCACGTTTTCTTGTCCCCTTCTCACACTTGCTCCCGCCATCTCTCTCTCTCTCTCTCTATAAAAACCCTAATTCTCGGTCCAAATTCATCAACATTTTCTGTCTAGCCACCTTCAATTATTTTTTCGGCGATCATAACAATGATCGCTTCATCGTTGTGTAGCAACATCCTGTTAGGGTTTCCAATAAAGCTTATCGATTCCAGACACTCCAATTCTACACAGATTCCCTGCGGTTCGGTACAGCGAACTAACTCCAAATTACGGTTGCGATTCATGTCAGGAGCTGTTGCTTCGGATTCGCTCTCCGGTGGAGACACTCTAGACTCTTCTCCTTCTCCTTCTTCTGTTGCCGTGGTGGTTGAAGAGAAGGAAACGAAGTCGGGAACTGGCAAGTCTGTCAAACCTGTGTATGCTCCAACGCCTGCTAATCGCTATCTTCGAACTCCCCACAGCGGGTACCCATACAGCCCATGTATTTATTCAACTGTTTCTATTATCTTATATTATTAGTTCATGTGCAATTTGGTTGTTTTGTTGATTATGATTTGGAGCGACCATAGAATGAATTAACACATTTTGAACAACCTTGTATCCTTCGCATGATTGGGTGCCGATACCATTTGGATTAAAAAAGTGGGTCACTAAAATGATAAAATTAGACATGATTGAGCTATATTACGGGGAGTGGCCCTCCCTCTACCAGTAAACCCCTAATCCTAGTTGAATTTGACTCCGAGTTCTCTTGATACCGTCTCAATTGTTTTTTCTAGGTAAATTGGCTATTGTTGGTGTGGTACAATTCATTGGTGTAGCAACGTCCAAAGATTTTGTCATGTGCATTTCAATGACCAATAAATTGACACCATGTCAAATTTTGTCATTTTGGGTCCAAGTAACATCACACTTTCAGTTTTTTTCTTGCAATAGTGAAATTGGGGGGGGGGGAGGGGGAAGAACTTGGACATTGTGGTTGTTTACCTCTCTTACAAGTAATATGAAGGCTAAACATGCTGCTTTTGTTATGTATTAAAGTTCTGGGGGTAATAAAAAGTGCAGAACAGGATTTGAACCTCACCTTATGGTATGTGTTCTCAGCACTTTATCATTGTGATGTTGAATACGAAAATGGATGCTTGCCGCTAGCATTACATGTCGAAGATGTTTAAGAAAGTGAATTGCAACTTATAAAAAGCTCAGAAATCAGATATGTGGAGCATTTGGTGTTTTGAATTTGCCTTTTCATTTTAATTTTTATTTCTATAAAATTCATGTCCGTATCTTTGACTGGGTTTCTCAATAGGTACCATTTCGATGGAACTACCCGGAAATTTTTTGAGGGGTGGTACTTTAAGGTGTCAATTCCAGAGTGCAGGCAGAGCTTCTGCTTTATGTATTCAGTTGAGAGTCCTGGATTTAGAAAGAAATTGACCGCTTTGGAAGTGGCACAGTATGGACCTCGATTTACGGGGGTTGGGGCCCAAATTCTTGGCGCAGATGATAAGTACATTTGCCAATTCTCTGAAGAAACTCAGAACTTTTGGGGAAGTAAGTTCTTTTGCTGTTATTTTCTCAACCTCTCATTGCTTTCGTTGGGACATTATGCAATGAGACTAGCCGCTATATTTCTTATTAGCAATAGACTAATTACTGTTCATGGTTGTTATTGATGCTCATAAAATTGTTGACTGAATTTTACTGGTCCAAGTACATGTATTGGGATTCTTGAAAGTGAGTTGTATTTAACCATTGTTATGTCTCAAGACTATGAATGTTTAGACAGAACTTCTTCTGTCATCTCTACTGAAGCACGAACCTGTTTGCCTCCATATTTGACATTCAGCTGTTGTGACTCCTGCTCTAAAGAGTATTCTAGAAAAATTCATAAAGTTAGAGGAACTTCTTCTCTTGGATGAAATGATAAAGGAATACCCGGAAACACATTTACAAAGGTGTTTTCTTAAAACATCTGCCAAGGTGAGTGATATTCCCAATCTGATCAAAATCTTTCCTTTCTTGGAAAGTCTTGATCATAAAGAGTTTTAATCACTTAAATGGACAATCTCTAATGCAATCTGTAGTTGCACACAAACTCCACTAATGTTTTGGTACCATATTATTATTTGGCAATTTTTTTTTTTTAACCTTCTTCTTAGAGTAGGTTTACTAATTTTTATTAATTTCATCACTCTTGTAAAGTCCTCAATTGTTAAACACATTATGCCATTAAACTTTGGATGCTGAACAAATGAAAGAGTGCTGTTTCCATCATATGACGGTCTATCCAAGAACTAAGATGTCTAAACCATATTCTTAGGTCTAGTTACTGATTCGTTTATGCATAGACAGGCATGAGCTAATGCTGGGGAATGCATTTGTTGCTGGTAAAGGGTCAAAGCACCCAAACAATGAGGTTCCTCCTGAGGTGAGTACGAGGCAATGCATTTCGATGACTTTTTCCAAGTTTACTCTTATATATGACTGGTACTTGTATGTGGTAACTTTTTTCTTCTTGCGCCCAAATTCTGATGGTTCCTATCCAATACATCTAACATTAGGTTAGATGACAGGCAATTTAGTTGCATTGCAAATGCTTCAAGATATTAGGCCTGTCACAAATCTTCGAAACTAATAACAAAATGGTAAGAAGGCTGCAAAAAAGTCTGGAGTACAGCATCAATGCCCTTGTCATAAAGGATTGAAATGAGTGGTTTTAAGAGGGGTGACTAAATTGTCTGCTACAGTTGGGAGAGAATTTTATGACAGAATATGGCTTGTCAGATGGTAATGGTGACAACACGAATGGTATACCTGGTTTGGTAAACTTCAACTATTCCCAAGAAAAATAGCATAATATACCTGCATCTTGGTTTAGTCATGGTATAATCCAAGACCATGACTTTCTGAATGGTTATTGCACATGCTTTAATGGAGCTCAAATGCAGATGGTAAGTTGATTCGGATAACATGAATTTTTGCAAAAAAATGAAAATAAATAATTATATAAATAAGACTGGACAATAATGATTGCAAGTGCCTAAGGGTTCATTTCCAGTCTTTTTTTTATTTCCTTCCTTGTCCCCCTGACTTCTAGCAGAAACGCAAGATGCAAGATCATTCATCGGTGTGAGTGGACAAAACATTCACAAAAATCGTTTGGTGTATTTCCTTTATGTTTTTATCTTTGTTGAGCCTTGGAGTTCTGTGTGCTTGTATAAGTTGCAATAATGTCTGCACTAGCATTGAATTAGTCAAACAGTTACATTCCCTAGTTTTACCCTTTGGGTGATTCCAGTTATTTTATTGTTATTCTCTGGAGCCGAAATTTGACTGCTTATCTTGGCCTCATATTTAGCAATTATTTTTATTCAAAGCTCTCTGTCATTTGATGTCTTTTTAATGAAAGAAGGAAATCAGATGAAAATGTTGGTACTTCACTTTCTAGCATTAAAGGTTAGTGCATGCAGGGTTTTCTCAAAAATTCAAAACGTAGATAATAACAAGAGATACTCTAAGACTCAAAAATTTGTTGGACTTAGGTGTTGGGTATTCCCTTTGTTTCTCCGAGGTTTCTTTTGAGTTTTCTTCTATTTTTTTGGCAATGTAAGGAAAGGATATTCTTTATCGAAAGTCATACTAAGGAGGTGCTTCATAAATCTTATTGAAAGCTCTTCTTTGTGCAAAAGCTGATCACCAAAGATAGATGTTTGTTGACACTTTTAAAAAAAGTACTATATATGATTTCTTGAATCAATTTGGATTTATACCAGGTCGATCCACCATCGAATCAATTCATTTGCTAAGGCATTTGATAGAGATATTTAGAGTATAGAAGCAAAACTTACATATAGTATTCATTGACCTAGAAAAAGCATATGATAGGATTCCTAGAGACATATTGTGGTGGACGTTAACGAAAAAAGGGATCTCCTTGAAATACATTAATCTCATTAAAGATATGTACGAGGGAGCTGTGATCAATGTAAGAACTTGCAAGAGTTTAAGTGATAGCTTTCTAATTAATATTGGATTTCACTAGAGTTTGGCATTAAGTCTCATTCTTTTTGCAATAGTGATCGATGAAATCACAAAGACCATTCAAGATAAAATATCATGGTATATGCTTTTTGCAGATGATAGAGTGCTGGTCGAAGAAAGAGAGGGTATTAGTGCTAAATTGAGGTTATGGAGGGTCACATTGAAAGCCAGAGAATTTAGATTGAGCTAGTCAAAAATTGAGTATATGAGATGTACGTTTAGTGATAATTATCAGAAGAATGAAGGTACGATTAAGTTAAAAGAAAAGAACGTACCAAAAAGTGAACGTTTTCGATATTTTAGTTTCATCATTCAAAACAATGGCAATATAGATGATAATATGAATCATAGGATTCATCGTAGTAAAACCTGCACTATTGTATGACACTGAGTGTTGGGTTATTAAAAAATAGTAAGAGCATAAATGGTTATAGCTAAAATGAGGATATTTATGTGGATGTGTGGTAAAACTAGAAAATATAGGATTCAAAATGAAGAGATATATATTAAGTTCGGAGTAAACTCAATTGTGGATAAGATGCGAGAGTATCGTTTTAGGTGATTTGAATATCTGTAACGAAAATCAAAAAACGCACCAAGTAGGAGGATCGAGAACTTAAGTATACAAGATTTAGTGAAATATAGGGGTAGGCTATTAAAAATTTAGATGTAAGTTATCCGTAAAGATATGATAGTTACGGGTTTAGTTGAAATGATAGCTTTAGATAGAAATGAATTACGTAGGAGAATTTGAACAAGTTAAATCATCTCTTATGTCTTTTTAAATTTCTATAGATTTCTTCTTCTTCTTCTTCTTCTCATTTAATTTTAAATGCAGGAATTCAACAAAAGAGTGTTGGAAGGATTCCAGGTTACCCCACTCTGGCATCAAGGTTTTATTCGTGATGATGGCAGGTATGAAGTGATTGAAGTTTCAGGCATGGCTTCTGAATTACATAGGGGTCTTATATCATACTATGAGGATACCGAAATTAGAGAAATTTAATGCTGGTGCCCCTATAGTAACATTTTAACACTTACAAATAGCGAAAAGTAAGATTTAGAGTGAAATGTTACAATTTTCAGTTTGTGGCGTAAATGTTGTATCTCATTTGTTGTAAGATCTGTTTTTGGCCTGTTAGATATCTTAAGGGTTTAACATGTCTCGTTTTTAAGTGTTCCACAGTAATATAACATGGTCCAAGAAACCTATTGACAAGAAAGTTTTCCAAATTATTAGGAAATTTCCAACACTCGTAAATGTAAACAATCTATTCCACATTGACCAATATGAACCACATTTACTATGTTTACAGCTACCATATCATATATTTGAAGACAATGCTATTAATGTAGTAATTAATTTTTCATTCGCTATATGCCAATGTGATGAAGCCTTAAATGGCAGGTCTGATTATGTGCAAACTGTGAAGACAGCACGTTGGGAGTACAGCACCCGTCCCGTTTATGGTTGGGGAGACGTTGCCTCTAAGCAGAAGGCAACAGCTGGTTGGCTTGCAGCATTTCCTGTATTTGAACCTCATTGGCAAATATGCATGGCTGGTGGACTTTCAACAGGTGCAAGTCAAACATGTTACTGCTGGCGTTTTAATTGATATATCACATCTTGTCTCATTCACCACCAGAAGCTGGTGCTATCATCATCAGTATATGGGTTTTTAACACAATGAGATCTGAATATGGAACTAAATCTACAAAACGGTTACATTGTCCTTGTAAACAGAAAAAGCAATCATTTTGATTTATTCTTTTAGTATCACAGAAGTTTAATGATTTAAAAGTGTATTGAACTATTGTTAAAATTCCTTCAAACTTGTGTCAGAGCATGGAGTCGTTGAATGTCCAAGTGCTGCATGGGTAAGTGTATGGCTGTAACATGAAATTGCGTAGACTGTTTCGGAGAAAGAAGCCATAATGCTGCTGTATTGTTTTCAGTTTTTTAATTTGGACATGTCAATATTCATGATGATGTCTAAATATGTTAAAATATTCAATTTTTATGTCCTTATCAATTTAGTACCTTTTCTTGTTTAAAACAGAAATATTTTTTTTCCTCGTTTTTATTTTTCTCATTTGTTTGAGTTCAGGTTGGATAGAGTGGGATGGCAAAAGATATGAATTTGAAAATGCCCCTTCTTATTCTGAAAAGAATTGGGGTGGAGCCTTCCCCAGAAAATGGTTTTGGGTAAGTCATCTTTCTTTCCACTTGAGGAGTTACTTATGATCTGTTTGTTGTTTGTTAAATTTACAAATTCAATCACTTAGAAGTGCGTCTTTTATCATTCAACACATTTCCAGTGTCATGTGGATGTTGTACAATTAGTTGGGTAATCATGTTGTACCGGGTGTGTTTTATCTGGGTATAGTGTCCTTGTTTTGGGGAATTATAGGTGTAACCAACACTTGTACTGATGGTAATATTGGATTTTTGCATTAGCTGTATGGCATTTAATAATTATCTCGTGTAGTTATGATGCACAAATGAAACATTGAGCCGCATCTATTATTGAAAATAGTAACTTTAAAGTTAATTATTTATTCTTGTATGGATGTTATTGTTTTCAATGTTCTATTACATCGGAGAAATGTTTTATTATACCTCTTTTTTTTTTTTTTTTAATAATACTGTGGACTTGGATCACATTTTGCTTATATCTATACAGCTTTTTGCATGTCTAAAGTGTTAATATCTTATTTTAGGTTCAATGTAATGTCTTTGAAGGTGCAAATGGGGATATAGCCCTGACCGCAGCTGGTGGGCTGAGGCAACTACCTGGACTAACAGAAACATTTGAAACTGCTGCTCTGGTAGGTTTCTTTTTGAATGCCATTTTATGGGTATTCTCATTCAACATTCTCACAAATTGTTGCTGGAATAGCCCCAGAGAGACATAGTGGAGCTTTCTAACTAGATGATCATTATGAATGTAGGGCTCTACCATTATCTTTTAAATGTTTTGCCCGTTCTTAGAACACCCAGTTGAGCACCTGTTGTCTTGGCCCTCTCAACTTGGATGCTACTCTTTATAATGCCAAATGGAGTAGAAACAATCTTAGTTCAAGCAAGTGAAATAAAGGATCTTAGTTGAGAATTTAGCATGCTTTTATAGAATTCTGAAGATGCTGTGAGTAAAGATTGCTAAGGTACATCAGTTCTGTAAAGCTCTGTCTCATGCCTGATATTTTTCGTTTGCTGACTTTTGTCATGATTTTTCCAAGGTAGATATTTGACAATAGTAGTACATTAGTGGTCAGCATAAATTTAGCAACCTCTAGAGAATTTGAACGCCAAGTAAATTAACATTCATTAATGTCTTGCAACTATTCTTTTCCACTGGCCAACTCCAATTGTTGGGATTAAGGCTCAGATTGTTGTTGTTTAACTATTCTTTCCACTCTGTGGTTGTGTTAATCTTTTATTTGAAATGAATTGCATTAATATCAATGCCAATTAGCTCTCTATCTCTCTCTAGACACCTCTTACATGCATGCATATAAAGGCACATCAAGAAATGGGGAAAAGGCAACTGGTGCATCTACACTCAGACCCGCACAAAGAACAAAATGTGCACCCATTCACAATTCCATATCCCATATTTCTATTTTCTATGGTTGATTTGACTAGATCTTGATGGACAATAAGTGATTGTTTGTTTCTTCAGATTGGCATCCATTATGATGGAACTTTCTATGAATTTGTACCTTGGAATGGAGTTGTGAGTTGGGAAATGGCTCCCTGGGGTTACTGGCAGATGTTTGCGGATAATGGAAAGCATGTGGTAAAATTGGTTTATTTTCCTCTGTACAAGCATTCATTCATTGTTCCTGATATTACTTCCATGCTACACAACTAGCTGCATTTCCAACTGTAGTTTGTTGTTGTTGTTGCCTGAAATAAGTGGAATTTGTTCAAATGGATAGGTAGAATTAGAGGCTACAACCAATGATCCTGGCACAACCCTGCGTGCACCTACATCAGAGGCTGGTCTTGCCCCAGCTTGCAAAGACACTTGTTTTGGAGAACTCAGATTGCAGTTGTGGGAAAGGAGATATGATGGAAGTAGAGGGAAGGTAACTGTTATTCATCAAATTCCATTTTATTTTCTTTTACAACTGAAGCCCCAAAATTACAGTTTTTACTCAACGTCTTCGGGACTATTGCATCACTAGATCTTCAGATCAAACACTAGGAGCTTTAAATTGTGCTTGTACACATCATGTAAGAAACTATGGTGGCTCTTAGAAGGCTACATCTGTAATCTGTACCGGCAGTAATATCTGCTACGTTTCCTATTTTAATTTTGGCAATAGTCATTTGAGTTATACATTTTGGACTAGTGCGTTTTTGCCGCGTGCTCTTGATATTTATCACTGCTGATTTGCAGATTGTCTTGGATGTTACGAGCAACATGGCAGCAGTAGAGATTGGGGGAGGACCATGGTTTAATACTTGGAAGGGGCGGACATCAGCTCCAGAGCTCATCAATCGTGCTCTGAGTGTTCCAGTTGATGTGGAGGGTATCTTTAACTTGGTTCCTTTTTTCAAACCCCCTGGTCTATAGCTGAGAGTGCATGTGGGAATATCTGTCTTTCTGGCTTTTCGTGACTGAACACCTAGAATTTTCAACTTCTGTAATGGGTCTAGTTGTCTGAATCTGATGGTTCAACATGTAATTCCATCATGATTGCTTGAGACAGCTTTTGGTTCATATAAAAGCTGAGGTACTTGCTGCCATAGACATATTTCACTCTGCTTTTTTCTTCTAAATTGGGATGCATTATAAGGTTAGTTTTGCTCTACTGCTCACTGCAGGTCTTCAACTCTCTATCACTCTCTCTCTCTCTCTCTCTTTGCGTGTACACATTTTTAGCATTTTTATCCCCTTCTAATCATATGAATACAAGGATTTGGTAAAAGCATATTATGAAACTCTACTGTGCATCATGTTCTAAAGATTTAGTACTTTCCCATAATTTAATTAAATATGTTTCCCATATACTCTTTATGCTATGAACAAATTATATTACTCAATAAAATGTTTCTAGGTTTTCTTACTCTTTTTTGTACGTAAGTTTTCATACTTGAATTTAACATGCATAGGCATGTAGTTACCTTGAGCTTGTCCTTTAAGAAACAAGAAATACATGGAGCATTTACTGGAGCTCTTAGAATAAACTAATCATTAACCGACAATTGATATAATGGGAAGAAGTAGGAGGTCAAATGTCCGATCAAATCAAATTTAACCAAATTCAAATTTGATTTTTGGATTACAAATCGATTTTTTGTTAAAATTAAATTTTAAATTTGATTTTTGATTCGAGTTTCGAATTGGATTTTTAATACAAATTTGAATCAAAAATCAAATTCAAATACGAATACAACTTTTGAATATTAAATCAATCGAATTCAAATTGAAATTAGGGTTTTTTTGTTCAGCTACGAATTTCGAGTTTAAAACCAAATAAGGTTAAAATTGAATTCCAAATTTAATTTTCGGTTCGAGTTTCGAATGAGATTTTTTATTTAAATTTTGAATTCGATCGGATTGAATTAGAGGTTGGATTTTTTATTTGGGGTTTAAAAAATATCAATCCGAATTAATCGAAAATTCAAAAATCAAACTGATAAACACCCTTAGGAAGAACGCTATATTCTTTAACCAAAACTCGAATTTGATTTTTAGAAATGAAAAAAATTACGTTGGAAGAACTTTTTCTATAGAGGATTCGACAATAGTTAATTAGTTGGAGTATAGTTTTAGATATCGATCAGTAAGTACCAAAAAAAAATTATCATTTTATTCATAAATAATAAATAAATTACAAATTTTCAAAAGATGTGGATGACTATCACTACACAAGCTCGAAGGCCTTAACTTGATCCAAAGCTAGAACCACATATCCTTTGAGTCTATAAGAAACCCGATCAACTGAAGGCTTGGAAGCCAAGAAGGTAGCGACCCCAAATTGCAGTAACTTGACAAGAACAAACACAAAACACAACTTCAAATCATCCAAAAAAATCTCAAAATACCCAGAAACAACAACAGAGGCTGTGTAGAGATCGAATAGCGAAATTGAGAAGAGAGCAATGGATGTCAAAACCAAGAGACCTATCAACACAAAGAAGACTGCAACTAGAAGGATGCAGCAGATGAATGAACCATGAAGCAGTGCGAGGACTGCGAGGTCTATGTTTGGTACCATTGTTTGGGGAGAAGAGAGAGAGAGAGATTTTGAAGGAGACAAGAAACAAAAATTAGGACAAAGTATGTGTTTTTGCTGAGAAAGAGAAAAGTTATACTTGCGTTGCAGCATGCATCGGTAGAAAAGAATGAAGTGAGTTGCACTCATTCTCTCTTCCTTCTTTTTTTCCGGGGAAATGTAGTAACAAAAAGAATCGTCCGGAGAAATGAAGTAATAAAAAAAAATTCGTCGTCGACAGCAGGATTCGAACCTGCGCAGGCAAAGCCCAACAGATTTCGAGTCTGTCTCCTTAACCACTCGGACATATCGACGGCTGTGTAAGCTAGCTTCAAGTCCTAAATTCTAAAACGCTCAAAAAGATTTACAACCTTCTTGATGCTTGGGACTAGGATGAAAATACATTAAAGACAATTGTGAAGATTTGAGTGCTGCTATAATCTGCAGAATAAGAATAGAGAAGAGAGATTCCTCTTTCATTATGGAAGTCACTCCACTAACAAGACTAGGTAGAAAAGAATTCAGACATGTCTTTCCATGGAGGAAACGATTATTCACCTGCTCCGGGATTGTGATGAAGTCAGAAAAATGTGGGACTCTCATTCTAGCAGACTTTATGAGTTAACTCTTTGTTACCGACCAAGAGCAATGGCTTTAGAATGTGGAAGTGGAATCCAATTTCAAGCAAGCTATTTGTGGGGAAAACCCATTGATTTAGAGATTGAAGAAGCTATGTGCAAAGTAGGAAGCATCAATGTTGATGGAGGGGCTTGAGTAGGAATGAGGGGGGAAATTGGTCCAACGGTGATAAAGTCGGTAGCTTTAGAGTCTCTTACATTACAAGTGGGACTCTCTCATTCTAGCAGCAGTTAACTCTTTGTTACTCACCAAGAGCAATGGCTTTAGAATGTGGAAGTGGAATCCAATTCCAAGCAAGCTATTTGTGGGGAAAACCCACTGATTTAGAGTTAGAAGAAGCTCTGCGCAAAGTGGGAAGCATCAATGTTGATGGAGGGGCTTGAGTAGGGATGAGGGGGGAAATTGGTCCAGACTTGATAAAGTCAGTAGCTTTAGAGTCTCTTACATTACATGGAGATGGATTATGATGTAGTCATTGTCAAGCTGTTGTAGATCATTTTTAATGACTAGCAGTGCAAAGTATCTCCTGTGTTTAAAAGTGTTGTCTTAGTCCTTTCCCCCATTTTGACTACAAACACATGTGGCTAAGGGACAACCCCATCTTTAACATTTATAGATCTTCATAATGGTGAAGACCTCCTGGGGCAGTATAAGTGGCCCCCTGTTCAAGGAAAATGTTTTCTTTTATTTTACACAAAAATGTAATTGACTAAGACAAATCTGCACAAAATACACTGATCAATCACAACAATTCCAAACTAACAAAGTTCAGAGCTCTCAGGGGTTGCCCATCTTTTAAAACACAAGGATGAGTACGATTTGATCATCCTTTTCAAAATAGTGAGTAAAAATTTCACACGAATCAGCCGACTAAAGGGAGGACAATAACTGTACATAATACGCTTGCTAAGCCTAGCCTTAATGGAACTAACCAAAGACTTTACTACTGCGAAAATTTTATCTGCAAATGGCCTCATTATCATTGCAAGGGTTATAGAATAATCTGAAGGTTGTAATGTAGTTGAGCTAGCAGCTTCGATCAGCTTTAAAAGGAACTGAGAGGTATTAGCAGGACATATTTTTGATTCTTCACCAGCCTTTTCTGCAAGTTAAAATGGAAACATAAATATGAAAGAGAGATTGATTTGAAATCATATAGAACAATAAAAACTGACAATGTAGAATCCAATAAAACCAAATTTATTTTAAACATTGTGTGGCTTGAGCTAAAGTCTGCAAAATTCATGGAAATACCATCCATCCTTCACAGTGTCCAATGGACACAAACAGAAACACTAACTCTAAAGATGAGTCTGTCTCTGCTGGACCAGACTTCCCGCCAATGTCATTAGGAATGCTAAAGGCCAGCACGGTCACACCCTGTTTTTACATCAAGGTTATGAGTGGGAGCTAATAATTGCATTCCAAGTTCAACAAATTTTGGAGATGTAAGCACTGGAATAGCAAACATTTCCTTCTCTACAACTGTCAAGATTTTGCACCGACTTCAAAGGCCAGAATCATTGGACTGAAAGTGTATCCCAACTGTCAACTTTTGATGGCTGCTATGGCAGTGATAACAAAGTTTAAAACATGGCTACCTAAAATCTATGGAGATAGAAGTTGATTATCTTTATTTTAGGCACCATATCAATACCCTAAAATGTGAATAGGACAAATGAACAGTTCTCCACTCAAGAAGAAGCTAATGGCAATTTAAAGGGACCAAAAAAAAAAAGAAAGAGAGTCAAAATGTGGCCTTTTACCCATTTTTCCCAATAGGCTCTTCAAGAATCTCATAGGAGTGAGGCAGTGAAATCAAGATTGTCCTTCAAGAACCAGTAGTGCGGATAGACCGAATGAGATGATTCAAGATGCAAATGCCAAACCATGACTCTATTGCAATTTTGTGGAATGCCTTCCATTTGACTTTCGTCCTCTACAACTTGCTCAATAAAAGAGCTAGCCTGTGTGTGAAACCAAAGAGGTTACAAGATTCAATTAAATAACAATGGACACAAGTAGGTATGTAGCTTAAACATTTTATTCACATGGCTGGTTGGAAAATAGTCAAGTTTGACCTCTATACAATAGGGAAAAAAATTAAAACTTTTGCAATCATTTTTACTGTGCTTCAACCAAAACCAGTACAAATAATATGAAAATGACTCCAGCAACTGCAGTATTCCAGTGTGATGACACCATTTAGTGAGTGGTCAAAGGAGAGGAGACAAGGCAAAGAAACTAACCTGAAAGCTTTTCTTGACTGTGTCAAGCTGCCTGATAGGTTCAAGAGTGGGTCGATGCCATCTCTTTGGATCCCAAAGAATGGTACTATTAAATGCAAAACCTGACATTTCAGCATGAAATCTCCGGAATCCTCTTGTTAATTCATTTGTATGCCAACCAATGACTTGACTTCCATTGCAGACAGGACCATCCAGGAAACCCTTGCTTCTGCTCTCTGTTAGCTTTGCAACTCTCCATGTACCAAACCGGCTGCAAGTTAATAAAAGAAGCGCTGAATTGAAAACTGCTGGGAGAAAGCTTAAATGCAATGCCATGAGAAAGTAAGATTAAATGTTTCTTCTGTCAAAAAGATAGATAGTGTGTCATTCAGCAGAACAAGAAAACATGACAAAGATAAGCCTGAAACTAATATTTAGTTACAAGTAAGAAATTATACAAACTGAAGCTTTTCAACAATCAGACCCAATAAGCACTCACAAGTCACAAGTCAAAGACTTACAAGTAGAGTTAATAGTTAATAGAAGCACTCACAAGCCACAACCTAGGCAAGGATTCAAAAAATAGTAGACAATATGGCATCAGAATATGTCAAAAACCTACATTGTCATTATTAGTTAAAATTTGTTCCATGTACGAATTACTATATGGAGGCCTTAAGAAAAAGTAGAATAAATCATGAATCAGCTCAAAAAGGAAAGGGAAAAAAAACCCTTGCTTAATCAACACAAGCAATACAAAAACTATAGGAAGCTTAAGGACAAAGTTATACTACACAAGTGATCTATACACGAGCAATCCAGTCTAATGTGCACTGCTCTTCCAAGAACTTTATATCACAATTCCCAAACATAGTTGTTAAATCCCAAGTCCACCCATATGTCTTTACTATTTTATAGTTGCTTCAACTCAAGTCTGTTTAAGAAAAACTGGGACAGACCCGGTTGTGAGAGTGGCTAAACATAGACTAGATAGCAGACGTACAATCTGACTGTGAAGACAAAGAGATCAATGACTCCTTCCCTATGCAGAGTGTGAACTCTTTCTGCAGAAAAGTGTAAAGAGGCATCCACAACTCAATGAGGTTCGTATTTTCAGATGCATGGATGGGGAATTAGCAAGGAGTGAGAATATATCACTCTTTTGAAACCTCAAAAAAGAGACGAATAAAAAGACTTTTCCAACAAGGTGCATACTGTTTCCTGTCGTCCTGCTACCAAGGGCCTCATTTGGACTAGGAATGGAGAATCCTACCATGAAGATAAAGAGAACAATGACTTCTTCCTCATGCAGGTACTGAGCTCTTGAAGAAAATATGTCAAGAGACCAGACTCAATGAAATGGAGATGTTCATGTAAGTGGACAAGGTCATTACCAGGGAATGGGGACCAATCTCCCTTATAAAGCACTTGAAAAGATGAGGCAAGAATGATCTGAAAGCCTCTTGTACCAAGAGGCAGATATGAACATTAACTGTGGCAGTTGAGATATTTGGCCACCATGCCAATTATCATTTTCTTTTGTAGCATTTCATGTAAAAGCTGTACAGCAGTTAGTTTTGTTAACAAAACCAATGAGCCTTTATCTAGACTCGGCATTTCTTTCATTAAAAAGGAGGTCTAGTATGCAATAGAATAGGCTTTCCATGTGTTTCTCATTTAACCAACATATGAGATGGAATTATGGTTAGAGTAATGAAAGTACCTGATCAGCCTTATTTGCTCGATAGTTTTGTTAACAAAACCAACGAGCCTTTATCAAGACTCGGCACATCTTTCATTAAAAAGGACGCCTAGTATGCACTAGAATAGGCTTTCCATGTGTTTCTTACTCAACCAACATAGGAAATGGAATTATGTTTGAGTAATGAAAGTACCTTATCAGCCTTATTTGCTCAAAGAGATCTTCTGAATACACATTGTCATCATCCGCAAAGTACACTATTCCATCAAGATGGTGGGTTTCAATGTGAGTCAATGCAGTATTTCTTTGATGGATGGCACTGTCAATTATCTCAGACAGATTTTTTATGCATACAAGATGTCGATACATAACACCGGTTTTCCTTAGTATTTCAGCTGTCTCAGTAGATTGTGATGTCATCTCCACAACTATCCACAACATTGGAGGGCGAATTAGTTTTATTGTGTTTGCCAAGCGATTCAGATAATAAGCTTGCAATGGTCGAGTATGTGTGGGAGTCACAATTATCAATAACTTTTGAGCCGTCACATTGTAATCTTGAATGACTGATTCTGTTTCCCTAATAGTGACATCATCAGAAACCGGGATTGTTAATCCCTCATCCGCTTGTGGTTTTAGTGCGCCACTATTTGTAACATTCAGACTTTGAGTTGATGGCTCGTGATCTCTTGAGACATCCTGGATCTTAATATTCTTAATTGGCAAGTTCAAGTCATATGAAAATGCTTGATGCTTGGATGTGAGATTTGTAGACAAATTCATTGAGACAATTGGGGTAAGTCCACTGACAATACCAACCATGAAACATATCAGAAAATGGAAAAAAGCCCTCCTCCAACCTTGCCCCTTTGGCTTCGATCTCTCTAACGGCCGAGAAGAACTTGGTGAATCTACTCCAAAAATAAAGGCCTGAGTTCTGCAGAAAGGCGATTGGGAATATATTGAGTTGAATAACGATGACACAAGTCCACTGGATGGCAGGTAGCTCTGAGAACTTGAAGAGCACTTGGACAAGGGAGAAGCAACCAAACAAGCTTCCCCATTTAATGAAGTCCCAGCTCGAGGCCCTGGAGATAATGCCCTTCTAATTGATGCCATCAAAAAATAGCCAAATAAGATTTCCTCCAAAACTTAAATCCAAAATCCGATGAATGGCACTATGAATGCTAGAAATCCTACAAACTCATTTAAGTCCCATTCCTCAACCCACAAACACTCAACATTAACTTGACTGTCCTTGTACACCTCACAGAATAGGACTCCTCTAGCATTCTATCAATGCCAGTTGGATTTCTTACATCACAAATTCTGATTAAACTCAACTTTTGAGTATGTCAAAAGGGAATAACAATAAGCTCTGCCAAAGTTCCAAATCAGACAGCAGAATTCAGTATATATAAAATAATCTTTGTTTTGCTTTTCATATTCTAATGTTATTCAAACCAAGTGACCAAATCAAAGTCCAACTTCCACTCCAACCCAGCTCAAGAAATTGCATTTTTTCTCCTCTCTCTCTCTCTCTCTCTCAACCAAAAATAGTGCCTTCAAAATATGTGAAATGATGCGCAAGTTCTTGATCTACAATGAACCAGTAGAAGGAAAAAGAAAAAGAAAAAATAAAGCACTCGGTTAAAACAACAGACAAAGAATGCCCATCAAGGGAATCTTCACGAACATCAAATAAACCTCCGAAGAAGAAAAAAAAATCACAACATGGGTTACCTTGAAATTGCCTAATACAAAATGGGTACGCGATCTTTTAAGCAGAGATTCAGCAAAAGCCCAGCTATGGCCTATGCTTATTTTGGATCTCCGTGAACATGGACAGGAAGGAGGAGCAAATGATGGCAGGAGTTAGCCAGCACCTACAAAAAATACCCACACGGACGCTGCAAATGGAAAAGCGAAAAATGTTTTCAATTTGGATATTTCCTTCTTTTTTTTTTGACCTACACAGAAACAGGGGATCTCAGGGAATACAGTCCTGGAGTCCATAATCGTAACTCGCTTCCATATTTCTTAACTCTTTTTCAAAATATATATATATAATTTACAAATAAAAAATTATTTTTCTATAAAAATAATTAAAATTATGATGTATTTTAATATTAAAAGATTTATCTCACTCCTCCCAATTTACTCTATTTTCAAGTCTTAAATTGTCCAGAATTAGTGAATAGCGGATGATTTAGAAACTAATTGGGTTGGGGTCTGAACTTGCAATGATTTTTGGTCAGTGGGGGATGACTTGGCTCAAAAGGTGAATATAAATTCTGGGTTGGGGTGAGAGAGAGAGAGAGAGGGGAATGAATTTTGGCTCAACTCTTCTTTTTGGTCAATGTGGATATTGTGGCTCAAAGGTAGAGAGAGAGAGAGACGTGTGAAAAGATTCTTTGGCAAAACTTACCGTGACCAGGTGTGGCAACTTTGGGAATTTGGGGGCGCACCCTAGTTTTAGGTTTTAATAATCTTAAATTATAACAAATTAAAATCACTTTGAACACATTTAAATCTCAGATGTTTTAATATCATTCATATTAAAAAATATATTATATATCAAAATTAAATAAATTATTAATTTAATTTTGATATATATTTAACTTTTTTATTTTTTTATTTTTATATATATAATGACAATTTATATATTTGATACAATAAGTTTTATATATAAATTCAATTCATTATAATAATCTATCGAGATAATTGGACATTAGCTTTCATATTATTATATATTTTTTTTATTTCTAATATGATACCACAACTATATTCTTATATATTTTATATTCATATTATTTGTTTTATATCTTTAATCAATTCAAACCGAATAAATCCTTACGTAATATCTTGGTTAGTAATTTTATAAAGAAACTCTTATCTTGGATATTAATTTTACTTTCAACAAAATGTAACTTAACTAAGCATTAAAAGACTTTGGTTTTGATATGCTTCAAGATTTGGATATTTTTATAAATTGAAATAACTTAAAATTTGATTTCTGATAATCATATTAAATCTGATTAAATTCAATTCAACTCGAATTGAATTTTTGGGGAACAAAATTCTCTGAGTATCTATTTTTTTATACATAATACTCAAATTTAAGATTTTATTTAAAAAGAAATCAATGTCTAATCATCGGCTTAAAGTGAACCATTTTACCATACTAGGACATGGAAACATCTTATCTCTTGGTTGTTTTATATTAGTATAAAAGATTATTTTGATGTTGCTTAACGAATTCTATTTCTATAACAATGAGGGAGAGAGAGATTTTAAAGATTATTTTGTTTCTTTTTGGAAAAAATTATAATTTTAATAAAAGATAAAGGTTAAAATTATAATTTACTTTTTCAAATAACTTGGGTCCTAATTCTTATCTTAATTATTTGGAAATGATCTAAATTTTGAAACTTATTCTTAGATATTTGATGTTAGTTGAAAATTATTTTTTAAAATTAAATTGAATTTGTATTTGTCTAATTAATATTTTAAGTTATATATATATATAGTTGACTATCGATATCTGAAAACCCAATTAATCCTGTTTGAGTAGACTCAGTTTAGGGGATTGACTCTTTTAATACCTATTTTTCAATTCTCAAATCTAGAATTTGAGATTTTAATTGAAAAAAATTTAGTATAAGATCACTAAATTCACAGGACATTAATTATATATATAATTACGGTATTGAAATATATTACATCAACTAACACATTGAAAATGAAGAGAGAGAGAGATGTTTTGGGGTAATTTCATTGAACTTTCTATATAGTTGGTATTATTCAATCATTGCAATTACATTGCCCCTTTCAATCTTTTTGGACTATTATATAACTAATTCCCTTTTATCCTATCTTAATAAGTGAAGTTTGAATTGAACCAAAATAGAACCCTTTTTGATTGAGGCGTGGGGTGGGAGGATGTGCTCAATAACCCTTTTTGGCATCATATATCATTAAGAGAGACAGAATCATGATAAAACGGAACGTTTCTTAGGCATTTCTAAGATATCCCTCTCCTTGTTAACGTTGGATGACAAAGTTTGACACTTCGTGTGAAATCATGTCCATTTGGACTTTCTTTCTTTGTCTCATTTTTTTAGAGGAGTTTTGATCATAAAATATTCATTAGAGTTGGCCAAGCCTAGTCGATGCAATAGTTGACATTGGCATCCCTTAAATATCATATCGGGTTCGAATATAGTAAAAATAAATATTGAAAGAGTTTTATCTCTAAAAACATCTAATCTTATTTGAACTAGATTTAATTGAACTAAATCCAACGTGATTATTAGATACTGATTCATTAGAAGAGTTAATATTTATTATAATTATTTTGTGTCAACTATAAAATTTCAACTTCATATTAAGAATATAAATTTTTTTAAAAGAAATTTTAGTCGCAGATCTTCCTTTTTTTCCATCCTTCGAAAAGAGTAGTTTTTATGTACAATTTTAAATTTCACAAAAAATAATGTAAAATAACAAAATAATAATGATATTAATTCATAAGTCCAACCTCTACTCATGTTTACGATATATAACAAAATTTGAATTTTGGTATTAATTACAATTAATCTAGATATCTCAAGGGGATAACTTAATAGTCATAATTTTATCTTCTAATCTTATGATTCGAGATTTAAATCTAACAATAATAATAATAATATAATTAATCTAGCGTCGAATCTGAGCCCAATTATTTCCAAATTTAGGTGGGCCTAGTATTTGGCCCAAAGTTTTAGATCGGGTTTGGCCCAGACCCAACAAGCCCGGCCCGAGTTCTAATCCTAAATCGAGTCACCCTGCGAGTTGCGACCGCGGAGATGATTGGAACAACGAAATCGCACAGCCTTTTAATACAATGACAAACTCCTCCACGACTCAGTTCACCTTCGACCTTCTCTCAGATCTCTAGAGAGAGAGAGGAGCTCTGATCGTCACACCAATGGCGATTAGGGCTTTCTTTTTAGTTCTTTTATTCTGTTCATCATTAATCCCTAGCTTTGCCCTCTATGAAGATCAAGTCGGCCTTATGGACTGGTAAACTCCACACAAACTCTCTCTCCCTGCGATGTTCGATTATTCAATTCTCTAACTCTTACTTCACAGGCACCAGCAATACATCGGAAAAGTGAAGGACGCAGTGTTCCATACTCAGAAAGCAGGAAGGAAGCGTGTGATTGTCTCCACAGAAGAAAACGTCGTTGCTTCTCTTGATCTTCGCCATGGCCAAATTTGTATGTTCAATCTCTCTCTCTCTCTAATTCATGACCTAATTTTAATCAGTGTAAATATATAACTAGCTGTTTATGTATTGAATCAGAATTCATTGTTTTGGTTTGGATGCAGTCTGGAGACGTGTTCTTGGTCCCAACGACGCCATCGATGGCATTGATATCGCGCTTGGGAAATGTAATCATCTTCCTTAACCTTTTCAATTTTTCTGTTCTGAATTTCGGTTTGGAACTCTATTTTATTTGAAAATTTAGGGATAGAATTTAATATGAACTAGTTCTGATAAATGGGTGTTTATTTAGGAAATCCACAATGTTTGTGTTGTATATATGCTGGAATGTGTAAGAGTTTGTTGATTCATCAACTTATAACATTATTTTCCTGGCTCACTAAAACATATTTCTATCAAATGGTCTTAAGCACAGTCCTTAAAATCCCATATCAAACCATTTGGATCTTACCTTTTTTTTTTTAGTTCTTTTTTTTCCAAAGAACATCAATAGTATTTCATTTCCACTTTTGAACCTCGTTGGGAAAAATCTTGATCTTAAGGATCTTGGTCTTGAGCTATCATAATGAAAGGAATTCTTAGCCCACCCAAGTGGTCATGTTGAGACATATAGCCGCCAATGAAAATTTGGTTCTCTGGCAATTGAGAACAACTCAGAGATGCTTTCATAAAAAGAAAAAAAGGAGTATGGCTGCATTTCAAATAAATCTCGAGTCGCCCCGGCTTCAAACCTATCACTTCTCAAACAGTTGTTCCATCCCTTCTTACTTACTTCCCAACACCTAAATTGTATGTCTCTTTGTCTTCTTGAATATCATTCATTCATATTCGTCCATATCTAGCAGCAATATCTCACTTTCATAGGAAATCTCTATCTACCATAGGCCCTCAAAGATATATAGAAATATATCTATATATATATAAATATATATATATATATTTTATAAAAGAGCTTAAAGTTTGTATATTGCACTTAATGTTACAACACTAATTTATGTAATACTTTTAAGTATTCTCAAAGTCATCTCTTGGAAGTTTCCTCTGGATCTCCTTTTATTAATCCACAATTGCCTTCAAAGTCTTATAGAGAGAACTGTAGTATCTGAGTAAATTGTGCATAGTTCCGTTTAAGTATCTCACTTTCCGTTTAATAGTCTTATAGAAAGGTGTCCCTTCCATTCTGCGCTCCTTTTTGTGTTTCTCAATAATTATACAACTCAACTGATAAACCAATTGAACTATCCCATGGTTTACAGTGTTAGCATATAACCACCTTGTCATCTTGTGCCAACCACGTTGACTTTAAGAACATAAATTTCAGCCCTTATTAAATCATCATAATACATTTCCGGCTTGAGTCCTAATTCACTAATTTTTAAAATTTCAAATTGTGTCAAAATCATTGAATTACTGTTAATTGGGGAACATGTGATCTAATCATCGAATTACATCTCAAATTGGAGGCTTCTAGAGGTTCTCATGATCAGGATATGATGATTTTATTTGTTAGTTAACACAAGGGAGTTATGGTGTTTACAACATAAACCTCAGATTTATTGAGTTTTAAACCACAAGGTGACAATGTGCAAATAGGCAAACCACCAAGGGGGTGAGTTTGTGCAGTTTACCCTTTTAGGGGGGCGGGGGAGTGATATTCTAAATTTCTGGGAACATTTCATGTCTGAAATCATTGTTCATATTGGAAACATCACTTCTTTTAAGTGTCTGAATTAATATAATATACATCATCATTTGTTGTGTCTGTGTCATGATCACATTTTAGCTACTTCATCTTGTTGCTGAACAAGACAAGTAACAGTTGTCCTTTTTTCTCTCTCTTTTGTGGCTGATGAATATAATTACTTATTACTCCTGATTAATCTTCCTCTCGTGATTGTGGATGAAGAATTGAGACATATGCTGTTAATGGCGTTATATTATTGTTATAATAACTATTATGGTTGTGGGTGTTGGGTCATTTCACCTTTCTTACATGGTGCGAAGTCTTTTCTTGTGTAAGCCTTACAAATTCTTATACAGCATGATTTATGTTAGTATGTGTTTCTGAAGCTTTATTTTCCTTCAGTTGTCATAACGCTTTCCTCTAGGGGAGGTATATTACGAGCATGGAACCTTCCTGATGGGCAAATGGTGTGGGAGACTTCTATTCAAGGCTCAGGGGCATCAAAGTCAGTATTTTTAATACCGGTTAGTGACTAGCATCCATTGTATCTTAAATTCCAAAGAGATACGTTTATGTGTTTTTTGGGTTGTTTGGAAAGAGAGGAACACGAGGGCATTGAAGATTTAGCCATGGATTTAGATAGTTTTAAGGCTAGGTGGTTAGGAACCTTTGTTTTTTGGTATACAAGAGATACATTCAATGTTTGGTGGATCTTTTAGATGTGATAGCTTGTAATTAATATGGGTTTAGTACCCTCTTGGTGCCCTTAATAAATCTCTTTTCTTTTACTAATCCAAAAAAAAAAATCCTAAATATTACAATATTTCAGTATTCCTGAATCTCGTATGCGTGCATGTGCGTTCTCTCATGCATTTGAGTGCTTATGCAACCTTTATTTTGCATATAATGTTAAAATCGAACAAAAAGCTCTCTAGTATATCATGCTAATGTATTGGTACTAAAAAAAATGACATTTTGCAATTTTTAGGGGTAATTTGGATTGTTTTTCAACTTTTTGGAAAAGCCTTCCCTGCTGATATTAAAAGTACTTTGTCATTCCTGAATCTTGTATGTGTGCATGTGTGTGTCTCTCATGCACTTGAGTGCTTACGCAATCTTTATTTTGCATATAATGTCAAAATTGAACAACAAGTTCTCTAGTATATCATGCTAATGTATTGGTACTAACAAAATGACATTTTGCAATTTTTAAGGGTAGTTTGGATTTTTTTCAACTTTTTGGAAAAGCCTTCCCCCCTGATATTAAAAGTACTTTGTCATTGAACTATGTAATCTTGCTTCCAAAGGTCTCTCCCAAAGAGTGCAAGTGGATCCAAACTACCCTTAATTTCTCATGTCAGCATGTCAAGCTCTTCTTTGAAGCATAGTGCCCTACCGTAGTATAATTTGTATTAGAAAGATGTTTAGTCTTATTAGACTTGGCCTACTTGAGATACTAAATGAAGCAGCACTGAAATATGCAGAAAGTTGGCGGAGACAATTTGATTTTTGGTCTTGGTAAGGGGTGTCTCTATGCTGTTTCCGCCATTGATGGTGAAGTTCTCTGGAAGAGGGATATGACGGCTGAAAGGTATGCAAACTTCATATTTTGAGAATTTCTCCCTCTTCTACCATCAACTTGATCAATTATTGTGGATGTATATGCCTGTTTCCAGTCTGGAGATACAACAGATTATTCAGGCTGTTGACAGTGATGTACTACATGTTTCTGGAATTATTGGTTCAAACCAGTTTGGCACATGCAAAGTAGATGCAAAAAATGGCGAGTTGCTGATGCACAACACTGCTGATATTCCTGGTGGCCTTTATGGGGAAGTAATACCAGTCTCAAGTAATACACTTGTGGCATTGGATTCCACTAGGACAACTTTAATATCAATACTGTTCTCAGATGGAGAAATAATCTTGGAACATACTCCAATTTCCAATTTTGTTGGAGATTCTTATGGGATTGCAGTGATATCACCTACAAAACTTACAGGAACTTTTGCCTTGAAAATTGAAACTTTAGTACTATTTGTGAGATTGACAAGTGAAGGAAGACTAGAGGTAGTGGACAAAATTAAACAACCAACAGCTACTAGTGACATGCTTGCGTTATCTGAAGGTCAACAAGCTGTTGGTATAGTTCAACATGAAGATGGTATGATTCACTTCTCAGTGAAACTTGTTCACGACTGGGGCAATAGTTTGCTTGAGGAAAGCATTGTGATGGACCACCAGAGGGGATTGAGTGATAAGGTTTTCATTAACAATTATATCCGGACAGACAGGTCCCATGGGTTTAGAGCTTTGATTGTCATGGAAGATCATTCGCTGATCTTAGTACAACAGGGTGAAATTGTCTGGCGCAGGGAGGATGGGCTTGCTTCAGTTATAGATGTAACAACTTCAGAACTACCTGTGGAGAAAGATGGTGTATCTGTGTCAAAGGTAGAGCACAGCCTGTTCGAATGGCTTAAGGTATGGAAATTTTGAACATGCTTGCGATGTTTGCATTGCAATAATGGTGTTAGACTTGGAATTCCCTTCTGACTTGCTTGCTGCATATTTTTGGAGTATACTGCCGAGATGATTTCAAAGGGCGGGCCTGACACAATGGTGGAGTCTCTCCATTGTGTCCTGGAGGTCCAGGGTTCGAATCAGCTTCCTTGCAAAAAAAAAAAAAAGCAAGGGGAAGGCTGCCTAGGTATTCCGTTTGCCAGATCCCACAATGTGGGAGTTTCGGCACTGGGAACTGCCGAGAGGATTTCATGTTTATTTTTAGTTTCTCTAATACATGAAATTATCAAAACCTACATAAAAGAGCCCCATCCAGCCTTTTAGTATAAAAACATGTAGAGTTGGCACCTGATCATCCCCTTCCCTATTCCAATTTCTATAGCTGCTTGTGCAACTATATCTAAGGTGGATACAATTTTGTTAGATAGCCTTTATATTTGAATATTTCTTTGCAATTCCTATGTTACCATTATCGCATTTCCTTATCTAGTTGCTTATATTTTCTTGATTCAGTAAGAGCCAACTAGCAACGAACAAGTAGCCAACAAAAAGTTCCCAAGTTGGCAAGGCGATGATGAACTTTCTGTACTAATTGGGAAAAAAATATATATATTTTTTCTTTCCAATGCTTGTCCATTTCATGTCAACAAGTATACTTTTTCACTTAGCCCAATTTCAGGGTATCAATCATGTGCTTGATTAGATGCAATATGTAACTTACATGGTAGATTAGTTTGATTTATAATGCAATTTCTTCTCACTGTATTCCTCGGTTCTTACCATGGATTGTAATTTGCACATCTTGTAATTTGTAGGGTCACCTCCTGAAGCTTAAAGGAAGTCTGATGCTTGCAAGCACTGAAGATTTAGTTGCCATTCAGGACTTGAGGTTGAAAAGCTCTGAAAAGAACAAATTGACCCGTGATCACAACGGTTTCAGAAAGTTGCTTATAGTGCTCACTAGAGCTGGGAAACTCTACGCCTTACATACTGGAGATGGACGGATCATCTGGTCGCTGTTACTTCCTTCTCTTCGTAAAACAGAAGCATGTGAATGTCCCACTGGGCTCAATTTATATCAGTGGCAGGTTCCACATCATCATGCAATGGATGAAAATCCATCCGTTCTCATTGTTGGCAGGTGTAGCTCAAGTTCAGATTCTCCGGGGGTCAGCTCCTTTGTTGATACATATACAGGGAAAGAGCTCAACTCCTTACATTTGCTCCATTCTGTTGCTCAAGTTATTCAGCTGCCATTTACAGACTCAACAGAACAGCGCCTCCATCTAATAATTGATACTGATAAACGTGGTCATCTCTACCCCAGAACTCCTGAGGCTAGAGAAATATTCCAACGTGAGTTTTCAAACATATACTGGTACTCAGTTGATACTGATTCTAGTGTCATCAGGGGACATATGTTAAAGAGCAATTGTATTTCCAAGGCCACCAATGAATACTGCTTTACCACCAGAGATTTATGGTCGGTTGTGTTCCCCTCGGAGTCAGAAAAGATTATTGCTACTGTGACGAGAAAAGTTAATGAGGTATATTTTCTTTGAAAGCTTAGAAGTTGTTTGATCAGTAATAGTAAAAGCAACTTTTTACATTTTGTTTTCTGTTTACTTGAAAGATCATGTTTCATCTCTTCAAAGATGAAAAATGTTGTGATCTGGTGTTTAAACCCCTTCCCCCACTCCCCCCCCCCCAAAAAAAAAAATCTCCTCTGAACCATGGTTTGTCTTGTGGTTTTGGTCAATGAGATTTGCCTGTAAAAGATGCTAAGGCACACAATGTAATGCATCCTCTTTGAAATGACATTTATCATTTGGCCGGCCTCAACTGCAGATAGGTCCTTTGACATTTACTTGTTTGTACACCATGTTTTAGTATGATTATTCTGACCTTGATTCACTGGAAATTTAGTGGCATCTGTGTCTTATGGCATATCTATGCTCGCACTTATGATCACAAGTTCATTTAAAGACAGCTTCTGCACAAGGGATCTGCACTGACGCCTAGAGTGGCTGAAATTCAAGGAAGGACTATTTTTGTAGGTTTAACTTGAGTTGTCCTAAATATTGGTCCTTTGTTGGGAATAGATCGAGGATATACATGACCACTGCTTGCTGTTCTTAAGCTTCTTTGCATGAGTTATTGGGGTTTCCATGAGATGCTTAGCTCATTGAATGCTATTTATACTTTGTCACTTGTTTTCACCAGGTTGTTCATACTCAAGCAAAGGTAATAGCAGACCAGGATGTCATGTATAAATATATATCAAAAAATCTGCTCTTTGTGGCCACTGTTGCTCCTAAAGCCAGTGGTGAGATTGGTTCAGTTATGCCAGAGGAAGCTTGGCTGGTTGTTTACATAATTGATACCATAACTGGTCGTATACTGCAAAGGATGACTCATCATGGTTCACAGGGCCCTGTTCATGCCGTAAGTCTTATTGTGGATTCTTGTCTTCATGTGTTTATATGGCTGACCTTTATTATCCTTAAGTATCTCATAAGTATCCTTTTAATTTTTCTGTCTGAAGGTTTTTAGTGAGAACTGGGTTGTATACCACTACTTCAATCTCAGAGCCCACAGATATGAGATATCTGTTATTGAGATCTATGATCAATCTCGGGCGGTATATTCTTGCACTTAAATTGTTTGAACTTTTTATTTATTTATTTATTTATTCTTGATCTGAATCTATCTTCTCTTATTTTAATGCTCTCTACAGGACAATAAAGATGTTTTGAAGCTTGTTCTTGGGAAGCATAATCTTACTTCACCAATTTCTTCATATTCTCATCCTGAGGTGGTTGCAAAATCACAAAGTTACTTTTTCAGTCACTCCGTAAAAGCAATGGCTGTGACATTAACTGCTAAGGGCATAACATCCAAGCATATCCTAATTGGTACAATTGGTGATCAGGTCAACAACCCTTTCTTTTTGTTTCAAATTTTCTTTCATGTTGATTTACTCATATCTAGTTATAAAATCAATGTAACCACCTTCCCCACAAGCTTGAACTTTTAGAGTAAATGCTTGTTTAACAAAATTTAAGTGGTTGGACTCCCTTTTTATATGCACACTAAATGGCAATGGACCTTTTTCAGGTTTTGGCCCTTGATAAGCGTTATTTGGATCCTCGTCGCTCACTTAATCCTTCTCAAGCTGAGAAAGAGGAAGGGGTCATACCTCTCACAGATTCATTACCCATTGTTCCTCAGGTGCTTATTCATGTTTACTTTCCTGTTCTCTCTTCTATACTTCTTTTGTGCCCTTTTATGTGGTCAATAGCTCCATTTCTTCTTATTCTTGCTTTTATTGTTGCTAAAAATCATTACTTGCCCTGGTATTAGGTTAGAATCATGTTATTAGCATTGTTATAACATCCTTCCAAATTTATGCAGTCCTATGTGACACATGCGTTTAAAGTGGAGGGTCTCCGAGGCATTGTTACGATTCCTGCCAAGTTGGAGTCAACTACGTTAGTTTTTGCACATGGAGTGGATCTCTACTTTACTAGGATTGCTCCTTCCAGGACCTATGACTCTCTCACGGAGGATTTTAGTTATGCTCTTCTTCTTATCACGATTGTCGCTCTTGTTGCAGCAATATTTGTGACTTGGATTTTGTCTGAGAAGAAGGAACTACGAGATAAGTGGAGGTGATTCAACCACTTATCATCTCACCAATTCTTTCTTTGTAGGGGTGTTCTCTGCTTTGACTGAGAGCTAAAGATAGTCCTTACTTTATAATTTAACTTTTTTCCTTTTTTCTAGCAGCTCTTTGTTTTTTATTTTGATTTCCTTTTTCCTTTTCTGTTATGCAACATGTATTCATTGGCGATCATGTATATCTAGAAGTGCTAGAGGGAAGTTTCATTTAAATGATAAAGTTGCTTGCTATCAAAGTTCTGAGTTGTCAAGGTTTAGATGTTTAAAACGTAGTGACATGTCTATTGAATTGATTAATCTTTTTTCTTAGTCCAAAACCATATTTATTTCTCATTATGTGATCATCTCATAATATATTCCAAAGTAAAAGGGGTTGTTGGGACAACTGCAATTGTTACCCTTTTACCTTCCATATGTTAATCACGAGGGTCTCACTCAAAGCTTATTTTCATTTACATCAATGAGTCTGCAAATATTAAGTATATACTCCACATTCTATTCATGAACATTGGATTTTTGAACCCATTTATATATTATGCCTTGTCTCTGATGATCAAGTTGCATTCCGGTGTTAGGTTTCGGTTTCAATCATCTACTTGTTGCAAATTTCATCTACCGCTAAAATCAAAGGTTAGAGTACTTGACACTGATTTTTATACTTTTGGGGACCTCCGGTTGAGATTTGTATTAGGAGTGGAGGCTGCTTAAGCATTTAGTTTACTGATAGTCACATCATTGTCAACTTGATTGTTTTGGTAGGACAGCAATTGGCATCCTCTTCCCAGTTCCAATAACTTCATCTCATTTTGGTACCCTAAAAAGTATCGAAGTACATGTGCAGGGGTGGAGCCAGTTGCAGTTCCTCAGTGCCCTCCAATAATTTAGAGCTTATTGAGAGGATTCTCTCTCTCTCTCTCTCTCATCCTAAGTCATCACATGATATTTAGAATTTCATTCTGATTAATTCGGATCGATTTGTTGTCGGACTCATTTTTAGGGAGGTCTTCCGATGACATCTTTTACGTTCCGAATACTTGGTTAACGGGCGAAGTGCCTTTCCCACTACGTCGATCAACCATTAGTCTCACCAATGTTCGGTAGCGTAATTAGAAGGGGATTTCAGTCACTTAACCATGGTCAAGGATTTAAACCGTCATGAAAACGTAAAGCCATTGGGAGTCCTCCCCTCATAAAGGGTCCGATAACAGATCGATCCAGATTACTCGGGGTAAAACCCCAGATACCGGGTGGTGGACCAAAAAAAAAAATCAACCATTGGTCTCTCTCTCTCTCTGGGCTTGTGCGTGGTTACTATTATCCTTGGCATTGGTAAGGTCTGTTGCTTTGACACTCAAAGTACAGGGTTTCATCTCTTAAGTAGTTTCTTATATTTATTTAAGAGGGTATGATTATTTACGCTTTGCCCTCTGTGGATTCTGTCATATTTGGTGAGATGTTTTGGCTTCTGAGCACTGGGTGACTCGATAATGCCTTGTAGTTGCAACGTATAGATTTAATATACAGTGTACATTTAGTCTGGAAGTGGGCTTTCAGGACTGGGAATGTCTAATTGGCTATCAAGAATTGATGGCAGGGGGTTTTTCTTGGATTCCAAAAGGTTCCCTTTTCTAGTTGTGTAATTTTTGTCAATACGAATATGGTTACAAGCACCCTGTCCCGCACCTGCGGATTTGCCCACAATAATTTCAGAACGATGTGTCTGGATTTGAATTTGAACTCTGGAACATAAATATTTTTAGAGAGAGAGAGAGAGAGATTTAACTATTTCATATGTTCCCAAGAATCTTCAGTCCAAGAAAGAAAGCTGTCAAAACTCTTATTTGATGCATGGAAGTTTACCTGGAGCTCAATAGATTGATTTAAACTAAGAAATTGGCTTCACTGTATCTATTCCTCCACATTAGGCTTGAATTTTTCTTTTATTTGTTGCATTTGTGTCTTTCTATTTAATTTCATCTTGTTTTAACTGAAATTCGACTTCTGAATTGACACCCACAACATTACACTTGCGGGCCGCCCCCCCCCTCTCTCTCTCTCTCTCTCTCTCAAAAGAAGGAAAACAGAAAACGAAGTAAGACACTTTAGGAATGGGCATCTATCGAATTGTCATATTCTACCAAGTGCAATATGGTGCACTATGATTGGACAAAAGGGAGGGGATGGTGGACCTCACACACTTTTTTGAGTGTGAACCTGGTGCCCTGTGGCCCAAGTGGACGCTTATCTGTACTTGGAAAATTGAAAACCCCACCTCTCCCCTGCCCCCCAAAAGTTTGCTTTTCCATACGTTTCATTCTCCTTTTGAAACTTGCTCGTGAACTTTTCATTTTGACTTTTAATTTATTAGTCAAGGATTGGTCTAAAAATACTCCATTAATTGAGATTTATTGCAAAATTAATAAAATTATCTAAATAATTTTATTATACAAACATCACTTTCTATCTTTCTTTTTAAAGTTAGGAAGAGGTGAAAAACTAATAGAAAATGTATTCATCATTTTAAAATTATAACTTAAAATTATATTTTCCTTTCAAAAAATTATGACCCTCTCTCTTCTAAAAATATAATTAATTTTATATGCATGTATATTGTACCTTAGTCTCTCTCTCTCTCTCTCTCTCTCATCAAAATTGAAATTTTACACACTCAAAATTATTTGTAGCCGAGTAAAATTTTCAGTATAAAACTATGTTTAAATGACCATGGAAAATCAGATTATTTTGATAAAAACATTAAAAACTGAGGATTAAAAATAGGGATATTGGGTCTCCTCCTAAGTCCTAAGTCCTAAGTTGTAGCTTATCTTACTTATATGACAGCCACCTGTAGCATTTTTGCCGGACATGTGGGCTCCCCACAAAGTGTCTTCAAAAGAAGAATTCAATTTTTTTTTTTTTTTTTTTTTTTTTTTTATATATGCTTAGTTTGGAAATTTAGGAAAGAAAAAAAAAAAGAAAAAAAAAGAAAAAAAAAATAGAAAATAAATAATAAAGTTTTCTTTTCATTTTGTTTGGAAATTTTAAGAAAGAAAGAAAATAATATGAGATTTATTTAGAATTAAATATTTTTTTAAAGATAAATTTGGTATATTTATTAGATAATTTTTTATTTTCTCTTCTTTTCTTTCGTTTTCTTCCCATTTTTGAGAAGAAAAATTTTTATATTTAAAATTTTCTCATTTCTCTCCGTTTCTTTCTTTTAAAAACTCTCAAATGAAAAAAAAAAAAAGAGTGATTTTCTATTAAAATCACTTCTTTTTCTCTCATTTTCTCTCCATCCAAACATAGTGTTAGGGGAGCATGCATAGCTTAGCCGAATCAGGCTAGACACGAGTACTTTAACCTAAATTTTAGAGAATTCAGTGTTAATATAACAATGTTATTATAATTAAGTCTAAGTTTGGTTCATGGAGGGAAAAGAGAAGATTTATTTTATCTAATAAAAAAAATAGAATTTTTTTTTTTTGGTAGAAATGAAAGGGAAGAAAATAGATAGTATCTTTTTTTATTTGATTGAAATGAAAAATGAAAGAAATTATTATCAATTTTACTATGTGAAATAATATTTTTAATATTTTTTATCATATTTTTTTTTATTTTTTAATTTAAAATATTTTTTAAAAAATTTAATTTTTTTTCTAAAAATTAGTTATTTAATATAATTTTTCTTATTTTTGTAAATTATTTTTATTATTATTTTATATTAAATAAAATTAGAATATTAATGTAAAAAAAGGTTAAAAAAAGTAAAATTAGAAAAAATAATTTTTTTAATAAAATTGATGAAAAAAAATTAAATTTCATTAGTTTATATTAAATAAAATTGAAATAGAAAAATAAATAATTTTGTAAATATTAAAAAGTGTAAGATAAATTTGTCCAAAAATCTCATTTTCTTCTATTTACGTCTATTTTAAGACGGAAATGATTTTTTTAAAGAGGGGGAAAAAGAGATTACATTCCATTTTTACTTTCTATCAACATTTTCTTCCTTACCAAACGAGTAAAATATATCATTTTCTTCCACTTCTACTTTCCTTCCCCTTTTCCTTCCATTTTTTACCTCAACCAAACTACCCCTAAATAAAATCCTCAGCCCTTTATCAATAATAAATTATTATAAGTCAAGATTTTTATCATTAATAAAATTTTATTTATTATAGATAAAATTTATTTATAAAAAAATTAAGAAAAATTATTATAAATCAAGATTTTTTTACTATTAATAAACTTTTTTTTTTTTACCCTAAATGAGTTTTGTTTACTATTACCATATCAAACCTAAAAAGGGGTAACAAAGAATTTTTCTTAAAATTTTTAATTTGATTTAACACAATATTTTCTACTATCATTAAATAAATTAACATTATCGTAAATATTTAAATATATTCTCTCGGAAAAAATTATCGAGTATATTAATCATAGATTATATCTACTTGTGTTCAATAAGGAGTTATTAATCATGGGCAACCAATAATTATTGTACAAAATTATTTTTTCTTATGTAACTTCAAAATCTCTATATAAATTAATAAAATTTTGGGTCCACTGTTTGAAAATGTCCTCTAACATTTGAAAATAAAACTAATCATTCAAGAATAATATCGAATAGATTAAATAAGTTAAAAATAATGAATTGAATTGTTTATGTCAATACAGTTGAAAAAATTGAATTACTTAATTTGAAAGAAATTTTAATTAATTTAAAATAATTTCAATTTAAAAAATTATGATTTATTGATTCAATTTTTTATATTAAATTTAGTTTACTTCGCATTGTTTACCAATCAAATTAAACAATTTCAATTGTCATAAACACAGGAAAATTTGGGAAAGTCTATACTTGCTGTAAGTCAATTATTCAAAAGTTAATGAAACATCAATCATCATCAGCAACAACAAAGTCCAAAACAAGGAGAAATTCTCTCTCTCTCTCTCTCTCTCTCTCACGCACATCTCTCACAAAAGGTCTAAAGGAGCAATTTCATATGGCATTCGCAACACTATCCCAAAATTATCTAAAAAAGAAAAGTTTCTGTTAATACAAATTTGAACAGAGCCTCTCTTTTATCAACTTGTACACCACTAGCCTTTGTCTCAATCTCTACTGTCTCTCCCCCTCTGAAAATGTCAGAGGACTTCCCTTCTGCCCTTTCATTATCATCTACCATCTCTACTGATGAAGCATCAAATGGGGTTCTGAATTTTAAAGAGACTGAACTGAGACTTGGTCTACCTGGCTCTGAATCACCAGAGAGAAATTTAAGAAATGGGTTTTTGAATTTTAAGGATTTTTCATCTGGGTTTAACGAGGATTTTTCTAAGGCCGTTGATGGTTCTGAAACATGGAGGTTTTGTGCTTCTTCCACTCATGAAGCATCAACCATGGAAAAGCTTCCACCTTCGACTAATTGTTTGCAATTGAAGGAGACCCGGACACCTGCTGCTAGGTATAATCACTCTCTCTCTGTTGTTACTCTGCTTACCAATTGGGATTTTGTTTCAAATTTGTTAATATGAAGTTCTCCTTGGTCTTGAATAGTAAGGGAAGTGTTTTTCTTCAGAGATGAATTTGGCTTTAGTTTATTTGAATTCAACTCTTAAGATTGATTTAGTACCAAAAATTCTTTGTTTAGAATGAAAACTTTTGAAGGACAAAATTCAATTTATTTTTTCATTCAACCCAAGAAATTTGGAAGATCAATTTAAAAATTTGTTATTTACTAATGATTCTCAAGTGCACAAACTTTTGTAGGACTTGTACGTTTCACAATTTATAAATTTACATATTTCATATTTTATGGAGTTACAATTGAACTCAACATTTGTTTTTTGGTTTCATATAGAATCATAACTGAAATCTGAACTTCATAATTTCCGTGGAACTTATATATTTCCACTCTAAGAAAGGTGTATGAATTTCAAGCATCTTATTGACATGTCAAGCACATTGAATTGGCTTAATCAAAATTTCAAATACAAGTTTTGGGAATGAAAAAAAACAAAAAAAAAAAGATGTCGGGAGAACTCGTCCCTTAATAGGCTTGACAATTAATCCGATCCAAATTAGTCAGGACTAATAAATTGATTATTGAATGTCGATCGGTCAAGCATAGAAAAAAAAAAGATCTGTCTAAATTTGTTTGCATTAAATATTACAATTATTTTGGAAAATTAAAAGAAATGCTAAGGATGTCTCTGTTTTGTATGCATATGTTGATAGAGATCGAATGGTAGGTTGGCCGCCTATACGATCTTTTCGAAAAAACACACTGGTTTCTTCGTCTGCAATCATGGAGGATGATGAAGGTAAGTCGGGATTGGAATGTTTATATGTAAAAGTAAGCATGGATGGTGCACCATACTTGAGGAAAGTTGACTTAAGATCGTTTCGCAACTATGATGAGCTCTCCACCGCGCTTAAGAAGATGTTCGATCCTTTAGCCTCAGGTTTGCTGCAAATTTTAAAAGATTAGGAAATATTCATATTCATTGTACCTAGTTCTTAGTTATGATGTTGAAGAACAACTCTGCAGAGGCAGGAGTCTAAGTTTATGATGCTCATCATTAGTAACTCTGTTTTCTTTGCAAATCATATGCTCAGTACAATGCTGTTCAAATGGTGTCTCCGGCCACTTGGTTAATCTCCTTCATGTATTGACTTATGAAGACAAGGAGGGTGATTGGATGCTTGTTGGTGATGTTCCTTGGGAGTAAGTGCCCATTTGATAGAAAATGTTGTTCAAATGGAGTCTCAGACCACCTGATTAATCTCCTTCATGTGTTGTCTGTGTTGCAGGATTTTTACCCACTCATGTAAAAAGTTGAGAATTATGAAGGGTGCAGAGGCAACTGGTTTAGGTATCTGAGATTTACTGCATTAAGCTATGGAAATGGCATGACTATGTGGTCACGAGCTCCTCTTTGTTTTCCTCTTTCAATGTAGTTTGTCATCTAAAAGAGATCAGCAACCATGCCCTAGGTCTAGGTTAACTCTATATGCAATTAGTAGATCTCACCTTGCTGTCCCCAAATTGCAAATGTTGTTAGTAGTCCCTTGAAAGCTCAGGTCAGTGAACTTGTATGTAGCGGTTTAGTATCTATCTCGCCCGGAGATTAAGCATATGTAGCGTACTACAAAGATTGCCGATGTATATATATAGTTACCTACAATCTGTAATTTCCTAGTCAAGGAAAGATACCCATTTCGTCCATGATGTTTTTACCGGTTTCGGTTCTTGCAAACTGTGATGTTGTTTGCAATTAAGGTGTTGAATGCAACAAAAATAGTTTCTGTGAACAGTAAATGATCAGACTTGACCTCTGCACTGACATTCAGTTTCAAGATGTTAAATAAGGCTTAGCCATGGAGCTGGAGTAGCTTCTCCATCTCCATTTAACTGTTGTCAATCTCCTTTCTAATCAGCAATTGGCTCGCAGCTTACATTCTCTATTGCTCCATTTAGGTCCGTCGAATATGCAAAAACTGGGTTACTTCATGCTTGTCGAGTATCCAAGAACTTGGTTACTTCATGCTTCTAACAAAAAGGAGGAAGAGGGTCACCGACTACTTTACCCTCATCACTGATGGGGACAAGAAACTCTAAATTACCCCTCCCACTAGTTATGTTAGGGCTTAACCCTTCCAATCAACCAAAAATGATAATAAGAGGAAGAGGAAGGCATGGACAACTTGGAAAATTGTGAAAATGAGTTGGTAGATTATGTTAGGACTGGCCTGTGTAGAGCTTACAACCAAACCAAACATCACCTTTTGGGGCCATGGTTGAAGTTTGAATTGCCCAAACCCCTCCCTGTGGTGGCTGTAACAGTACCATGCTAGCATGAGTCCTATACAGTTGCATTTACACAAATGAATGCCCATTGCTTCACTTGCATTAGGTTTGGTTTCCCTTGCAATAGGCAAAGGGTCCCATTATGCAAAAGCTCCAAAAGAGGTACTATGTAGTTTCATCATTTTATTGGTTCAGTGAAATAGGATACTAAATCTTTTAACCAAATCTCATATTTGAATCTTGGAAATGTAAACGCTAAATAGAGCCCCCACCAACGATCGAATAGAATTAGTTAAAGTATAAATCCGGATAATGAAAATAGATTTAAAAAAAAAAAAAATCCTCCATACTCTACAGCTTTGTCTTCAATCATTCTTTAAATCAAAGTTGTTCCTCTTCTTATAACTGGACTATTTTATTTCATTCAAAAATAATATTTATCAACTATAATATATATATATCTTAATTTTTTTGAACTAAATTAGTATTATTATTTTGTTCAGCAAAACAGTCCAAAACTATTGCTAAACTAAAATCGTTTGGTCAAGAAATGAGTTCTCTCTTAAAGAAATCATCTAGTAAAGTAGTTCTCATAAATATATTCAATCACTTCTTGCCTCTTGTGACTAATCACCTGCTCACTTCCTTCAGAGGTTTCTTCGAGAACCATGAACTTCATCAAATCTAGCCTAAATGTTTTCATTCTTGGAGTTCATCTTGTGACCTAAACTCTCTAGTGATGAGCTCAGGGATTTTCGTAGGATTTAATATCTATAGTTTCATAACTATTGAACCAACCAATTTTCATAAACTAAGAAAATAAAATGATTAAGGGTGGAAAAATTTCCCATATTTAAAGCACTTTTTGTACAAAAATAAAGAAGAATGGACAAAACCTGTGCATGGACGTGGTTAGAAAGTGACAACTGTACTGTCAAACCTGCACCTCCTCCACCCAGTCTTTTGCCATCCAAATTCATCAATTACCTCTCTCCCCTCAAATCACCTTCTAATACTCTCAAACTCATTCTCAACCCCCACCTCCATTGCATTTTGCAAGGGCTTCTCTCTCTCTCTCTCCCCCCGCCCCACCATGAAAACACAAAACAACCAGCCCACAAAACTCAAAACCCCATTATTTTCCTGTGGCTTCTTCCGCCATTGCACCCAAACGGTCCTCAGCCCCACTTCCCCTACTCCTCCCTCACCTCCCCTCCTCCCCTCCCACCCCACTCCCCCGCCCTTCTCCAAATCCCCACCTGACCCACCACCAGCACAACTACCACAATCTGCCATACCACCACCGCGATCACCACCACCACCTCGCCACGACTCTACATCCTCCTCCTCTTCCTCCGCCTCCACCTCCCAAAGCTTCACCCAATGGCGCATCCCCACCACCCCTCATCCTCCCCAACATCCACCTGATAATAATACCTCCCAAAACACAATCCCATCTCCCTCTTCTTTCGAAGAACTCTTCCACATCGCCGAGCTCAATTTTTCCACAGGCACTCAACCAGATTTCATTTCTGCCCTCCACCTGCTGGACAGATGTCTTGTTCCAAACCCCACCAACCCCACCTCCACAACCCACCCCATTTGCCCACTCTCCGTCATGACGTCACTATTGATGTCACTGAAGAACCCCACCACCTCCAAGCCCGCCACCAAGGTCCTCCTCGCTCTCTGCCTCCACGAAACCAACCGCCGTGTCGCGGTGGATGCCGGTGCAGTGACTGAGGTGGTGGAGTCGCTTTCGGGGCTTTCAGGTGCCCCGGCGGAGAGAGCATTAGCGGTGCTGGAGCTGATGTGTACGGTGGAAGAAGGGGCAGTGGAGTTGAGAGAGAATGCGCTGAGCGTGCCTATGATGGTGGAGGTGATGAAGAGGATGGAAGGTAGAGGGAGAGAGTATGCTATTAGTGTCCTTAGTGTGATTTTCTGTAATGGTGATGGTGGTGGGGCGGACGCGCCTCCGCCGGAGGAGGTGGCGAAGGCAGTGGCGCTGGCGTTGAAGGGTGAGTGCAGTGAGAGAGGGAGGAGGAAAGGGAATCAGATTTTGAACGCCGTTTCGGAGAGTGGACGGCCTGATGTTTGCCACGTGGCAAACGATTGATGACGTGGCGAAACCATGTTTTTCATTCTCATATCTCTCTCTGTCTCCCGCTTTTCTCCCTCTCTATCTTTTGATGGGTTGGGTCCTAGAGAAATTGACAGTTCAGGTCAGGTGGGTCACAGAGAGAGAGAGAGAGAGAGAGAGAGGAAAGTTGGTTTTTGGGTCTATGATTGTATTGTGTGTCAGATTCACATGTAGTTTTGTGGGACTTCTCAATGGACTAAACTTTGGGCTTCTTTAACAGGCCTATGAAGTAAATCATTTGGGCTAGCAGGGGGAAGTTTCTGGGTTGGACCTTGAGTTTTTTGATGATTTAGGTTGGATAGTTTTGGTGGGCCAGCGTGATTGGGAAGGACTCTATTGTTAATTTTTCTTTTTAGTCCGTGTTGTGATATGTACATTACATGTTTTTATGTTATGATGAGATGAGCTCGACTGCTGGAAGGGCCATTGATGACGGCATGTGTTGATGTTCATAGAAGTGCTTGTGTTACTCGTTTCCATACGAACCGGAGATGGCTGATTGCTTGGTCAAATTATTATTAATCAATGCTATTTCACTCGAAAAAGTTAAGAATTTCCTACGTCTATTTGGTTCCATGGCTTGACATTGAAACCTTTTAAATAAGATCTCGAGTTTGAATGATGTTGGAAGAGTTTTACTTTTTAAAAATTTAATCCAACTTAAATCAAATTTATTTGTATTTAATGTAATTATCGAAAACAGATGTTTATAAAAAAAAAAATTAAAAAAAAAAGTTAAGAATTTATAGCTGGTCCATAGAAATTTAGGCTCACCAATTGATAGTCGGTCAGGCATATGATACTAGATCTCTTAACTAAGATCTTAGGTTTGAGTATCGGGAATGGAAAAAATGTTGGGAGGATAGCGCTCGAAATAGACTATTGTAAGTCATTGATCGGATTAATTAGAATATGATTTTTAATACCGATGATATATAAAAATAAAATTAAAAAAAAATAGATTTTTAGGCTCACTCTTCCCTCGTAGAAAATTAGGCCCAATTGATGTCCTACGAATCCACCCGTAAGGAGGGGGGGGATTACTTATGTCATTGATAGACTATTATGACATTATTAATTAAACAACACATCTACATGAGACTGGCATTTTCTATGATCCCTATAATGCCAAAAGTAGAAAAGTTTAGAAAATTCTAATTTATGATATGGTGAGCCCACCCCTGAATGTGGATGGATGCCATATGACAGTTTAATTGTCCCCTCCATTGTAATCTAATGTGTTCACATTTCAAGATCAAAAAGCTTTAAAATATACATATATATATATATAATATTTGTTTCAATAAAAGAAAATTCAAATTTATTGTTTGCATGTGTGTGTCTTTATGTATGGTAAAGGCATTATCCTTTTGAAATTTGAAAAACACATATGTTGGATGGGTTTATCACAACAATTGATTTGGTAAAAATTGCTACATCATATATTACATTTGATCATTCTAAATCTTTTACAATAATAAATAACTTCAAATGACCAGGAATCTGTCGTTTATTTTCGAATAATACCATACCAGATATAGTACAGAATCATGGTCATAATTAGCATAATTATTCTGAATTTTATTCACATGTGTGCCTTTTACGGGATTGGTTCATCTTTGAATCTAAAAAGCCGGCAGGCACTGACTTCTCTTCTGTTTCTGTCATAAAATTATAAAATGATATGAATATAAAAAAATTGATAAATATAACTTTAATATCATGTTAAATATGGAAAGCAACGTAATAATATGAAATCGATCCATTTTATCATTTGAATTACTATAATAAGTTAGATTTATATAAAAAATCTATTAACAATTATTACAGGTATAAAAATAAATAAAATCAAATATTCTCGGAATCAAATCAATTATTTATTTAATTTTAATATATAATATATTTCTAAAAACAATTATTAGGTCACGTGAATAAAAGACGCAAACATGCAAACAATAAACCAATCGGGGCTGATAAAGGGACACGCAGGTCTTCCTCCAATGAATTATCACAATTTTTCTTTTACATTGATCTTGTTCTCTAATTCAAGCAATTCAAAGTTCTCTTTGCCTTCAAAGCATAGCCTTCCAAATTCATCTCCAACCACAATAATATACATAACTTACACAAGTCACAAAAGTCATTCATTTTGCATTACAAGGCAAAAAACAGCATACTCTCCAAGGTGTTTGTTTGATTGATGGCTACACTTGTGTTTCTCCTCCAATGTCTAGCCCTAGTCCTTCTGGGTTCCACCGGTCAAACTGTCTTCGCCATGCCACCGCAGGCCCCAGTCCAATGCAATGCCACAGGGTGCACCCTCTACAACGCCTACGGCGCGTGGGGTGACCGGCAGGAGTGCCGTGTTCAGAATGTCAAGTACCCAACAAGTGAGGAGGAAATCAGGGCTGCCGTGGCCGAGGCAAATCAGAAGAAGCTCAAAGTGAAAGTGGTCAGTGGATTTTCACATACCATACCAAAACTTGCTTGTCCTTCAACATATACACAAGATCCTACAAATTCGATGCTAATTAGTACAGAAAAGTACAATACAAGCATAGAAATTGATGAAGATAATTTACAAGTGACAGCAGATGCTGGGGTTGGATTGAGGGCATTGATTGATAGAGTTGAAGCGGCAAATTTGAGTTTAGTGGCTTCACCATATTGGGAAGGTGTGAGTGTTGGTGGGGTTATAAGTACCGGCGCGCATGGAAGTTCTTGGTGGGGTAAAGGTGGTGCCGTCCATGATCATGTTGTTGGAATCAATCTTGTTGTTCCTGCCCCTCCAAATGAAGGGTATGCCAAAATTCTTAAAATTGGAGCCTCTGATCCTCTCTTTAATGCTGCCAAACTCTCATTGGGCTTGTTGGGTGTCATTTCCAAGGTTAGTCGCATTCTTTTGTTTACAAAATTTCAAGGGTGTTTATTTGGTGAAAAAGTTTAAGAAAAGAAAATAAAATTCTTTTTTTGGTAATAATACAGGAAATTTTAGAAAGAAAAGTTTGGGAAATTCTAAATATATTGAAAATTTTTACAAAATATACATATTTGTGATAAAATTTTGATGGGGAACCGTGACAGGTGACATTTAGTTTGGAGAGAGCATTCAAAAGGAGCATAACCAACAACTTTACCGATGATGGTAACATTCAGAATGAGTTCATGGAACATGCGAAGAAACATGAATTTGGAGACATTACTTGGTACCCATCAAGGCATATTGCTGTCTATAGAAATGATGATCGTGTTCCCTTAAATAGCTCTGGGAATGGAGTCAATGACTTCCTTGGCTTTCAATCTAATGTCGTCCTCGTCTCAAAATCAGTAAGAGCAGTAGGTACTACTTTTCTCCAATCCGTTTTCTTCTGGGGCAAATGATGGTTTGTGTAAAACACCTTTCTAAAATTTCAAATACCCACTTAAATTTAAATAGGAAGAAACTTTTGAATTTAATGACCAATGAATACTGACAAGCAATTAATCATTTGAATGGCTTGCAAACAGAGAAAGCATTGGAGAATGCCAAAAATGCGGGCGGGAAATGTGCAGTGGCAGCCTCCGTTGTTGCATTTAAGAAGATGGTAGGCAATGGACTGAAGAACAATTTAATCTTCACGGGGTACCCAGTTGTGGGTCATCAGGGGAAAATGCAGACTTCTGGCTCTTGTCTCTACTCTTCCAGTACACTAACCTCATGTGCTTGGGACCCAAGAATCAAAGGCCTATTCTTCTATGAAACAACAGCAATATTTCCGGCCTCTAAGTTTGGAGACTTCATTCGCGATGTAAAAAGACTTAGAGACATTAAATCGGAAAATTTTTGCGGGATTGACAGCTACAATGGAATCCTAATTCGATTCATAAAATCATCAGAAGCATACTTAGGTCAGTCTGAGGATTCTGTAGTGATTGATTTCAATTACTATCGTGCCGATGACCCTTTGACACCAAGACTAAATCAAGATGTTTGGGAAGAGGTTGAGCAAATGGCATTCTTCAAGTATGGTGCAAGGCCACACTGGGCCAAGAATAGGAATTTAGCATTTCTTGGTGTGCAAGAAAAGTACCCAAATTTTGATAAATTTATGGCGGCAAAAAAGGAGCTTGACCCGCAAAACTTATTTTCTAGTGATTGGTCTGATGAGATAGTGCTTGGTAAACAAGGAGAAAAGGGGGATGGGTGTGCTTTGGAAGGACAGTGCATATGTTCAGAGGACAGACATTGTAGCCCTAGTAAAGGGTATTTGTGTAAGCAAGGACTGGTGTATACTGACGCTAGAGTGTGTAGGTACTCCCCATAGTCTTGTGGCTTGATTGTTTTTTATGAATTTTGTCTTAATTGTTTGTGGGAATAAAAATAGTTGGTGTCAACATTATTTAACTAAATATTTAATTATATAATTGTTTAACTAGAATATATATATAAATATATATATATATATATATATATATGTTTTGCTTAATATAATTAAAGATTTAATTACAAACTTCTAATGTCATAAAAATTAAAAAAAAAAGTTCAATTCTACCTTTTTCAAGTTTTCTATTTTCTCAATTATTTGCCTTTCGATCAAATCTAATTTTAAGCAGCTTTAGTTTTATGTTTCTTTATTGATTATTATAATAATTGATCTTAAGTGCTCTAATACCAAATCAAAAATAAATTGAATATAGTAAATATAAAATAATATAAATATGAAAAATAGATGAATATGGTTGTAGAGAATATTAGAAACAATATAAAAATATTAATATGAATTCTAATGTTTCTTTATTTCAATTAAAATATTATAATAATTTATATTTATATAGAAAATCCATTATCACAAATATAGTAATATAATATTATAAAAATAAAAATAAGAAAAATAAAATATTCTCAAAATCAAATCAATAATCGATTTGATTTTGATACATAATATATTATAATATTCCCTTTCAAACTCAATTTAGTATAATAAAATCCACTTGAGGTTGAAATAGAATCTAGATAGAGAATCTAAAATCTCAGGATTTTTTTTTTTTTGCAACATATTTTTTTTCTCGAATGGACTGGCTCTGATATTGGATCTAACTCTTGGCTTTGACTCTCACTCTAACTCATGCATGAATAACCCTTTTTTGCAAATGGAGCTCCAATACTGTATTAAAAATATAATTTAAATATAAAAGACATATGAATATATATAGTTTAAGTGCTTAAATACCAAATTAAAAATAAATTGAATATGACAAATATAAAATAATATGAATATAAAAGTTAGATGAAGATGGTTGTGATACTATTTTAGAGAATATTGAAAAAAGAATATAAAAATATTAATATGAACCCTAATATTCCATTATTTCAATTAAAATATTGCAATAATTTGAATTTATATAAAAATTTATTAACATAGATATAGAAATATAATATTACAAATCTAAAAATCTAAAAATAAGAAAAATTAAATATTCTCGAAATTAAATTAATAATTGATATAAATTTAATACATAATATATTCTGAGAAAGACTCTGATGATGTGATGGCGGTTTGTAGAGGACTATTTTGTTATTTCGTTGTTGTTCATGGATATCATGCAAGGACGTTCGTGTGAGTCTAGGTCATCATCATCCTTGTGCACACCATATTGTGGCCCTTGGTTATGTGCATGTGGTTGTGTTTGGTAGCTTGAAATGGTGGGGGAGGAGGTGGTAGGAGGTTGAGGCTTAGGTGGTGATTCTAGTCTTTGTTTCGAAATTTAGACCGGATCGGCCGGTCCGATTAGTCCGACTGGCAATTGAATCAGCAGTTGGTTTGGGTTTCTTAATATAACCGGATTTTGAAAAAAAAAATCAAAACCTGGGTTGGATCGAAAACCGAATTGAACCGACCAACCCGGGGATTTTTTTCCCTCTCACTCACTCTCGCTTCCTCAAGTCACAGGATCTTGCATTGGCTCTAGAGAGATGGGGCAAATAAACACTAAAGGAAACTCCACTGATTCGAGCTCCTCGATGATTTTCTTCAGATCTAATTTCTCCATAACACCCCCACCGATGCCCAGTGCCCAAATGGCATCTCCACCACCCAAAATCCCATCTCTGATTGCAGTTTCCAGATCCAACACTTGCCCACCACTGCCAGTATCAAACTTAACATCCCCACCTGCTCTTCTACTACATGGTTACAACATAGGCATTTTTGCAAGCAAAGGCAGACCCTTTTGTACAAAACCAAACCAAATCAACCCAAGCAAAAAAAAAAAAAAAAAAAAAATCCCCTACAAAGGATAATGAAAATGGAAGAGACCCTTTGAAATTCTTAGACTAAAACAACAAGAAATGCCTTCAAACATACATCACATCTACTGAACCCTGAAGCGTGTGGAGCAAAAAAGAGCAAGTAAAAAAAAAGAGAGCAAGCTAAGACAAATCCTCTTTCTTTACTCTCTCTCTCTCTCTCTCTCTTTGACAATCACAATAAAAGAAACCGATCAAAGGAGACAACTTTTCCTTTTGGGATATTTCTCAAAACATTGTTTTTTAATTAAAATTATTTAACTATTGTTATTTTTTTTTCCAAACTATTGATTTCACATTCTGAGAGTGTGAAATCAAATTTTTTGTGTTAATTTTTTTTTAAATGTTTCGCAATCACAAAATGCGAAACATGCAAATTTAAAACCCTAACTCAGAATGCGAGAGCTCTCTTTCGCCTCCTCTCTCTTTTGCAACAGAACCCTAGAGGATTTTTTTGAGACAAGAAGGTTGCGGAGTTTGAATCAAGTCGTAAGACCTCCAATATTCATTCCTTATTCTCCCTTTCTACAAAATTTGTTAGAGTTAGTTCAAAATTTATTCTCCCTTTCTTTTCCCTTTCTGTGAAATTTGTTAGAGTTAGATAAGAAGGTTGCACTGAACATGTTAGGGTTAGAGAACATGTTAGGGTTTTGTGCAAATCTAGAGTTTGTTCCCACATTCTTCTTGTGAATCAAGGATTTGTTTTTTTAGGATTTATTATTTATACGAATCTTTTATACTCTTTTATACTTTGTTTATTTGAATCTAGTGTTTGCATTAACCACAAAAAAAAGATTGTGTTATAATGGATCTAGGGTTTGCATTCAAAGAAAAAAAATATTGTTGGTGGAAATATATTTGAAAAAAAAATTATTGCATTATATTTGTGGCAACATCATCATCATTATCAACCTGAACCTTAATCCCAAAAGCATTATATTTGTGGTAACACTTAAAGAAAATCACTATACATTGTATTTGTGGCAACATTAAAAAAAAATGCATTATATTTGTGGGATTTGCATTATATTGTAAGGTTTGCATTATATTTATTGTTGATACTCTACTAGAGTTAGTTCTAGGGTTTGCATTATATTTATTGTTGATACTCTACTAGAGTTAGTTCTAGGGTTTGCATTATATTTGTTGTTGATACCTTGTTGTCGGTTATTGTTGTACTTGATAAAAGGAAGGAAGATGGGTGACAACGTGTGAGGCTAATGCTTTAGTGGGGGTATAATTGATGGGGTTGAAGATGTGTATTGGTATATTGTGGATTTTAAAATGGATGTTGTAATTGATAGCACAATTAAATAGCAGGAGTTTATTAAAATTTTATATCATAGAAGTGAGATTGATTCTAAGCAATTCAAGTTGAATATGACATGTAGATATTCTCTTTAGTTTGATCATTCTCTCTCTTATTATGTATTACAAGTGAAAGACGAAGAATTCTTACTAGAAGTGTTATCACTCTCCAAATATATCCCAAATTTGACCACAGTTGTACTATTCTTAAAGTCAAAAGTAATTGTGAGTGCACCTGTTGGTCCACTCATGGTCGGTTGCTCAAGTTAAGGCAAAAAGAATCTGTCAGATATCTCAGGTAGCTCATTTAGGACTCAAAATTGTCTTGATTTTGGGGATGAGATAAATTTTGGTTTTTACACAAAAATGTCGAGAAGTAGGAATATTGGAAATGAGTGGCTACAGTATGAGACATTCATTTCAGATGATGTTCCTTTGGTTGGTCATCATGAATTAGTTATGCCTATTACAAGTGAGTATGGAGAAGTTTAATACCAGTAGACCCTATTAAGTGCAAGAGACAGATGTTGTAAAAATATTTGTTAATAAGGAATCAGAAAGTGAAAGTGATGATGGACAGAATGTTATAGATGAAGAAGATCGGGTTATTGAAAAAAAAGATGAAATACCATACCTACACACTATGGGGGAAGGGGTCATGATAGTTGATGAGTACAATGACTATGACCGTCTAACTTGAAATGATGATCGCATTTCGTAATTACAAGTTGAGATGGTCTTCAAATTCAAAAAGAAAGTTCAGCTTGCTGTTAAGTACTGTTCGATGTGAGAGCACATATAATTTAAAGTGTATCAAAGTTCTCCAAACATATGGTTTATAAGATATTCATTGTACCTGAGAATAACTGTTTGTAGCATGTTCGGACTTGGCAAAAAAAGAGTCATCATCTTTAGAAAATTATAAGGTTAAATGTAAAACATACTTCTTTCCCTGAATTACCTTTGGGGGATCACCACAATGTGAAGTCGAATATGGTGGGTCATTTGATTAGAAATACGTAAGAAAGAATGTTGATTATAAAGCTTGTGATGTAGTTAAGGATATGAGATAGTATGAGATAAATCTGTCATAGAGAGAGGTTTGGATGGGGTGTCAACAATCTACAAAAATGGTGTATAGTAATTAGAAGACTTCTTATACATTGTTATCCCAGTTTTTGAATGTTGTGCAAATAAGTAATCTCAAGACTGTTGTTGAGTGGAGGTTTACTGAATTGTCGTGATTTAATGAGAGGGTTTTTCACTTAGTTTTCTAGGCCTTCAAATCGTGCATCGATATATTTAAACATTGCAAGCCAATGATTAGTATTGATGGAACATTTCAATATGAGAGTTATATAAAGAAAATTCTAATTGTTGTTGGAACGAATGCAACTAACCACATTCTTTCCTTTTGTTTTGCTATTGTCAATGAAAAGACTGTTGTGAGTTGGACATGGTTTTTGAAAAATTTGAAAGTACACATAATTGGTGACCGGCTTAAAGTGTGCTTAATATCGGATAAGACGCACAGTATAATGCGAACCATAGAAAGGAATAGTTATCTTCAACTACCATTTATGTTTCATAAACTTTTATTACACCATGTGGAAGCTAACTTCAGCCGACGATTCAAGAATAAACTGTTAACAGAGTTAATACATAAGGTAGCTGAGTAAAAATAAATTAGAAAATTTGATGCCATCATAAACAAGATCAAAGAGCTTAGTGAGCTGGCATATGGAGATTCCTCTCGAGAAATGGACATTGTGTCATAATAGGGCCACAGATAGGGAACATGATCACCAATCGGTCGGAATCATTTAATGACGCATTTAGAAGTATAAGAAAGTTACCAATAACTGCATGTGTGTGAGTAATATTGTATCGTAAAGTTGGATTTTTCAATAAAAATCAAGAGGAAGCAACGAACGATATTAAGGAAGACAAGATACGACCAACATTGGTGATGAAAAAAATTATTTAAAAATGAGCAGAAAGCCAAATTTCACCGCATCATTGCATTTAATAGATTAGAGAGAAATATGAGATGATGATAACTAGATTCCATGGTGAGGGGGGTGGGAACAACCACACCGTGATTATAGATGCCTCATCATGTTCTTGTGGGAAATATGCTATATTCAAGGTTCTTTGTTCCCATATGTGAAGACCTTGTGCAGACATGGACCGTGAGTTTAGAACACTTATAGACAGACTGTATAGTTGCCAATCAATATTACTTACATATAGTGGGGAATTCTATTCTCCTCCACACAAAGACTATAGGCCCCCTCCTTCTTTCACATTGTTACATAATGTTTCATACCTTAATAACTAGGCAGGTAGACCATAAAATACGTGGATCCGTAATGAAATTGATAAAAAAAGAACTCAGCCTTGCAAAACTTGTGGTAAACACGAGCATAATCGTCACCTTTGTCTGAATATGGCCCGGTTATAAGAGATGACAAGACAAGACTAAAACTTTTATGTCCTTTCATGTACTTATTTTATATTGTATTGTTAACTTATTCAATTATTATGGTTTTATAATTTACATAACTTATAACTTATTACTTTATGTGATCATTTTTTATTTGGTTTGAAAATATGAAATTTCTATTGTTCTTTAATTTTTTTTGTGATCATAGTTCTAAACCACTCTTAGATAGAATTTACCCTAGATCCACGAAAGCCTAGTGTCTTGACTTTACAATCTACAAACCAGTCTCATGGGAGACTAAGAGTGATACTCTCTAGAGGTGTATCATTCAAATCATGAGTTTTGAACTGCTCGACCCCTTGATGCTAGGATTCATGAGATTTTGTTGAGGGTGAAATTTTATGATTTTTATAGGTGTGAACATATTCAGTACAATCATGCGCTTATTACTGTATTTTTTAATAGATGGAGATAAAAGATTCATATCTTTCACTTACTAGTTGGTGAGATTACGATTACATTACAGTACGTTTCGATCCTTTTTAGATTTCCTATTAATGGAGATGCAGTTATTGTAATAGACCACACTCGTTCTATCGTTGAGTGACAGAGTTTATGCCGTAGTCTCTTGGATTCTTTCCTAGTTTAGAGGATTTTTTGGAGACCGTCTTAAATTATGGGCTATTATGGACTTCTTTGATTCACATCTTTTGGATTCGGAGTCAAATGCAACACTAGTGGAGTTTCACACAGGTGGTCACATTATACAATTACTAGATAGTTTTTTGGAAGACCAGTTTGGGTCGAGGGTGAAACTCATATATTTGGAGTTTCTACAAAATCTTGATTGTGCCAAACAATATAGTTGGGGCAGTACTGTCTTGGAGACACTTTACATGGTCATGTGTCAGGTTTTTATTGATACCGTTAGATAGATTTGTGATCCAGTTTTGCTTATATAAGTATTGTATCTCTATTTGATATATTATTTTTTACTTAATAATATTTTATCTACATACTATATCATTTATTCAATAATTTTTTCTCTTATAAGTTTTGGATATGAGAGAAAGTGCACATATTTACCCTGATTAGACGCTACACCGTTGATCTGATATCCTCTGCTTCACACCTGCGTGCCAACCCTCAGAATCTTTGTACGCAATGCTTAGTTCATTTATTCATATTTTTTTATTCCCTTAAATTTGTATAATTCTACCTTGACATTGTTTTATTTGTAAATAGTTAGGATATTTTGCGTAGTTATCTATATATAGAGCAGTTTGTTCTTAGAACATATCGGAATCAGTTAGATCATATGAGAGAGAATGGAGTGAGTATAAATTTCATCTTTGACAACCACTTTTATCACTATGGATCGAACTAACTCCATTTTTTTTCATTTTTTTCAATTCATTCGGATGTCATATTCGTATGCCAACCTGGCAATATTGCCCACATATTACCTCGTTGGCTGTGAAATATGACGTGTCAATGTCCCTGTTATTTGTTTTGAGGTCATCGAGTTTCAATTCCCTCATAAGATAATGAGACAATTTGGTTTGTTGCAAGGTATTCCTTTACCCGTACAAACTAACCAAGAGTTGCACCAAACTGATCGATGCGGGAGACATGGACAAGATTGGACTAGGGTACATACGGTACCCTTGCAATTGTGGGGTAATCGTCTATATCACATCGTAAAGGATGAGGAGACTTTCGGTGAGCCGATGACAACATGTGATTATATAACATGCTATCATCAGATTAGCTACTTATACATTGGCAGCCCTGCTTATTGTTATCAATAGGGATTCTGGCGATACAAATGAAATATCTCGTAAAACAAAATAAGTTCACCATTTGATATTACTTTATTGTTTAAATAATATTTCTTTTTTTTTTTATCTTTTGCAGTGCTATGACCTCGAGAACATGTATTTAATAGCAACTGATATCTTTCCAGTGGAAGGAGTGAATCCTAGAGTTGAACATTTTAGAAATATGTTATGGTGTACATTTTAGTTTGTTGGGCATGCGCCATTTGAGAATTACCGTCTTTCGACATCCGCACAAAGAACTACTGAGCCGATGGAGATATCTTCCACTTTTAGTACTATGGATGCTTATGACGAGCCGACATAGATGCTTATGTCATTTTCATAACTGACTCCAACTCCAACATTTACGAACAATGTTAACGATGTTGCATCAACTGAGCCTCCATGACTTAATGTTTATGAGTGGCAGCAGCGTTATCGTCGACATTTTGATAATGTTCATACGATTGTATTCCTTGAGGGTAATGACGGTACACAACTATATGATATACCTCCACCTCCGATTGGTAAGCTAGTTTGTATTCCTATCAGACCTTAGTCACAACACAATGCTGGACGACCTTTTTACGACACTTAATCTAGATTTAGTATTTCACATGTATTATATTTAAATTTTGTAAATATTAATTTGAATTTCTATCCATAATTTTTTGTTATTGTCTCTTTATTATAATTTCTTTATTTGTATCATTTAAACATTATAAGTAGTTTGTTATATTGTTTTCGCAGTGGAGGTTTCGGAGGTAATGTATGTTTGCTTAAAATTGTTTTGTTGAAGTTTGGTAGAGACCATGGTTGAAGATACTATGCTGTGTTTTGGTTGTTAGTGTATATTATTTTGATAATTGAGGTTTTGGAAGTGATGTATGTTTGATTGAAATTGTTGGGCTAAAATTTGGTGGTGACCATGGTTTAATTTGTTTGATTGTATTTGGTTGTTGATATTGGGGTTGACTATTTTGTTTTGAATTGAAATTATCCTATGGTGTGGAGTTTGGTTATTTGATGTGAGTAGAGTTGATGTTTTTTTTTTTTTTTTTTTTTGGTAAGTTAGTGTGGATTGTTAATGATATTTTTGATATGGATTATTAGTGATATTTTGGTGTAGAGTAGGATGAACGACAAGTCAAAAAACATAAGTGATATAATACGACTCATACGTCGTGACCCATAAGCCATGTGCCACAGGCCACCAAGCCATGAGTTGTACTTGTGGCGATTTTGTACTCACAAGTGTGAAACAAAACCAAATGAAAATTATTTTCTAAAATAAACGGAAAAAAGGTGATTTTGCACTCTTGGAGTGTGAAATCAATAGTTTGGAAAAGAAAAAAAAAAACCATAGTTAAATAATTTTTGTTAAAAAAATAATATTTAGGTAAAACTAACCCTTTCCTTTCTCTCATCAAAACCTTGATGTCCTTGATAACTCGATCTCTTTCTTTCACTCTTTATTTATGTTGTCATGATGATATTATCCACATTTTTAGACTAGTCTGGCTGGTTTGACCTAGTAACCCATTAACTCCTTGGCACAACCAATTCATACTCTGATCTGAGTTTCAAAACACTGATTCTGGTGGGGATACTGGGATCTTTGCTGATATGTGAGGTGAAGTCTTCATTGTTTTTTGGAGGATGAGGGTTGTTTTTGATCATCACTTTATTCTTGGGGTAGTTCTATTTTAGTCTTTGTCAAAATATCTATACTAGATAGATAGGGAAGGACAGTTTTCAATGGCAAAATATTGACCCAACTTGGATTGAATATCATTTTTAATTTTTTTAAATGGGTATGAAATAATTAATTAGGAAAATGGCACACATTTTGGGAATTTGCAAAACTTAAAGCGAGACTGTGTCTGTCAAAGAGCATTTATGCAACTATTCAATAAATGAAATCTTTCATCAATGGTAGATACTCAAACTTTAGGCATTTGATTGCCTTCTTATTTTAACTTAACATAGGAATTACTAATCTTATTTTGTCTCTAACTTTCACAAATTGTATTTAATAAATGAATTATATACACAGACAAATAACAAGATAACACATTTTGTCTTTTAAGATGACTTGTCATGACTTATTTAGATATTTGAATAGGCAACTGGAACCGGTGTTTTGAAATCTAAACCCGCTGGTCCGATCAGGAACTGAATTAGCAACCAGTTCAAGTTTCTTGATGAAACCAGATTTAAAAAAAAAATCAGTCAAAATCGATCAAAACCCGGGTTAGATCGAGAAATCGGATTGAATTGCACAACCTAGATTTTCTTGTTTTTCCTTTTTTGGTGCAAAAATTAGTGTTTTGAAACCCGAATTAGAGTACAAACCGGTCGTGCCAAGGGGTCAATGAGTTACTAGGTCAAACCAGATAAAAAAATTGGATGATATCATCATGACATCATAAATAAATTTAAATTATAATATATTAATAATTTAAAAATTTGTATATCTAATCACATATATTTACCATGACATGTTTAAAATATATAATATTAATATGACACAATTTATTTATCTAAATATCACACATCATTTAATACGAAATATCATTCAAATATATTAAAATCTAATTCAAATAATAGGGTTGAGTATATCAACGTTTAATTCAAACAATAAGAAAATTTCAATGGAAAAAAGGACCCAAGGTGAAAGTTAAACAATACGAGTGAGATAAAAAATAATAATAATACGAAACAATTAACACAAAACATTGTGGTCTAGTAATTAATATTAATCAGACATTCATTGCATTTTTACACAAAAAAAAGGGGGAAAAGAAGAAAAGTGAATGAAATGTTAGGGTGTAGACTCGAACCCAAAGTAAAATTAATATTTGTCCAGTACTCACCACTAAACCACATTACTTTGTGATGGTTATTTCTTTTTTCTTTTTATGTCACTCTTATTGTTTAACTTTCACCTTGGGTCTTTTTTTTCATTGGAATTTTCTTTTTGTTTGAATTAAATTTTGATATACTCAATCCTATTATTTGAATTAGATTTTAATGTATTTGAATGATATTTCGTATTAAATGACATGTGATATTTAGATAAATAAATTATATTTTATTAATATTATATATTTTGAACATAATATGATAAATATATATGATTAGATATACAAATTTCTAAATTATTAATATATTATAATTTAAATTTATTTATGACGTCGTGATGATATTATCTAGCTTTTTCATTTAGTCCGATCGGTTTGACCCAATGACTCATTGACACTTTGGCACGAACAGTTCGTACTCTTATCCGACTTTCAAAACACTGGCTGGAACAGGCCTAGTGGGCAAAAGGGGCCCAGATGGCCCACGGGCCAAACTGGTTCAAGACAGGTCAGTGGGCCTAACGGGCCAACATGGACCACCTAGCCCAACTGGCTGGAGCGGGCCTAGTGGGCAAAAGGGGGGCCAAGAGGGGTGGCGGGCCAAAATGGATCAAGATGGGTCAATGGGCCAAATAGGCCAATATGGCTCGCGCTTATAATCGTAGCCCAATGGATGCAGTCCAGGGCCTGCAGCCATAGCCAAGCCCTAAACCCCCAGTCTCATGCCAGTCAACCGAACCGTACCCTACCCACGAAAATACCGAGGTCTCTGGGGTACGCAAACAACTAAATCGATTATCCATCAGTCACTTCATGCCCATTTTGTGTTAAAATAAAATAGTGTATCCATAACATCCGTGGCTGCACCATGTTGTTGTCTAAAATTTTTAGTTCTTTTCCTGGTTTAGTTCACAGAAAACTAAACACTAATTACCTGTTATTATGACAAGTGTTTAGTTAATTAAACAAGCTTGACAGTAATTATTTTTGTTGTCATAAACAATTAATTGCAAAATTAAAAAACAGAAGTCCAAAACCCATAAAATAAACAATCTTGAAAGCACCATTCTACCATAGACCTTTGTGCCCGTCCTAAGGTTCAAGGTTGAACTTCAACTTTATTAGTGAAAAAAAGGAAAAAAAAGAAAAATAGAGGGGGAATTATAAAGTAAAATACATGATCTTTTATCTTATCATATTTGAATTTTGTGGAGGAATATTATCAAATTGGGGTGTCCTTTCCTGCGGAATTTGGGCAATTCGGTACCCTGTGACCCAAAAAAAAAAAATCATAAGAGCTATATCATGTCGACTTAGATTTATAATTTTTAATATTAAAGAATTGAAATATATATATAATTTTAAAAAAAAATTTATCATAGTAATTTATAACTTAATTTAGTTATTAAAGGATTTATCCAATACATAAAATCCTCCCCAACTTAGTGTGAGGGTAAGAGAGGTGGGCGTATATACACTCAACTTTTGCTTTGCATTTTGTAAAGAGATTGTTTTCATGTCTCGAATTTGTGACCTTAAGATCATAAAAGAAATAATTCTACCGTTATATTATCCTAAAAAAACATAGATTTTATTACATGCATATCAAGTTATAAGATTAGTTAAGTCAATTCTATATGTTATAACACGTTTTCGGACATAGATTGTCATGTAATGTACTTTGTATTTTTTTGACTATATATATTTCGAATGAACTATTTGTAAATATAATTCAATTCTTCATTTTTTTTTTGTATTCACTTGTAACATATTTTTAATTTGTATTTTTATCTGGCATGAAATTCTCGTTTTAAAAGCATGCCTCAAAAAAATTTACACAATTTCTAAAAGAGTAGCTTTTCTAGAAAGTATCGTAGCCCTACAATTGTGAGAGAGAGAGAGAGAGAGAGAGAGAGAGAGAGAGGGGGGGGGAGAGAGAGAATTTTACCTAGAAGTGGGGTCATAGTCTTGATTTTTAAGCTTTCTAAACTCTTGGCATAAAGGACACAAGGGAAATAAAACATGCGAAAAGCCATCAGTCAATGGAGGTTTCGGCCAACTCAAATGCATGTCTCAGTCTTGATCTGTATCTTAACCCGATGTTCCAATCACACAGCACTAAAAACATACAGCAGTACAGTGCTGCTCCCGTCACACAACCCTTTCAAATAAAAGAAAAAGAAAAAGAGAAAGACATACCCACATAAGAATTCTGGGACACAAACCTTATGTCGAAGGATTGATTATTAAACAGAATAAATAGTTTTCTTTTGCTTGTTAGAATTACAAGTAATTGCCATAGTTAGACATTGTTGAACAATTAATACACAGACCCGAAAGCTTATTTAGATAGAGTAGATTCGGATCTTGTAGGCATATTTTAGTGACAAAAAGTTTTTATATAAGTGTTTTTTTTAGATTTAATATTCAAACTTTGTGTATTTTTATGATTTTCTTAATTTCTATATAATAAAAAAAAGGATAGAGCAGATTTAAATTTTAATAATAATTTTAATTTATTTTATAATTTAGTGGTTGTATGCGATAAAATTTACCCCACTCCGGTGCTGCCATTGTCCACAATTTCTGCAAGGAAGAGTAGTGGGTCATTGCTATGATAAAAAACAGAAAATATTAAAGACACCACACATGTTTTCTGTTATTTTCCAACACGTCCCCAGTATTGTCTACCATATTCCATTTGATGATCCCTTAAACCTTGTGTGATTCATGAACACAACCCTAAGCTTGAAAACTAGAGTATCTTGCTGTTGCAAACTATATCCATTTCTTAAATTTCATATTATATAGAGACTAAAAGTTTCTATACACAATTAATTTTGTATTTAATGTTTAATTTTATGAAACAAATTCCAAAAATTCAATAGATCATGGATAAAAGACAAACCATTGGTAGGTTCACTGAAGCAACCAAAAAGACCACTGCTCCAAGTATTGCCGACAGCCTGAACAAGTACAACCTGCGGCCTATTAACCGACGATTGCCACTTGGATCCTGAGGCCGATGAATTCTGACTCCTTGCTAGCTTACCAGCATTATCATAACAAGCGAGCTGATTCTCATGATTGATACTATTATTTCCAACAGATTCATTCATTTTGGTGTCCCCAAGAGCGACCTTATTAGCATTAGGAGCATAATTATTAGTTGATTCTCCTGTAATCCCGTTTCTTGTTGTCTCCTGCACTCTTGCATGGTGCTCTTGTTCAGACTCTGATGGTGGTAGTTGTGCGTAGAGGACTAGTTGGTTGTTTGGTTGTGGTTGAGGTTGAGGTGCATGGATATCATGCAAGGATCTCTGTGGGAATTCAACTATAGGGAGTGAGTCGAGGTCGTCATCATCATTCTTGTGCTCATCATATTGTAGCCTCTTATGATATGGTTGTGGCTGTGTTTTTGGTTGCTTGAAATGCTCGGGGAGGAGGAGGTGATGGGAGGTTGGGGTTGAGGTGTTGGTGGGATTTGTTCTGGCGGCAATGCCAAGGGTGGTGGAGGGCTGTTGTTGGCATGTGAGATGGAGTCGTGGTCGTGGTCGTTGTCGTTGTAGGATGAGGGTTGTTTTTTATCATCATTTTCCTCTTGGGCTAGCTCTATTTTAGCTATTGTTGTTTCTGGCTCAATCATCTGGCTGCAAGCCAGACTGTGTCTGTCCAACTGCAATTTCCCAACAATTTAATAAATAAAATCATTGTTTCCCTTCTCTAGCTTTCACGAAATGGGTTACATAATGATACAACACCATTTTTTCCCTTTTTTTTTCATTAACAAAAATTAAAAATTGTCACTGCTGCCTAACTCAAAGTGTATATGATCCATCTAGATGGTACCCCAGTAGACCAAAAATCAACTTCGCAATTACGAAATTCTTGATTTAAGATATTCGATTAATAAAAATCATTTTATGAAAATATATCCATGCAATCAAGTTTAGAAACATGTACCATGAGATTATTAATTCAAAATGCTTAATTAATGAAAGTCAATGGTAATATATTCATACAATCAAATTAGGAAGCAAATACTGCAGGTTGCTTGGTATCTTAATGGTTGTTCTGGCGATTGAAAATCAACTTTGGCAATCACAAGAGCATCGATTCAAAATATTCGATTAATAATAATCATTTGTAAAAATATACATAATAATCGGCTTACGAAGCAAATAATACAATTTCCTTAGCGTGTCAATAGGGTTATACAAATGAATTTGCCTCAAGAATAATTACAGCTTATGTCGAATATGCCACAGCAGAAATAAACGCTTAGGGTAAGTTTGGTCAGAGTAAAAAGTGAAAGAAAAAGAGAATGGAAAATAAAAGTGGAATGAAATAGTTCTTTTCATTTGCTTGTTTGCTTGGTAAGAAATGAAACGTGGAGAAAAAGTAAAAATGAAATTTAATCTTAATTCTTCACCTTAAGCAATTATTTTCATCCCTAAGGGAATTGATTTAGGAGAAAATGAAATTTTTTAACTAATTTGTCATTCTTTAATATTTACGAAGTTGTCTATTAATTTTTTTTTATTTCAATTATATTTAATATAAAGTAATTATTTTCTTTATCAATTTTATTGAAAATATTAATTTTTCATTAATGATAAAAATTTTACTTTTTTTATATTACTATACCAATTTTATTTAATATAAAACAATAACGAAAATAATTTATAAAAAAAAGAAAAATATATTAAATAAATATTTTTATAAAAATTATATATTTAGAAAAATATTTTAAATTAGAAAAATAATTTGTAAAAAATAAGAAAAATTAAATTAAATAGCTATTTTTTGGAAGAATTATATTTTTGAAAAATTATTTTAAATTAGAAAAATAAAAAAAAAATTATATAGTGATAAATATTAAAGATATTATTTTACAAAAGTATAATAGTCAAGTTTAAAAAAAAAAAAGTAAAAAAAATTCCATCCATTTCCTTCCATTTTATCCTTACTTAATAAAAAAGAAGAAAATGTATTCTCTTCGTTTCCTTTCCCCTTTGTCTCCGTGGACCAAACTTACCCTTAAGGTCACACTCGTAAAAGATAACAACGTTCATCGTTCCCGCCTCCCTTTTTTACTATAAGGGTTAAAAAAAGTATATAAATGGCGAAAATCCTCCTATGATAAGAAAGCCTAAGATTGAGCGTGGTCATTCTCATGGGCACAGGTGCTTTATGCCCTCATTTTTGTTCAATTTATTTCATTTTTATTCTATTTTATCTTAATATTTTTAATCAAAAAGAAAGAAAACCCTAGTTGAAAATATGAAATTTTATCGATAAAAATCAAATTTCTCCATAAAAAAGTAACAGAATTAATTTTATATTCCCGATCAATTTCAACCAAACCTAAAAATAATTCTACCAACGGCATTTTGTTAATCTCAAAGTTACATATTTCCACTCCAATTGTAAGAGTTGTATAAAATTCAATAAAGTTTTGACAAAGTAGTGCCCATGGCGCACCATCTTATCCTTTGAAAATTATAGTGCTTTCAAAGTGGCAATAAAGCACCAAGATTAAGTGCGGATTCTTATAACCTAGTACCTAACTTTTTTCTCCAAGCAATAAAATGGAGGTTTGAGATGATTTTATTATCACTGTCAATGAATTAACACCGAAAAGCCATATTAAAAACGAAGAATGATAATTGTCATGGATTTTGTTGAATGAACAAGCTCTAACATCTAACTTAGGAATCAAAAAATTTGTACTGACAAAAGATAAAACAATCCTATTCTGTTCTCTCATGATATTTATAAAAATTTTACACTTACTGTCAACCCATCGCAACCTTCCTCTGTTACCTGGGTTTGGGATCGAGAGTGACAAAAACTAAAACAATGTGCAAAAAAGAGAGAAGAATTTCATGCTTTCTAATTTAGCACGAAGAGAGCAATTTCATAGGTAGATAAACATTTGTTCAACATAAATCACATCTGCAACAATTTATGAACTACAACAACCTTTATCAAAAAGCTTGCTTCAAGCATAGATGTCAGCTAATTTAGTAGATAAAATTTCCCCCTATGGTCGGAGGATGAGCTACTCGCATGGTGTGGCTCAAAAATAAAATGGATCATCCTTACCAAGGAACCAAATGACAGTAAAATCATGAGAGAACACAAACAAGAACATAGAGTGTATGAAAAGCATTTCCATGAAGACCTTAATCAGATAAGTTATGAAAAGGACTAATGTGATCCACTTCACTGATCTTTAACAACTGCGCTGCTCTCTTTCTGTTCACTCATTTCCTGATCAGCAATGGAACGAGAAAAGTAAAACACTGGTCTTAACTGCATTATCTTATCTTAAGAAGACTATATTGGCACTTCCATTTCCTAAAAGTTTGAGGTTTTCAGGAAACCTTAGTCATTATTACAACAACATGGTGATCTATCAAACTCAACATCATGTATAAAAGTCTTTTATGTATTAAGTTTTATGTGCATATTGCAGGCCTTACCTTTCTACTGAGCTCAGCCTTCTCTGCTTGGTCGAGAACATCTAAAGCTGAAGAAAAAAAGCCTCAGTTCTTTGCTTATTCTCAATCAAGAATCTTGGGCATTTGTTATTGGATCCTCCGGAAGCATATTTTAGCTTTTCTCCTTATCTAGGAGGCCGCAAACAATAAAATCAGATGGCCTGCCAACCGGTTATTGAAGAAATATATATTCTGTGACCTCTTTGACTGGAAAAAATAAGAGATAAATATGTCTGTCGTTTAATCTCAGCTCCGGACTGCACTCACAAGTTGATGAATCCTTAATGTCTTGCATGCTTCCGTACAGAAGCAGAGGCGAGCTTCATTAGCTTCATTCGCTTATGGGCATCCCCATTAACTAAGGTCACTTTTTCAGCTGAAAGAGTCTTCTTTCTGAATTTTTGGTCTTCCCCCCAAATCATGAAGGGATTCCCTACCTCTGGTATGCTAAAATCAGCTGGGTTCCTGTTAATGCTGCAAACACCAGTATTCAGACTGCTTTTCATATGCCAAATGCCTTCATCTTTCCTCCATGATTCAAGTTCAACTTGCTTCAATGAACTTCCATTTTCAAGGCATTTTGGTGACCCTTTTTGCGAACCCTTAACAGAAACAGATTCATGATTGGCATATAAATCACCATAGCAAGATTCTGGCTTATGCAATGTCTTTCCTTTTTTCTTTGAGCTTTTGGTCTTCTTGATTGCTTGAGACTTCAAAGAATCTTTAGCCTTGAAATCGCTTATGGTTCTAGTACTTCCACCATTAGCAAATGTAGAAGAAACTGGAGACACTGCAGGAACTGAAGCAGCTTCATGTGAAATCCTTTTTGTGTAATGATCCAATGATGGGTAACCTGGCATTGTAAAATCCTTTGAGCACTGGTTAGGGAGAAAAGGCGGCTTCTCAGAAAACTTTTGGTGTCTAACTGCATCAATCGCACTCGAATTCACACCTGCATCCATGAGGCTGAGTAAATGCATTGCTGGTATGGCCTCATTAGCAGAAAGATCTATTGACCCTGTTGACTTTGGTCTTCCATTTCCCTCATTTCTGCCAGCAAATGGATTGCGAAAGTCTGACACGCTGAAATTTTCACATCCAGATTTTTTCTCATTGATTTCCTGATCAGACGCATTCAGATCAATGAACCTCAAATCAGGATCACCATATGGTCTCCCTTTATGTGACGTACTTGGATACCGTGGATGGATTTCAGAGTTACTATTTTGAGCAACAATCTTTGGAATGGTACCAAAGGGCATGCGACAGGGCATCATTGAGGACCACAAAGGATTCACGTCTTTACTCTGGCCCAGGATAGCTTGGTGTGAGTTGCCATATGATCCCAAGGTCTGTGAATGAGCATCATGGTATCCATTCTCCATCGGATCTCTGAACCATTTGAGATTTGGGTCAAAACCTTGTCTGCTGCAACCAGGCGCAGAGAATCTGGCCCCACTTAGCAGCTTCTCCGTGCACTTTGAGAATGCACCAAACCGTGCAGATGGAAGAGTTTCTTTAGATTGATCTGTGCTGTAATGATTTCTACCCATGTGAAGAGGATAGAACGTTGATGTCTGCTTTTCAGGTCCCAAAGTGTAGCTTGTGGTTATGGTATTCCTTACATTGCTAGACTTAACTTTGAGCATATGCTGATATTCTTCTGGTGAGAATCTCAACCTTCCACTGCCATATGCCTCAGGGAATCTCCAAAGCCCAGGAGCGATAGCATCACAGCCCAAGCCCCTTATACAGTGACCATTATTATTATCCTGAAGACGCCTCTCATGCTGATTCTTTGCCATGAGTTCAACGACTTCCATTGGTATGTCATCTGAAGTTCCATGATCAAGCATTTCATCCTCGCACTGCTTCTTAAACATCTCCGGCTCTTCATGAACTTCCAGGGTTTTGCCACTATTGCATCTTCCAGGGAGATTCTGGTGGTGAAGAGAGAGAGAGAGATCAATTTGCTGCAATATTATTGAAGAAATTGATAATACATGCTAGAAATCAAAACATGTAATTCCAATTCAATAAAACAGAAAATATGTCTTTCTCCATGCAAGTGTGTGCAATCTGATGTACAACACATTTAACCTTAAATCCCAAATTGGAACCAAATGGCACAGAAAACCAATTCTTGACTTGCTTCAGAATCTGTATCACTCTGATCAGTATTTCTGCAAGATTATGACCTATAAAGTATACTGATCATGGCTCAATTGCTCTTCATTGCTACCACGAGAAAACTCAAATTTTCTTGTTTCTGATAAACTGGCTAACTTGGAGACCAAAACAACATCCCAAAAAAAAAAAAAAAAAAGAAGGAGAAGAAAAGGAAAAAGAAGAAAATAATAGCCACACCACTTGTCAGACTAATGAATGATATTGGCGATTCTCAATGATATGGATTGGACTCAATAACTCATGAACTGAAAAAGAGGGGAAAACAAAAGAAAAGAAAAACAACCAATATTTTTCAAGTTGTCAGAATATTTTAACATGGTTATATTCCATCTTGTTCCACCAATTCTGTTTCTCCTTTGGGGCCCTTTACAATCTGTCTGTGTAAGCAGAGTTGAAATGCATGCACGAATCATTCTTAAAAAACAAACTGAAGAAAACTTGGTCAAAATTAATGGACATGATGCAAAAATTTTCAGCAAAATCCCTCTGAATATGGTGTCTATCAGAACAAGCAGAGACATCGCTGAATCAGTGATGAATGTCACTGATCAGTAGATAGGTCCTACAGATTAAATTCAAACAAAAAATGCACCAGCCATAGAGCCATAATTGCACTTACCAGGGAAGTAAAGAGAATTTGAACAGAAATGATAAGCAAATACACAGAAAACAGCACAAAGTATTAAAAAAGGGGGGCAAAAGAATAGTTCAAACCATTTGCAGTTTGAGATTTAAAGCTTCATCTTCAACCTGCTGCTTCGCATCTTGTAAGAAAGCCTGAGTGATGGCTCTCTTCTTATTCAACTCAGGATGTGGTCCTCTTCTCAAGATTTCATCCTTTGCATATGTAGAATTAGGAATGTTCACTTCTCTTCCTATACTCTGATCCTGTTGAGGAAGTCCAAGTTGCAAAGGCAAATAGGAATCTGGCCTTTGTATTTGAGGAATTTCACCATCATATATATGCAGATGGGGAGAGCTGTTCAGAGACAAATTCAGCTCTCTTCTCGTTGATGCATTGTTCTGGATGATTCCTTCATCACTTGGCACGACCGGATCCACTTTAGAAGTCTGTCTGACATCCTTAACCAGGAAGATTTTCTCCTTATTCTTACAAAATCCATATTCTCTATCAGGTCGCTGTGGAATTGAAAAACTCTTGGAATTGGGACTTATGCCTCCCAGGTTGAGCATTTTATCCACCTTTTCAACCAATCGAGTTCTAGACGCTATGCTTTTAGTTGCATATCCTTTTTTTCCCTGATCTTCTTTGGCTGACTTCTTTTTTGAAAACATATAGGAAGAGCTTTCCTTCATAGAAGAACGAATCTTTCTTTTCTTCTTAAGTTCTGTCAGATTTCCATCAAATTTGAATTTACTGCAATGAAAATTTGTGCTAGTAAGCACACCTTTATCAGAATATTCACCTTCTTTAGTATTGAAGATCTTCACTTTGTTCTTCAGACTATCTGAACAGCTCATCTTTGGGGGTTTCCAGTTTTCATCTCGAGGTATCGTCCTTTTCTTTTTGTGACTCTTGTATGATCCTTTAACATCATCTTCTGCAACCAATTCACCTTGTGAAACAGAATCATTATCCGCTTCAGCCGATCTTTTAGTTATCATTTCAGAGGAGTTATCTTCTGCCCTTCTGATGTAATCAATCCTTGCACTTCCTGAACCCATTATGTCAGCCAGTAAACGCATTTTTTGAGTCTCCATATATTGTAGATCAGTTGAATTATGATTTTTCTGATTCTTACTCTCTGGATCATTTCTGGTAACGGTATCATCATTCTCAGATGATCTGTTATCACAGTCATCCAATTTCATGGGAAGAGGTGAATTCAACTTACTCGGAACAGCCCTACATGCCTCATCAACCATGCTAAGCACCTTTGATGAGCCTTCTGATGCCTCTGGTTGCTGATCATGGCCTATTTGAAGAAGTTCAGCAGAACAGTCATCAGCATTGCTCCTTCGTTCTGTGACTGCTAGCCTAGAATCAGAAGCTTCTTCATGACTCACTTGAATTGGTTCACACACTTCATCATACTTTGTTTCAAGTGCTGCAACATCTAAAATCCCAGAATCATAATTCATCAAAATGAATCAAAATACTACGGATGAAGCATAAATAGCAGATAAGCAGCAAGACATCTCTTAATGCTTGAAAATGCTTACCGCTATTGACTGTATGTAGATCTTTAGTCTCAGTACTTGTTAACATCTGAATTTCCTGATTTGGACTCTCTTCCAACTCATTCTCATGGTCTAAAAAGACAAGAAAATAAGTCCAAAGAACACTTTATTAGAGGCAAATATTGAAATGAATTATATAGCATATAATATAAGGTATATACCTTTATTAACCTCTACTTCTTTTTTCTTCTCCTCCTTATTGTGACATGATGGAAGAGAACAACTATTATGTTTTACATCAGTCAAAGCAATAGCATCATTTCTTTGCTCACCAACATGCAGAGTAGTGACTAGAGGCAAATCCAATTGCAGCTTGTCAGCATGCATACAAGTGGTGTTGAATTTTGATTCGGATATACAATGACAAGGAACTATCTGAAGTTGTTCTTTGGGATCATCTCTAGCACCAAGTGTCTGCAAACAGTTAAGGCAGCCCCACCATCTGAATTTGGGTACATGTAATGGAGGAAGGACTTCTGTTTGCCCATCTGACTTATTAGGGTCACCATTGGATGAAATAATTGGCCAGCAAATGCTTTTGTCTTTTTTACGCATATCAGATACATATTGACTGTATTCATAACATAAAGACACGATGTTAGAGAAGCTTCAGAGAATTATCGAGAATTCAAGCATCAACAAAACACTGCTGAAAAAAAGGACTGCAATTGATCTTTGTCAGTATAGTTATTATTCTTAATATACAGCATAGGTTTGTCTGAATCTGTCAATAGTAGGTAGAATTTCTGATGAAAGACCTCGTATTATTTGCCACTGTCCACTCATAATCTATATGTCTAAAGTAAAGGGACAAAAAAGGCAGTCTGACTATAACTGGAACTACAAATTGATAGCAAACAAAACGTAGGAATGGAGCAGAGAGGCTCAAGGCCTTTTAATTTTGTTGGTTAGCAGAAGACTACACCAATCTGTTCGCTGGCACATGCATGAAGCACATGATTTTATGCTAACAAATACTTAATCCAATGTTCAACCAAAGACATAATTCCATGAAAAAATTAGAAGAAACCATGACAATCAGGGATTAAGAGTTCAAGCCAGCTCACCGTATTGAAAAATGCTCACACTTTCCCACATCACTTTTTGCATTTGTGCTTGGCAAATCTATCGATATTGAGTCAATCTCAATGAGAAAACTTGTCGATTTAGGGTGTGTAGTAGATTTAGTCCTTTGGCGGCTCTCCTCCCTCTTGGTTTCTGCCTCCATTGAATGACCTACAAACATACAAGTTAAACAAAAAAAAAAAAAAAAAATTCAGGGAAAAGAAAGATTTAAAAGCCATGCACATGGTAACATTTCAATCCACAGCCTGTAGATATCAACTATTCCAGGATTCATGGAAATGGGACATGGGCACAACACAACATTAGACTTAGTCACACGCCAGACATAAAAATTTTACACCATTATAAGTTACAAAATGCCATGTCATGTTGTCTCCAACATGACCCGGACACAGTCAGCAATGTCGATGCAACATAACAATTAAGGTTGTTCAAATGTTTCCATGTATAGTGGAAGCTCCAAGATACAAAGTACAATTTGATGCATAATTAGGGTTTAGTCACCCAACATATTAACTATATTTAGCCTCAGTAGTCCACCTAATACAATCACATGCAATGATTTCAAAACGTTAATGCCCAGAAACCCTAAATCACCAATCAAGACAACATTGATGATGCTCCCAGATATTGATGATTTACATGTCCTATATTTGACATTGGTTGGTATAGAAAGCAGCCATATAATACATGATAGAGTTTACATGATAATAGTCAATCACAACCCACATGTTCACAAAACAACAAAATGATCAATAGGGAAAAATAATTTTGAAACCCTAATTCTCGATAACTCCAAATACAAACTTTATTTCCATACTTAACTAGGATCAAGGATGGTCAACTAACTCGAAAAACCACACCAAGAAAAATTCACAAACTACGTTGTTAAGATCCAATGTTGGCTACTAAGAAAAACATTAGGGTTCTTTACCAGAAGACATGAAGCAAAAAACTAGGGTTTTCTTCACATGAAATATCGAAATAAGCCCACATAAAAAGCTGTTCTTTAAGTCAACATACACAGAAACGTAGCAATTATTAATCACCAATCAAATCAAATGTCATTTCGGGGATTAAACAAGAGCAGTAACTCTAATAAATCCCATAAGCATATTAGGGTTTAACCGATCAAAAACATGAATAACTTTCATTTTCAAGCAAACTAACACACGAAAAAATTTCGATCTAGATGAGATTCGAACAATAATATTAGCACAGGAAAATGAAAAACCCCAAGAAGAGAATAATTAACGTACAAATAGTACAATGAAAAGAGAGAGCCCCACAAAAGTATGAGCTCAAAACGGTGGATCGATGACGCATCGAAAATCAACAAACGCAAACAAAAGAATCAAAGGTGAAGATAAGATATAAATACCCTTTTATCTTCCTCAAAAAAATATGACCTCTCCCTCTCTCGCTTCTCCTTGTTCAGCTTGACTTCGACAGTGAACGGCTTGTTGAATAAACCATCTTAGGAGAGAGAGTTTTTTCCGATGAAGCTGATCATATGAGTTTGGAGAAGAGATTTGAAGCCTCTTCAGAAGAATTCGAATGCGAAATCTGGAGAAACCCTAGCATTTCCAGAGAGAGAGAGAGAGGGACAGAGAATTTTTATCTTTTTGTTTGTCTAGAAAGGAGGTTTTGTTGTTGAGTATTTAATACACCACTCTCTCTCTCTCTCTCTCTCCTCTCTCCTCATTTTCTCTCTCCTTATATTTTTCTCTCTACTTCAGTGTGTAGTGTTTGGCTGATGGTGGCAGTGATAATGAGAGAGAGAGAGAGAGAGGAGAGAATTTAGAGAGAGGTGCGAATGGTAGAGCTCCAACAAGGCAACAGCTGGTGCGGTTCCTTATCACTACGCACATTTTGTTGTGTATTTTTGTGTATGTGTGTACGAAATAAAAAACCCTAGTCATTAGGAAGATGCCCACTCTCGCGAATAAATTACTCGCGTCAACTCGCGTGGTGAATATCACTTGTGGCAAGTCTCTTCAAGTGGAAGTCAAAAAGATGCTCAACCACGTATCTTCAATCTAATTGGTGCGTGTTCTACACTCGCGTTAGGAGAAAGTCGGGGTCTCGATTCACCTTCTATGAAAAACCCTAAAATCAATTTAATAAAGTTGATTTACATCTAACCCTAATATGAACGGCTAACCTAGAATTCTTTTTACTCTGGATGAGGTGAAACCAACGGCATGCAGCCACGTGGAAGAATTAACTGTTTGAAGCCCCAAAAATAAGGAGATAAAATGGATATTTGAGTAAAACCTAGTATTCTCTTCATCACCGTAGAATAGGACAGCTTCATGTGGGCCCAGATTAAATGTTATAAATCTTCCAATAATCACCTACTTTAGTATATCTTAAAAATTATTTTAATTTAGTTTATCTCCTAAGATTCTGTTTATTTTTTAAAAAATTTTATTTTCTAAATAAGTAATGACAAAAAAAATAAATAAATGAATCAAATGTACCGAATCTTACGTGACAAATAATAATAACAAATTATATCTTAATCTCAAATTAATTTCAAATTTTAAAATCGATCAATTGAGATCAATATAAAAGTTTGAATCTTATGTGATAATTTATTTAATAATTTTTTATTTTTTAATTTTAAAAAATATTTTAATTAAATTATATTCAAAAGTTTTTAATCTTTTACTAACATAAAATAATAAATGATATTTAATTTATTTACTTTTGAATTTAAATAGAATTACTATTTTACATATTTATTTATGATGTTACTCTATTTCATTATATTCCACTTTTAAAATTAACATAGATGAATTGAGAGAGAGAAAGAGAGAGATTGAGAGAGAGAGTTAAATTTTAGTACTGGTATTAAATATTTTACAGCTATTGTTGATTCGCTTTATTCTTAGAAAGGGTAATTTAATGTTTATATTTTTTTTTTTTATTTTAGAGATTTTAAATTTGATTAAAAAAAAAAATTTAGTGTGAAGGGTTTGTGGGTACAATTAATTTAGGACAAGAAGGACACAAATCCCAAGATTTTTTGTTTTTTTTTGGGAGTCTTATTTTTGAGTGGGAGCCCACTTGTGTTATTGACAAAGAAATTGGATATATGTAAAATATTCTTACCTTTTGTAATTTTCTGCATCTTTAAATTGGGATAAGTGTATCTTTATGTCTTCTTTTGGAAAAAGAGATGCTTTCCTTAAAAATGTTTGATGCCATATTTAATGCTAAAAAAGGGTTTTGAGTGTTCAGGTTGAATAGCTAATAGGGGAAATAATTAGATCCAAATTTATGATTTCTTGCCGAAAGCCCAAAAGCATTTGCATTTTACTTTAATCTAACAACTGCCCATATTTCTTAGAAAAACCTTTATTTTGCTTTTTATCTTATAATATATAGTTGACAAATATTTCCTAAATTAATTGAGTTTATATGCAATAAAAACTACTCACCCGGTACAAAAAATATTTCCTAATTTAGTACGGAGATAAAGAAAGGATGGATGTATATGTATGTAACTTTCTCCTTAAATTTTATAAAGAGGTTATTTATACGTGTCTCCATGATCTCAAGACAGTTTATATGCAATAATATTCTAGAAAAAAAAAAGATGAAAATGCTATTTTTCAATTTTTGATGATAAAAAGGTAAACAGTTATATCGTTAAATAGAAAATAATTTTGAATAAAAGATGAAACTTCTTTTATCCTATCATATTCTAATTCCGTATGGTCGACACCTAAAGAAAACACAATCTCAGGAGTATTACACCTGAGCTATTCCATCGCTGCTTCTAGCTAAGCAGCTTGTCTATCATGTTTTGTCGTATGACTTTTTTTTTTTTTTTTTTGGTGATATGTCGTATGATTACTTGACAAAAACAAAGAAAGTAAGCTCATAAGCTAGTCGGACCCATAGGTGAAAACCGTCGCCCTTGAGACTTCAGGGGTCCCATATAACATTTTGAAATTTTTGATAAATAGTGAGACTCCAAGTCGAGATCTTTTACAAAAAAGAGGAGAAAAGCATCAGTTGAGTTACAGTTCATTGACATAGAAATTAAACAATGTTACTTAGACTCATTTTAAAAGTTATTCTAAGTTTAGAAAACCTTTGCTTGTCAAGAATACTATGGTGAAGTATTAGTCGTTTTTCTTAGTTTGTGCAGCTTTGTGCATTGTCTTTGTGTTGTCCCTTTTTTGTAGAGACCATCTTCTCCTTAAGGGCACTTGTTTGATCATGTCAAAGAACATCTATCATCTTTTTTTAAGACACCCTTTTGAGTGTTGGGTCATTCGATGTTTATAACATTTGTAATCACATTTTGAGTGTTGGGTCATTCGATGTAGACAATACAAATATTTTTTTTTTTTTTTGCTAAGTTAATATATTTACATAAGAAAAGAAAAAATATGCACAAAAAAGAGTAATGATATATTATATTAAAGAGATATCGTTAGCAATTCTAAAATGATAATGCCTTGAACATGAAAAATAGGTATAAACGCATTTGCCTCAATTTTATAGTTTTGAAAACTAATTTACAAATGAAACCTTTGCTGATGAATAATGAATACCTACCCTTTTACCTTAGTGGGCAAATAATTATTGTCATAGGTGGGGGTGGTTCTTGATGGATATAAGGGCCCGATTTTGATACCCTTATCTACCCCAACTCTCCTCTCTCTCTCTCTCTCTCTCTCTCTCTCTCTCTCTCTCTCTCAAGAAAAAGAGAAAAAAATAGCTCATGCACTGCTGATCCAAGTTTTAAGCACACTAGACTAGACTCTCGACACAATATGTGTGTTGGCAATGGGATGGAAGTTATTGGGAGCTACCAAGTAATAATCTTTTTTTTTTCCTGTAATCATCCTTTGTAGAAGTAGGTTGAATTAAGAAAATAGGATTCTAGCATTGAGTTGGTCCAGTAGCTGATCACTGATTTTCTTTAATCAAAATTTTAAATTTGAGTTTTATGTATAAAAAAGAATATACGTCGAAAGAGTTTTATCTCTTGAAAGGCCAACCCAATTAGCAAATTTAGTAGATTTCAATAATCTGATTATCGAATACCAGTAGTTTATTAAAAAGAAAAAGAAAATAGGATAATGCTATTGTTCAAATTATGCAACAAATTGTGGGATAATTTAATGAATAGATATTTATTTTTTTCTTAGATCACCAGCTTGGATCGAAATACTTGCCAAAAATCTTCATTGTGAACAAAAAAATGATCCCAAAATGGAATCTGCAAATCTATTTGGTGATTCTCACTTGCTTTAGTTAAGGCAGCAGGTGTCTTAATTAGAGGCTTTTGTTTTCATTTTGTTTAGGGTTTTTGAAATGGACTGCATTTTCTATTATTTTTTTTGTTATACTAAGATTTGAACGTAAAATTATCGGATCGGGGGAGAGCATTGTAACCCTAAGATTGTTCTCTTATGATGCATTTTCTACTATTTTTAATTGATAATCAAAATGCATTCAACAAACAAGCATTTTCCTTCCCCATTTTCACAAAAACATGTTCTTTCCAAATTTTAATTTTGCCTAATTATACTAAGAAGATTTTGGGCATGTCCACTATACTCGCAAGTTTTCTTTTTTTTTTTATATATATTCATACAGGGATCATAAAAATTATTAAAATCAACAGTAAACATGGGAAGGACGGCATACTCGCATGATATACATACGTGATTTGTGAAATACTGCACGTCATGTACTTGGTAGGTTTCCCCAACGTGCATTGAATAGTAGTCGTTGAGGTTTCCATAATAATAAAAGAAAACCCTTCTTTTAGAATTTGAATAAGTGTACTCATAACAAAGATGATACAGTTGGACATGGTACATTTCCATTAAACAAATGAATATATGCCCATTCTAATGGACTTGCGGCGAGCAAAAATAAAAATGTAAATAATTAATTATTCCACATTTACGGTCTTTGAAGGAACGATCCTGTTATCTGAGATTTGATTTCTATTATAAAAGAAAAATACATTTACATTTCAATCCTTGGACCTTTTTTTTTTTAAGCACTGATGATTATTCTTCTTTTGTTCTTGTCTCAATGAAATTATTGGTGACCTATTTTTCTTAGTTTTCTCATTTTCCACTGGAACTCCACCGTTGTTATCCCAAATCCAAATAAAAGAGAAAAGTTACTTCAGATAATCGGTGAACGTAAAAATAAAACTTGTTTTCATTACTTTTATAGCACAAAAAATATATATATTCTAGGTTGAACTTTCAATCTAAAACACTTGGTACGTTGAGCAAAAGAAGCTTTATTGATGTTGGTTGGCTCAGTTGAAAGGGAGTTGAGTTCCTTTAATTATGGTCATAAGCTCTACTCTCCATGAATACGAAAAAAATTACATTAAGAGATCTCCTTCTGAAAAAGATTCGACAGTAAGTCAATCCAGATTAATAAGGATAAAACTCTGAATACCTGATGGGAAACAAAAAAAAATAAAAAAACAAAAGAAACTTTCAAATTTGAATATAATACACATGTAATGGTCTCTCTCTCTCATATTATTATTTTTGTTTTGCGTTCAGAACTTGATCCACCGTTCAATATTTAAAACTTTATTTTCATTAATTTAAATTAAGTCACGATCAGATCCTCATTCAAAGAAAACTCTTTCAACGTCATTTTTATTACTTTCAAGATTCAAAACCAAATAATTAATATAGGGTTCTAACGCTCTCAGGCATATTTTGCAACTATATAATTTGGGTCCACAATATCAGGTAGATAGTACAATAATACATGAAAAAGTTTATCCGCAGATTTGTCGGTAATATGGTCTATGAAACCGTAAGTTGTACGTGCTTTGCAATTGTTTAAAAATGTATGCTCACCTGGCAACAAGCCTCATAATAATCAGAAAAAACCAATAATTTCATAAAAATGTAAATATAATAAAATCCTATAATGATCTATGACTCTCAAATTACGTATCTAATTTATGTTGCCTTTATATATATATATATCTTTTATTCATGATTACTTACTTTAAATGTAATATTATGATATGAATAGTTATTGCTCTTCACTCATGAGGAACTAATTCATTTGATAATTATCTCTCTATCCCTCTAAGGATGTATTCGACTCGAGTCGATTCCGAATATCCTTATACTCGACTTGAACTCAAATTTTTTAATAGTATTTAAACTCAAATTCAAACTCGATGAGTGATAATAATATAACTCAAAGTCGATTCATTTATAATTTAATGAACTCGAAATCGATTCGAAAATTTAAAAACTCGATTTTATTAATTTATAAAACTTTATTAATATATTTCATTAAATTTAATTTTTTTATATTATAATAATATATAATATATATTAATATATGTTATCCAATTACTCAATGATTTTTCGAGTTTAGAATTTTATTACTCAAACTGAACTCGATTGTATAATAAAACTGTTCGAACTCGACTTGATTTTAGTCAAAATCGAGTCGAGTCTTTAACCGAGCGACTCGCGATTGACTTGAACTCGATTCGATTCGCATAATAGACCTACTTCCCCCTATCTAAGAATATTTGATTAAAATAAAATCTCTGGTTTTAAACCTTGAATAAGTTCTAACATCAAAAATAAGGTTGTTGAGTGTGCCCATGGAAACCCAAGTTCAATATATCTTTGGGAAGAAAGGACAAAATGGTTTTTTTTTTTTTTTTGAATTAAACATAGTAAAGAAAGACATCTTTCAAGAACTCAGGTTAGAAAAGTATTATGTGCTTATAGCTAGTGGTATGCTTGAGGAGAGGACCTAGGGTTGGACCCCTCAACCACCCTTTTCTCTTGTCAACCAAAAAGATGAAAAGGACCCTTAAGTTTCGTCATTTCCCCCAATGGTATAGAGGTTTATTATTATTATTATTATTATTCTTTTCATCAAGGGCGAAGGTTGAAAAGGTTTGTAAATATAGAGTATAGCTCTCCCAATAAAAAAAAAAAAAAGACGGCGATACAAAAGATATTATTTATATAATTATTATGATATTATATGAGCATAACTAAAACTTCATACTATTTTGTCACTCGTATTAAATATGAAAAGAATTTGAAAATTGTTTTATTGTGAAAAATACTACAACAACAATAATAATAACTCATCCTTGAGAATAGACAGTTTATTTGGTAGGTAAGAGTGTTACGTTTCTGATTCGAAATTTAGAAATAAAAAAATTATATTAAGAAAGTTGTCTCATAAAATAGACTTAGCAGATTAGTTAGATTATAATTTTGAATACCGATCAATATAACACCAAAAAGAAAAAAACATATCCTTTATCCCACCAAGTGAAATTGATTATATATATTCTTCTATGCCATAGCGGTCCTAGATCCGGATAAAGGAAAAAGATTATAATAAGTAACCAGCAAAAATAAGATAAACATTTATGTATGAACCTTTTATTATGAAAAATAAAGAAATAAAAATTTTTGTAATAGATAAAATTATAAAATGATAAAGTTAAATTAGTAATGAGTGATATTATCCATATACAAACTCAATTCAAGTGGTTTTTTTGCAAGTAATAAATAACTGAATGATACAACACAAGCCGAAGAGTAAAAAATTTATTTTAAAAATGTGGTACAATTTTTTAGTGATTAAATAATATATATGACATATTAACAAAATTATGTTAAAGATTTCATTCTTTTAATAATAACATCATTACTAAAATTTTTAAATATCAAATACATTATTATAAAAATTTTTTACCCATTTTACCCACTATATGTATTATATAGAATTTGGATGGCGAAGCCCTTTTGCCTTTTTCCATTTCCAACTAAGTGATCTTGGTTGGGTTGTACGAAAATGAAATGAATGTAAACGATGTGGTAAATGATATTTTGTAAGAAATAGATATGAAAATATGAGAAAATACAAAAAATAAAAAAATAAAGATTTTTTTTATAAATATTAATTATTTTATAAAAATAATAAAATAGTTATAATTTATAATAAGAATCTAAAAATTATTAAATATGTAATTATTAATTATAAAATAAATAATATAAAATTAAATAATTAAATAATTCATTTAATATAAAATAGATATAAATATAAAATATATATAATTTTTATATAAATTAATTAATTTAATATATTAATTGAAAATTAAAGAAAAATTCCTTTTATGAAAGACTATATAAGAGAGTTAGGGTTAGAGATGAACATTCGGTCAAATAGTGATTAAAATGATCAAAATTAAATAATTGATTTAATTTGGTTATGCAATTTTTATAAACATAATCTAACTAAATAGACTAAAAACAAACAATTTATTTTATCAAATTAGATAGTTAATTCGATTTGATTATCTAAATTAATCAAATTATTATAATGTTTAACTATAAAAGATTTTTAAATTTGTGCTAAAAAATTCATAAAAAAATAAAAAAATATTTAAAACAAAATAATTATCTTTACTTCTAAAAATTATAATAAGAATATTAAAATTATTAAATATGTAATTATTAATTATAAGATAAATAATATAAAAATAAAAATTATAAATAAATAATTTATTAATTATAGAAAAATATATAAATATAAGGGTTTTTTATAAAAATATTTTTTTTAAATAAAATCACAATATTTTAAAATATTGTAATTTGATGATAGTTTTAAGATTTTATTTTTAAAAAAAAAAACTCTAAATTAATTAATTTAATATATTAAAAAATTTTAAAAATAAAAATATCAATATTAAAAATTTTCCTCCCATAAAAGACAAGATCCGAGAGCTGGGGTTCTGAGTGATGGTAGTAATTTGACAGGTGACTGCCTCAGTTTAAATAATAATTTTAGAATATATGTCTTGCATAGATTTCAAAGATACTCAAACGAGTCAAAAGCAATCATCACCGTACACGTGTAACCCGCGAAAATGTTGATTTGGGATCAAGTACCGCCAAGATTCCCACCGTCCCCACTCTCATCACTTCCCAGGTCTTCCATCCAACGGCCACTAAATTCCCCGTCATCTTCTCAACCAAATCTCAACCATTAAATTCGACCTTTCAATTTTAAGCCGTCGATTCTCCTGCTTTTCTGTCACACCATATAATTGAAATTTCAAAAAGGTGGCGTGGGGGAGAGACAGAGGAAGAGAACTGCAGAGTAAACGGAGCGGTGAGAGAGACTGAGAGAGGGACTGGAGAAGAACGAATTATAGAGGAAGGGAGAGTTGAGTCTCTCTCTCTCTCTCTCTCTTCTATCATGAGCGTCCGTACGGATTCCGTTGACGGTGTGGATCTCTCCGCAACGGCGACGTACCTCATTTCTTGGCTGTGCACACAATCAATCTTTGGAGCGTAAATCAGAAGTTATTTGATAGTGTAAAATCTTAGCTAGGGTTTTACAATTTGAAGAGAGAGAGAGAGATTTCTAGAAATTTGAAGGTCCGTGTGATATTTCTTGTGATTTTTCTTCTTCTGGTTTCGATCTTCTCCAGTTGAAACCAAAATAGAGTAAAATTGACGGGCGGGAGTGATTCTCATGCCGGAGAAGAACTGAGTCTGCGGCTGTTTCAGAGTAACCATCATGCAAGTTTGTTAGAGGATTTGGATTTTGTGGAGATTTGTGGAAAATTCAGTGCTGCGAATGTTGCTGAAAGAATTTCTACAATCAAAATCTCCGACGCCGTCGCCTTTGCCATCACCGTCGCCATCAATGCAGTTGCGGACGAAGTCGCCGGTGGTGGTGAAGCGAATTCTGCATCCGGTCTCAAGGTCTTTGACTCCGCTGTAAGTTTGATTAGTTTCTCTTTACCTTCGTTGGCTTATTTTGATCGAATGCAGTATTATATCTGTGTAGTGTATGGCGTAATTCTCTGTTTTTTATGGGCTTGATAATACTAGAGGTTAGCTGGCTTTGTTGAGAGATGAATAATGCTATTAGGACATGAAATCCAATATGGTATATGAGTTTAATTGGAAATTGAAAAGTGCATGATGGAATTTTTTAATTTTAAGGCACTAATTAATCAATCGTTCCTTTTGTTATTGACTTTTTCGGACTTAGTAGCACTACTCATTATACAAAGGTAATGCTATTTGTGGGGAGAACCAAGCACTGCTCGTTATAAAAAGATAATGCTATTTGTAGGGAAAACTTTGTTCGTAAGAAAAATAAAGATGACCCTTGTGATTCAAAACATGTCAAAGGTACCCTATTGCTTTCATCTGCAGTGGCGAAAGCAGTCCCTTTGTTGGAAGCAGCTGTAATTAGCAGCTGCATAAAAAGCTATCTATATACAGCAGCAACACAGATATATAACAGCTGTATATCTTAACAATTAAGTCTTGTAAAATTCTTGTTTACATAAGAAGGTAACCATAGTAGAAAGCATGAACTTTTCCTCTCTTCACCACATGGTATGAGAGCAAAACTGGGCACTTGAGGATATCTTTTTCAGCCTTATCGCTAGTCATTTTCTTCTCTACTTTTAAGACCCAAACATATCCTCTGATAAATCATAGCAATTTTTGATAAATCATAGCAATTTTCAGCCTTCCTGGCTGATGATTGTTTCCTAACTTTTAAAAAGCAAAACATTAGCATTTTCTTTTGAAAATTCAAGCCATTTTCATCCTAAATTCTTTTATCCAACCATCATGACTTAAACAACTTCTGCATCTAGTACAAGTGCTGTTCATAATGGACAAATAGCAGCCACCCAATCTACTAGAGAATTGCAGCATATTCAGGCTATATATCACTTGAAAGGAAAGAATTTTTTGAAGTGGTTCCAATTGGTTCAAACTTTCCTGGAAGGAAAAGGAAAGCTAAGCCATCTCTTTGGAACCGGACCAAACTTTTCCTAGAGAATGCACTAAGGATCCATTATAACCATTCTCTCAATTTGTGTCCTTCAATAAATGTTCACCATCTTATAAAAGTTTTCTTATGAGTCTAAACACTATGTTTATTCTTATCATACCATCTGAGATTTTTATCTTGTGAAAATTGGAAAGATGCTATGAATGTTGAAATGCATGCTCCGAAAAAGAATAAGACATGGGAGGTGGCGGATCAACCTGAAGGAACAAGACTAGTGGGATTTAAATGGATCTTTACAGTGAAACACAAAACAGATGACAAGTTGGAAAGGTATAAAGCGAGGCCAATGGCTAAAAGATATAACTTATGGAATAAATTATCAAGAAACTTTTGTTCGAGTTGCTAAGATGAACACAATGATTGGGATTTACAACTATTTGATGTGAAGAATGCCTTCTTGCATGGAGATTTTGAAGAGGAGATATGCATGGAAATTGCATCTGGTTTTGGTGGAAATTTGGCAACCAACAAGGTATGCTGGCTTAAAAAGTCATTGTATGGATTGAAATAGTTTCCGAGAGCGTGGTTTGGTAGATTCACAAAAGTAATGATAGCTATGGGATATAAACAATGTTAATGAGACCATACACTTTTCATTAAACATTCAAACTCAGGGGGAGTTGTGATTCTTCTAGAGAAAACAAACAAACAAATTGAATCTTTATTCCAAATTTTGGGATCGGCTAGACCAATATAGGAAAGAGGAGAAAGAAAATAATGACAGAAAATGTCATTCAATTCCGTTGCCGGGAATCGAACCCGGGTCTCCTGGGTGAAAGCCAGACATCCTAACCGCTGGACGACAACGGATTCTTATGTGATTCTTCTACTTTATGTCGATAATATAATTGTAATAGGAAGCATATATTCTGAAGCAATGCCTCACAAAAGAATTTGAAATAAAAGAACTCGGAAGATAAAAATACTTTTTGGGGATTGAAGTGGCACACTCAAAGCAGGGAATTTTCATCTCTCAGCAAATGTACCTTTTTTATCTTTTGGAAGATACTGGGAAGCTGGGATGCAAACCGGCAAGCACACCAGTAGATCCCAACCATAAACTTGGCAAAACAGAAGAAGACATTGCTGTTAACAAAGAGATGTACCAAAAATTGGTTGGAAGACTTATTTACTTGTTCCACACAAGATCTCACATCGCATATGTTGTTTGTGTTGTAAGTCAATTCATGCACAAACCCAAAGAAGATAGCTTCTATGCAGCTCATAGGGTGTTGCACTATTTATAGGAACTCCAGGAAAAGGCATTTTGTTCAAAAAGTGTGCCAGACTTATATGCTTGAAGTATGCACATATGCCAATTATGCAAGGACAGTGGTTGACAAAAGCTCTACTATTGGGTGTTGTACTTTCCTTGGTGGAAATCTAGTTACACAGAGAAGCAAGAAACAAAATGTGGTTGTTAGATTAAGTGCTGAATCAGAATTTCGATCAATGGTGCAAGGAGTTTCTGAGAATCTATAGTTAAAGATTATCTTAGAAGATTTAAAGAATAAGTGGGTTGGTCCTATGAAACTTTACTACGACAACAAATCAGCAATCAGTATTGCACATAATCTGGTACAACATGACAGAAGTAAGCAGATTGAGTAGGACTGACAGATCATCAAAGAAAAGTTGGATAGCAATTTAATTTGTACACCTTATGTGCCAACTAACTCCCAACTTGCAGATGTGTTTACTAAGGGTTTGAGCAACCTTATGTTTTAAACAATTGTCACCGAGCTGGGAATGGACAATGTCTACTCACTAGCTTGAGGGGGAGTGTCGAAAGCAGCTGTAATTAGCGGCTGCATAAAAAGCGGTCTATATACAGCAGCAATACAGCTGTATATACAGCTGTAATATGACTATATAACAGCTGTATTTACAGTTACATATCTTTGCAATTAAGTCTTGTAAAATTCTTGTATATATAGGAAGGTAACCATAATAAAAAGTATGAAATTTTCCTCTCTTCACCATGCCCTCTGCTAGTTTTTGCAATTGAGAGATTTCAATTGAGTCCTTGTGAGATGATTTGAAAAGGTTTGATATCCTAGGGTTTAGAAAAAGTATCAAATGGGAATAAAACAGATGACGAGTTGAAGATGTATAGAGCGAGGCTAGTGGCTAAAGGATATACTCAAACTTGTGGGATAGATTATCAAGAAACTTTTGTTCGAGTTGCCAAAATGAACACCGTAAGAATCTTGTTGTCCTTAGGTATTAACTATGATCGGGATTTACAACAATTCGATGTGAAGAATGCCTTCTTGCGTGGAGATTTTGAAGAAGAGATATACATGGAAATTGCACCTAGTTTAGTGTAAACAAACAAACAAACCGAGCCTTAATCCTAAAGAGAGGAGAGAGAAAATAATAATAATAATAAATGACAAAAACGGTAATTCAATTCCGTTGCCGGGAATCGAACCCGGGTCTCCTGGGTGAAAGCCAGACATCCTAACCGCTGGACGACAACGGATTCTTATGTGATTCTTCTACTTTATGTCGATAATATAATTGTAATAGGAAGCATATATTCTGAAGCAATGCCTCACAAAAGAATTTGAAATAAAAGAACTCGGAAGATAAAAATACTTTTTGGGGATTGAAGTGGCACACTCAAAGCAGGGAATTTTCATCTCTCAGCAAATGTACCTTTTTTATCTTTTGGAAGATACTGGGAAGCTGGGATGCAAACCGGCAAGCACACCAATAGATCCCAACCATAAACTTGGCAAAACAGAAGAATACATTGTTGTTAACAAAGTGATATACCAAAAATTGCTTGGAAGATTTATTTACTTGTTCCACACAAGATCTCACATCCTTTATGTTGTTTGTGTTATAAGTCAATTCATGCACAAACCCAAAGAAGTTAGCTTGTATGCAGCTCATAGGGTGTTGCACTATTTACAGGAACTTCAGGAAAAGGCATTTTGTTCAAAAAGGGTGCTAGACTTATGCTTGAAGTATACACATATGCCAGTTATGCAAGGACAGTTATTGACAAAAGGTCTAAAATTGGGTGTTGTATTTTCCTTGGTGGAAATCTAGTTACATTTAGAAGCAAGAAACAAAATGTGGTTGTTAGATAAAGTTCTGAATCAGAATTTTGAGCACTGGAGCGAGGAGTTTGTGAGTTTCTATCTTAGAAGATTTAAAGGATAAGTGGGATGGTCCTATGAAACTTTACTGCGACAACAAATCAGCAATTTGCATATGATCCAGTACAACATGACAGAAGTTAGCAGGACCAATACTTCATCAAAGAAAAGTTGGATAGCAGTTTAATTTCTACACCTTATGTGCCAACTAACTCCCAACTTGCAGATGTGTTTACTAAGGGTTTGAGCAACCTTATGTTTCAAACAATTGTTACCAAGCTGGGAATGGACAATGTCTATTCACCAGCTTGAGGGGTAGAATCGGAAGCAGCTGTAATTTGCAGCTGCATATACAGCCATACAGCTGCATGAAAAGCTGTCTATATACAGCAGCAATACAGCTGTATATACAGCTGCAATATGGCTATATAACAGCTGTATGTACAGTCATAAATCTTTGCAATTAAGACTTGTAAAATTCTTGTATATATAGGAAGGTAACCATAATAGAAAATATGAAATTTTCCTCTCTTCACCACACCCTCCGCTAGATTTTGCAGTTGGGAGATTTCAATTGAGTCCTTGTGAGATGATTTGAAAAGGCTTGATTTCCTACGGTTTATAAAAAGTATCAAATGGGAACAAAACAGATGACAAGTTGGAGAGGTATAAATTGAGGCTAGTGGCTAAAGGATATACTCAAACTTGTGGGTATAGATTATAAGAAACTTTTGTTCGAGTTGCCAAGATGAGCACCGTAAGAATTTTGTTGTCCTTGGTGTTAACTATGGTTGAGATTTACAACAATTCGATGTGAAGAATGCCATGGAGATTTTGAAGAAGAGATATACATGAAAATTCCACCCGTTTTTGGTGGAAATTTGACAACCAACAAGGTGTGCAGGCTTAAAAAGGCATTGTATGGATTGAAATAGTATCCGAAAGCTTGGTTTGGAAGATTCACAAAAGTAATGATAGCTATGGGCTATGGGATATAAACAATGTTAATGAGACCATACTCTTTTCATTACAACAACAACAACCTAGACCTTCTTCCAAGATTTGGGATCGGCCATATGAGGGACAAATAATGAAATCGTTAAAAAAAAAAGATTTAGTTTGTGCGGATTCTCCTATGTCACTCATTCCTATGTAAGACCATCTCCTCAACTAAATCCATCACTATCATATCCTTATGAATGCGTTGCATCCACGTTTTCAATGGTCTACCTCTACGTTTTATTAATTCTCCTATATTTAAGTTCTCTACCTTCCTAACAGGTGCGTCCATAGGCCTTCGCTGCACATGACCAAACCATTTCAGACGGTATTCTCGCATCTTGTCTACAATTGGATTGACTCCCAGGTTATTACGTATCTCGTCGCTTCTAATTCTATCATTTCTAGTTTTGTCACACATCCACCTAAGTATTCTCATTTCAGCTACAGCAATTTTTTGCTCTTGTTGCTGTTTAATGGCCCAACATTCAGTGTCATATAATGGAGCAGGTCTTACTGCGGTCCTATAGAATTTTTCCTTTAACTGTAATGGCATCGTGCGATCACATAGCACACCGGATGCCTTTCTCCATTTCATCCAACCCGCTTGAATTCTATTATTGACATCTCCATCTATATTGTCATCATTTTGGATGATGGAACCAAGATATCTAAACCTTTCACTCTTTGGGACTTCTCTTCCTTCCAAACTAATTGTTTCTTCATTATCCTGATGGTTGTCACTAAACTTACACCTCATATACTCAGTTTTAGATCTACTCAATCTAAATCCTTTAGATTCTAACGTATACCTCCATAACTCTAATTTAGTATTGATACCTTCTCTAGTTTCATCAACCAAAATTATATCATCTGCGAATAGCATACACCATGGTATTTCATCTTGAATATTTTTTGTGATTTCATTTATTACTATTACAAACAGTAAGAGATTTAATGCCGAACCTTGATGTAAGCCAATATTAATAGGAAAACTATCACTCAGCTCCCCACAAGTCCTTACATTGGTCACAACCCTTCATACAGCTCCTTTATACCATACCATACTCTTTTCATTAAACATTCGGAATTAGGGGGAGTTGTGATTCTTCTAGCGTAGACAAACCAACAAAATGAGTTTTAATCTCAAATTTTGGGTCATTCAATTCCGTTGCCGGGAATCGAACCTAGGTCTCCTGGGTGAAAGCTAGACATCCTAACCGCTGGACGACAACGGATTCTTATGTGATTATTCTAGTGTATGTTAATAATATAATTGTAATAGGAAACATATATTCTAAAGCAATGTCTCGCAAAAGAATTTAAAATAAAAGAACTCGGAAGATTTGAAGTGGCACACTCAAAGCAGGGAATTTTCATCTCTCAGCAAAAGTACATTTTTTATCTTTTGAAAGATACTAGGAAGCTAGGATGCAAACCGGCAAGCACACTGATTGATCCCAACTATAAACTTGGCAAAACAGAAGGCATTGCTGTTGACAGAGATGTACAAAAAATTGGTTGGAAGACTTATTTTCTTGTTCCACACGAGATCTCACATCACCTATGTTGTTTGTGTTATAAGTCAATTCATGCAAAAACCCAAAGAAGTTAGCTTGTATGCGGCTCATAGGGTGTTGCACTATATATACCGGAACTCCAGGAAAAGCCATTTTGTTCAAAAAAGGTGCTAGACTTGGGGTTGAAGTATGCACATACGCCAATTATGCAAGGACAATTGTTGACAAAAGCACTACTATTGGGTGTTGTACTTGGTGGAAATCTAGTTACATGGGGAAGCAGGAAAGAAAATGTGGTTGTTAGACTAAGTGCTGAATCAGAATTTCGAGCAATGGTGCAAGGAGTTTGTGAGTTTCTATTGTTAAAGATTATCTTAGAAGATTTAAAGAATAAGTGGGATGGTCCTATGAAACTTTACTGCAACAGCAAATCAGCAATCTGTATTGCACATAATCCGGTACAAGATGACATAAGTAAGCAGATTGAGGACGACTGACTCTTCATCAAAGAAAAGTTGGATAGCAGTTTAATTTGTACACCTTATGTGCCAACTAACTCCCAACTTGCAGATGTGTTTACTAAGGGTTTGAGCAACCTTATGTTCCAAACAATTGTTACCAAGCTGGGAATGGTCAATGTCTATTCACCAGCTTGAGGGGGAGTGTTGGAAGCAGCTGTAATTATCAGCTGCATTTACTTCTGTACAGCTGCATAAAAAGCTGTCTATATACAGCATCAATACAGCTGCAATATGGCTATATAACAGCTGTATTTACAGTTATATATCTTTGCAATTAAGTCTTGTAAAATTCTTGTATATATAGGAAGGTAATCATAATAGAAAGTATGAAATTTTCCTTTCTTCACCCCCCAGGCTAGTTTTTGCAGTTGGGAGATTTCAATTGAGTCCTTGTGAGTTGATTTGAAAAGGCTTGATTCCCTAGGGTTTAGGAAAAGTATCAAATGGGAATTTGTAATTTTGTATTAGTTAATGTAGGGCCTTCATTAAAGCAAGTATGAAATTTTCCTCTCTTCACCCCCCCCCGGGGGGTAATTTTTGCAGTTGGGAGATTTCAATTGAGTCCTTGTGAGATGATTTGAAAAGGCTTGATTACCTAGGGGTTAGAAAAAGTATAAAATGGGAATTTGTAATTTTCTATTAGTTAATGTAGGACCTTCATTAAAGCCTTGTCGGAAAACAACATTAGAGTGCCTACTTTGCTAACAGAGGTAAACAAGGAGTGTTCATGAAGTTAAGTGACTTCAGTTAAACCACAACAAAGTAAGTGACATTTCCCCTTAATGTATTTTGATAGCCAGCTTTGTATCTGTTGGAGTCGATTTTTGCCCCACAGATACTTGCTCTTTCGACTCGAGCAGGGAGCCAATGATGGTGGTGTTCGTCGGTCCTTCACGGATGAGAAACCTGCAAAAACCCCACCGGGGCTGGTCCGACGGGGGAACTCCGACGCTTAAGTCAGTATGAGTGATGAAATAAAGACTGATGGTAGCCAAAGATATCATGCATTCGATTGTATATAGAGTAGAATACGAGAGCATACCTCTGATCGTATAAGATTGAGCATGAAAGCTTACCTTTGTCGGTGTATGTAAATGGGTATGAAATTCTCATCTGAATGACATATAGGATTGGGTATAGAACCCCCTCTGAATGACATAAAATTGGGTATAGAACCCCTCTTCTAAACGATGTATAGAATTGGGTGTAGAACCCCCTTCTGAACGATGTATAGAATCGCCTCTCTTTCGTGTGTAAAAAACTAAGTTTCCTTCGAGAGTTGTCTATGCTCTGTATTTATAGCCTTCCAGGGGTGTAGAAAATCCTAATTTCCTTTCGTTTGAAATCTTTCAAAATGGCTAGAATTGTAATTAGAGACTTTCTCAAAATTTAGAAAAGTTTAGAACTCTAAAAAGATTTCTTTTCTTTATGAGAGTCCACAAGAATATGGAAAGATTTGATCTTGATGGTGATTATTTTCCTTATCGAATAACTATGTATGATTTTGGAAACCTATTAAATAGGATACCATCATTTACTCTCACTCCTAATTGCATTTTGAAGAAATGATATTAGGGGTAAAGTTGATTGTAAGAGGCCTCCCAGAAGACCGAAAGGTCAAGAGATCGGTAGGGCAGTAGACTGAGAGATCAAATGATCAAGAGATCAAGATATCGAGAGATCGAGAGATTGGCAGATCAACAGGGTGAGTGATCGTAAGATCCAAAGGTTGAACGATCGAGCGATTTCAAAACCGATAGGTCGAACGATCGAGAGAATACCAGACCGATAGGTCGAATGATCGAGAGAAATATCAGACCGACAGGTCGAACGATCGAGAGAAATACCAGACCGACAGGTCGAACGATCGAGAGAAATACTAGACCGACAGGTCGAATGATCGAGAGAAATATCAGACCGACAGGTCGAACGATCGAGAGAAAACCAGACCGACGGGTCGAACAATAGATCAAGGCATCAAAGGCCCGTTCGGGGAATTAGATTCCATCGGTGGATCAGGGCGACATGGGCTTGTTCGGTGAATTCCGTCCCTTATTAATGACACGTTCGAACGATAGGAGTTGGGCAACTTAGGCCATTCGAGAGATGGGAAATCTTTAGATAGAGGGATCGCATCTACCCGTTTGGGGAGTTTCATCCCGTATTGACGATGGGTACGAACGATAGAAGCTGGGCGATTTAGGCCCTCCGAGCGATAGGAAATCTTTAGATAGAGGGGTTGTGTCCATCCGCTCGGAAAGTTCTATCCCGTATTGACGTGTACGAACGATAGGAACTGGGCGACTTAGGCTCTCCGAGAGATAGGAAATCTTTAGATAGAGGGGTCGCGTCCACCCGTTCGGGGAGTTTCATCTCGTATTGACGACGTGTACGAACGATAGGAGCTGGATGATTTAGGCCCTTCGAGCAGTAGGAAATTTTTAGATAGAGGGGTCGCATCCACTTGTTAGGGGAGTTCCATCCCATATTGACGACGCATACGAATGATAGGAGCTGGGCAACTTAGACCCTCTGATTGATAGGAAATTTTTATATAGAGAGGTCGCGTTCACCCGTTCGGGGATTTCTATTTCGTATTGATGACGCGTACGAACGATAGGAGTTGGGCAACTTAGGCCCTTCGAGCGATATGAAATCTTTAGATAGAGGGGTCGCGTCCACCCGTTCGGGGAGTTTCATCTTGTATTAACGACGCATACGAACGGTAGGTATTTGGCTACTTAGGTCCCCCGAGCGATAGGAAATCTTTAGATAGAGGGGTCGCGTCCACCCGTTCGGGGAGTTCCATCTCGTATTGACGACGCGTACGAACGATAGGAGACTAGCGTCTGTAAATGCGAGAGGTCAGAGACCGATGCGAGAGAATAGTGTCAATCTTTGCATGAATGTTGGCTTATTGTCGAATGCGTTATAACCAAGAGAATATACTAGAGCAATGTTACAACTAGTGTGATGCAATTTCGAACAAAAAGGGTGCTAAATCTCATTCGGAGGTTAGAGCTCGTAAGTAGAAAACAGAGAGTGGATGCGAAACCCATGTCAGACGTATGATTACAAGCATAAGTTATATGTATTCGGTTGGAAGTTGTATCCAAGAGAGTTCCATTGAGAGATTTCAATCGAAATAGTGGGCCAGATTTGTCCATCGGGGAGATACATCCCTGGCGATAAGCTCTGTTCGGGAGGACTGATTTGAAAAATTTTGTTCAAAAAGATAGGCTATATTTGCTTGTTCGATGAGATAAATCTCTAACGACAGACTTCGTTCAGGACCTGTTCGTTCGATAGACTAGACGATATTTGCCCATTTAGGGAGATACCGACGGGTCGACTGATCAAAGGATAGAGAGGCGATTAGGAGACCGACAAGTTAAGGGATTGGGAGATTGACTGATTTACAAATCGAGTGATCGAGAAATTAACAAATCGTTAGGTTGAGTAATCGAGGGATCAAGAAATTGAGATAATGAGAGGTACAAGCGATCGAGAGATTAAGATACTGAGAGGTCAACAAATCGAGTGATCAGCAGATCGGATGATCGGAAGGTTAAAAAATCAATAGGTCGGTAGATTTATTAAGCTAGTGACTGAGAAATCGATAGATCAAACGATTGAGAGATTAACAAGTCGAGCGATGGAGAAATTGATAAGTCGAGAGACCAATAGGTCGAATGATTCGGATGGTCAAGAGGTCGAGAGGCTATCAAGAGATTGAGAGGCCGACAGGCCAAATGGTGGAGAGACCGACAAGTCGAGGGGTCGAGCAATTCGGAGGCCAAGAGACCGGCAAGAGATTAAGAAGTCGATAGGCCGAACAATGGAGAGACCGACAAGTCGAAAAATCAAACAATCCAGGAGTCAAGAGACTGACAAGAGATTGAGAGTTCGATAGGCCGAACGATGCAGAGACCGATAGGTCGGATATTCGAGGGCGGCATAGACCCATTCGAGGAGATAAATTCCATCAGTCGATTAGGGCAACATGACCCGTTCGGGGAGATAGATCCCATCGGTAGATCGGGGCGACACGGCCCGTTCGTTCGATAATGGACCCTCGTCCCGATTGTCGCATAGTCAAATGAACTCAGACTGTCAAGAAGAAGTGAAGCCAGGTTTGTGATTTCTATGACTGGTCAGTCAGTCATTTTCCACGGATGGCATCAATCTGTTGGAGTCGATTTTCGCCCCACAGATACTTGCTCTTTTGACTCGAGTATGGAGGCGATGATGGTGGTGTTCGTCAGTTTTTTACAGATGAGAAACCTGCAAAAACCCCATCGGGGTTGGCCCAGTCGGGGGACTCCGACGCTCAAGTCAGTATGAGTGATGAAATAAGGACTAATAGTAGTCGTAGATATTATACATTTGATTGTATATAGAGTAGAATACGAGAGCATACATTTGATTGTATAAGATTGAGCATGAAAGCCTGTTTTTGTTGGTGTATGAATATGGGTATGAAACCCCTCTCTGAATGACATATAGGATTAGGTATAGAACCTCCATTCTGAACGATGTATAGAACTGAGTATAGAACCCTCCTCTGAATGATATATAGTGTTGGATTATTTTACTCGATTCACATGCAGCGGAAGCATTCATAATAATTTTCAAAAAAAATAAATAAATTGGGTATAGAGTTACCTCAACGTGTAGAGTCTCGAAAATCGACCGTACGTCCCTCGATCGGATCTCGCGGTCGGGATGATGATCACGATGTTAATCGAATCACCACCACAATACTACAACGCCGCAACTCTCAGTCCAGCGACGTGACGGGAAAAATTCCCTTCGCGGAATTTTTCTTATGCCTTCATTTTATTCTCTCAAGCCAATATCTCATGGCTTCTAGATCTCACAAAATTCTTCACACACTTAGAAGGAGAGGTTAGTCTCCTTGTTTTAATATGAATCTACGTGAGAGAGAATTAAAGGAGGTATGGGTAAGTGGGAGTTACCACACTAACCCTACCTAAATGTCTAAAATGCCCCTCATGGGCATCTTAAACCAATATCTCCCACTTGCACGTGAGGACATTATACGTCCGTCACAAAATCACAACTCATGCGATCACATCACCCTGCTAGACTTTCATATAGGATTGGGCGTCGTGCGACCGACGAGTACACCTGCAAGCAAAGACCTCTCGATGCACCTGTTAGGATGATCAAGAAGCCATCATGAGTATCAAAATAACTTGTTGCACCCCAGATCCAAGACTAATTACATCCATCGAGCTATTTTTCTCATCGAAAGTAATCCCTAATAAATGCTCGACTATGTATCCATTATTATACTTACATCCCAACATGGATAAGCATAATAGGCATACCGGTGAATACAACACAATGATGTAATGTTAATTGGTCTTCCTTTTTCCAAACTCGAATCTATTAGCTTTAATTCAGCTGCTTTCCTAGACCTGTCCCTAAGGCCTCAATTTATCTTCCAGACCATCGGTAAATAGACTAAAGTAGCAACACTGAGCAAAGACTTCTAGAAACAGTCGAAAGTGATAAGAGTACAAGAGATCCCACCCAGTGGATCTCGGGTCTCACACAGTGGGAACGGGGATCAAAATCATATCAGTCTCAAATAATGCTCCCACTATCCCTAGTCAATATATCACATGTGGTATGAAACGCGTGTCACAGTGTTATTCCCCTATCTCTCAAAGGGCATATGTTAGATTTCTCTAACACTATGTAGGTATGGGACTCAGTCTACACATAAGACTTTATCCAAAAATCTCAGAAAGAGTATCTCATAGACTATCACTAGTCACAGGTGATATCTGAGATCTCAAACCTAGCTACTTACAGGCAACATAGATGTGGGTACGTCCATACCGGTCATATCGCATATGACCTCATCCTGAACACATATCAGGGCGATTTATGTTCTAGTAGGGTCACTCTCAAAACCTCTTACAACTAGAAACCGTCTCATCTCCGCTCACTCAGAGCTGGAGGTGGTCATTCGTGTGAAAGAGTCGACCACGCCTGCCTGACATATCATTTATCACAACAAATCACAATATATGACAATAAGATAATGTTATAGATAAGTGACCCAATCATGTACACATATCATGTATATAGCACAATAAGCATCAGTACAAAGTGAGAAATGTCAATATACATACAAACCCAATGATTCCAATATCTCATACTGGAATCCATCACAATGGGTTTATTGAAGGGATCAGCCAACGCACTGTATAGTACTGTACTTAATTAGTCACTTCACCCTTCTCGGTGATCTCTCATAACGTAGTATTAGGTATCAATGTATTTGGACTTACTAATACTTAGAGTCTCAAATGTGGTCAAGGGCGGCCTGATTTTCTCAATAAATTATCACTAGCCTCTCACTGTTTGCCACAACCCTTAAGTGATTCGGAAATCTCCAAAACCAAACACTCTCCTGAATTGTCACTGAGCATCTCATAAGCTCAATCTCTATTGTAGATAGAGATATTCAGGTTTGCTTCTTGCTACTCCAAAACAGCAAAACTTGATATCGATTTGCATATATTTAGATCGCCAACCCAGTGGGTATCTGAATACCCATCAAAATGCAAATCACCTCCTCCGTTACAAGGAGATGTCTGCAATTCTCTCGAGATATCTCGAAATCCTTGCACTGCTCTTCAGTGATCCCCTCTAGGATTCGATCGATACCTAATTACCATATTGACTACAAAGCAAACGTCTGATCGTGTACGCGACACTGCGTACATCAGACCACTTAGTGCACTGGTACAAGGGATTCTACTCATTTCCCTTGTCCTTTTCTGAGTCTTAGGGCATATGTCAAGAATTAGGCTTTAACCTTTTAGCGATAAGAGTATCTTTAGGGTCATAGTCGATCTTCTCAAAGCGTTCGAGAGCTACCTTGATGTTGGACTCCTGTGAAAGAGTCAACACCTGTCTCGAGCGATCCCTCTGGATCTTAACTTTGAAGAAGAACTGAGTCTCACTTATGTTCTTCACATCAAGACTCGACAATGTCCACGTCATCGTGGTCATTAGATACTCTCTGTTGTTCCCATGACAACAGAATGTCATTCACATAAGGACATGATCACAAGAACGTAAAAGGTATACGCGATGATCTTCTTCGATCATCACGAAACTGTGAGATATCACCTCCTCGTGAAATCTCAAACGCCACTGCCTAGATTGATGATTAAGGTCGTATATCAACTTCCGAAATCGACAGACCTTATCATCCAGATCTACAAGAATAAATCCATATGGTTGTTCCTTGTAAATCTCCTCATCCAAACTCCCACTCAGGAGAATAGTCTCAACGTTCATCTAGTCTCACTCCAGATCCATATCATGTTCACGAAAATCGCTAAAAGTAAATGGATCGAGGTAATCTCGCCCTCAGTCTGAGTAACCCCTGGTTATCAGATGGGCCTTATACCTCTACACCGATCCGTCGGTCTTTTTCTTGATATTGAGAACCCACATGTTCCCAATGGCCCAACCACCCTCAGGCAAATCAACTAGATCCCAGATCCCGTTGATTCTTATCAACTCCTCTCACCCATGGCTTATAATCAATGGTCTTCCACAGAACCCTCAAGAGCCTCTAGGACCGTTCAAGATTTCTCGTAATCCTCAAGAGTCACACTAAGAGCCTTTCCCTTAATCGGGAAGCGACGGTTAGGTACGCGTCCTCGACTACTCTTAAAAGGAGGGGAAACCTTTTTACCTCTAGATGGATCGCTCCCACTAGAATCAAGATCCGTAATGGATTCTTAGGTCCTGCCACTGGGATCAACTAAACCACTGAGCTCATCTATTTTATAAAAGGTAAAGTCCCAATTGATTTCACCTCTCATAGGGAAATCATTTTCAAGAAATTCGGCATAATGAGAGTCAATCTCAATAAGAGTGTCGTTCGTATGCTCATCTAGAACACATTTCTCTCGGAGTGATCTGAGTATCTCATGGAGATACATCTCTTTTCTCGCAGGCCTAACTCGCCGTGCGAGAAATAGTGAACATACACGACACAACCCTATAATCTCAAATGGCTAAGGTCAGGTTGCCTCCCTGTCCAAAGCTCGTATGGAGTACTGACTGTGGACTTCAATAGAATACGATTGAGGACGTAGGCTGCAGTCAATGACGCATCTCCCCAATGAGAAATAAGTAAATTGGCTTGCGCCATCATCGACCTCACCGTCTCAAACAAAGTCATATTCCTCTCTCGTAGCTATTCTACTCCACTGAGTAGCAAGGAATAGTCAGTTTCTCTAATGCCTTTCTTGAAATAAAGCTCTTCAGACAAATACTCGCGTCCTCGATCGGTTCTGAGAGTATCTACTCTCAAGTTTAACTGATTATCAACCTCGCTAGTAAACCTCCTGAAGCATCTCAATGCCTCAGACTTGCGTGAGATCAGATAAACGTAGCCGAAACGCGTGTAATTGTCTATGAACGTAATAGAGTACCCAACACTATTTGAGGTTCTCACGTTCATAAAGCCATGGATGTTGGAGTGAACCGACTACAATAGAGTCCCAGCTCTCATTGCAATGTCGAATGGTTTTTGTAAGTTTGTCATCTAGGCAAGACTGGTTAGCGGGTCCTACAGACCACTCACTGCCAACCGGTTCATCCTCTCTCACACTAAGAGGATAACAAGAAATACTATTAAAAGGAATCATTTCCAGTGCATATAGTCCCTCACGGACTAAAACAGAACAAATCAAAGAATTGTCGTAATAAATGAAAATTATAAAATTTTCAAATTGACAGAGCATATCTTAAGCTGAAATCAAGTTCCGTCGGACATTCGGAGCGTAAAGAGTATATAGACTAGCAACTTTGCAACTCCAACTTGCAAGTGTTACTCTCTCTGATGTCGACAAACACTCTGTTTCTGTACGTAAATCCTCCTACTTGAGGACTCACTAGGCAGAACTATATAAGCGCGCTCCTATCTCGAGCTACGTGGTCGGTTGCTCCCATGTTCATAACCCACGAAGGAGAGAAAACAATGAACATCTCAAACCACATAAAAAAGGAAGAGATAATTTCCACTCGTTGTACTTACAAGCGAAATGATCAAGTCTACTACAGATATAGTACTACATCTTGGTCGTATCCAACTCCTTCTTGCTACGCATTATTATCGATTTTCTCAGATATTTTCTTCTTACCTAAATCTCGAGTCCCACATGAGTCCTTACTCAACTCTACTGCATAAGCATAGCCCGAGTATAGCCTACTCGCCTCTAGATGCTCTTACTTGAGCTCATTGTGCCTATTCACATTAGTGAAAGTATGAATACTTTCGTCGTATGTGAAATAGACTTTCATGATTTCTCGTGAATCAGGTAAAGAACTGGATCGCATCGAGCACTAAAAAACATATCCGAAATGGGCTCGGTCACATCCCCTAACTCGGCAACCATACTCGACATTTTTATCAAATATTACATCATCGTATGATCAACCCTTTTCTTATAAGTTATTAAACTTATAAGATAACATCCTCATGGATCTGTAAGAGCACCACAATGCTCTTTATAGGGTGAGCCAAATCGATAAAGCCGTAGGACATTACTCATAGACTGGGTCGCATCATCGTGCATGCTACTCAGGAGGATTGTCCTAACTCGACCATCATTCCTCTTCAATGCTCGTGATATCCCCTAATCCCGTCTGTCTAAGGTGTGGTACCCTCCCCGAAATCCACCATCTCATGCCTCAGAATTTTAATTAGATCTTGTCCCCCGAGTATAAATTGAATCTGCCGGTGAAAAATCACATAATTATCACAATTCAATTTTATTCCCCTTACAAATATCTAATACGACAATTTTAGAAACAGTCAGAGATAATAGTGACTTGTGATGTTTATTCTCACATTTTGTGCACCCTACGAATCAACAAGACCCAAATAATTCGAATACATACTCCAAGACGAGCGTATGAATCAACAGACACCATACACCACAATCCGGGATAGCATCTTACCATTTAGACTAGGATTTGATGCACAAAAACCCATAAAAAAGTCACTTTTATTGATGTGGGATCCTTAAAAATTGAAAAAATTTCAATTCCAGACGACCTGACGAGCTGCCGGAAGTCCCACGCATCTCCACGCGCCGGCGCCGGCGTCCCCACGCGCCTGCACGGGCTGGGGACAGCGTCTGGCACGTGCCAGACGCGCAGGCGCGCGAGTCACGCGCCTACACGCACGGACCCGCGTACACGGTCGGTTCCGGACCCAGGGCGCGGGTCGGAACTCGAATTCGTTCTGTTCCGGGTCACGGGGTCAGGGGGTCGGGGGTGACACGTGTCCGGGTCGTAACCAACCTGGACGCCCTGACCGGTTCACGTGCCTCTCTGGCGCGTGAAAGTCACGCGCTCGACCGCCTGGGCTCCACGCTCCACCCGTGCTGTGGGTTGGAGCGTTTCGTCTTCACCCGACGATCTCTGTAACCGGGTCTTTCGACCTGGTATCCGAAAAGCACATTTTTCGGCTCAATTTTCATCGAATTTTTTATGGAATCTCTAATTCCATTTATTCTAAACATCCTTGACTTGGTTTTTGGAATAATCGCGCCCTAATCTCGGCGTATTTCGGATCCAAAATTTCGGCCCTCCACGGTCAATTTTGAAACCTCATTTTCCGGTCACAATAATATGCAATATATATACCAAATCGAAGAGCATGAAACAAGGATTACAGATCTATAAATTTCATGCATTGATTTGCCCTAAAACTCGATAAATCTGGGGTTGAATGGGTCGGTCACTATTCACGACCAAAACATTCAACCGGAATTTTTTTCGCCTAAACGTGTTCAGAAAATTACGAAAAAATTATTTACGTGTTCTAGGGATCATGGGTAACACAGTGGTATTCTCGGATTCACGAAACTCATCCGTGATCCGAACCTCAAATTTTAAACCCTAAATTTTTTCTACCCGTAAATAAATTCCGAAGATTAATTTTAATAATCCAACAAAAGCTCTGATACCAATGTTGGATTATTTTACTCGATTCACATGTAGCGGAAGCATTCATAATAATTTTCGAAAAAATTAAATAGATCGGGTATAGGGTTACCTCAACGTGTAGAGTCTCGAAAATCGATCGTACGTCCCTCGATCGGATCTCGCGGTCGGGATGGGGATCACGACGTTGTGACGGGAAAAATTCCCTACGTAGAATTTTTCTTATGCCTTCATTTTATTCTCTTAAGCCATTCTCTCATGGCTTCTAGATCTCAAAGAATTCTTCACACACTTAGAAGGAGAGATTAGTCTCCTTGTTTCAATTTGAATCTACGTGAGAGAGGATTAAGGGAGATATGGGTAAGTGGGAGTTACCCCACTAACCCTACCTAAATGTCTAAAATGCCCCTTGTGGGCATCTTAAACCAATATATAGAATTGCCTCTCTTTTGTGTGTAAAAAATTAAATTCTCTTTGAGAGTTGTCTATACTCTGTATTTATAACCTTCTAGGGGTGTAGAAAACCCTAGTTTCTTTTTGTTTGAAGTCTTTTAAGATGGTTAAAATTGTAATTAGAGATTTCTGAAAGATTTATACTTTCTCAAGATTTAGGAAAGTTTAGAACTCTAGAAAGATTCCTTTTCTTTATGATAGTTCACGAGAATATGGAGAGATTTGATCTTGATGGTGATTACTTTCCTTATCGGATAACCATGTATGATTTTGGAAACGTATTAAATAGGGTACCATCAGTATCTCTTCTGATTGGGCTTCTTAAAGCTTTGCACGTGTGATAGGAGGATGCAGTTTCTTCCTGGAATGTGAGAATGTTGTTTGATTACAATGTTATATCAAGGGGGCTGGTTCATAAACAAATTGAGTTGAATTTAAAGAGAATTTTACTTCATGGTTTTTGAGGCTGTGATCCTTGCTTTTTTCTCTTGATTGTCCTGCTTAGACAACTGATACTTCCGAGCAGAAGGATCATACGGTTGTGGACTTATACTTGAGAAATTTTATATTTTTATAGGCTTTAAGTTTAATCTACTTTTGTCATTTTATTTTCCATGGTTAATTGGTTTCCTTGTGGTTTCCTCACCCTTAAAATTGTGGTGGGGGGAAGGGAATAGTTTTAATGCTTTGAGCTTTGAAACCTTCAGGATGGGAAGAGTTTCCCCACCCAAATGTTTGTTCGACATCTGCCTCTATGATGCTTCATTATTGAATGGAGATACTCTATATGATGATCTTGATAAACTTTTAGATTACATTGTAAAATAGTCACATTTGAATCATGTCAATTTGTATTTGCCGTCTTAAAATATTTGTGGGCAAAACTAATTTATATTGTATCTTATTTGTAGTTACATGCATAAAAGCATATTATTTTAATGCTATGTGCTAGCCTTGTCCTCTTCTACATTTGGAAAATCTTCTTTATTTTTGTTTCTGTCTCCATGTTTTATGGACCTTTGATTAATTTGAATAATTAATTAAAATGCACATGAGCCTAGTTGCTGCTATCAAACGGTGATGACTGTCCCTCATTTTATGTTCTGCCAGATTTCTTGAGTTAGATTCTTAATTTCTTTGGGTGGAAAGAACATCGGACATTATGCCTTTCAAACATGTCAAATATATTTATAAGTTTTTCTCTATTTGGTAATTCTTTTCAATTTCTCAAATCTGTGAAATGTCTTGGAATATGCAAATTCTTTGGAATTTTCCATTGGAATACATAATTCTCAAGAATCTGATGCTATATTCTTGTTACAGCCTTACAGGGCTTCATTAAATCTACTGCAGTTTTAATGCTGTGAAAAATCGAATTTTGATTCTGCTGCTTATGACTGAACGCATTTCATCTTTTGACAGAACACCAAGTTCTCCAGACCCACGACCACAGAATGGCTATGAACTTCAGAATCGTGCTTCAAAGAAACAAAAGCAATGCAACTGCAAATATTCAAAGTGCTTGAAGTTGTGAGTAAATTTGAGGGCAAGTTTACTTCGATCTAATTTCAGATCATCTTTATTATTGCTATCGACACTTCTCACGGAGTCTGTCAAAGATTATCCTACACTTTTATGCCTTCGTCCATTTATGAATGGAAAATCTCTTAATAATACTGAAGAAGTGTGTTTCAGCAAGTCTTTATTTCCTGGCCTTTGGCATTAATGGCTCTTCGTAGTACCATGAGTTGTGCGGGGAAGGTTGTATTCTGCTCCCAAATGTTTCTGTTGTCAAAATTCCTAAAGGTCAATTAAGCTGATCTTAAAAGGCTATGAAGTCAGAACATGCCATGGGACTTGACAACAGTCACAGACATGGCGACTACTGGGAGAATTAAAAGTCATAGATATACCGTGGCCTTTTCTGTTGAATATATGTGTTACAGCAAGTCTTTATTTCCTGGCCTTTGGCATTAATGGCTCTTTGTTGTACCATGAGTTGTGCGTGGAAGTTTGTATTCTGCTCCCAAATGTTTCTGTTGTCAAAATTCCTAAAGGTCAATTAAGCTGATCTTAAAAGGCCATGAAGTCAGAACATGCTATGGGACTTGACAACAGTCACAGACATGGCGACTACTGGGAGAATTAAAAATCGTAGATATACCGTGGCCTTTTCTGTTGAATACATGTGTTTCAGCAAGTCTTTATTTCCTGGCCTTTGGCATTAATGGCTCTTTGTTGTACCATGAGTTGTGCGGGGAAGGTTGTATTCTGCTCCCAAATGTTTTTGTTGTCAAAATTCCTAAAGGTCAATTAAGCTGATCTTAAAAGGCTATGAAGTCAGAACATGCCATGGGACTTGACAACAGTCACAGACATGGCGACTACTGGGAGAATTAAAAGTCATAGATATACCGTGGCCTTTTCTGTTGAATATATGTGTAATTAGCTGTGTGGATGAATATTGATAGATGTGACAGTAAAGCATCATCTGATGTGCAAATAATATATTGATAAACATAAATCACCAAAATTTCTTAAATATTTTATCATAGATTATATATGATTTTTTGGGAATTTGGATTATTTACTTTTGGAACTTTGAAATTACATTTAAGAGGACACTACAGTGGAATCTGTTGTTTCCAAGCTGGAGTGTGGGTATTTTAGGCTAGTCGTCACTCATTAAGGTTCAGAGCGCTCCTCTCTCCCTGATTAAGAAGGCAAGAAATAAAGTCGAGGACATGTTGGCAGTTTGTCCAAGTTGTGTACAAGATTGAAATTAATTACTTTGTATCTGGATTCATGGATGCTTATTGTCTTCCCATCCGCAACATCAAATATCTTCACTAACCAAAATCCATTTCTGTTTCCCTGTCTTCCAGCTGACCTTTTTCTTTTTGGCATAGTCTACTTGCTTAATTGCCCGATAGTGCAGTAATGTTTTGTACTTTGGTTGATTCTCGTAAAAAGATTTAGTTGTAGCAGTTTGTGTTGTGGCTAGTGTTCTAATCCACATGCATGGGAAAACAATTTGCATTTGGTGCATTTTTGTTTTTACTAACAATTTGGTGTTATATGGCTAACTTTAGCATTTATCAGGTACTGTGAATGCTTTGCTTCTGGAATTTACTGCGATGGTTGCAACTGCGTAAACTGTGTGAATAATATTGAGAATGAAGCTGGCAGGAAATGTGCAATTGAAGCTATCTTGGAGCGTAACCCTAATGCTTTCAAACCGAAGATTGCTAACAGCACTTGTGGGCGGCAGAATGTTAGAGTATGTTGCTTGTTTCTTTTTTATTTCTTCCTTTTTCTTTTAGTGGTGGAGGTTGGGGGATGAGGGTTCTGGAGGTGAAGAGTATGCCGTTGGCATCCTGTAGTTTAAGTTGTTGCTTCTGTTATATTTTCCTGGTAACAAATTTGTGGTCTCATGCTAACACAAAAGATATCTCATTCTTTGAACATAAATTTTTGGGAACTATTTTTATGGTTTTAACAATCCCTAGCCTTATGTTGCTTTGATAATTTTAGGAAGAGGCAGAAGAGGTCTCTATCATGGGAAGGCACAACAAAGGATGCAACTGCAAGAAATCTGAGTGCCTTAAAAAGTATTGCGAGTGCTTCCAAGCTAACATTCTTTGCTCTGACAACTGTAAATGCATGGATTGCAAGAACTTTGAAGGGAGTGAGGAGAGAAAAGGTCTCTTGCATGGAGCCCATGGTGATCTGGCCCATACCCTGCAACCTGTCAATGCAACCAGCACTGGGGCCATTGGATCTTCAGGCTGTGGAGCTTCTCTATCTGTCAAAAAGAGAAAGAATGATGAACCCTTCTCTGGATCTCCAACCAATCGTGATCTGGCCCATATCCAGCAAGCTGTCAACGCACCCAACACTAGGGCCATTGGAACCTCAGGCTGTGGAACTTCTCCGTCTTTCAAGAAGAGAGAGAACGCTGAGCTCTTCTCTGGGTCTTTGATGAATGGTTCATCAAATGATGATATTTCAAATTCCCTACAGGTAAAATTTACATGTTTGCATCTTTTAGAATGAAAAATTCAATCCAAGACTACTGATCAAGGTCTGTAGACAATGAACTTGTATTATGTGGTAGGATACATGTTTTACACTGATGTGCTCCCATATGTACTGATAAAGTGTGTAATTTTATTCTCCTCTATGAGACTGAGGGGCTTCAGTGACCTTAATATGACTGTTCAGTGACCTTAATATGACTGTCCTGACTCTTAATTTTAACAGAATGTTTAGTATGAACAAGGTCTCATGGAATCGATTTGGATTCCAAGACCTAGGAGAAAGGAAATCATTGCATTTTTGCCATAGCAGGCTTCCAAGTTTTATTTGTTCACTTGTTATTTTCACTATTTTTTTTTGGGGTGGGGGGGCTGAGTAAAGAGGTCCTGCACTGAGGTTGTCTGTTGAAATCAGGCTAATCGTTTAAGAGCTGCTGCATGGATTTCTTCTTCACCTATCACTGCTGGTCCCACTGGTAGTACAACAATTCCAGGTTCCTCAAGCTTCACTGATAAGTAAGGAAATATCGTATAGATATCTAACTAAATCTCATCATGCTTTATGCCTTTTTTTGATCACCCAATCTTATTTACAACTATTCATCACTGAAGGTCTCCTTTGGCTTACACACTCCATCCCGGGAACATAAAGAGGCTCTGCTCATTGCTAGTTGTGGTCTCACGTGAAGCCTTGAATGCACATGCAGGTGTTTATCAGTAAAATGTTGGGTTTGATTTTTTTTTTTTTTTTCCATTTTCCTGGTGTGAGTTTTTTCTTGTTTCCATTTTTACCTTTACATTTTGTAATGAATTAATTTTCATCTACTATTGATGGACAAATCTAATTCTTTAAATGCATGAATGTTGGCATAATATTTCTATATTAATAAGCAAAGAGTCAATGTTTTCCCAATTTTTCATTTTTTTCCCTTGCACCTTAAGTAGGAAGTTGATCATTTGTATTATTGGAAACTCTGGAGATTTCATAATTTATACCACATACTTTAGCTTCTTTAATTGTCATTTTTTATCAAGCCACAGTGAGGTGTTTGTGTAAGAGGATCTTGCTCAATGTTAAAACATTTCTTTGGCTGTTACTCATTGTGAGGGTGTTCTGCAATTGTTTCACTCCTACCAACAATTCGTCAGCAAATGCTATATTCATGCATTAGAGAACTGCAGTTGCAAAAACTTCCTGGAAGATATAAGTATCTCTTTCTGCATTATAGAGTTTCTACATTAAAGTGGAGCATAAAGCTAGAAAATGATAAATCTAAACTTAGACAAGCCTCAGTTTAGAAGGATATTATAATTCTTCTGTCTACATATGGTCCAGTACTGTGGCAAGGACATACGATCACATTACTATTAATGGATTAGTAAGCCATGGAAATTCACATCTTCTCCACATGTCTATTTTAGAATGGAATATGCTCAACTAGAGTGTAAAGGTTGTGATTTTTTTTACTAATCTTTTTATTAAATTAAGTGCTACTTTGAGAGGTGAAATCCTATAGTTAAGGTTGATGGCATTGTGTTCTCAACTATTGAAGTTGGTTGGATCAGTATAAAAATGAAGCAATAGCATGTTAGTGGATCCATTCCATATCTATTCTGTCCAAGATAATGTGTCAAATTACAATTATTTTTCCATTTTATTTATTACTCTATTTCGAGGTTTGGAGTTCCTGTGTTTCTTAGATTCTTCACAGTTGTCCTAATTGAATGGGAAAATGGCATGAAGAGGATGCTTTGCATTTCTTGGGAGGACAACAATGGAAAATTGGATATTTGATGTGTTATTTGTCTTTATCTTCCTCTTTTATCATATGGAAAAATAGAACTTGTTATAAGAATGCTGCTCTACACTTGTGACTATTTCAGACCATGTAAATGAAATGGATAGACAAGCAGAGCTGGGTGAAGTGAAAAATCCATGTGGTTTATCCACACTTGTGCCGGAAAACTGTGAGAAAGAACAAAAATCTCTTCAGGAGGCTCCTTGTGAGGATCATCTGAGTGGGAACATATCAGATGTAATTCAAGCTTGCAGTCCTCGATTAGACAGAGCTGACATACAAATTAGAGAATCAGTTTCTCCTGGGACACTTGCACTTATGTGTGATGAAGAGGACACTGTTAATATGAAAGCTAGACTCCCCAAGGATGATGCTGATTGTAGAAAAGATATGCAGTGCAAGTCAGCAGGCCAAGGATACGATGAGTCTCATGCAAAACTTGAAGGCCTTGTGTTAACAGGGTTCCTGGATTTTCTTAACAGGCTTGTCACTAGTGGCAGCATAAAAGGTAAGAGCAGAATATATTTTTGTGATCCTCAATTTGATTTTCATCCAATTTAGCTATCTGCCTCTCTCTCTCTCTCTCTCTCTCTCCCCCCCTTTTATGTGATTAAATTATTAGAATAGCAGAAATTTCACAATCACTTTGGACGATATTTCAAATTTTGCCAAGCAGACAAAACTGTGCTTTATAGATACAAATTGAAATATTCATCGAATTGTTCACATAAGGCTTTGACATCTAGATTGTTCAATTTTTTCACACATGGACTGACATAACATGTAGAGATTTAACGGACATAATCCTGCTTGTTCATTACGTATTGATCTGAACTGCCATCTTACTATTAGTGGTCTTCAATCTTTCCCCATTTTGCATTTTTTAAATTATCTTTCATTTGGTTCAGTTCCCCCCTCCCCGGGGCAGGAAGAGACTCCTTGTATTCTGTTTTGAGCCTCAGCCCCATCCTCCCTTCCTCTGGTTATTCGCATTCAACTAATTTAGAGGAAGCTAGAGTGATTAAAGGAGAGGTCAAACTGGGCTTTTCCAAGCACACCATTGGGGAAAAATTGGTGGAAGAACTCAGGTCTTCCAGTTTCAGTAATCAATCAATAAGCAGTTATCATAGGTTGTCATACATAAACTTTTATGGTCAGTATTAATACGGACTAAGTTTAAAACATTCTGGGCCACAATTAAATTACAACCATTAATTTTTGAAAGATGTTACAAGCCAAGCCCAGCCCTTTGGACCTTAGACCAAGCCTGTCCACCTAAAGGGTGGACTGTGCGGTGCATGCTTAGGTCTAAGCATAGAATAACTTTTATTGTTGAATTTATTCTTTTAATGCTTCCTTCCTTAGTGGGATAATTTGGTTTTCCGGTTGAATTAGGGACTATACCTATTGAGACATAGCATATTATGATCGGAGTTTCAAAAATATTGTGTGTTTATGTCTCTCGTTTCCCTTTAGGTCTCCAAGCTATCTTGCTTTCTTTCTATCCCTCCCTCCCTGTTTTTTTCTTGCCATCTATTTGTTCCCCCTTTTCTCTTCTGAATCTCTCCCCACTGCTGCTGTATCATTTTGGTTGATCATTTCACTCGCGTAAGTTGGTCTTACTCTAGTTAATCACACCTAGTAAAAGAGTTGCTTAGAGATAGAATAATAGCAGAAACACAAAATCATTAAAGAAAAGAAAAACATAGGAAACAGACGTTCTGCAGTTTGGCTTGGAAGCTGCCGTCCACAGGGGATGAAAGAGCAAAATCCACTGCAATTCAAAAGAAGCACAAGAATGGTGGAAAATCAACATGAACAAGCACCATCTACCCAAGAAAATGAAACACAGGGAGGTACAGCACACGTATACACGGCTATATATTCATGCTGCAATAAGTTATACAGTTATAACCCCTTTTTGATGTGCTCTAGGTGCTTTTGTACTGTACTGGATTCACCATTACCTCATTATTATTAATGGTTAATTCTGCGTGAAAACTTCCCTCATTATGTTCCCACAAAAGCACAGTACTGTTTCAATTAAAATTCACATATCACATGTCATTGCCATAAAGTGTGAATTTTACTTGTAAATCCATCTCCAATTTTTTATTCAACTTTTTCTTTACTTCCATGCTTTGTTGAGATGATGTATTTGTTCTGTTGTTGATTTTGCAGAGAGTAAGTGTTTTCAACCGGCCAAAGATCAAGCAGGAGAGCAAAACGAATCTGCAGAGAATATTGCAATAAAACCCAATACAGAAGCTATGTCTCACAAGTTGCCTGTCAATAATGGCACCATACATCCCGTTACTTCATTGACTGTTGAAATTCAAACGCTTTAGCTGCAGGGTTTCCTGTTTCCATTAACAATGCCATAGCCCAAAAGGTAGGGTTTTGTGTAGAAAATGGAAAGATAATACCTATAATCAAATGAAAGCTGTAAATAGATCTGACTACTAGATCAAGGTAAAACGTGTGTCCTCCAAAAGGTTTGCCCTCAATTTCGTGATATTAATTTTGCAGTAGAAGAGAATCTTTTGGCCTAAAGCAAATACTAGCTAGTCCCTGATTTTTGTTCTCTTTTACATTCTTAATATAAATTTAGATTGGCCCCAAATAATTCTCCATGCATGTTTGGGATGGAGCAGCCTTTTACTTGTTTGCCTTTGTTGTCTTTTCTCAAGCATTTCATTTCCAGATTTCTATGGTGCAAGGAATTGGTTTTATTGTGTTGGTGCAGCTACTTGACCCTCCGGCGTACTGTAAATATTGGTGGATTTGAACTTGAGTCATTTTTTTCATGGTGTCATAGTGTATCATTTCTTGGTATCAATTGCTTTGCATATATTTGCTGGTCTTTGAGCGCTGAACTTTTGCTTTCGTTCTTTCCTTGTTCTGATGAGCTTGTTTTGAGCCAGATTTTGGTGCTTGGGGGGTGTTTTTGGTAAGCATCATTTGCAATGTAAAGTTCTCCATGAGAACATCCCAGTATGGTTTGTCTAATGTTCTGATTACTGTTTATGCACTGTTAATTTCGATGCTTCTTGTGATAATCTTCTAGTTGTACAAAGGTGATTGGCCTCACAAGGATGACACTCATATGCAGTGCCCTTGCACCCTCGAAATCTTGCCAAGGGTCTGTTTTCTTATATGGTTTCAGAAAGCTCAGTTGTAAGTCCTCGATATACTCCTGATATGAGTGAACTCACGAGTAATCATAAGCCACAAAAACAATGTTGTCGATTTTGGTTTATTCAATCACAATTCTGATCTAAAGGTAAATTTCATATTGGTCAAAGGTGAATTGTCGGCATTTTGCAATAGCAAAAGCCCTGGATTATATTGGAAGAAGGTAACCTTGCAAGTACATAATTACTTGGCAAAGATGTGGAAGACAGCTTGTTTTGAAAAAGGCCAAAAGATGTAATGTCTAGTCTGACAATGTAGAAACGGAGAAGAGGGAGAGGGGATTTTTAAAAAGGCATTCAGTAATAAAGATCAATCAAAATGATTAGAATAAAAGCAGGCAGGAAAGACAAATGGACAATCTCGTATTGGTAAAATGAAGAAGACGGTGGTGCTTTGATTCTCCCGTAGGTCCCACCGAGTAATACACGAAATTAATCCAAAAAAAAAAAAAAAAATTCACCTTAAAACAAAAAAAAAAATCAGTTTCTAGATTATTCTAATTTTGAAGACTCAATCAATACTATTCATAAATTAGTCGAGTTTTTAAAAGTCCATTAATATTGTTAATGTATTATTTATAGATCGGTTGAATTTTTAAAATTCGATCTAACTTTTATATAAATAATATTACTTGAATTTAAAAATTTTGATTAATCTATAAATAATATATGAATAGTATTGGATGTGTTTTTAAAATTTAATTTAATTAAATTATTTTTAAAATATGTTTGGAAAATAAATTATTTTAAGAATATTTTTGTCATTTTGGATTAATTTGGTACGTGTCTCGATCCCACCACCCTCTGTCTGACTCATTGCGCCGGTGGTTTCTTATGATAAATGGAGGGAGAGAGAGGTAGTTTAGGTCACGCAAGGCTCTCTTGGCTATCATCGTCGCCCCTGCGGCTCTCCACACCTTGAGAGAGGGAAACAGGTGCGAGGATCACTTGGCTAGATTAGGTCACCCAAGCCCTCCTGGATTGCAGATCCTTCCGGCCCCTCCAGACTCCTTGCTCTCGCTTCTGCATGAACATCAGAAGGGAACGTGACTTCTGAGAATGTAGTTTATAGGCCTTGGGCCTGTTCTGTTTTGTCTTCTTTCCCTTGGGCTTCAGCCCATCACCAAAAAAAAAAGCACACACACACACAGCAGAGAGAGAGAGAGAGAGGTAGTTTCGTATGGTAAGTGCAGAGAGAGAGAGAGATTCTTTCCTTTCCTTTCCTTTCATGTTTTTATTCCTTGCTGTTTGAAAAACCAAAAACATCGTCCTCTGCTTCAAGTATAAGAAGCAGCATTTAACGTGCCACGCGTCAATAGATGATTGGCTGATAGAAGAGAGAGAATTTTGGTTCTGGGTCGATTGCGGGAGGGAGGACATGAGCGCGAAGAAGAAGAAGATGAAGATGGAGGAGGTACTGGGGTTCTTGGTAATGGCGACAATGATAACGCTCGTGGCACAGGTGAGCAATTTGCAAGCTGTGCGGGTTCTTCACTCGCGCGTGGGAGTACGAGAACACACGTCAGCACCAATGCGGGTTTTAGGCGATAAAGGAACATCATTGATAAACAAGAGAATTCTAAAAACCGAGTGCGGGAAAATGGTTTTACAATCAGAAATCAACAACGTGTCCAACTTCCGATGTGAATTTCTCCAAGTTCTTCGGAGTCGTCGAACTGCTGAGGGTACCAATCTCTCTCTCTCTCTCTCTCTCTCTCTCTCTCTCTCTCTCTCTCTCGTTTTAAATGAATTTCAGCCAAGGTTTGATGTTTCTGTTAATGGGTACTTGGAAATATCTTGATTTTGCTTCTTTAAGCAGACTGAGTATATAAAAAAAGTGCTGTCTTGTGTATTTTATTTTTTTTGGCGCGAAAAGTAAGCTCTTTTTTTTTTTCGCCCTCCCAATATTTGTCTCTTTCAATACACGAACCCGAGCACTTGATTTGGGGTTCTAGTGCCCCTCCCATTGGACCAATGAATCGTTGATGTATGCTTATTTGAGGTGGAAGAAGATGGCAATATTTATTTAGTTATTCCTTGGAGAGAATGACGAGGTTTGTTTTAATTTTCTCACAGTATCATAGGCTTGATAGACAAAAGTATCTGCCCCTTCGGACTAGCTCTTGCTCTGCTGTTTGATGAAATGTAAGGTTTCTGTGATGACTAATGCCGCATGGCCTGAATGAGCTAATGAAAAAATGATTTCTATCCATGTTAGGAAAAAATCAGAACTTTTATCTTTCAGCTTAAATTATTAAAAAATAAAATAAAATAAAATATGGGTGTTGGTTTTTGACTCATTTGATCTGAATGCATTATTCAATATCTGATGATGTGACGATGTTGCACTCGTCTGGTTTGGTTTGGTTTTTCTGGAAAAACTGACTAAATACTTACATGCATAAGTCACCAAAAAAAATGCGCCATATCATTATTTTGTGTCTCAGCATATTAGCAATTACTAGGTATTATGGATGATAATGGGGGTAATGTCAAAGTTATGGTATAGGTATGGTGTAAAATAATTGATCAAGGTTAATTATTAGATGAGAATGTGAATCACCAAGTTGAGCTCTCTTGATGATTCAAACCCATTTAGTCTTCTGAGAAATGGAGCAGAAACCTTCAATTTAATGTTTCTATAATTGGAATGATGCCATTGTGGAACGTGTTTGATCTTTGCAGTTCCTCTCTCTGTTAAACCTGCAAAACCTGTGACCAATCCTTTATATCAGGAAACTCCAAAGCCAACTAATAGTGAGGTATCTATCTCCTGAATATTTCTTTTTTTTTTTTTAAGGATGGCTTGTGTTAGTTTCAGGTCATGTCAATCTGCCTTTTTTCTGATTAGGCAATGGAGTCTTGCCCAAAGGCCAACATTACCAATTTTAAGAAGTTGTTAAAAGAAGAAAATCATTACTTGATTACTGAGGTGAGTGATTTTTTTTTTTTATCTGAGTTGTCAATTTTATGAATTTTTAAATAGAAATTCGTAGTTGCCAAGATGTGCTCTGTTAACGTTGTTGGGACTAGTATGTTTTCCTATAATTCGTTGGGTTTGCAAAGTTTCTAAACTTGGATCTACCTATCTTGAAAATAGAAACTTTTTGTTGATTAATTTTGAGCATAAATTTAGCTAATGATACCATGTTATAATTAGGCTGGAGAGCAAGGACATGTTCCGGTGCTAATTTTGAAAATGAAGGAGAGCGCTCATCAGAAAAGGCCGGCTATTGTTTTCCTGCACGGCAGTAATAAGTGCAAAGAGTGGTTGCGGCCATTACTTGAGGTAGCTACTATAAAACGATTGTCTCTGCCTTATAGTCTCATATATAGTCTTTGTGGTTACCAAACCATAGTTGTTTATTCATTTCCTGTTCTTGTTGCAGGCCTATGCTTCGCGGGGTTATATTTCTGTTGCAATTGATTCTCGCTACCATGGTGAACGTGCCAAAAATCTGACCACCTATCGTGATGTGCGTACTGCCTCTATTCTCCTCCGATTAGGTTACGCAGTTGTGACTAAGTTCACCTGTCACATAAGGAGAAAGGCTTTAATAGGTCTTTAAATGCTTTACAAAGGAGAATTGCAAAACTACACACATCCAAATCTCTTATTGTTATTCTCTAAATTGGTGTTTTGATTGGAATGCAGGCTCTTGTTGCCGCATGGAAACATGGTGATACAATGCCCTTCATATATGATACAGTAAGTCCTCCACTCTTTTGGGTCATTTCGGAATCTCCTAATTTCTTGCCTAAGGAGACTTGATAATTTCTGACTTAGTTTTCAATCGTTATATTGCTAACAGAAAGCCATGTTGGGGTTGAATTCTGCAGGTATGGGACTTAATAAAATTAGCAGATTATCTCACTCAAAGAGAGGACATAAACCCAACTCGAATAGGAATCACAGGCGAATCTCTCGGAGGTTGTGCAAATGAATACTTTGCAAAAATTTTGATTGCAGTCCTATTGAGACAATTTTATTATTCATGATCTCTTTCTGCCTTGCAGGAATGCATGCATGGTTTGCTGCCGCAGCTGACACTCGGTATTCAGTGACTGTCCCTATAATTGGTGTTCAGGTAATTGCGAAGAAATCTTACTAGTCATTAGCAAAATAGTAGGATCTTTTCCTCTTTGTTGGATTGCTAACCGGGGGTTAAGTTGAATATCTGTGGACATGGACGTAGGGATTTCGGTGGGAAATAGAGCATGACAAATGGCACGCTCGGGTTAACAGTATCAAGGCTGTGTTCAAAGGTAATTTATGTAGTCATTAATAAAACATGCCTTTTGTGTATGCATATCTACAAGATTCTTATCTTATGCATCCAATCATTAGCTTCCATGGTTCTTTGAAGAGTCTTGTTCTTCACTTTGCCTAGCAATAAGGAAAATTTTTTATTTTCTGCAATTTTTGCACCTCAGCCTCCCTTCAATATCTCCCCAAGCTAAAACGAACATGAGCTCAGGCTCTCTTTTCCCGTAACATAGGCTCCAACTGTAAATGACCATAGTTTTGAAATGAAGGCCTTATAATTAACATTTTTATCATAATATAAGAGGTTCTTTCATCCTAGGTAGGTACTAATGTAGTCCTAGTTCAACACTTTGCTGGAGTAAGAAGCCCTAAACTTTTGATATAAAGTTGTACTTAGTTGATTGATGTGAGTAAAATTTATGTGATCCTGGATAGTGATCTCCTTGAAGCATATATCTTGCAAGGACATGCATGTAAAGGAGTTCGTACACGTGTCTTACATTCTACTCTTGTCTTTGGTCGCAGCAGCCCGAATAGATTTAGGCAAGAAAGAAATTGATAAAGTGGTGGTGGAGAAGGTTAGATACTTTTGTCTTTGTCATTTGCTCTGTGTTTTTCTTTTAGTTTCCCTTCTAATATTTTTCTTTTTTAACTCTTGATGACTCCTGTTATCAGGTCTGGGATAGGATTGCCCCCGGCTTACATGGCCAGTTTGATGCACCTTATACAGCTCCAGCTATTGCACCACGTCCTCTGTTGATCTTGAATGGTATGCTCTTTTTTGCCAAAATGGAGATATTTTAGATCACCTTTTCTTTTTTGTGGAAATTGAGAATTAATGTGTTGCACAAGCATGGGAAACCACACTGGTATAAAATTGCATTCAACTTTCTGGGTGTTGCCCTTTATAACTTGCATCAGCAGAGTGTGTGAAATTAGTGCAGATTAAATTGTGTCAGAAGTTTTTCTTTTACTTTATGATCTAGTAAGCTGATGCCAGGGGCAGCTAAAATAAACAGATTATGATTAAATAATCATTGTTGTCGCCATTTCATGAGTGAGACTGAGATCTTGATTGAATTGTCCAGGTGCAGAAGATCCTCGTTGCCCACTGGGGGGTCTGCAGACTCCCATAAATAATATACACGATGCTTATAAACAGGCAAAATCTGCAGACAATTTTCAGGTAGGGACCTGTGTCATTTCAGGCAATCTTGACAAGGCATTTCCATTGCCAAAATTCTCTCTATCTCTCCATTCCATGCCATTCCCCATGTTTCTTTGTTGTTTAGTGATCCATTTTTGAATTTCATGATTATTTTACAGCTTCTTTGTTTGCATAATATCAAAGGCATACTTCATTTGTTTTAACTTGCAGCTGAAAGCGCAACCTGGTATTGCCCATGAAATGACATCATTTATGGTTAAAGAGGCAAGCGATTGGTTTGACAAATTCCTCAAGTAACAACACCTGGTGTCCGACAATGTATTGCTTGCTATATTCTTTTAGGTTTCCAGTTCCAGATCTCATCTTGTATAGTTGTGTGGCTCAGCATTGCCATCTTGTAATAATTTGTCTTCCCATTTTCTCAATAATGTAATTATTTTAAGATAAGGCATCTCTCTCTTTCATTATATCGAAATTTAAATTCAAAATCACCGAGTTAAGAGAGGGGATCATGATCACTAGATTGTTCCCTTAGAGACCTCTCTCAGTTGCAACATAACAACTAAGATAGAAAGACAACACTAAGTTGACATCTGATTCATAATGCCATGACTGCAAGATCAGGCTTTGTTTTTTTTTTTTTTTTTTTTTATACCAATCGGAATTCAGAGCCATGTTCTATTTAATCTAGTTTGAACGCTTATCGGGCCCATTTTTAGGAAACAGTTCTTTTCGATATAAATCTTTTCATTTTCAAATTTCGAATTTAAGACATAATTAATGAATCTATTACTTTTATCCACTAAATTAACTAATTGTCCGTGTAAGATCAAGCTTTGCAATGCCTACGGTGTTAACCATGTGCAATTGGCACTTGCAGCACACCAGGAAGGCGGTAGGTTTTTTTTTTTTTTTCAAAAATAAAAAAAAAAAATTACCAAGCACATGATTGAATGTCAGAGAAGCAACCTGAATTCATAACCAGAACCAAAGAGTGATGAACCATCCGCATGGTACGTACTTGTATTTGTATTTATTTTGTCAGTTTCAAGCGCAAATGAAACCTTGCAATTATACAAATTGATTTAAGCAGTTTATTGTATTTAAGAACATATATCAAGAACATCCTTGTACATTCCGTGACAAAGTTAATGAAACTTCAGTTTATCAGCCCTTCTTGGGCATGGCTGCAAGCCTAGTGTACATTCTTGCCATGGACTGGTAGCCCCTGATATCACCTGAGCGCAAAAGATTGCCTGCAATTTAGAGTACGAGACTTGTAAACAAAAGAGATCAATATAGCAACGGCACTTTGCAAACCCGCACAGGAACAATGTCTGCAAGAACAATACACAAAGTGGTGTGACAAGCACCTACAGAGTCCAATGACTGACATATCACATGGCAAATTCCAGTATTCTAGCATCTTACTGATCTTAACAGGGTCATTGAAATTTAAACCCCTTTCCCAAACACACAAAAACTAAGGCAAAGAGGGAAAAAAGAACATTGAGTTACCAGTGCAAAAGCACAACTAAAATGGGGAAAGTTCTCAAATTTTCCAGGAGACACCCTTAACATGCATTGCGTGCGTAAAAAAATTACAGACTACATTACTTGTTTTAAGCCCATTCCAAACTACCTATACCAGACAATATTCAGTATGCACCACAAATTAGGAAGTTGTGCAATGTAAATATTAGTTAAGTTTGCTTCAAGCACATGAGACAATTATAGGGAGAGCTGATTCTGCAATTATCAACTTTCGTCTCATAAGATAAGCAGTATTGTTTATTTTGTATGGCATGATCAATCCATAACAGGTGCAACAAGGATATGTTAGCTTACCAGAATCACAGTTAAGAGGACTATCAGGTTCTGGATGTGCCATCAAAGCAATTATAGCTCTACAAACAGACTGAAGAGTCCAAGCGGGACTCCATGCATTTTTCAGGATATCAAGGCAAATCTCTCCTGTCTGCATCGAAGAAGGAAAATCATAGTCAACGAAGAAGGAAAATCATAGTAAACAAAAAGATTTGGTTCCAAAATAAAGGTCAAGCGTAACGCACTTTGAATGACCTAGATTTGCAACACATCAAGTAAAGTAAGCAAAAAGAGTAAATACATATATAAATATAAAAACAATTTGTGGTTTGATGCTGAAAATCCTTCGTAAATTTGTTCGATGACAGATTGAGGAAACTGCTAATTTTTTAGCACTTACAAAGAACAGAAAACAAAAGTAAGCCAGAAATTTTTGGCTTACCACTGAATTCTGAAATATCTTTTAATAGGTAAGGCAAGCAGTTAATAATTAAAAGCTCCACTTAACATCAATTTTATTCTTAAATTAAACATTTGCACTTTTAGAACTTAATTTTGGTACTTAAAATTCAGAAATTATTTTTCATTTTTATGAAACAGTCACTGTCCTAAAATCTCTCAAAACTTCAGCACTTCTTACCAATAAAATCCATGAGCTACATCAGAATCCCTAGAGTATCTCCTGATGGATTCCAATCTCCCTCTTCACAAAGAATGACCTTTGCATTTTTTGCAGAGTAGAACTCATTAAAACCCTTTACACACTGTTAGCAGCACTAAGTGTCGACCATTTGCTTTGCTTTAATGTCATTTTACTACCCTATATATCACTAAACCTTCCATCATTCATGGCTTTGTCACCATATTTCCATCTGTAAGTTCTCAAATTTTATCACTGAAATTCTTTCATCATTCATTAGACCAGAGCAAAGAAAGGTCAAGTGACACTCAATAAACTAAAGATGAGCGACATGATTTTAAGATAAGACATAACAGAAGTGAAACTTTCTTATTCTTTTCTCTTTGGGAAATTTCCACAAAAGGATGTCTCATTTTTTATTTCAACTACAAACTTCTGTCTCCTTTTTCTGAATGCAAAGATAAGCATTAAAGGGTAATTCCTCATTTTTCACAATTTTTTGTATTCCACTGGCAGTCAACCATGAATCGGTTGCACAAACATATTTGAAAATACAATATAAGTTACTATTTACCAACCCTCTAACCATTACCTGTTCTTTTACCACACATATGTCTTTCATGTCCACAGGAAAGGTAAACACATTGACAGAAAAGTTCAGAAAGACGAGAATCTATTTCTTACCTTAAAATGCACATTTGGGTGGAAGATTTTGGTCAGGAACCGCACTTGAGGAGGTTGCAAGGGATACTGCTCTGGAACAGAAAAGGAAAGCTGAAATAATCCACCCTCAAAAGGAGTTTCAGATGGCCCCTAAGTACAAAATCAGGAAAAATGTTTCAGGCAACACAAAAATGAATTTTGATGTCTTTGACAGAAGTTTGGTATAACGAAGGACATGTCCCTTCATTTTCCCAAGTAAACATATTTATTTGAATAAGGATTTGTGTGGGATCCTCAACTCATTTTAAACACCAGTCATCCAACTAAAAGATGGCCTAAAATAAACAGCAACAAGATCCCCAAATGGAAAATCGGCAACTTCCTTCAACACTCCCATGTGGTAAAACAAAACAAAAGGCCAATTTTTCTTTACAATCTTACCTTGATGAGTGCTGTCCACTTAAGTATGTTTGAATCATCACAAACCAGTTGAATATCAGTATCCACAGATTTCTCTCGTTGCACCTCTTTGTATTCTTTGAAAAGCCTTGCTCTTGATGCCTACAGTCATCAGACAATTGATGTGTTAAGAGATTCTCAAATAAGAATGACCTCTGACTTCCTTGGAGATTACCCAACGTAAAATATAAGAAAAACGCTGTGGAAAAGAAAAGAAAAAGTTAGGGGCAGGGAAGATAACCACTTTCTAGAAAGTTCATATCTTTATATAAAGTGTGAATGTTAACGCCAAATAGCCTTATTTATTTATTTTGTACTGGAGATGCTAAAAGGTTTCTATTATGGCTGTTCCCATTTAATTCAAATATTTAGACACAAAATGTAGCCATTCTTTTTATTTAAAAAAAAAAAAAAAGGAAGGAAGAAAGAAAACCATACATTGTTCCACATTCAAATGCCAAATAGTGTGGACACCATCACCATCTACCAGCTGTTTTGTGATTGTCTACACCATTACCATAGAGGATTGAGTATGTCCAATATTTTTCGTAGGTCTCGCAATCAATATCCATGCAAGTATCCTATTTGAACATAACCACTAATCTCATTTCCTAACAGTTGGAGTGAACAAGAAAGTATGGAGGGAAATCCTATTGAAACCACAGCTCCATCACAATGAGTTCCACGACAACAACAAAAATAGAATCAATTGCCTTGCTGCAGCTACTGATGCTGTGACTATTAACAGACTCTTAACCCCCCATATCCATCATGTACAATTTGTTATAATGCTGGAATTCTCAGCCACTGCCCTTTGTGCATACACCAGTGAACCCATTAGGCATGCACAACAAGCCACAAACCATGCACACCAGGAAGACAAACAAAATTGACAGTTCAACTTATGTATCCAGGCGACCAAAAATACTAGCGAAAACCCCGACATTGTCAACAACAAGGATTGTGAACCATATAACTTTTCCCGGCCATTAGGGCATGAAAAAGTAAATCTTTTTTTTTCACCTTTTTGTGGGTGGGGGTAGGGTGGATTGGGAGTCATTCATGCTCCCATTGTGCACAAAAACTCAATACTTGCTAACTCAAATGACATTTGAGCACAAACTAACTTAGAACAACTATCACAAAAGAAAGAAACCATCTGGTCTAGACAATCAATTTTGGTAAATTTTTTTTTGGGGGGGGGGGGGAATTCAAGTGGATGCAAGTACGTAAATCTAACCTGCATATTTGCTTGCTGCGTGATGATTCAACAAGGACTCCAAAAAACCCTCAACAACTGCAAAGTCCAAAGTAAAATAAAATCGCATTACCAAAAAATTATGAATATTTAAGTCGTCATCATCATCATATCATTAAAAAAGAGAAGGAAAAAAAAAGGCGGTGGGCTTGCAATTTTCCCTTTCCACATTTGATATCATAGAGTCGCTGTTATTCGAATTTACTCCCAAGCGCTCTCTCTCTCTCTCTCTCTCTCTCTCTCTCTCTCTCTCTCTCTCTCTGTTCACAGCTTCTAAATGCAATCGTTTTTTTCATCCGAAATAATTCTACGACTTTTCATCTATTGCCGGATGTATCCGATCAGATCAACGGAGACAGGCGGTGCTGTCGGCCCCTGATCCCCTCTTCCCATTAAAATCTTTGGCACGAAGCAATAATAGAAAGGGCCAGAGGATTAAGGAGGCGATTTACGGGAAATTTTCACCAGAGTGATTGTCCGTTGACGGCGAAATTGGCCGGTGAGAGAGCGAGCGCGAGAGAGAGGGCAGAAGAAGAAGAGAATCAAAGAGACCTCACCTGAAAAACGTCGACTTATGGGTCGGATAGTGAATCTTAGGGTTTGTCGAGTTCAAATGCTGGGTTTATACAAGAGCAGAGTTGATCCCGTTAGGGTTCTTACTTCCAATCGCGAGAGCCAGCGAGCATCCGTCTCCTCAATCAGAGAAAGAGAGAGAGTGTGCGAATTGTGGTCTTCTAATTATTTTCTGAGAATTGCCCTGTTCAGACATGTGACGAAATGGCCGTGATATATTCCAAAATAAATAAATAAATCAACACTCAACCCAAAAAAAAAATTAAAATCGACATAAATATATATACTATGCATGTAAATAATATATATTAAGTTTTCAAAACTTCCGATATATATAAAAAATAAATAATATATATTAAATTTTAAAAATTTAACATATATCATTTATATAGTCTATATATGGTATGTTAAATACTTAATATTTACTATTTATATAAATAATAAATATTAATTCATTATAAATATTAATTTTATTTTTTTTTAAAACGTGTTGTTTTAGAATTTTTTTTCTATTAGACCATTTCCGTGTCTCTTGTCCTATTATCACGTATATCTTAATTTATGAATTTCTTTTTTATTATAATTTGATAATAATATTCTCGCCTCAAAGTTGAACGTAAATTAATGAATCGCTTTTTGATCAAAATAAATAAATAAATAAGTTTTAATAAAATAATCAAAATTTAAAAATAAACCTGGATTTTTATGAGAATTGACAAAAATCACGTAAATATTTTTTATTATATATTGTTAAATAATAAATAAAAATTACATCCATTTAATTATGTTATTCTAATCCACTTTAATTTTATTTTTATAATAAAAAATGAAATATTTTTCATGCTCGAATTAAAAAAAAAAAAAGAATCAACTATGGGTCAACACTAAATTCATTTAATCATGATTTTGAGTTCAACTTTTGAGATTGATAAAATAGACATTCAGAGAGTCTGTCCTAATTAGATCATACAGTACTCGAATAGATTAGTTGAGTCAATAGTAAAGCACTAGACTTTCTTAATCAAAATCTCAAATTTGAATTTTAAAAATAGAAAAATAAATATTCAAAAAACTGATGGATCTCATAATACTCAAATTGAATTAATCGAATAAACCGAATATCCATTAGTAAATATATACACACACTTTTTAACTCAAGTCTCTTGTATTTATAAACAAGTAAAATTTGCTCAAATAAAATGAGATTTAATAAACAAAATAATTGGGAAATCTTAGGTGATGAACAATTCTTTTAATTTTCTACTAAAAACTTGTCCATTTGATTTTAAAAATGAAATTATTTGTATTGTAGTGAAGAAATAGTACACCTTAGAATGGCTCATTCGCCGTCCACTTTTCCTTCGGGATTATTCCATTTTTTCGTTCTCAAATCATGTTTGTTCAAATCATTTTTATACCCTAAAATTGTGTCATGGACAAATTGAAAACCCAAAAAAAAAAAAAAAATCATAAACCCTTTAAATTCTCTTTCTCATATTTTGCAAAGAGAAGACAAAAACTTATATTTAGCAATTAGTTTTCAAAAAAACTAATATTTTTTGAATCAGTTATAACTTTTCATTTAGCTTGACCAACTACACTAGAGCACAACTGTTCCTTGTCATACCTAACTCCAACCCTCCAACCCTAAAACATCGAAAAAAAGCGGGTTTTTACCAAAATAGAGCAATTTTAAATCAAAATTAAAAAATTATGACAGTTTTTTTTTTGTTCCCAAAATAGAGATGTCGCACTCACAGAGCACGACATACAATGTTATTCACCGCCAACCAACTGCCAAATAATCGCAAAAAAAAAAAAGATTGCACGATCTGAGATCGTGCAACAATTTGTGTGGTTGTAGAACGCGCAACAATTGCGCGTTCTGCAACCACACCATCTGCCAACCCCCCACACACATTTTGCTTCTGCATTCAGCCATCCTGTTTCTGTTGATAGCCATCCTGCACCATTCAATATCCAAAAATTGCATTAATCCACAGCAATCAGGCATTCCCCACATTCATCAATCTACCAACATCAAACTGCAGGCAAAAGTTATTCCGACATAATAACCAAACTCCAAAAATATCAAATTTCACGAATGTGAAATAACAAACATCCAAACTCCTGTAATATCACCAAACTTCATAAATATCAATCACCAAACTTCATAAATACTAAACTTCAAAAACATCAATCAATACTTCAAAAACAATCATGAACAAACACCAATATTCTCATAAATATGAAATAAAAGTTATAAAATTACAATTAAAAAATTTTTAAATTACAAAGTTAGAATGTAATATATAAACAAATACCAACATACACAAATATGAGAAACTATACTAAGTACCGCATGGAGGTCGTCCAGTATTTCTATGCAGCTGACGTCTAGTGGGAATTGGAATTGGAGCTGGAGCCTACATACCCTCATGACTCTTGGAAAACTAAATCGCAACAGTTATAGTATCCTCTGAATATCGACGCCGCTGATAAACATTAAGTCGTGGAGGCTCACTCGGCGTAGCGTCGTCATACTCTTCAAAGGCAGGTGTCTGTGTAAACGTCGAGGTGGGTGTAGAAATCGAATACGAATATATCTGAGTCTCTATATGCTCCTCAAATGCAGATGTTTGTGTAAATGTTGGAGTGGGTGTAGAAGTCGGATACGAATACATCTGCGTCTCCATCTACTCCTCAAAGGCACCCGTAGCAGCAGAAGTAGAGGAAATATCTGGATCAATATATCCATGTGTAGAAGTCGAAAGATGATCTCTTTGAGGTGTCGTGTGTCTGAAGCGCTGCAGTGTGTCCCATATGTCATCTATAATATAAGCAACTCGAGGATCCACTCCTGGGACAGTGAGGATATCAGACGCTACTAAATGAAGATCATCGAACCGATAACACTAAAATATATATATATATATATTTATAAGTATAGAAACATAATGTAAACAATAAAAATAACATAAAATGATAAAGTACTTAGACTTATCATGAACGTCACGTCGTCTGCGGTCGGCCGAAAACCCTGCTGATATCGATGTGCAGGACTACCAATCAACATGCTCGATACCAACTCATGTAATCAACTATCATCATATCATCATCATTAAAAGACTTTTCTCCAGTCACGACATGGTATCGACGGTTATCTCATATCTCTAAGTGTGCCGCATGCTCTATACTCCAATCACGACAGATTTCTCACGTCGATCAGTTCGATACAAATCCATATCCGTGTGTACGGGAATAGAAATATCCTGCTAATAACCAAACTGTCGTAAAACTCTCGCAGGATAATAATACTCAATGACCTCGAAGCATATAAGAGGCACATTAGCTCGCCATATATCGCTCCCGACAAGACAATAATCAAGTAATGCCTTAATTTTGCAATACGAATATAGCATCCAGAGAAACTGAAAAAACAGGAAAAAAAAAAAAAAGAAACAATGTGTTAGTTGGACCTATAAATATTACAAGTAGTTCATGAGCTGACAAGGGAAAGGAAATTAACTCACCCCACCGTTCCTCATATGATCAAGCTGATCCCTATATGATCGTTGAACAAACTATCCCGTATACACGTAGCTACGAGGAACATCCCAACTAATAAAAAATGATTAGACATTAAATTAGATAAAATTAAATGATATCATGGTATGATATAAAATTAGTATGATAAACGCAATTAATATTACATACAAAGATCCTCAAGGACCGGCCGACATGTTCGAAGCAAGAGGTTGTGGATCGGTGACGTGTCGTCTTGTTGGGGTAACATAGTCACTCTCTCCCACGCCCAGAGCTAAAAAGAGATCAAAATAAGTTAAATAAATTACATAACATTTATATAAAATTATTGATGCAAACCAAACAAAAAAATTGAGATGAAATACCTGTATAAGTAGTATTGGTTCTAAAATCTATCTAACACCATCAAATGAAACCCAGCACATAGCTCTGTAAAGCGTCGCTAGTATTGCACTATCCCAACTATAACTCCCAACACAATCAAGATCTCGTAGTAGCTCTAAATATAAAAGTTTCACCATCGACCCATACTTATCCCCCAAAAAAGTACTCAAAAACTTTATAATCCGACCATGTGCATGAAAGTGAACTAAAGTTTGATCCGAGTCAGATCCCAGAGGATGTAAATCAAGAAATTCTGTAATCGTCCGCAACTTAAGTCGATCTTCGTGAAAATCCTCTAGACTAGGATAGAAACCTAAAAGACTATGACATAAATCTTGCCACTCAGTGATAGAACGACTCCTATCAACCCCAATAACTGTCTCTCCATCAACAGGCAAACCGAAAAGGATTGAAACGTCCTGTAAAGTAATAGTGCCATCACCAACCGATAAATGAAAAGTGTGTGTCTCCAGTCTCCATCTCTCAACTAACACTGTGATCAAAGCATGATCATACTGAATATGCCCACACTTGTAGACTCCATAAAAATCCACTCGTAACAAAATCTGCTGAACTCTAACATTTAGTAGTCGAGCAGCCCAAAATCCGCGATTTAACCGCCTCACCTCTAGGGGTGTATCACTATCAGTGTCCCATATAGACTGAAACCGATGTGAAGCTTGTAGGGTCAAAACACTAGGATCCCGTGAGCCTAGGGTAAATGTCGGCTAAGAGTATTCCATATCTATGATCACCACAAGTCATGATTCAACATTAAATATGCTGATATAAAGAAAGCATGAAATAACATATAACATATAATAAGTTATGAAATACAACATATAATATCCATAATTAATAAAACATCAATAACAAGCCACAAACAATATATAACTTTTATACAAGTAAACAAACTTCGAAACAATGATTATTTCAACCTCACCTTGCTCTTTCTTGCAATCGGGCCATGTTTGGGCAATGATTTCAATTATGCCCGTATTCTCTACAAACTTTGCAGCATTTAGTTCTTCTTCTATCCATTTCATTATAAATTCGCATGCTGCGTGGTCTACCCGACTGATTGTATAATCCCCACCAAGGAGAAAGGAGGAGGGGACCAATAGTATTTGTGTGGAAGTGGATGGAACTGGCCACCATAGATAAAGAACATTGATTGAAAAACTATGAAATCTACTCACAAATGACATAAATTCACGTCCCAAATTGACAGAAACTCTCCACATGTGCGAGCAAGAATACTTGTATATAGTATATTTACCACAAGTACAGGATAAAACATCCATGAGCATGGTATGATTGTTTCCACCTTTCCTACCATGAAAACCTGTAATGACTTCATATTCTCCTCTTGCTCTGTTAAATAACTCACAGCGATGATATTTTGCTTTCTGTTCAATTCTAGCCAATTTTTCAGCCATCATTATTGGCCATACGTTGCATTTTTTCAAATTATTAGATGTTACTTCTTAATTATTGTTAAAAAAAACAAACCATACGATACATGGTTGCTCGCACATATACAGTGATTGGTAACTTTCTTGCACCCTTCAGCACACTATTAAATGATTCCAATTGATTAGTGGTCATGTTCCCCCATCTACATCCTCTATCATAACACAAGATCCATTTATCGAGAGGCATGTCCATCAACCAATTATAAGCGGGCTCGCTCAACTCTTTCATTTGATTCATAATAATATTAAACTTTTTAATTTATCTTTGTTGTGTTGTCATATGTATTAACTCAGTTAGCGGTTTATTTTTAAATCGTTTGCTAAAATTAGTTTCAACATGCGGCGCACAAAATCTATGATACACAAATGGTGGTTGTAGATTATAATTCCTCTCTATGGCCCGCAATACTCCAGGAGCCCTATCTGATAGCAGACATACACCGTGTCGATCGCCAATGATGTGCATTCTCAAATTCTCCAGGAACCAAACCCAATTGACAATACTCTCCTCATCAACAATAACAAAACATAAAGAAAGAATATGATTATCCGAATCGGTTCCAACAGCAATCAAAATTTTCTCCATGTATCTCCCATACTGGAAAGTCCCATCAACACTTATCATAGGGTTACAATACTTAAATGCATCAATACATGGTTTGAAGGCCCCAAAAACTGAGTTAAAAACTCGATTAGCAGCCCCTTTAAGTTCATTAAACCTCTAATCAACGACAGTTTCAGGATTGCTCATTTGTACAGCAACCATAAATTAGGGCAACAATGTGTATGGAGTCTCCCAATTACCATACATCATTTCTACAGATTTTCGACGCCCCAACCAAACTTTCTTGTATGACAAATCTACCAAATACTCTTTCATATCTTCTACTACATCACACACTTTATAGTCAACATTATATTTTATATGACTTGATAAGACGACCCACCATATTAGAGTCTATATTAGGATGATCCCTGCAGGCATTTGAGGAAAACAAGTGTGTTTTGCATTTAACCTTGTGATTTCCCAAATGTTGAAATTCTTTTTCAATCTTGCCCGAACATACCACAAACAGTTGTTCTCATAGTAAAAAGAACACCTCACAAACCACATGTGTTAGTTACTTTCATGAACTTTAAAATATTTGTGCTGCCGTATGGACAATCACTTCACAGCATGCTGAACTCCTTTGGAATCAAAAATCATCTCGATTTGTAACTCTGAAGTGCGATCATCATCTCATATAGAATGGTTAAAGTCATTATACTCATCAACCATCATGTTCCCTTCCCTCATACTATATAGAAATATGATGTTTTCTTCCTCTTCATCTACCATATATTCTTCATCTACAACATTCTGATCATCATAAGTTTCACCCCTCCGATTCATCATCAACAAATGTATCCACATGATCTGTCTCATACCCCTGATAAGGCATACTAGAACTGGGCTCTCCAAATTCATTTGTCATAAGCATAACCGATTCACGAGGAGCATTCAACACAACATCATCGAAAATGAATGCCTCATATTGTAACCATTTATCTCCAACATTCACATTTGTCAATATTTCAGTGTAGGATCCGACATTTGTCACGCCCTCGAATGAAATAACTCCAATTCCACCAAATGAACTATCTGGGTCTCTCCTAAATGAACTACCAGTGACCTCTGACTCATTTTCTACCATAGGAATTTGTGCATCAACAGTAGCATTTATAATTGGTTCATGCTCTAAGAAAAGTTCAACTGATGACAAACCCGATATATATCTAGATAGTGACAACACCTCCAGTAAAAAATCAGCCTCCACCAGTAATACACAAAATGAAAGAGAATTATCGACTAAAGAGGATATCTATATGAAACATTCAGTTTGAATTGTTTAGAATCAATCCTACATTTCTGATATAATACATTTATAAACTCCTCACATCCAACATTGTTACAAACTACAACACCCGTTTTAGGTCCGACACTATACCTATACTCATTTTCAGATCCACCAATTTGACCCCCCAATAAAGCACAAGTTTCACACAGTTATCAGACATCTTCCTTCAAATATCATGAAAATTACAATAAATATCAGTATTAAAATCAATATCGATAAACAAATAAGATAAACATTCATAATATTTATAGAAAATCAGAATGCACACGATTATTAATCATCTTCCTACAATAACTAGCATTAATAATATTGTAATAACCATAATTCTAATATCTCAACATCATAGATAAGTAGAGACAATTGCCATTATGACCTAATACAATATTTTCTAACATCAAAATATTGCATGATTATCTCAATGATCGAACAGAGATAAAATCTTAACCTTAACCCTAACCCTAGCATGCTTCACGAGAGAGACAAGCAAAGACAAGAGAATAAACAAATAAAGACAAAACCCTAACACTAATATGTCTAATTCTCTAGGAAATTAAGATTTTATTTTACCTACAATGGTTGTACAACTAGAGTCTCTTTTTGTTTGCAATTGCACAGACAAATAACAGGAGAAATAATCTAGGGCATGAAATGAAATGCATAGGAATGTAATTAACCAATGGAATGAAATGCACAGAAATGCAATTAACCAAAAAAGTGCATGCTGTGGTGAAACTTTCGAAGAGAATAAAAGAATAAAACAAAATGCATGTTGTGGTGTTATCTTCCCAAAATAGAAATGAAGTTTTGATGTCGCAAGAACCAAGTTGAGGGAGCGCAAGCTATGTCGCAGAAGGAGACAGATGGGAGAGATCACGCAAGCTAAGTCGCAGAAGGTAGATGGGAGAGAGAAGCAGATCGCGCAAGCTAAGGAGCGCAAGCTAAGTCACAGAAGGGGGAGAGACAACAAGCAAATCACGCAAGCTCTGTGTTCTGGTCGTGGGGTTATAGGGCCTATGTCGCGTTCTGGGTTCGCACAAGTTATATCGCGAACCCAGAGCGCGCAGCCTATTTTTTTTTTTTTTGTAATTACTCGACAGTTGGATAATAGTGTATGTCACGCTCACAGAGCACGACATCTCTATTTTGGGGAAAAAAAACCGTCCTAGTTTTTAAATTTTGATTTAAAATTGCTCTATTTTGGTAAAAAACCCGACAAAGAGAGAGAGAGAGAGAGTTATGCAACCAATGAAAAGTTGGCCAAGTAAAACTCTCGCTATAGAAGATCCAATAATAATTCAAATTAAATTAATTAGAGTATGATTTTAAATACTAATTAATTTAACAAAAGGGAGAGAATCATTCAACCCAAAATGCCTATGAAACCTAAAATCTTTGCCCCAGAAATTGAGACGAGAAAGAGCTTCCCATAATTAATTTGACAAAAGGGAGAGAATCATTCAACCCAAAATGCCCATGAAACCTAAAATCTTTGCCCCAGAAATTGAGACGAGAAAGAGCTTCCCACCGCATAGCCATGTCAAAACCTGCAGATCCAGGAGAAACTTCTCCACTCAATGAAGGGTATTTTGAACCTTTTAAGCCAAAGTCTGATCTTATTATTCAATTACAATCAACCAGTAATACAGATCTGAGACAAAGAAAAACAAAAATCCACAAAATTTTCAGCCTAAGATAAAATGTCTTTCTGATTTTTTTTTTCTTTTTTTTGGGGGGGTAATATTTCTACAAGGATGTACATAATCTCAATGCTGTAAAGCAACACAAATATGGTGTAAAAGATGAAGATTACATATATTAGAAACAAAAAAGGAAAAATAAAAAGCAAAAAATAAAGGGAAAAGACAATGTAGCAAACAAGAAGGGGGGGAGAATACAACCCGTCGCGATTTTACATGCTCCCAGCCGTGCCAGTTGTGGCAGTCTTTTTCGACTTTGCAAAATCAACAAGATCACCGAAGAGTTTATCCTCTGGCTTTGACGGCTTGCTGGGGGGCACATACCCAGAAGCTGAAGCCTGGTAGGATGAGTTTCTCAAAGCACTATCATCCCTCACAGAGAGCCCATGCATTCTCTGCGCCAGATACTGAGTATCTTGCGGCTGACCATAACCATAACCATATCCAGCAATTTGGTTGCTATACAAATGCTGGGGATACATAGAAGCCATCTGACTGACCTGCATTTGTTGCGGAACCATACCAGAGAATTGCCCTACCATATATGGTTGCAGCTGCAAGCCTGTGGCCTGATTGCTATACATAGGTTGGTTACTCATTGCCGACATATGGCCATTTGTGACAGGCTGAAAATACATCCTGTTGCCCATTGGTGAATTTGTTAATGGTGAATGTGGGCCACCCTGCACGGCTGAAGAATGTGTGGCTATGGGACTTAATGGCAGTGGTGGCATCTGGTATGGAGCTTCTGTTGGTTGGCTAGTTTCCACTGGCTGAGATTCCCATGGTGGCGGAGGGAGTGATCCAGTACCTTGAGCACCTGTCCACCATTCCAAATGTGACTTCCCAAGCAAATTGTGAAGCATAATTCAACAGTAAATTCACATATGTAGATATACCTCTATATATGCATAGATGTGTGCGTGTGTGTGTCTATATATATATATACATACGTACATATCAAAGCCTCAGCATCTCTACCATGCCATGATAAGGCCCGAAGTATGGCACATATATTTAACCCGTACCTCTTGCAAGAACCACATGATTTTCACAAATTATATAGTAGGGAAACCATGAATTACAAAAACCGGACAGTTCTGCATGGTGGGCATCATACTTCAATATCAAATATCTTATGCCTACAATAAGGAGATACTAACCATAGACAGGTGACTGCGACTGTAGCTGCGGCTGTGGTTGTTGTTGCTGCTGCAGACCAACCGATCCGTTAATGACAGGAGTAGCCCCTTGTGCATACAGAGGAGGCTGCTGCTGCTGCTGCTGCTGCAGGGAAACTGATCCATTCAAGACAGGATTAGGCCCTTGAGCATATAGCGGCTGCCCATGTGAATGTAAACCCATATGTGGAGCATTTCCATTTTGGTAGAGTATTTGCTGTGAGTTTTGCTGCCGTTCGAGCTGGGGGGCTGGAGCATATGTCCGTCCAGCAGGAAAAGAAGATTGAGAATTGAAAGGACCTGAGGTGGTGTTGTTATTCGGTAGAAACATGTCTGGAAGAGCAAGAACAAGAGAATTCTGCTGTGCGACAGGAGTTGCTGGCTGTGGTTCTCCAACAGGAACCAGAGCTAATGAATTATCATAATCATCACCACTCAGAAGGTCCATTTTTGGATCAACTATGGGAGGAGCAACTTGCCCATTGATTGCTGGGGGTGCAGGAACCAATGATTGAACCGGTACAGTTCCTGCACTTGTACTAGAAGCAGATCTGGAAAGATAAACCTAGCATTTAGACTATAAACAGATGCCCTCCACTAAGAGCAAATGACAAAAAAAATAATAAAAAGGCCCCACCGACATTTCCCCAATAAAGGAAATACATCAATTTCAACGAATTTCAGCATTTTTATTGCAGAGCATTAACTTGGTATCCAAAAATTGTCTCCCGATCCTACATCATGTCTAGACTCTAAAGTCTGGACCTTGTTCAGAAGGCATCAATTAAACCTTTCACGATTGAAGAAGAATCTAACAAGTGAAGTTCGAAATATCAATTGGAGACTGAAGCGCTCTGACACTATGGCTCTGTGCAAAGTCACCAAGGCCCTAAGAGGCTCAATAGTGCATGAAAATCATAAAACTATATCAGCAAAGCCAATGAGCAGGATTTACCCAGCTCCCAAAGTTCACACTAAGGCCAAATGAGAACTTGATAAGCATGGTGCACAAGTTTAGTATGTCAAGTTCCATGAAACTGAAGCCTAAGAATCAGCTCATTACACTGCTCCATAACATCCGTGTAACCAACAACAATTTCTTTTTCAATGATAGTATGAATAGTCACAGAAACATGATCAGCACGACAGGCTTGTCCCCATTGCAAACAAGTCACAGTTACTGATTCCCACCATCATTATTAAACAAACAAGAGCAGAGGACAGCATGACAAGCATGAAAATATTAATCAGCAGAAATCTATAGATATCGATGAGTGGCAAAAGATGAGCAGGAACCGCCATCCACACATCAGTTACAAAGACTTCTTGCTTCACTTGTTCCACAAAAGCTTCCATTATGTCTTATTTGAGACTGACACATGAGAGGTTTTGTATGCATATCCATATGTACAAAGCTATACTTCTACCAGACATTTTTCTAGCATGATGGGAACAGAACATACCCAACACCCTTGCATGCGTGAACTGAATAAATTGCCCAAGTTGAGTTGTTTAGAGGTTTTCAAGAATTTGTGTAAACAAGAAAGGAAGTTATCACAAAAAAATGTCTAAGAAGTAACCAGATAAAGTAAAAAGAAATCGGTGTAGAATATGAACCATTAGACCAGCCATCATTGAGATTTTTTAATAACAAAAATTAGGTAATCTCAAATAAATGCATAATAAACCAGCAGAAGATCAAAATAAATGCCATATATGCATAAATACCTTCCATTGGGCTCTTTACTATTCTCTCCTGTTGCAATAAGAGGTCCATCAACATCTAAAAGGGCACCCAGAGGTTCTGACTTTGGCTTTTCAATTGGCTTTTCTGTTCGAACCGCAGATCCCGAAGCAATTGCTTCATGCTGTGCTAACACACGCTGTAGGTCATCATTCAGTGCCAGACCTTGGCATAACAGTGATTCATCCCTAAACCCGAAATCAAAAAGTAAACTGCTAAGTGACAAACAGACTGGAATACTCAACAATTTCTAAAAGAGACATCATGCATGGTCATAAATACGCCTCAACATTGGATTATTCATAGATGGAACATAGATTGTGAAATTATAATAAGACCTTATTGTTTGGCGGTATCAGCAAAAATGATGCATTATTCTTACATCATAGTCGCAAATCAAATTCAGAGGGAGGGGGAGCGGATCGAAATGGCTGAATGGGACAAAAGCAGTGGCGAGAAAGCAGCAGTTGGTGGCCATTTCGGCAACAATGCCATGTCATGGGATGTAAAAAAGTGTGAACTTTCAGAGTTGATCATCAGGCACTTGTCATGATGAAAGTGGGAGGAACATGCACCACAATGCCAATTACTGTTAGTGGTGATGTGTGACATCAACAGCCATAGTGCTTGATTGCACGGATGTATATCTTATGCATGGAAAGGTTAGTAGAATTTGGATGTGATGGCAAGAATAATCAAAAACAAAAGTCTGCAGCGGAGAAAAAGAAAATAAAAACTGACCGCCTGGGTTGGTACTCAGTTACAGGGTGTTGACAAAATAGTGGCAAATAGACAGACAAATAGTGGCATAAGCAGCCTCTTTTTATAAGCAACAATAATGTTGGCTGGCCAAATGCAAATAGTGGAAAATTTCGGCTCAAGAGTATGCTTTCCATTTCCCAATGCACTATATATCACTTGTTCCAATACTAGTTCAAAAACCAGGACGCCAGAGGCCATTCCGAGAAAATTACTTTAGGCCTTTATCAGTTTCAAGTTTCACTTAGATTGCAAAATGCACAACATACTCATCCCAAGTGTAATCTTGGTGTTAAAATTTTTGACAAAGTCACTTTGGGTAAAGGCAAATATTTGTGGAGAAACGTGGTTGTTACTATATATGCTGCTGATCAGGCAGGGTCCATGTCATCTGATGTTAACATCCCTAATGATGTAAATTTGTGGAAGAATATAGAGTGGGGAGGGGTTCATTGATATATAAAGAAGGAACCACCTTATATTAGGAGGACATCACATGCAGATGCCTCCAGAAGAATAGTTTTCCTCAATCTGTTAATGATAGTGAGGAATGAACCAACTGTTGTATGCTCCAATGCATGTGGTTTGGAGAATGCACATGGCAAAAGCCACTCGAGGAATGCAAAAATTTAGAACTTCAGTTTTTTCATAATCTTTTAAAGACATTGTAGTGTTCTAGTTTGTCAGGGTAATGAAGATAGGCTGGCACAGAAGGGGTTGTAGACGAAATGAGTTCTTTTACGGTTGGGCCCAGCTAATGGTTACAAGAATCCCAACCATAGCTTCACCATGAGCTACAGCAACTAGAGCATTCAAAGAAATCTCTCTCTACAAAGTCAAGACAGTTTGGAACTGTCCTGCATTGAAATTGCCAATTTTCTTCTGCTGTTACTTTTTCATTTTCCATTTTCTACGTTTCTCCAGACCCAAGTCCAAGTAGAGATCTTGTCCTCTTTATGTATAAAATCCGGGAAAACAAGATTTTTAATTCTTTATTTTCTGGAAATCCCCTCAAATCCAAGAAAATATTTTCCAAAAGGATCAAAAAATCAAGGAAAACAACATTCAGGAAATTTTCCCCAGATATTTTCTGAGAACGAAAAAGGAGGGAAAGTTGCAACTTTAGGTAATAATAGAGAATCTTTTCCGCAAAATTGTAAACAATTCCAAACGCGTGGAAATTTTTGGAAAATAAACTTTACCCTAGAAAAAAAGATAACTTGCAATTCGAGTTCATCTTGGGCAAACACAAGTTTAATAAGGGGGGGAGATAAGAACAGAAGATATCCTTTTTGACTTTAATTTTTGTTTTTAAGCCAAACGGAAGGAAGGAACTAAAAAGGTTTTCTTTTCTTTTCTTCTCTTCTTTTGTAAATTTTTACAAACCATTTACACATTTATGCATTTTTGCCCAGTCCAATGAGCTTCTTGTCATAAATTATATATCTTGTTAGAGCGGCCCATGATTTGGAAATTGTTACATTCACTCTCAATCATTTAGCTTTTCCTCTATAGATGAACAACACATACTGGCAAATTTTTTTTTTTTTTGGGTCTGAGCTTAACATCCCCACCCCACCCCCCAAAAAAAGAAAAGATAAAACTCTCCTAAAAACAGTAAAAAACAATAAAGGAACAGGAGGGAGCTGCCTAAGGACAAACGTCAGAGCTGCCTCAAAGTTGGTTCTAATATTTTGACTCTTAATATGATGAATGATGGATATAAGCTACATGTGCAAACTATCCACATCCACTCACTACCAATTTCTTTAAGAACCAAACATATTCCAAATTCAAGACAGTGTGCCAGCTTACTAGTTGACATAGTTTAACACCATAGAACGGTAAGACAGCAACCAGAGATAACCGTCTGCTCCTAAATAAATAAATAATAAAAACCCAAGAAAAGATAATGGCATGCAATGAAAATATGTTTGCATGGATAATATGAAAGCACCCAAGGACTTACGAAGTTGAATTAACAAGGTGTACCACTCTTTGCTTGTATGTACGACATTGTTCAACTAAGTCAACAACAACTTCCTGCCTAAGCCCCTGTTTAAACATCAGAGGAGAAACACAGGTGAAACAATAGGCGCCTCCAGGAAGAACAAATATATATATATATATATATATAAAATAATAAATAAGTGTATATTATATCAAAAAACTTCTGATATCATTTGGTCATGAATTAAAATCATGGTTCCAAGTTGCAGGTGTCATGATATCAACCAGAATGAACATCAAAATAGCCAATGTTTTAGCAAGAAATAATCTACTATTCAGCAATGTGGCACATACACATCAACAGATACCACAATTCCATTGCTCCAATAGTGAGTGACAATCAACCATGCTTTAACACGTCCTTGGAAATTTTGGCATGATGATAGACAAAAAATATCACAACAGAAAATAATTTTGTTCTCACTTGTCAGTTTAAATGTATATTGTACCTCTTTATTCCCAGGATCTAATGCACTCAACATCTCTGCAAGCACATCCATAATACCACGTGCATTCTGAATCTCTGTCAAGCTAAGGACACAAGCAGAAGGCAAACCAATTAGTCCACTGCAACAAAAGCAAAAGATGTTCTACTGATATACATATAATAGAACCATTAGACTTGTATGAGAAAAAAATGGTTTCTTATAACTATTATTTTATTTGTTGTATGCTATTTGGTTTCCAAATGCACCTTCTTCCAAATTCCTCTAAAGAGGAAGAAATATTCATTATATATCCAAAGGGAAAAAGAATACTGTATTTTCTTTTCTGAAAAGTAAAAACAAAATTATTGAGGAACTCTGATTGGCATTAACCTGTTCATGAACCTGTTCATGCTATGAAGCATCAAGCATCAGAATAGATGATCACACTATCTCAACTTTAATGAAATGGAACTTCAAAAAGAACCATGTCATGATGTCTAGCCACATTACTCATCTTTCATATGTCAGGCCATATTTTGCAGGCACTTAGGCTTAGCTTCTGCCTTCTTTTAGACTAACTATTTAATTCTTGCTCTTCAACAATTTTTATTTGTCAATGCTAAATGGCAGTGCAGGCACAAGACCCGTCTCCATGGAGTCTAGGCTTGAGAGGGTTTGACATACACTGCCACACCTCTGCAAGCAGAAAGCCTCTAATATGAACCCCTGTCCTCAGTACAGCCTTAATGTTACACTAAGTTCCAGCATCATCTTCATATTTACCTTATATATCCAATTTTATAGTGGACAGTAGTTCAACAATGAGATAACCTAACCTATATAGACCAAAATGGAACATCATCAACCTTCAATTTCCTTTTCTGGAAAGTAAGAATAAAGATGAAAGAGAAGACTAAGAAAACAAGGCGAAGAATACATTATCCACCCAAATCCTAACAAAGAATTTGAATCACATTATATGCAACTAAGAAATAGTAGGAAAATTATAGGCTTAGAAGTGTTGGCAAAAAAGCAGATCTCTTCAAATCAAATAAGAGGCTTGTAGGCCCATGGCCTCATATATATCCTTGTAAATGCAACACAATCACATCCTGCAGTAACAGATTTGTTGAATCAAAAGCTCCCTGCACTACCAACAATCAGCAAAATGAAAAATAAAAAATGAATAACTTCTAAAGCATAAACTTTTCAATCTACGTGATAATCCCCTAAAACCAAAATGAATTCCCATTACAAACATGGACTTCAATTATGCAATCATCCAGAATTGCTGAATGCTAGTTTCTTCTAGTTCATTTTTAATTTTTCCCCATTCTTAAGTTGTTAGGTTTGAAAGGTGTTCACATATGCCATTCCAGTATTGTTATAGTCTTCTTATTCCAAACACAAGGATTACCTCAAGGTAGGGAATTCAGCATCTGCAGAGGATTCAGCTTCTTCCCGTCCAGGATCAGTATTACGAAGATTTGGAGGAAATGATGATAGAGGTTGAGTTTGTGGAGGAGTAAATACAGGTGCAGAGCTATCAGACCTCTGAGGAAATACTGCTCCAATACGCTGAAACAGAAAAATGATGTAAATAGTGTCATAAAAATGGGGGGAGGGGACAACTGCTTCTGCTGATATAGGCAGCAGTAGTTACAGAAATTAACACCATAATGCACAAAAGTCACTCCATGTGTTCAGTTTCCACAAAGTAGCAGAAAATAAAGGACAGTGACTTCTATGCTACAACTCTTAAACTCAAGCAGCACAAGAATGCCCTTAGTGATAAACTAATAATGAAAGAAAACTACCAACAACTCCTGGTATGCTGCATAGTATTGTGGATATCTTGCCCTTGCACCACCAAAAGCTTCTTGCCAGGTATCTATCAGTATCAATATCTTCTCCTTGACATGAAAATCAGGCTACAATGTTGCAAAATAAATAAAAATATTTTGAGAAAATTTTCACATGTTAGATCTAACAGTGGAGCTAAATTGATGGAGATGGAACTTGGGAGATAGGATTCTGACCTTCTTCTTTACAATTTTCACCAACTCATGAAGAACATTTTTCTCTGCGACATGCATATGGACAACATCTCCGCAATTCTTTATTACAGTCTCCAGAAGCTAGAATACAATAAGGAAATCATATTAACACCACAAAGGGAAGAGGAACAACCGTTTTGGGAACTTTCTGCAATCGGAACTCAGAAAGACAGCATAGCAACCCAATAAGCCTTGTAGCAAACAAAATGAATATATGAGCAAGTAATTCAACAATACATAAACTTTGTCATATTGAACCAACTCTTGCATCCAAAGCCATATGAAACATAAAGCCTAAAACTACTTCCATTTTTTTTTTATCGCAAAATTGCTTCTAAACCTGAGTTTTATGAAGTTTGGGTCTTGAAAATTTGATCTCCAGGAATATTCCCATGCAGGGGAATGGTTGCGGAGATTTATGTTAGAATTAAATCCTTTAATCACAATTTTAAATGCTTATTGAAACAAAGACACAAGTTGCAAGAGCAGCACTAAACCTAAAATAAGCCAGCAACATTTTGAAAGCAGACACTAGAAATAAAACCAACAAAAAAAGTGAGACCATCTTATGAGATAGGAAGCAAAGCACTGCACCAGCAGCCGCGTAGCAATGAATTTGCAAAAGAAAAGGAGGGAATTTACTGTTTAAGAACTTACTGTGAGGACAAGAAGTTGAATTTTTGGGTTCTTGCTCCCAAGGCGCTTCTTTATACCTTTGACAACGTCTTTTGCTTGCCTGAGGCACCAAATCAGAACTCATTACACTTGCTTTTGGAAGTTGAAAAAACATGTAACTAAAATCATACAACCACAAAATCTAACCATTGACAAGCAGATATAAACTTTTGGAATTTAAAATGAGAGGAACCTTCTCCAATCAATAAAGGCAAATAACTGGTTCTTGTATTTAAATACAATACGAGGTTGGTAACAATCCATTGTGGTAGAGCAATCCGAATCCATACTGCAAGTACCTCAATTTAACTATCAATTTGGGATCTAAAGGTCAGACATTGTCGACTGGGTAACTATAACTGCAGCCACAACATGACCATCAAAGAGCGGTTACAACCACTACACAACTGCAAAAGAACCACTATGTCTACGACACTGACAATAGGGTCAAAAGGTCTGTCAGTCCATAATGGGCATTTGCAACAGACAGTGCAGTCATCGCCATATCAACCACAACTGCGGCTGGAACCATGATGATGATCTAAATCCATGTCATCAATACCAAGGTCCAAGATCCATCCTGGACCTACCCATTGTTTATTTACCTTGCACCAAAATAGAAGGAAAAGTCCTTGGTTTATCAAATTAACATTTGATATGTGAACTATTGTTTGAGCAGTGCACTTTCAAATTCAACAAAAACTCTGTAGATAAGTCTAAAAGAGTTTGATAATAGCACTTTAAAAGCTGACAATGTGTAGACCTTTTCAAGAAAAATTACAAACTCAATATGATAGAAAGGATATATCAGTAACAAGAAATCAAACTGTCTTCATATTCATCTCAGTCCCATTAAGCATTCCCTTCTGCCTCCACCTAAAACATAACTGCATTCATTTTAATCCACCAACCTTAGAGCCCCATTTCGCAGCAAACATCACCAGAGGCAGGAGAGAGAATCCTCGTTACATGTATGGGAGCATGGACTACATATATAAGAGATGATGCATAACTATGGAATTGCTCATGTTGATTGAAACACACCAAAAAATTGTAAGAGGGAAGGGACCCCCTCTTAATTAGTCTATCCATCTGCAAGCGATAGATAATGCACTTAACAATGGATAATAAAAGCAGCATCATACATTCTGAACCCTAATATCTTCTTCTTCTTTCCTTTCCATGCTAAGTCCCGAAAAACCCTAGTCTGTCACTCTACCTCCCCGAGTTTGATAAATATTAGCAGAATTCTCCCATAATATACATCTGCCCATGTTATTTTTCCAATCAGAGAAGTAGTGCACGTAAAAGAGCTTTCCTCCCTCATACCAGTGAAATTTAGCTGCAAACAATCCAAAGTTCACAAAGATTGATATTGCTAAAACCCTAAACTCAAATTCCATTGCATTTTTTTTGTTGCTATACCAACCGATATCCGGAGCCATACTCCAACTAATCCAGTTTGGTATTTGCAGTGGCCCATTTAGGGAGCTACCCTCCCAACGTAGTTTTCTCCGTACCCAAGCCACGAGTCGAACTTGTGACCTTGGTTAAAAGATCTAGCGCCACATCCCACTAGTCCAACTGACCGTTAGTTCAAATTCCATTGCATTACCTTAAGGTAATGAGTAATGCCACACCGACCAAATGGTTCATGGACCAAATTCAACATGAAAATTACTGTTAGTAAAAGATAAAGAACTATCAAACTCAAGTAATTTGGAATTGATCAAAATATATTTTAAATCAAGAAAAAAATTAAAAACATGCTAATGTTGACAGCCAGAGTGTCATGAAGTAGACTGCTATGTAAGATTTGGTCCATCTAGTCCATAACTCATTTGATCCATCTAACATTGCTACAAAGTAATTCATCCCTCTGCTTTTTGCACGATAATCTGATCCTATTGTCTACTATATTCATGCCACTCGGCAGCCTGCCCCTCTCTCTCTCTATCTCTCTCTCACGCGCGCGCGCGCGCGAGCGCACATGTCCCGTGAAAATCTTCCACTAATCTACATGTACCAAGTTAATTTTCATTATCAAAGAAATTGCCACGGTGGATAAATAAGCAAACACAAGTAACTCTCTTCCCTCCCACCAGTGAAACTTTGCCACCATCCCAAAGCCTCCAGAGATTAGTGCATACACACATATATCCAATTACAAAAGTGATCACTTACAATTGAATACCTCAATCCCAAACCAATCATCTCCTAATTAAGATCATCCAATCAAGAACAGACACAAACACACAATACACACTCACAGACAGCCCGCAGTATAAATGTAGAGATGAACTTAGATGAACGTAAAGCAAAAGGAAGAGAGAGAGAGAGAGAGAGAGAGAGGCATACGTAGGATCGCGATTAAGCATATCACAGATCTCGATGTTCATCGCCCAATCAGGTCCGATCAACATACTACTCGTCGCTCTCTCCACCATAGAATTTACCATCTTTTACTACTTCCTTCCTTCTTCTTCTTCTTCTTCTTCTTCTTCCTCTCTCTCTCTCTCTCTCTCTACGAATCTGATTCTCACTTTGGATCGGAAATTGAAAAGTCCGATACTTCCTCTCAAATTTTTCGGCGAGATCACTTCAAATTCCGGCGACCAAAAATCTCTTTTTCTCTCTCTAAAAACTTTGAAAAATATTGACTCTCTCCGTCTCTCCCACTGGACCTTTTTCTCTCCTCTCTCTCTCTCTCTCTCTCTCTCTCCTCCGAGGGATTGCTTGGTTCTGTTGAGAGAGGAGCCTATGTTCTCTCCGGATTTTACTTTTTGAAAAATCCGATTTTTTATTTTTATTAACGATATTAAAAATGGAAGGAGGGTGCCAATAATTTAATGCCACGTTTCTGCACGGGGTGAGGTCGGTGCTTTAATGCCACGTATTAGTAACACCTATTCTTGTTAATTTGATATGGCATAAATCAAATTTTATGGAAATAAACTATTTTTTTTTGTTAATTGTACAGGTCCTTTTCTCAAGTCTACTTGAGAAAATAAATTATTAATAAATAAAAAGGAAGAGTCGACCATATTGGGAAGTCCATTTTTGCATACTATAATTATTGCTAAAATTAATATTATATGTACAAAATGAGTCCTGAATCGGTGAATATCATTTTTTTTAAAATTTTTATTTATTAATTTAAAACTTATTAAATCTAAAATTAATTTTTTTATTTTTATTATTAACAAACGTTTAGCTGGTCGAATGACTGTGCATTGATATCTTTTAAATAATATTTCAAATTCGACTTTTATATATGAAGAAAACAGGTATCGGGATAGTTTCACTCTTTAATTTGATTCGAATCGAATTTAGTCGGATTTTTCCCGATATGCTCTCTCTCATTCAAAAAAGGAAATCCATAATCAACATTTTTTTTATTTCCTTTAGAAGCAAAATTTTTATAAAACTTTTTTTTTCAAAGTTTTTATTTACATACATATTACTTTTTGATTTTTCAGCTGATTTTTTAAATTTACTATTTTATCTTTTTTATGTGTATATTTATATTATAGTTTCTTTAAAAATAATAAAAAATAAATATGTATAAAAGTGTTCAATAAAATATAATGTTGAAAAAAAGAAAAGAAAAGATTCCATGGAAACACTGATGATGAATTCTGTTGATGTTCAGAACCATCAAAATTACCCTTATCTCTATACTAGAAAGCATCTTGGAAGGACCTATTGGGATCTTGAGCTTTAGGGGGAAATTTGCAGAAGGGATAGTGGCACATCGTGGAAGGGTCCAAAAGGGGATACTTTGAGATCGGGTACCCTACCCTTCCCACCTCCAAATTGAGTCTTCCAAACCTCTAAACCAAATAAATAAAAATATTTATAAAAATTTAACAATTACCCTTTTTCATATTAAAAAAAAAAAAAGACATAATAGAAAAATGATCGATAACTATTAAATAACAATTTAAAAATTAATAATTATATAAGAATCAATAATTATAAAAATAATAAATAAAATTATATCAACGAATAATCAGATTAGTAAGACGAGATATTAAAGTTCTTAATCAAGTTTCGAATTTAAAATTTAAAAACTGGAAGAGTCATCCTTTAAATAGAAGTTTACAGATGTTCAAACCGAATTAATAAAAATATGGTTTCGAATACTAGTGAATGGGAAAAAATAATAAAATTATTAAAAATACCAATTTTTTACTTTTAGATCATGAGAAGGCACAAGCTTTTTTAGTCTATACAAACGAGAAGCTTTCAGGCACCCTCCATCTAATCCACTGAATATGCTCTTCCACTTGGATTACTTTTGTGGAGTTTTTGGATTATCATTTTTGGATGGCATGCCTCACCCCCCCCCCCCAAAGAAAAAAGTCCATCACTTTTTGCAAGGCAATGGCTTAGGTGACACACACCAAGATGCCCTTGATTAACTTATGCAGAATAAATGTATATACTAATATGTCATCCATTGTCCTTGAATACAATATATTATATAGTTTAATTGGTGAATTATGGCATGGTTTGTATTATAATGATGTCATTTGGAAAGAGGGACAAAAGTGTGATGACATTTTAGCTGATTAGGCAGCATCATATAGGGTGAGAGCATATGAAAGGCATATATTTCATGTTGAAACTCTCTCTCTCTCCATGGTAAAAGATATGAAGAAGGACCATTCAATCTTGATAAGCTTATCTATAATAAATAAAAATAAATCTTGGTCCTTATCTCTCACTTAACAACTGTAAAATTGTACAAGCGTATGCTCATGCTTGATTTTAAGTGTTAAAATATATTATATATCAAGATTAAATTAATTATTGATTTGATTTTAAAAATATTTGACTTTTTTTAATTTTTATATTATCATATTTCTAATATTATATATACATATTTATGATAATGAATTTTCTATATAAATTTAATTTATTATATTAATTTATTAAAATAATGGAATGTTAAACTTCATATTATTATATATTATTTCATATTTTTAACATAGTATCACAATCATATTCATATTTAAATTATCTTTTATCTTGGTATCCGAGCCAAAGCCCGACCCCGACCTCGACCCTAAGCCAAATTCATAACCAACAGCTAGAGCCGATACAAGAACCGGAGCTAAAGCCATAGCCAATGCTAATGCTTGAGCTATATTTTACTATTTTCAATATAAGTTAAATTCATAATTTAAAACAAACATTCATATGTTTACAAATGTCTCTAGAAAACTTCTAGTCCGTTCTGAACAAAGCTACTTTTCATGATTGCAAAAACAACCATAAGATTTTAAATCTATTGTCCAAATTTTGTTACAAAGTTAAATGATTTTTATTATACTAAATTGATTTTGAAAAGAGATGGCAAAATATATTATATATCAAAATCAAATCAATCAATTATTAATTTTTATATTATCATATTTATAATATTATATTTTCATAATTATGATAATTAGTTTTCTATATAAATTCAATTTTTTGTAATAAAGTATGAGACGTTATTTTATCAGAACCATATTTATCTATTTTTTCTCTGTCCAAAATCTACCTTTATCACTAAGAAATAATAACCTAATATTTCCATGATTTCTTTTTAAGTGCATATGTCTGAGCACACGCATGGTGACTATAATTGAACATGCACGAGGCGCCCACAAATTGCAAATGCTTATCATTCTCACGTTCAACCAACAGTCTTGGTCTTGCACCAAAATGAATGAAAAAGAAAGAAGATTCCTTTTAAATAGAGAGTTGCATTATTAACTTGATAAAGTTAATCAAGTATAAAGTTACACGAACTTTACATCAGTTGTTCATGCTACGCAGTCAAAGTACCTCAGTACAATGAAATTTTGTGGCAAGGAAACTCTTGAATGGAGCTTTGCAGCAAGCACCATGAGCTCAAATTGTAATCTGAACAAAGATTCAGAGCTCTTCAATAGGGCACCGGGACCCGAACTGAAGGAGGGCCAGACTTCATGTCATCCTGAATTAGTTGTAGGAGAGCCTGAGCCACTGGACCTTCTTTGCCTGCGGAATACAAATATTGAATAGCTATTAAGACAGAGAGTTTAGAGACTTATATACAGCACCATAATAAGTAGAGTTAGTGAATGTAGGATTTAATACTTCCAATAGAGTCATAACACTGAATAAAGACACAAAGGCCTACTAGCCCAATTCATGTGCTCTTTTGCCTCCAAACCAAATATATAAGTCAGCATATGAACCTGAGCAAAACTAAAAGAACAACAATGTAGAACCACGGCCTGTTATAAAAGAAAGGCATCACTCTTTTCTTTGTCCGTTCCCCAATTCTTGCACTATCTGGGCCTGTTTATGTGTAAAAATCAACATAATCATACATAGCAAAAAGAGAAGTGCTAAAGTTCTAGCATATTATGAGAAGCATGTGCTGCTTCCTACATGAAACGTGAATTTGACAAATTTAAGAATGAGAAAGACAAAAAGATGGGCAAATTATCTCCCTGTCTCTATGAAATTTAAGTTGGAAAAATTCGAGTGTAGAGAGAATTGCAGAAAAGTCCTTACCATCACCAATGACCTGCTCATCCCACTGCACAACAGGGCGGACAAGAACTCCGCTGCCAATAAGCATCATTTCAATGGCTTTCTTGCCTTCCTCCACACTCACATCCCCTACCCTTATTCCTCGAAGCTTCCCCTCCTTTACCAGCTTTTCTGCAAGAGTCAAAACTCTTTTAGCCGTGCATCCACTTAGTATTTTGTCGAAGTGAGGCATTAGAAGTTCCTTTTCCACTGTAACAAAAGCAACATTCATATTAGGTCCTTCGGCTATAAAACCATCCATGTCTAGCCAAATTGCAGCAAAGCCACCATTTTCTTCTGCTTCCATCTTTGACAACACATTTGGAAGATAATTCACACTCTTCATTGTGGCAAACTGCGGAGGTTTGATTGATATTGATGAAGTTATGACTTTGACTCCTTTTCTGACAAATGGTGACTCATCGTGGATTACAATAGCATAAAGTGAAGGTTCATGGCAGCCAGATGGAGATAGTTGGAAGTCGCCGGGTCCTGCAGAAAGCCAATATCTCAAAGATCCTTTTGTACACTTAGAAACAGCTACTGTTTGAATGAGTATTCTCCGTATGCTTTCCCGATCAAATGGGATTTTGATTTTGGCCATGGATGCAGACTTTAGGAAACGGTCAAGGTGTTGGTCCAACTCATAGAGATGTCTGATATGCAGAAAACAAAACTTTGGAGCTTTAGTAGTAATTGAGCTTGAATAACACCATTCCACATAAAGGTTCCGCCCATACTATTAAGCTTTAAGTTACAACCATCTTGGCTGGGCAATCAGATAAAACTTCATTTTTCCTCCTTTTTCCTAATGCATTCACCTACTTACTACTAAATCAACATTCATATCTTAACCATGTCATGAGAGTATAGAATATGGAAAATTTTTTCCTTTCGACCGCAATGGAGCTAAGAAGAGCATGAAGTAAAGAAGGTTTCAAACGTACTAGCAACTAAAGTTACTAAGAATATGAGGAAATAGGAGTTCAACCACTGTGTGGGTTAAAAATAGACGATGAATTAAGCAACAGTAGCTACTACAAAAACACATTATAAGCATAATTTGGATAAAAGAGAACCACACAAAGCATTGGCCTGCAAGACAATTACATAAAGACCTTGGTCTTGGCAAACACTTCA